>CM060656.1:37893016-38493016 GCA_030686955.1 Odontamblyopus rebecca | reverse complement strand
TTATTTATTCAGTCAGTCTGTGGAATGGGTTCGGAGAAAACCTGAAGCAGCCCAAATATTCACAGCTTTAAAAGGAATGATAAAAAGTTTTTTTGCTTCCGTGGTATAAGGGTGACAGCACTGGGTGATCTAAAAAGAAAAAAAAATGTAAATAAGTATAGGTATATGTGTGTATGTATGTATATTTATGTATATGCGGGTAAAAAAAAAAAAAAAAGATTATATTTAGAATGCAAAGTACATAATTTATTTTGCTATTTGTAAATATGTGTAAAGTTCGGTGATCAATGCACATATGCACATCATTTTTTACATAATTTTTTAAACTATGTAATGAACAGCGGTGCGTTAATATACTGTTTTTCTTCTTCCTTTTCGAGAAATGTGCTTTTTTGTTGTTTATAATCTGTATGTCGTAAATATGAATATTATTTCTCTCTCTCGGCCCACACTCTAAATAAATAATAATAATGCATTTTATTTATTTGGCGTCTTTCTGGACACCCGAGGTCGCCTTACAACATCAGCTACAGCGCTTTTTCACACACACACGTCCTCAAAGACGCTTTACAGAGCTTTATTAACATTATTATTAGTGCATTATTAATGTTCGTTCACTCCAGACCCGATGGTAGTGAGATACCACCAGCACTCACACACACACCACTCTCACTCCTACAGTGCCTGTTTTGGGTTGAAATAAAACGAATCAATCATTTATTTATGTATAATATATGTTTATTTTAAATAGTACTTTAAATATTTACAGACAGATTGTGTATATATACATGTAATAGTAACATTTATTTTGCACTTTACTCAAACTCTTTACATCAGGAGCTTCCAAACGTTTTTCATCCAGGGCCACATATTAAAACGCAGAGCAGCGTGAGGCCGATCGAGGGTCAAAACAGTGATTAACTCAAATCTGTGCATTTATAACAGCTTTAAATGACCCTCCAGACCTTTGTTCAGGCTCAGACCCTCAAAAGAACAAACTAAATCTGCTCGGTCAAGGTAGATTTCAAAAACATGCAGTAAAAAGTACTACTTGTGGTAGTATGGAAGCCTGAGGGCCAAAACAGTCGGTCTGAGGGCCACATTTAGCCCCCGGGCCACAGTTTGGACCTGCCTGCTTTACATCAAGGAACCATCACACACTCATGAAGCAACGTGTGGTTTAATTCTGCTCAAATACACAACAGTTTGCCTTCGTATATGGGATTAAACCTCCGACTAGTCAATGCCCTAGAAAATGTACCGTAACTTCATTGTAAACTTATTTTGTGTATTTTTATTTTTAAGGCCATTTCACGGCGTTTGCAGAAGAATCCCCGTCACTTTTATTCACAGTTTATCGCGTCCCGTCGTCGGCTGCTACAGCGGCTGGACCCTGTGCTGCGCGTCCCTCCCGCAGCGCAGGTACCGGGTCCAGTACCTCCTGAACTGCCCGTCTCTGAAGCCGTAGATCACCGGGCTGAGGAAGCGCGGGATGATGTAGACGACCAGGAAGAAGATGTATCTGATCTCCAGACTCAGCTGAGGGAAGAGGGAGATGAGAGCCGCCTGCAGGGAGGGCACCACAAAGGCAAGCATGCACAGGAGCAGCTGCAGTCAACAAAGGGAACGTGATTATTCATCAAGCTTCAGGTATTACTGTTCCACTGCGTTTTTAAAGGTGCACTGTGCAGCTTTTCGGTTGGACACGTCATTGGTCTGATTCAGATGTTCCACAGTGTGACATTAAACAGCTCAGCCTCTAAGTATGAAGTATGAATATTCCTTTTGTTTTAATAACAGGTGTTTAATGTTGTGTACCGTATATTTCGGACTATGAGTCGCCAAAAAATGCACAATGAAGAAGAAAAAAACATGTATAAGTCACTTTAATGGGACGAGAGGGTTATCAAAAACTGAGAAAAACGGGTAAAAACTGATCAAAACTGGTTGAATATCGATATTTAGGCAGTTAATACATGTTTCCGCTGGAGTTTGTGTTGTCCGCTAGAACCAGTACAGCCTCAGGTGGCAGAAAAACGATTCAGATCAGTGAAAGTTCTTTTAGATTTTTACCGTCTGGATTTGAGCAATGAAACTGGCAACTTAAACGAGAGGCTCATGTGAGGCTCATTCTGTTTTCTCACCTAAAAATCATCTTGACAACTTGACAACTTGGCCATTGTGTCCAACATTTACGTTTACGCACTATTCCCTTAACTTATTAATAAACCACACTGGGAAAAACGATGTCTCGGTGAGCTAAAATGACTTAAATTAAGAACATTTTACTTTATTTGAGTGGATTGAGCTTGACATGTAAAATGATCTTGTAATTTTGTACATTTTTGTTACATTATAGAGTTTATTGTTTTCTACTTTATTTTATTTTATTTATCGCATGGTTAGTCGTGTTTGCCTCATGTTTCACTTTCTGATTCTGATTTCGATTCTGATCTGCCAGCGGAATAAGTGTTTTTATCTTAATTCAAGCAACATTCGATTTTATTTATTAGGTGCAAAAAGTTGTTGTTTTTCTTATTTTAAGTGTAGCAAGATGTATTTTCATATTTTGAGTCCAAAAAGTCTTAATTTTACTTGTCAAATAGTCATGTAAATTGACTCAACTCATGGTAAAACTCTTGATTCAAGTCATCTTAACTTAACTAACGAGTTTTATTGTATTGTTTGGCTGAAGAATCATTTATATCAAAGCAGTTATTGGCTATTTTTCTGAGTTAAGTTTTGATGCCTCCTCTGAGAATCTACTGTATCATGGAATAAAGGAAGAAGCATAAATAACTGTAAAATCAGATGTTTTTTCTCACTATATTTCATGGTTCAGAAAGCCGGCCCCACCTGCGCTCCATGCAGCAGCACCGTGTTCCTGGCCCTCCTCACCGACGCCAGGCCGGACGCCGCCTTGGCCGTGAGCATGATCTTACAGTACGTGTAGACCAGCGTGAGCGCCACAAACGACAGGTACGTCCCGTCGAACACGCAGTTCTTGTAGTAGATGGACATGTCCCTGAAGAGGAGGGAGTGGTCGCAGAAGATGGAGGTCCTGAAGAAGCTGGCGGGTTCTTTGACCACGGTGATGAGAAGGTCGCTGATGGGGGGCGCGGAGGTGAGGACGAGGATGACGCCGATGAGGAGGAGGGTTCTGGGGACGGTGCAGATCTGGGTGTAGTGCAGGGGGAAGCAGATGGCGATGTAGCGCTCCAGTGCCATGCCCGCCAGGATGAGCGGGGTGCAGCGGGTGGTGAGGACGGCGGTCATGATCTGAGCAGAAGTGAAGCTTGTAATTAGTAAAGATTAGAAGATAAAGAAATAAATAATGTACCACATACACTGCCTGGCCAAAAAAAACAAAAAACAAAAAAGTCACCACCTGGATTTAACTAAGCAAATAGGAAATTGTGCAGCAGTCAGCGGAGCATCACTGGATGAAAGTAAATGTTGTGACATTGCAGAACTTTACTGAAACAATGCCACAGCAAATGCATTAATTTTTCACCAAGATCTTTCATTGATGATGGTCGAGTCTGGGCCTTCTCCAGCACATCTCAAAGATTCTCAATGGGGTTAAAGTTGAACTCCAGCACGTTTGAAGCTAAAGTCCGGTGCTAGAGGAGGTCGAATTCTGTCAGAAGCCAAAAAACGGCACAGATCAGTGTTTCCTCGCTGGAGATCTCACTGTGGCAGTGAGTCTGTCAAGGCAACAAACTAGTGTAGTGATGGGGGCAAGTTCTGAACTTCCATGTAAAACACCAATTTGCTTCACACTGAAAAAGCTTAACACCACTTTAACCCATCTTACAACAGCCACGAGTCTAACAAACAAAACGCTCTGCCTGGTTCACTCATTAGTGTCTGGAAACATTAGAAAACAACTTTATAAGCACCTCACACTTCCCTCTGTTGATTTCCCACAGCACAGACCAAAGCCCAAAAGAATCGATCGCCGATGTCGTTTCTAATCCCATTTATTTACAAGTGAATTATATTTTTTGAAAAATTCTAATTCTTTCAACAACAGTTTCTCTTCTTCTTCACCATCAGTAGTCGATCCTCACTCGTTGCTTCTGGCGGCTACTCTAGAGTCTTTCGTATGCGCAGTGGGAAATTGACAAGCTAATGCTAAGGCTACTTATAAAGTTGTTTTCTAACGTTTCCAGACACTAATGAGTGAACCAGGCAGAGCGTTTTGTTTGTTAGACTCGTGGCTGTTGTAAGATGGGTTAAAGTGGTGTTAAGCTTCTTCAGTGTGAAGCAAATTGGTGTTTTACGTGGAAGTTCAGAACTTGCCCCCATCACTACACTAGTTTGTTGCCTTGACAGACTCACTGCCACAGTGAGATCTCCACCGAGGAAACACTGATCTGTGCCGTTTTTTGGATTCTGACAGAATTCCACCTCCTCTAGCAACGGACTTTAGCTTCAAACGTGGCGGATATACGCCCGTGTCGTCAGGGAAGAACAAATCCACTGATGGAATAACCTGGTCCTTCAGTATATTCAGGTTCAGCTGACCTCATTCTCTGATCACACACTGCTGCTGAACCTGGACCTGACCAACTGCAGCAACCTCGGACCTGTTTGCTTAGTTAAATCCAGATGGGGACTTTTTTTGGGGCCAGGCAGTCTAAAACTACTATAACTAAATATTTAATCGTAAATTGTAACTTTGGGCTTAGTTGAGAGGAAGCGCTGACCAGGAGGCAGCAGACGGAGGCGTGGATTTTCCTGAAGATGTAGCTGACGACATAAAGCGCCGTGACCAGGCTCAGCTGCACCGCATCGTTTATCACCATACTGATGAACATGATGTACCGCGGGTTCTCGTAGAACAGACTGCACACACCACACACACACACACACACACACACACACACACCCACACACCACACACACACACACACACACACACCACACACACACACACACACACACCACACACACACACACACACACACCACACACACACACACACACACACCACACACACACACACACACACACGAATAAGTTACTGAAGTATTGTGATGAAGCCTTTTAATGAGCACTTAGACTGTTCGCTATAAAAGGTTATACACTCCACCAGAGAGACTTTAGTTCACTGCTTTCTGGTGAGTCAGTAGAATAATATTTACTGCTCTGTAGCACTGCTGCCCTAATGGTCCAATAAAACTGTATGAGGAACAGAGTGAGGAGGCCGAATTTGCAGCGAATAACAACTGATTCTGATCTTGAATTCCATCAACGTGACCTTCATTTGTTCTTAATTACAAAAACACTGGACATGACAGTCAAGCTGTTTATATTATAATTAGGGCTGTCAACATTAAGGCGTTAATGCATGCGATTAATCACAAAAAAAAAACAGTTTTTTTTATGCAGATTAATCCCACAGTTTATTCTGAAATTCTTTCTGTGGAAAGTGCGGATGGTCCTGAAGGCGGCGCAGGTTATTAGATCAGTGATCAGGTCCATATGCAGATGTGAAGACGACAGATGAGACTGTGACTGGAGCTCAGGGCAAATTTATCTGCAAAAACTGCCCCACTGGACTTTAGATAAACTAATGTAGTTTGCAGATATCACAGTGATGAACTCCGTTTCCACAGAAGTACAAGTTTAAAACACCAACTTAAAGCAAAACACGGGTTTGATTCAGCGGCAGCAACGACGCTACTGCACCAACAACAAACCGAGCTGCAATAAACTGCATTTTCGTCAAACTATTTTGGTCTTTTTTTGAAGAATAATTAACTGCGATTAATTGTGATTAATCAAAATTCTAAAGTGTGATTAATCTGATTTAAAAAATGAATCATTTGACAGCACAAATTATAATTTGATGTTTTGGTTCTCAAAACGATCCCGTCATAAAGCAGAAGCCTCATGCGAGTCTCATTTGCGTTGCCAGTTTCAGTGCTGATATTTAGTTGGTTTAAACCTAAAAGGACTTTCTGATGAAAAATGAGTAGATTTTCTCTCAATTGTGCATCTTATGCCTCAGGCCTGACGCATGTCCAGTTTGTCTCAGTCACGTGACACATTAACACTAATATTAAACCTACGAGCTGCAAAATGGGTAAAAAACAAACATCTTTAGAAACGTTTATTACTATATTTACAAGATACCACAGTTTTTGTGTTGGTCGTATTATTTTATTTTGTCGTATTTATCCGCCACACCTTAAAGGCCTTGTAAACCGGTTTGTGGCACAAAAAAGATTGGGGATTGATGTAAGGCGACCAGATTTTCAAAATAAAAAAAAAAACGGTACGTCCCTAGTTTTGGTATATTATTAATAATAATAAAACTGTGAAATAAGTGCGTAATGATGGAAAACTGTTACACCCTGCACTAATATGAGTCAGTATAGTCATATTTCCTTTGTGTTTTGGTCATTTTTAAGCAGCTTTTCTGTATTTTACTGAAACAAATGACAGTTGATGACTCTCTTTACTGTTGGCAAGGATCAAATTGGTCAAAAATAGGGACAACTGGGAGATTTCTTGCGGAAAAAATCTGTGGTTTTTGGATAAATCTGCTGGGAAAGGGGACACAGGGCTCAAAACTGGGATTTCCCGGGTAAATAGGGACGTCTGGAAACTCGGGTTCACTTATAAGTATTGGAACTTTTTGAACTCTAAACGTACATGCAATTCCTTTAAAACTAACTGCTATTATTACTACTATAAAATACATTTATAAAACTACTCTCAGCACATTTTATTGCAAAGGTTTCTGAGGTAAAAGCAGCTCAGTAAAAGCCCGAGAGCGCCTCACCGGTGCCGGAGGAAGGTGTGCACCATGCTGCTGTTGATGATGCTCAGAGCCAGCCACACCAGCATGGCCACGATGTTTTTGGTCAGGGCATTGGAGAAGCTGTCTTTGGGCACAGTCACGCCGTCTCCAGCCACAGGAGCGCTCGTGTTACCCACCAGGACGTCCAGCACGGAGGTGGAGTTCTGCATCCTGGGCCATACGCCTCATCTATGGACACATGAAAGAAACAGACTGGAAATAGTTTATTCGGCCATTTGCAGCATGACAAGAATATGCACAACAGCCCCACTTGAATGACATGAGCGAAAGGGTTTAGCCTGAAGAAAATTAACTTATAATGTCTAAAACTGTTAAATAAACTATAATATTGTTAGGCATTATAAGTATAGAAGTTAATAGGCACAAGAGATTGAATTATTTTTTTCCATGGGGCCACATAAGAAACAGAAAAAATGCTTAACTCAGTTCAGCATAATACATGTATACTATTAGTATTTCTTAATAAAAAGCAGTAAATAGCATTTTGAGGCACTGGTCAGACTGTTGAGAGTTTATGTTATGACTAAGCAATGAAAAAGTGAGGCTGCCTTCCAAAAAAGTCATTAAAAAACACCTCTAAAATAAAAGCAATGCGGCTTTAGTCCATGCATGAGGGAACATGATAAAATATCTTTATTTTGTAATTCCAAATGAGCTTAAACGGGCCGTATGTGGCCCTGGAGCTGCACAGGGCCCAGGGCTGATGTGGAGTGAGTCACAATTAAAAATGTTGACCATACACTGCAAAAAACAAAATCTAGTCAAGATGAAATGACTTGGATTAAGAAAGTTTTACCAGGATTTGAGTAAATTTCACTTTACAAGCAAAATAATCTGCCAGTGCAGTAAGATTATTTGTACTTAAAATATGAAAATACATCTTTGCATCACTTAAAATAAGAAAAACAACTTTTTGCACTTAAAATAAGAAATAAAATCAAATGTTGCTTGAATTAAGAAAAACACTTATTGCACTGGCAGAACAAGGTGAAACTACTCAAAGTAAAACATTCTTAATTTAAGTCATTTTAACTTACCTAGATATTGTTTTTTTCCCGTGTATTTGAATATATTGTCACATTTACAAGTTAAATGAGCTTTTTTTTTTTTTAAAAAAAATTCTTTTAAAACGTTTTTTTTTGGATTAGCATAAACATAATGTGAAAATGTACATATATAATATACATAATATATAATACATAATATATTTAAGTATGGGCAAGCATAAGAATACAGTTTTTAAATTATATTTTGGAAATGTTTTGTTTCCCACATCAGCTTCTCAGTCCAATGCATTTGCCAAGTTATTTCACACATGTATAAATGTTGATTAAATTATTGCTTTGAATATATTTACATTAGTTTAGGCTAATTAGCTTAGCTTGCTTCAGTTTTTCATATGTATTTTGAACATTACCAAATGGCGTGTACACTGCTGTTATACGGTATTTTCTATTCCAAACAAGTTTACCTATAATATAATAAATAATCAGTGATGGAAAGAATATTTTCAGAATGTATTTAGTCAGACAGTATTGAATACCTGCATTATTTTTTTTCTAAGGTGTCTTGATACAAACACCAATCAGAGTACTGTACTCTGAATACTTGTAATACTTTTATACTGAGTTTCATTATATTATAGTGTAAAAACATGGCATATAACTGCAAACAGTTTGATATTTCTTGCTGTCTTTGTTATGCATGATTTTATGTCCAACAAAATACACGAAATACATACATTTCTATTTTTCTCATTAATACTGTACAGTCTGAATCCAAAATGACTTGATAAAAAGCCGATGTGTCTTTAGGCAAAACACTTCACCCACAGTGCCTAGTATGAAAGTGGAGTGTGTGTGGCCAGGACTACCTTGAAAAAGAGATTAATCACCTCAATAGGATTTTCCTGGTTAAATAAAGGTTAAATTTAAAAAAAATATATAAAAAAGATTGATTTAGAAGAGTAAGTGAACACCTCCAAATAAAAAATGAACAGCACCAGAAAACAGCTGCTCAAAATGCATATCCAGAATGTGTATTTTCTGACTATAATGTTACATTCTAGACAGAGAAAAGCCAAAGCCACTGATACACATTCATTCAGGAGTAAATGATGAATGATCGATATGACCTGGACTATGCAGCATTGTGTAAACCAATTACAAAACATAATCAATTTCACCTTTTCACACAGAAAAACATTCAAAACTAGAAAAAAACAAAACAAAAAACATTCAAAACTTACATATATTGGTTTGGTCTGTGATTAAAAACCAAAAAAAATCAAGTTAAAACAAATAAAACATTATATTACCAACAAGTCTTCATTTTGAGCCACTGACACAGGGGCCAGTGACTGCTCCCTCCACACTCTGGGATCTTTTATAAGCAGAGACGAGTGTGTTTATGTAAATTGCTATGGTTGCGCGACGCGTGACCTTTAACCGTTCACGCGTCACTACAACGTGGCTGTCATTAACAAACACCACTCTCGCCGTCTCTGGAGGCCTAATTCTCACGTTTGGCGGATTTCAGCGCATATACTGTGTTTTATTATGCGGTTAAAGGCCCGATATTATACAAAATGGAGTCTTCTGAGCTCTAATCCGTGTTATAATGTTGTTAGCTCCTCAAAAACACACCTGGAGTTGTGTTTTTTTTGTTTGTTTTTCACACATGTTTGAGTATCTCCAAAGCTCAAAATGCTCTTGTTCCACCTCGTGATGTCATACAGTGGTAGTTTTCAAGTTAACAAGTCAAGTTAAATTGTGGAGCTCCCTGAAAATGGAGCTCAAAACAAGCAGAAATATAATCCACTTCAAGCATAATTACAAGGAAAACATATTTGTTAAATACAGTGAAGTTGATGTTTGAAATCATGTGTTATGAAATGAAATTTGTATTAACAATTGCAATGTTCATGTAAAATGTCTTGTGATAAGAAAATATGGAAATGTATTGAACTAAAAAAGTGTATATGAAATATGTGGGGTCGGACTCTATAAGTTTTAACACTTCTTCCTGCTCCTTTTGAGCTTCTTGGACTTTTATTTGTTTGTTCACATGACAGTGCTTTTTTTTTTTTTTTGGATTTTCTGATTATGTTAATGTCACCAAGCAACTGCTTTTTTCTATAAAAAGCTCTACTGATGCTCAGATAAATAAATAAACAAACAAACAAACAAACACACAAATAAATAAATAAATAAACAAACACACAAACACACAAATAAATAAATAAATAAATAAATAAACACACAAACAAACACACAAATAAATAAATAAACACACAAACACACAAATAAATAAATAAATAAACAAACAAAGAAACAAACAAATAAATAAATAAACACACAAACACACAAATAAATAAATAAACAAACAAACACACAAATAAATAAATAAACAACTCCCTTTTGCTTTTAGTTCAGTAAAGACGGGAATGTCCATGGCTGAAATGATCTATATGATTGTAGTGAAGGTGTGTGGAGTTTAAAAACACAAAGCCTAGTGGAGGGGATCTGAAGGAGCTTCTACCTGAGGACCTGAAGGAGAACGCTACCTGAGGACCTGAAGGAGAACGCTACCTGAGGACCTGAAGGAGAACGCTACCTGAGGACCTGAAGGAGCCACTACCTGAGGATCTGAAGGAGCTACTGCCTGAGGACCTGAAGGAGAACGCTACCTGAGGATCCGACGGTGCGGCTGAAAAATTGCAGAGCGATCAGATCTCGCAGATACAGTGGGGCCTGACCAGTGATGCATTTATGGGTCAGCGGGAGGGTTTTGTATTCGAGCCGGGATGAGACATGGAGCCAGTGCAGTGATTTGAGAACGGGAGTGACGTGTTCACATATTCTGACGTTCTTTAGGATTCTGGCAGCTCCGTTTGGCAGGAATCCCAAGAAAAAGTCCACTGCAATAGTCCGAGCGTGAGGAAGATAAAGGCTCGGACGTGTTTCCCTGCGTCTGTGAGGCTGAAAAGGGTTTTAGAAGTTTGCAGATGTTTCGTAGGTGGTGTTTTATGTGGGTACAGAAAGTCACTGAAGTCTTGGAAGTGGAATCTTAAAACATAGTTTTTTACCAAAGCTTTTTGTTAATTGTTTTTTATTGGTTTGCTGTTGTGTGCTGACATGGGTTTAGCTTTTAGTTTCCGATGCACTTTTATTCACTGCTCTTTTACCTGTAGCACTGTAGAGATTATTTTATGTAAAGTGCAATATAAATAAAATGTATTATTATTATTATTATTATTATTATTATTATTATTATTATTATTATTGTCAAAGTCAAAGGATCCAACCGAACCCCCAGGTTGGTGACTGAGGAGGAGATAGTGATGACCTGTGCATTTATATCTTGCCACATTTCTTTTAGTTTTATTTATTTTATTTTGGTTATTTGGCTGTTAGAGGTAATGTCGTAACTTTTCCCGAGCAACTGTAATAAAAACAGAGGCCAAAACCTGTCTAACTTACACAGGAGTTATGATGAGGCAAATAAAAACACACAACAACACATTTATTTCTGTTCAATTCTAATCAGATCGGCGTAGGCCTATTCTGTTTGAGAACTAAGTGCTATTTCCAGTATATTTTTATACTTTTCTGTGGTGCATATGTGTGTTATCCCTCTAAACCAAGTGATCATTAGAAAACTGTGAAAACCTGCCATATGGACTTTAAATAGAAATAATATTTAATGCGAATCTACACCACTGAGATCTTTTTATTTGTGTTTTTTTTTTTAAACCAAAATATTGTACAGAAGCCACACACATTAAAGTGAGTATGTAACTTTCTCTGTTTTATGAGTTACTTGTCTATTACGTCGCCTTAGGACAGGTTGCGATACTCCGGAAACACCAGCAGAGGGAGCCAGCACGCCACCGCAGCTTCAGGTGCACGGCGTGCTTGAACGTCATTTATTAATCAGCAAAACAATTTATAAAGACTCTAAAGATTTAAAGATTCTAAACGCTAACTTATAGGTGCTCTGAGGACTTAAAAAAAAAAAAAAAAAAGTTTATGCTGTGAAAATAGACAAGAATCCTTACAAAATCAAAACCTTTGTGAAAGTTTGTTGATCATCAGCCGAACACGGGCAGTTTGAATTCCCAAAATGCACTGCGCTCCATTCGGCCTGTAAGTCTGACGTCACGCACGACTTCCAGGTCCAACGAAACATCTGTTCGAAATGACAGAACCTGTGAATTTTCAGCATCACCTCCTTTTTTTTAGTGAGGTTCCAACTAGAGCACAGAAACAACAGGTGTCCAGATGCTTCAGACAAATATTTAGAACTTATGTTGAGGCTCGGGTCGGACTCAGACACATCAGCGCGTCTCCTGTTTCCTGTCTACAGTAAAACCACTCGCTCTGAGACTCTGAAGTGTTCAAAGATCAGACTCTGCACTTCCACTTTAGACACAAGTCCAAACTGTGTGATTATTATTTGTGAAATGTGGAGCAATACTTCAGATACAGGATTTTTAATGCAGAAAAGAGGAGATAAAGTCCACAGGAAGTAGAGTCTCGATCTCTAATCTGCAGCTCCACCTCGATCCGTGCGCTGTGTGGATGGAAACAAACACACTACTACTGGACTACTTTCGCCTTTGAACACTACAAACTGGATTAACAGCGCAGTTTTGTGGACTGGAGTCATTATTTGCGAAGGACAATTTCTATGGATAATGTGGATGAAACGCTGCACTTTAAAATTAATAATAATAATAATAATAACACATTTTATTCATTAGGCGCCTTTCTGGTCACCCAAAGTCGCCCAAGTATGATTAAAACATACAGTTAAAGTGGGACAGTATTTAACTGATTGATTGATTGAATTTAGTATTGTATTTAGTGTTGTATTTTTTTATTAAATGTACCACTTTATGCGATTTGTGGAGGTTAATAAAGATTTCCCATTATTTTCGCTAAATCCCAAGTTTGTATTTCACTTCTCTGTTTCCCTTAGAGGCCACACAAACAGTATCCTACGTGTGTCATGAGTCGGCCTATGAAAATAGTGTAATTTGAATTGTGCTGGGTTTGTTCGGGTTCGGACACATTTATCTTAGTGCCTATAGGGCTCGGTTCGGATCACTGCTCTGTCGGACGTGGGCCGGGCTCGGACAGAAAAATTCAGCCTGATCCAAACTTTAGTCCCAACAGCTGTAGGAAAAAAGTCTGAACCGAGTTGTCAGTGTGAACGTGCTTCAGGGTGGCATTATAAAAGGAAAGATCCAGGAAAGTTTATCAAGTCGAGGTGAGTTAGTGCTCGCAGCTAAGTAGCCTAGCCAGAAATGATAAGTTAGCTACCAATTTCTAAGTTAAAACAGTGTTAGGGTTTAGATATGTCTCTCCGTTGTGGACGTAAATAGCGATGGGAGAACGTGTAACACGGCGATTTGGAAGAAAAGCTACGGCAGATCAATCAGATCATCATGTGGAAAACGAAACAATGACAGTTTCTCCTCGTATTTGTGTTGGTTTCTGATCAGTTCAAACAGCGGGAACACGACACTGCAGCATTTTTACGTGTAGATCAGTCGGGCCAAATTCCCTGGAGGTGCAGTACCTGGAGCAGCCACTAGAGGGGAGAGAGCCTGATCCAGTTTTTATTAACAGCCTCAAAAAGCATGTTTTCCCCCCTTTTCTTCTCTTTTCTTTCTTTTTTTATTCAAATAAGGCAGGAGAGGTGATGGACGTTTCATAGTCCCATTAACCAACACTTACAAAGACGTTCAATGAGATAAAAATGTTACTTAGTCCTGCTTTAAGTGCCATTTTTGTTCCCCACTCTTTTTTTAACGGCACACTGATTGTGCAGTAAATGCATTCTGAAATACTTTCTAAACATCGCATCTCTCATGCCATAAATTAGTGGGCTCAAAAAACGTGGCAAGATGTAAACAATAATATAATTAGCAAACCTAATCTCCAAAATGTACGCTGGAAAAATTAAACGTAGCACAATCTCCACACTAGGCGAAATGTAGGACAGCATGCACATCGCTAACTGCCCTCCATGTAGTAAAATTGTATTCCGAGCTTTCTGTGCCGACACTTTCTCCGTAGCTAGAGCTCGAGCCGCAAACAAAATACGTAAATAGGTATAAACAAGCGTTAAGAAAACAAGCGAAAAATAAAGGATGTCAAACACTAATCTTTTTTGAGCTAAAATCGGATCTTTGAACACATTTTCACGAAGGCAGAAAACAGATTGGTGGAAGAAGCTAAAAGACTCCTTGGCGAGCGTCGTAAACAGGTCAGAAATGGCAGGCGCTACACAGATAAACCACATGAGTCCGATGGCGTAGTAGGTTCTCCGGACGGTGCAGATCTGCCTGTGCCGTAGCGGGTTGCAGATGGCGATGTAGCGTTCGATGGCCATGCCGGCCAGGTTGACGGGGGTGTTCCTGGTGGTGAAGACGGCCACCAGGATGAAGAAGCAGCAGAAAGAGACGTTGATCCGGTACAGGATGTAGCTTAGCACAAACAGGGTGCTCGTGACTGTGAGCTGGAGCATGTCATTCAGAACCATGTGGATGAACAGGATGTAGCGAGGGTCCGAGTAAAACACCTGAAGGACGATAAGATATTAGATCAAATCAGCTCTACGGCAAAATTCACTTGTTTTAGTGGCGTTCCCTCATGATTAGCTTACTTATAGTTTAGCTGTATTTTGATTGTCATGCATGTTTCACTGATCCTGTGTTGTTTTACATTTGAGGCGTGAGGATTTCTGTTTTCACTTACTCCCTATCCCTGCCCACTTCTCTGAATTTATACATGCATCTCGAGTTTCAAACTTCCAGTCATCGCACAGTGTTTGCCGGGAACGGTCCTCCGAAAAAGTGAGCGTCAAACCAACGTGTTTGATTTCCCAGTGGAACGTGTCTACTGTGAGCCGATCTTTTCAAGCCTTTTGAACCATATCGCTTTTGTTTCTGCTTCTGATGTTGTCATATTTTAGTTATGGGACTGCGACATCATAATTGTTCGGTTGTTGGATGTCCCAACAGCGGAAAACGGCTCGAGAAATAGGCTTCGAAATTCGGGATGCAATAATTCAAACTATTCTGACTTAAGGCCAGAAAACTCTATATCAGGGGTGTCAAACTCATTTTGGTCCGGGGGCCGTATGCAGCCTACTTTGATCCCAAAAGGGCCGGATCAGAAAACTCAGTTCTCTCTTCAAGTTATTGTATTTTTCTCCGTGTCTCGTAGTGGTGTTTAAGATTATATTCCTCGAGCAACGCCACTTGTTCCAAACACACTGAGCACAGATTTCCCATTCACCTCTGTCAACAAATAAGAATTAGACTATTTTTCTTGGGAAATCCTGAACTCAGCATCTGCTTTTCTCATTTTTTGACATTTTGCTGATGAGGGTCACGGTCGACAGTCAAAACGATCGTCCTTTAAGAGCGTTTGGAAAGAGGAAAGTCTTCATTTGTGCTGCTCTGGTGGGAGTCGCAACGTACAGAAACGCCGGAGACGCTGCTATGCTAAACGGTGCAGAAAATTAACAGAAAAATCTGAAAATTGTAAGTATTTTAATAGAAAAATCAGATGAGGGCCAGATTAAGGGTCTTGGAGGGCCGGATCTGGCCCCCGGGCCGCATGTTTGACACACGTGCTCTAGAGGATTTAAAATCTGGGATTCTAACATATTTATCTGTTTGTTGCAATTACTTATCTGTATTTGCCTAATATTTTTTCTGCTGTCTTGGCCATTTCTTTATGATAATGATGAAAAGAAAGAGAAAAATGATTTAATGAATATATAGACAATCTAATCATTCTCCTTACACTTTCATACTCATTTTTGTCAGTAGTTCTTGCACAGATAAACACAATTAAGCTGTAAAAGGCCCCTTAAACATGAGTCTACTATTTTCCATCATTATTTGAGTACGACAGAGGAAATAGTCCTGTGTTCTTTTCTAAACGGTTTACATTTACCCGGTGTTTGAAAAAAGTTGTGACCAAAGTTCCGTTGATGTAATTGAGGACGAGACAAACGACCACCACAATGAAGTTTTTGGTGAAGGCCGTGCTGAACGTGTCCCTGAGCAGCGCCCCCTGGTAAAACACAACGAAACACAAAGTTAAAACAGGTTAACTCAGGTTTTCTCATCTGATATTAGATATATTCTATTATATACAACAAATCTGTAAATCTGTAGTATTAAGTGTATAAATAAATCCATTAACGTGCATTTGACGGGTTAAGCTTCCCGTTTCATTAAAACGTACTTAACATCATTATATTAAAGAGTTTTTGGGTTTCTTTTTTACTTTTCATTCGGTTCATAACTTAATTTCCTGGACAGCCAATGTGACATAGGCAGAGTTGAGATTTTAATGCAATAAAGTTCATTCTGCAGCCAGGAAGGTCGGTGACAACATTTCTTCTCAATATTTGTACTATATAAATAATTTATACATTCAGACATTCCTAAACCTTCTTTCAAGACTGAATAACTCCAAACAAAACACATACAGGACTCTGTGTTAGCGGACCTGAAGATTTCCAGTTGTGTTTCCTCCTGAGGTCACAGTTGAATTCATAGTTCTCTGTCTCTGCTGTTGGGAAAAGAACAAAACGATCTGAATCTCGAATGAACGTCTTGTCACTTATAAATGCAATATACAGTCTGAGCTATAAGGTTTATTATCTGCCCATAAATGTAACCGTGTTTATGTATTATGTAGAAGTGCAGTGCTTGAGCTTCCCAAAAGTATAAGATCCTTTTGGTGGTAAATATGTAGCTGATTAAAGGTCCCATATTACAGAAAACTGACTCCTGTGAGCTTTTAGCCATGTTAAAATGTTACCTCAGAGTCCTGCACGGGTCTGATTTTGACAACAGCCTGTACCCGTCATACCTCAATCTGCACCTGACCCGTTTTCCCGACAGAATTTAATCCAACCCGCTGTAAATACAAACCGACACCTGACCTGCACACGAATGAAAATCAGTCCGGGAGCCAAAAAAGAGCCACAACTTTGTCCTCTCCACTCGCTAATTTTCTTTTTAGCTCCTCACGAGTCGCTTTGGGCTGCAGGACATCGCGTGCGAGGTTTGAAAATGAAAGTGGCGGAGATTTCTGGGAATTCGTAGAGCAAAAACATGGATTTCACACTTAATCATCTTGTAAAAACAGTAGCACGTTTGCGTTTCACTAAAACACAGCCCTGTTTTTTGTTCGCACATGATGTTTTGTAAACCGCAGATTAGACCCGCGCTCTCCTGCCTCTCCAGCACAACATTTTTCACCTGTTTCATTAAAATTTGCGGTTCACCCGTCAAACCCGTGCAGGACTCTATGTTTGACCTCATCAAAAACGCACTTGGAGTTATGTTTTGTTTCATTCACACACATATGAGTAACACCGCTGTAAAGGTCAAACTAGCTCTGATATACATTCACATACGGTCCATGGTCTTTAATAGTAAGGTTGTACTTTTATTTTGGTGACTTCCGGTATTAGCGGAAGTGAAGGAAGAGACGTTAGCTCGATGTACTAAAAAGAGACGAAAAGTAAAGACAGACAGTTAACGGTAGAGAACAAAAACAACGGTGAAAAGTTACATAGAAAACCCAAAGATAGTTTAGATAGCAACAGTCGACAGAGGAACAAGGTTTGTTTTATTTGTTAATGTATATTTGAGCCGAATCTAATTTGTATTGAATGTATGTTAAAATGTTGATAGCAACGTAATGAGCTATTAGTAATATGGTGTATAGTAATTTCCATTGTTTTGTTCTTTCTAGCTCTTACGTTGGTTCTTTGACACGGAAGGAAAATATTAAAAGTCATTTAACCATCAGTTCTGGCCTTTCTAAGTTCGACTGGATGCTACAATCGCATTATTAGTCTGTCTATATCTCCATAGCTCAAAATGCTCTGATCCAGTTAGTTAGTCCTCAAGTGAACAGCTCCTTTTACCTTTAGTTCAGTAGAGACTGGAAATCCCAGGTCTGATATCATCCAAATGATTCTAGCAAAGATATATGGAATTTAAAAACACAAGACCAAGAGAAGGAGAGAGAAGAACTTCATCTAAATGTGCAGGATTTGTCTGTTAAACAAGTGTGAATGAACCGAAACAAAACATAGTCATTACTCCAGGTATGTTTTCGATGAGGAAACAACATTATAACAGATCAGAAAAAAGTGCGAGTCCTTTAAATGCCATTCATTATCACTGCGTAGGACATTTGAACACTGAGGACACTGCAAAAACAGTAAACATCAAACATGATCAGACACTCACTGCACTCACCTGTCTGCAGAGGGACAGAGCCGACTGTCTGACAGAGTCTATATGCCCCAGGCTCATTCATATTCATCAGCAAAGCCCCCGGCGAGGAGGGAGGGCACCGTATGAAGAGCGCAGTTGATTTTGATAGATTTTTATGATGACATTCACTCAGATGAGGGGGAGGGACCTATGGAAGCTCATTTAAGATGTTTAATATAGATTCAAAACACCAAGAAATACCAATTCTATTATTTTGACAAGTAACTGATAAAAAGTACTGTGTAAAAGTTATAGGCAGGCGTGGAAAAAAAACGCTGTAAACGAGGAACGCTTCAAAAATGGAAGTGTTCATCATTTATTTTCATCAATCAACAAAATGCAGTGAATGAACAAAAGAGAAATCTAAATCAGATCAGTATTTGGTGTGAGTTTTGCCTGCAGAAGAGCATCAGTTCTTCTAGGTTTTTACTTGCAGACAGTTTGTGAAGGAACTGGGCTGGTCGCTGTTCCAAACATGTTGAGGAACTAAGCTCAGATCTTGTGTGGATGGAGCTTCCTCACATCCTTCTGTCTCTTCATCTGTCTTTTTGGAAACATGTGGATCAACCCATCGCCGATCTCTCGTTTAACATATATCAGCATAGACAGCACTAGTTGGAAGCTCTAATGAAGGATCGTGTTTCTGGCCTTTTTAGTGTCTGAATGTAGACAGATTGTACTGCAAAAAGTATCTTGAAATATGTGTAGAAAAGTGTGAGCTAAACAGCCGCCAGAAGCACTGCGTTTGAAATATCTTCCTTTACTGCAAGAATCCCAGACTCACTCCCTGATGCTGAGGTCTGCGGGGCCCGACCATCACCAACACAACTTCTTCTTTATGCTGAAGAGAGTTCTGAATGACTTTTTCTTTTGTTCGCTCACTTTGCATTTTGTAAACGGATAAAAACAAACAATCATTATTTATATTTTTGAAAGCATTTGTTTGTTTACAGCAGGCATGTCCAAACTATAATGTAGCACTCAAGACAAATTTTTCTTTCCAGCTCAAGGTGAATTGGCCCAAATTACCTTGAGCTGTACTTTTTACTGCAAGTTTTTTGAAAATCTACCTGGATAAAGCCAATATTTAATATTTAGCGTGTGGTTTTGAGGGTCTTAGCTTGAATAAAGGACCGATGGCTCAGTCTAACGTGTTAAACATGCATTTACTTCAATTAGGCGGCACGGTGCAAGCAAGAAGGTTGCAAGAAGGTTGCGGGTTCGATCCCCGGGCCCGGGCCTTTCTGTGTGGAGTTTGCATGTTCCTCCCCGTGTCTGGATGGGTTTCCTCCGGGTGCTCCGGTTTCCCCCATCAACCTAAAACATGCCCGCACCCCTATGAACTAAAATCAAGGACCATGTTGTCCACCCTCCTGTGGTTTCACCACAGAGGGGTTCATAGGGGGGGTCAGGTGCTATGAGGATTGGGCAGCAAACTGCCCCCGCGACCCAGCTGGATTAAGCGGGAGAAGATGGATGGATGGATACTTCAATTATTCACTGTAACCAGAACCAGTCTGTTGCCCTCGATCGACCCTCTGCTTCGTTTGTGTTTAGATTTGTGGCCCTTGATGAAAAAAGTTTGGACACCTGTGGTTTACAGCGTTTTTTTTACACCTAAAACTTTTACATAGTACTGTATATCGAAGTTTAAAATACTGAAAAATAAACTGAAAAAACAAAACAAAACAATCATTATTTATATTTTTGAAAGCATTCTTTATTTACAGCATTTTTTTTTACACCTAAAACTTTTGGACAGAGATGTATGGGGCAAATTTTATAATAATGTTTAATGTAAAAATCTGTCTTTTTCTAATCAGTACCTCCATGGTCATGGACGGCACCCTCTCCAGGTTGGAGAACTAAGTTTATTGCACTCTTCCCAATTAGACAGGGAATGTCAGAACAGGAAATTGTCGGGTGGGTTTGAGCTGGGCCTCTGTGGCACTGTCATTTTGCTGGTTTAGCTGGTTCAATGTTTGCTTGTCTGTTTATGTTTCTTCCTACTTTTTCATGACCCTAAACTGATACCAGCGCAGAAGAATGACGAGCTCCACGATTCAGCCAGCAGGTTTCCTCTGTAGAGTGGCCTACAGGTCACACGGCTACAGCTTTATTTGTCCAACACTCTGTGGAGTTCCAGACATAAATAATCTGTTTTTGCCTGAATTTGTGAAGTCGCAAATATTCATGTTAAAGCACCGTGCACCCAGGAGATATTTATTGCTCCTCAGTACCATCAGAGCCACCACCACTGCTCCAAGTGTGTACAGAAATGACTGTTGACCACCAGAAAACAGACTAAAAGTTTTTCTTTTGCATACAACTTTATTTCTTCCTTAATGAGCAATAACAATATCAACTTTACTTTATCTGAAATCTCTCAAACAAATGTCAGGACTCAGAGGACTATTGCATCATGAGCGCTCATGTGTAGTCACAGCGCCTTGAGAGTGTCTGATCTTCAGGGATGCAGGGTTGGGCCTGTACTGGGACTGGTGCTGTAGTGAGTCTAGTCTATTGCATAATGCTGTTGTGTCCTTAGGCAAGACACATCCTCCACCTTGCCTTCTTCCTAGTAAAAACTTTTTGGTGAGTGAAGATTGGTGGAGGTCGGAGGGGATGACGGTGCAGATTGGAGGCCTCACTTACAGTACTTTAACACTTATATGGAGTGAATGAATAATACAACGTAAAGCGCTTTGAATAGCGATATATTACTATTATCATTAGTGGCATAAAACCTAGAAATTGAAAAACAAGTACCGTATTTTTCGGACTATAAGTCGCACTATAAGTCGTTTTTTCAGGGTTTGGGTGGTTCCTGCGACTTATATATTACATTTTTCACACTGACAGCCCATAGACCAAATATATGAATCATATATATGAATCAGATAATAAATTGTTATCTGTTTTTTCATTTTGGTTTTAGAGACAAATAATAAAGAAAAGAGTTGTTTTTTTGTTTTCTTATTTCTGGTTCTATATTGAAAAACGAATGATACACGGATTCTTCTCTATTGGGTTGTTTTTATTGCTATAACTTCTGTAACTTGCCTTTCAAGATGAAATGTTGGTTCTTGGTCTCTGATTTTATAAAATAATTTCCCCCCAAAAAGTGCGACTCATAGTCCAGTACACTGAGTACACTGGTGTATGAATGTGTGTGAATGGGTGAGTGGTTCCTTGTTGTAAAACACTTTAAGTGCCTTGAAAGGTAGAAAAGCGCTATAAAAATACAACAATTTTTTTTCTTCCAGTGCAACTTGTACATCTTTTTTTCTTCTTCATTGTGCATTTTTTGGCTGGTGTGACTTATAGTCTAATATGGTAATACCAACAACAGCTGACGAGTGAAGCTTCAAGAGGCTCTGTCTCCATTTATTAGGCGGCTTTCTGGACACTCAAGGTCGCCTTACAACAACATAAACAAATTAAATTAAACATACAGTTAAAAGCCACAGTTAAAGTGGGATAGTATTTAATTGACTGTGTTTAGTGTTGTATTTTATTTGTATTTAGTATTTAGTCATGCATTAGACAGTATCTGCCCTGCATTTATTCAAGTACAGGTGTTATGTATTGATATAAAATATCTTAAAAAAACTTAAATTCTTACTGCGTGGGATCGCCTCTCCACAAATCTAACCTGTAATTTGTCTTGCACGTCTTCATGGACAAAAACAAGAATAGAAAGTGGTTCCAAATGATCAAATTGCAACTTTTTCCCCTTTTCTACAGAATAAGTCTTGCTTTAAATATTTCCTGAATGTTTTATCCCTGACCCCATACACCAGCGGAGTGATTAACCGTGGAAGTATATTAACCAGCAACGCCACCCCGAAACGAATCGCCATGACTCTTTTTGGAAACAAGTGGATCAACCCATCGCCGATCTCTCGTTTAACGTATATCAGCATGGACAGCACGAGTTGGAAGCTCTGGAGAAGGATCGTGTTTCTGGCCTTTTTAGCATCCGAAGCTACAGATTGAGCTGCAAAAAGTATCTTGAAGTATGTGTAGAAAAGCGTGAGCCAAACAGCCACCAGAAGCACTGCGTTTGAGATATCTTCCTTTACTGCGAGATGTTGATGTCTGAAAATATTGCCTCGTGTGCAAAATACTTTCAAATGGAAAAACTCTATGGATTCTGTGGCTAAAGTAATAAATAGCTCCGGTAGCAAATTCAGCGTGCTAACCAGCCAAATTAACCCAATGACGATGTATGTTTTTCTCACCGAACATATCTGGGAGTGTCGTAAAGGACGGCAAACAGCAATGTAGCATTCAATGGCCATGAGGGCAAGGGTCATGGGGTTGTTCATGCTGGTGTAGGTGCCGATCATGACTAAAAAGATGCACAGGGAGACGTTGATGGAGTAAACGATGTAGCTTAGCACGTGAATCAGTGTTAGCATGGTGAGTAGGACAATGTCGTTGATGACCAGGTGGATGTAGAGGATGTAGCGAGGATTCAAGTTTAGAGTCTGGGGGATAAAAAGAACAAAAATGTATTAGGTTGTCACGTTCAAAACACTATGGTTAAAATTAACTGTGCAGAATTTTGGACATAGGGCCTCATTTTCTGGTGAGCCAGAGTGTTGGAGACGGGTGGAGACACTTAAATATTCTATCCAGTCCTTGTATTTGCAGAGGTTGCTGGTGCTAGGCTAGTGCATGTCAATGGCCATAAATGTCCTGCCACTAAAAACAGTCTGACCCACTCCACAAAACTATTAGAACTCCAAACTTTTGTGAATGTCTGTGTCCAGATAATAATTTTATAAGTAAAACCAGCCTTACAGTTGAAGGATTTATGTCTGAGCAGCAGCAGTGAGTTGTACTTCCTGATATAAAGCTCAACAGCGGCGGACTGATATAGGAGAAAATAGTAGCGACGATTCATGTGATGCAAGGTTAGTTTATTTAAAACATTATTCCATCAACTCAGACATTCACATGGACAGTGTGGAGTTCTAATAGTTTTGTGGAGTGGGTCAGACTGTTTTTAGGACTGGAGGGAAGATTTAAAAAAAAAAGTGTCTCCACACGTCTCCAACTCTCTGGCTCACCAGAAAATGAGGCCCTATGTCCAAAATTCTGAACTGTTCCTTTAAGTAAAAGCAGAGACTGTATAAGTGGACATAGGAAAGCCAAGGTCGGGTTCCAGTGGACTTATCTGCACACTTCTCTCTGTGACTGCTGCCAGGCTTTAAACTGCTCATGATCCTGTTTTTTAGGTATTGTCTTTGCAAATAAAAATATGAACAATAATAACCTTCTTTCCATATTTTATTTTGGCCGACCAGCTGCATAAAGAGTCCAAAAAGCTTTATTTAAGCACTTAAATGTGAAGAGATAACAGCACAAGGTGTGACTCCACAACTCTACACAACAGCTTTGTGGTAAAAATCTGTAATAATAATACAAATTTAGGAAAAATGATCGAAATCTACCCTACATATCAACCCAAAAACATCGGCAGAGTTTATCGACCATCAGGGTCTCTGGATTCTACTCATTTGGCCTCGTCTCTATTACAGAGCCTTGGATTTCCTTGCTGAAGTCCTAACATAGACACTGGTTAGAATAAGAACAAAAATCATTCTTCAGTCAAGGAACATGGCTTATACATGTACAGTTCCTCTGCATCTTTACTGTGGTGATGCATCAAACTTAAGCGTAAACACTGGTAAAGAACGCACACACACACAGAAAAACTTCATTCATCAGTAATATCATAAATTTCAAGTGCAGATATTTGTAAAAAAGTGATCTTCTGACCTCATGTTGTGCAAATGTGCGCACCAGTACAGAGTTGACGTAGTTGATGGCGACGCACAGACCAATGATGAGGGCGTTTTTCAGAATTATCGACCCCGAATCATCCTGGACGGCTACGGAAGTCACATTACTCCCAAAACTTGAAAAGTTCATGGATCCTGGTACACAGAGAGCAGCTAGAAAGAAATAAGAAGGCAAAATAATGTGTCAGATGTTGCAAAGGTTTGTGCAAGAAAGTTCGGTTCAGAGAAATGGAAGCGATCGCGTAACTCTGGCTGCTACGACTTAAATATTCAATTTTTTACTGGTTTATGGTCTTTTAAACGGTCCATATGACACTATTTTCTGATACCTGGAGTTGTGTTTTGTTTCAATCACACAAATTTAACACATTATTTAACCTTAGGCAGTTTATTCTCACATTGAAAACACTCTTTTCCACCTAAAGTGTGTTTTTAAACTCCATACAACTTCACTCGAATCATTTGGATATCAGCCCTGGAATTGTCAATCTCTACTGAACAAAAGGTAAAACTACACTACATTACATCACAAAGTGGAACAGAAGCATTTTGAGCTTTGGAGATGTAGACAGACTAATAATAAAGGAATAAACAAACGTGTGAATGAAACAAAACCCAACTTCAGGTATGTTTTTGAGGAGGTTACCACATTCTAATGGTTAAAAGCTCATCAGAATCAAGTTTGCGTAACAGGACCTTTAATGTGGTTAGCTTCTGGTCAGCAGAATTTACCCATTTAAATAATCCTAAACATTTCTGCAATCTTCACCAAAGTCTAACCTTCACCATAACCAGTTTCCTAACTTAAAAAATACCCCTGTTCCTAAACTTCCTCACTTAGAATTAATCAAAGTCTCAGCGAAGCGTCCCATCTGACCCGACATTCTAGCACAAACCTGTCGTAAATTATATTGAGCGCACCAAAAGTATCACTGCACAAAAAAAACCACAACAAGACTACAAAGTGTTACCTCGTGGCCCGACAATATCACATCTGAACTCATGTGGAACCAGGCGTGGAGGTGGATGAATAAATATGATTGAACGCAAATGTCCAGGGATCAGCAATGAACACATGAGACGTCATTTTATTCTGGTATTTTTTATACAAACACTGCAACCTTCACTGTAAAAGCAAATCAAGCACTTCCTGGATTACCATTGCTTCGTTAAGGGTTGAGAACTAGAGCTCAAATATGAGTCAAACAGGCTGGAGGCCTATTCTGCCAAATGTACTTTTTAGATTAATTAACCAACATCAGATCCCTTTGGACCCTGCAATTTTCCAACCAGAAGTAAAGTGACTTGTTTAGTAATTTTAAATCAAAACTGTCATATAAAATAGTAGTGATCTAATGAGTGCTCCAAGCATAAATAAAACATACATATACTAAAATGATATATTTTAGTATATGTATGTTTTATTTTCTGTGTAAACCGAGGACTGCAGATATCTGGAAATCTGATACAAGCATATTTGCCCTGTACATAATGTAATTTGTATACTGTCCTTATAAATAAAAGAGTAGTAGTAGTAATTTCTATTTGTTTTTGTATTTCTATTTATTTTGACCTCCATTAGCTGTGGAAGCACAGCTATTCTTCCTGGAGACAAAGACTCCAGGAAGAAATGGGGCAATTACACACATAATTCACCTCATAATAACAAAAAAAAAGTTCTGTTTTTCTCCACTCTTTTGTTTCAGGTGGTGATGAGCTGGACCTTTCCCTCGAAGCTTCCTTGAGAGAATGAGTGAGAATACATGGTTTTTTCTTCTTTTCTATTTTCTTTTTATTAAAGAAGAAAATATTATTGCATACAAAACATATACCGTCACTGAAAAGAGCCGGGGTTTCCCAGGAGAATTCTCTTTGGGTCGTGTTCATCATATTACAAGACTTTTTTTTGGCAGACGCAGCCAGAGGAGAGGACTTGTGTCTCAAACCCCCTGAGAATACATCGCAGGGACTCACAAAATGTTTAATGAGGTTATAATGTCACTTTAAGTTCTCAAGTGAGAAATGGATTACATCAAATGAAATTAAACTGCATCCTGACGATTCCAACAAAAGTGAAAGCATGAAAACTATCAGAAACTCCAAAAAAAATCCAGACACCACTTTTACTCTCAAATACAAAGTTGAAAAAACTGAGGCACTTAGAAAGTTTTTAATGATTTGAAAGCCTTTATTACCACATGGCAGATTACGTTAAAATTACACCAATTCATTAGTCGTTGCTCAAGGTTTAACATTTGCTTATACAACCCAGTATCTCAACTGTCAATTCGATTTTTTTTCGCACATAAAAAATAGTACTTTAGGTATTTCCTGAACGCTTTATCTCTGAGCCCGTAGACCAATGGGCTGATCAGACGAGGCATGAGGGTGACAAAGATGAGTATAAAGAATCTGATTAGCACAATACTGTCCGGAAACAGGATTCTTAGGCCAGCCTCTATAACACCATTGAGATAAGTGAGCAGGGAGAGCATGAGTTGAAAGCTATGCAGGACGATTGTGTTACGGGCCTTCTTCATATCCGTGCTCGCTGACTGCGCTGTGAGGAGAATCTTACAGTATATGTACAAAAGAGTTAAGCACACAACCAGTAACAGCACGCCATAGGAAATATCTTTCTTTTGTGCCAGAGCTGGGTGTCTGAAAACTAGATTCCTCACGCAGAACAGGCGCTGATTGAAAAAGTCTAAGGATTCGAAAGCCAAGCTCACAAAGACATCTGGTAGGTTGGTTAAAAGGCTTGACAGCCAAATGCACGCGATGACGATGTACGTTTTCTTGACCGTACAGTACCGCGGGTGGTGCAGAGGGAAGCAGACGGCTACATAGCACTCGATAGCCATGACAGCGAGGGTCATAGGGTTGTTTATGTTGGTGCAGACGGCCAAGATCACCAGCACCATGCACAGGGACACGTTCAGAGTGAAGATGGTGTAGCTCAGGACGTAAAGCAGGATCAGCATGATCAAGATGATGATGTCGTTGATGACCAGGTGAATATAGAGAATGTAGCGAGGATTCAAGGAGAAAACCTGAAAAGACAAAACAGGAAAAGGTACTCAGGATATAAAAAAGTGTTGGATACATCTGGTATTTGTTGTAACATCAAAGGGCCCATATTGTGCTAGTATCTGATTTGTTATAATGCTATTTCCTCATCAAAAACATACCTTAGTTCTGTTTTGTTTCATTCTCGCATTTTAACACAAACTCTGCATATTTAGAGTTCCTCAAACAGGAAACAGCAATTGTTCAAAGTTGAAATACTTATTAAGCTTCACAGATTGAGATGAATGTGCTATGCTAACAGCAAATACTAGTATATTGTAATTATGACAAAAAGCTAAGCTTTCTTATCCTGTCATTTAGACCTTTTATATAAATGGATTCATGTAATACCTTTGCAGTTCTCAAACACACAAAAATAATGAACTTATAACTAGGGCTGTTAACGTTAATGCATGCGATCACAAAAAAACATTGCACTAATGTTTTTTTTAACGTAGATTAATCACACAGTTTATTCTGAACGCTTCTCTGGGGAAAGTGCGGATGGTCCTGAAAGGCGGCGCAGGTTATTAGGTCAGTGATCAGGTCCATACGCAGATGTGAAGACGACAGATGAGACTGTGACTGGTGCTCAGGGCAAACTTCTCTACAAAAACTGACCCACAGGACTTTAGATAAACTAATGTAGTTTGCAGATATTTGCAGTGATGAACTCTCTTTCCACAGAAACACAACAAGTTTAAAATACCGTCTTAAAGCAAAACACGGGTTTGATTCAGCGGCAGCAATGACGCTACTGCACCAACAACAAACCGAGCGCGACAAACAACAGTAATGATGTCAACAAAACTACCAGCGATAGAAAAATGTCAATAATATAACTTTTTGTCAAAATATGTTGGTCTTTTTTTCAAGAATTAATTAATTAATTAACTGTGATTAATCGTGATTATTCAAAATTCTAAAGTGTAATTAATCTGATTTAAAAATAACTTTTAAACATTAAAAGGTGCATTTTGTTTTTTCTCCAGGGAAATGTTACTGCTTTGTCTAGAATGTTTCACAGTACGGTATTAAACCTTTCTATGTCCATGAAGACCAAACCAGACCAAGTTTCAAGTCAGATCTGTGGAAAGGCGACCCCGTTCACAGTCAAAACGCCTGTTTTTCTAGGTATTTTTGAGCTATAAATCCTCCTGTAATTGAATAAATGTAAGGTAGAGCTGTTTAATGTCATTCTGTGGATCATTCCAGACAGAGCAATGACGTATCCACAGAAACAAGCAGGTGACAGACCCCCCAACCCAAAGATACATTACATATTGCACCTTTAATGACTATCAGACACTGTAGTTTACACGACAATGTGAGCAAACACTAGAAAATGTGACCTCATGCTGCACAAACACGTGCACCAGGAAAGAGTTGATGCAGATGATGATGATACAGAGACCAACAGTGATTACATTCTTCACCACCGCACCGCTCAGGTCGTCGCGGATCTGAACAGCTGGAGTCGAGTTACTGCCTCGAGTTTGAATGTTCATGGATCAAGAGAAACCACACTGTGGGCAAAAAGAGATCAGTCAGGTTAGAGTTTCAGTTTTCACACAAATCGAACTACAGTAAGTACATTTTAGATTTTATTTTTTTAGTTTATATCTAAAAACTGATCTTAGTTTATAATAAAAACATAAAACTGAGAATAAAGCAAAGTCTTAAAACCAGTTGTATTGTAAGTTGTACTAGATATCGGCAGCTCTCAACAAAACTATCTTGCAAAAACTTCCCAATTATGGTAAACAAATACTAAATACAAAATGCTCATGTTATAGACCAGATGGAGCACAATAATGCATCTTAAACTTAATCTAAATAGAAATGAGAACATGAAACTTGTTGAATGACCAGAGATACCAACATATAATCCAATATTTGTGAATGATTTTTTTGGCCCCGTGTACAATTCTGGCACCAATAATCCCAATATATAACAGCAGCCTGTCCAGGTGTGCACAGAGGCCTGGTTTTGCCAAAATATATTTTTTGCAGGAAAAAGGTTTGCCATCCCAGCTTTAAAGAATCAACATGAAGAAAACAATCCATGAGGAGAAAGAATCACCTGTGGCTCTTCGAATGGTGTTCACAGCAGCAGTGGGAGGTCGTGTCAGTAGAACATTCATTTATAGGGTTTAATGGCGATGCCTTGGGACCTGGGACCAGTATCACGTCGAAACTTCAGAGTTATTTTCATATAGCACCTTCTTTGCACCTATATGCACTAGAGGCCGGTATTCTTGTTTGGACTCCACTACTGTGAACACTTGAATTAAACTTGTCAGTATATTTCAAAATACTGGCGTTAAAGAAAGCATTTTGCGTTTTTGTCTGCTATGCAGTTGACACAGCTGAATTGCATGTTTAAAATTGTGCCATTTTGCATTTCAAGACAATTTTAAAGCCATAATGTAAAACAATTCGTACCCATTTAGCGATCGCTGTAGTTATTTTCTTTCTTCTTAGGCCCGTGGCGACTCTGCCAAACGGTACTTTGTCTCATCGGAGGTTCGCTTGGCTCGGACGCTCCAGTTGCTGCACCTGGGGGTTTAGCTCGGAGCTGCTAACTTAGACTAGACGTACTTCACTGGTGCTGAAACTCTGCTCCACACAGGCTGCATTTAACTCTTGACTTGTAAATTGTAGCGTCTGGAAGTTTTTAAAAGTCAAATAAACCGTTCAAAAGTTCAGAAGCGTCTGTTTCCCCATCACGGCGGTAAGTTTACTGAAACACGGCGCTCTGAAGTTCGAAAACAAAACAGCCAGAGGAGCCGCCTACGGATGTGTAGAAGGGACGAAAAGTTGGTGAACTCTAACCATCCATCCATCTTCTTCCGCTTATCTGGGGCCGGGTCGCGGGGGCAGCAGTCTAAGCAGAGGCTCCCAAGCTTCCTTCTCCCCAGCCACTTCCTCCAGCTCCTCCGGACGGACCCCGAGGCGTTCCCAGGCCAGCCGAGAGACATAGTCCCTCCAGCGTGTCCTGGGTCTTCCCCGGGGCCTCCTACCGGTAGGACATGCCCAGAACACCTCCTCGAGGAGGCGTCCTGGTGGCATCCGGACCAGATGCCCAAGCCACCTCAGCTGTTCCTCTCGACGTGGAGGAGCAGCGACTGTACTCCGAGCTCCTCCCGTGTGACCGAGCTCCTCACCCTATCTCTAAGGGAGCGCCCGGCCACTCTGCAGAGGAAACTCATTTCGCCACTTGTATCCGCGATCTCGTTCTTTCTCGGTCATTACCCAGAGCTCATGACCATAGGTGAGGGTAGGAACGTAGATTGACCAGTAAATCGAGAGCTTCGCCTTCGGCTCAGCTCCCTCTTCACCACAACGGTCCGATACAGTAACTGCATCACTGCCGACACCGCACCGATCCGCCTGTCAATCCCACGCTCCATCCTCCTCACTCGTGAACAAAACCCCGAGATACTTGAACTCCTCCACTTGAGGCAGAGACCCCCCACCCACCCGGAGAGGGCAATCCACCTTTTTCCGGTCGAGAACCATGGCCTCGGATTTGGAACAGCTGATTCTCATCCCAGCCGCTTCACACTCGGCTGCAAAACCGCCCCAGTGCACGCTGCAGGTCCTGGTTCGATGGAGCCAACAGGACAACATCATCCGCAAAAGCAGCGATGAAATCCTGTGGTTCCCAAACCGGACCCCTCCTCGCCCCCTGGCTGCGCCTAGAAATTCTGTCCATAAATACAATGAACAGAACCGGTGACAAAGGGCAGCCCTGGCGGAGTCCAACATGCACCGGGAATAGGTCTGACTTACTGCCGGCAATGCGAACACAGCTCCTGCTCCGGTCATACAGGGACCGGACAGCCCTTAGCAAAGGGCCCCGAACCCCGTACTCTCGAGCACCCCCACAGGGCACCGCGAGGGACACGGTCGAATGCCTTCTCCAAGTCCACAAAACACATGTGGACTGGTTGGGCAAACTCCCATGAACCCTCGAGCACCCGATGGAGGGTGTAGAACTGGTCCAGTGTTCACGACCAGGCCGAAACCACACTGCTCCTCTTGAATCCGAGGTTCAACTATCGGTCAAACTCTCTCCTTTCCAGTACCCTGGCATAGACTTTACCGCGGAGGCTGAGGAGTGTGATTCCCCCTGTAGTTGGAACACACCCTTGGTCCCCCTTTATACAGAGGGGACCACCACCCCGGTCTGCCAGTCCAAAGGTACTGTTCCCGACCGCCACGCAATGTTGCAGAGGCGTGTCATCCAAGACAGCCCCACAACATCCAGAGACTTAAGGTACTCAGGACGGATCTCATCCACCCACGGAGCCTTGCCACCGAGGAGCTTCTCGACCACCTCAGTGACTTCGGCCAGGTGATAGATGAGTCCACCTCTGGGTCCCCAGCCTCAGCCTCCTCTTCGGAGGACGTGACGGTGGGATTGAGGAGATCCCCAAAGTATTCCTTCCACCGCCCGACAACATCCCCAGTCGAGGTCAGCAGCTCTCCCCCCGCACTGTAAACAGTGTTGGTGAAGGACCGTCTTCCCCTCCTGAGGCGCCAGACGGCTTGCCAGAATTTCCCTTGGGGCCGTCCGATAGTCCTCCTCCATGGCCTCCCCGAACTCCTCCCAGACCCGAGTTTTTGCCTCTGCAACCGCCCGGGCTGCAGCACGCTTGGCCCGACGGTACCCGTCCAGCTGCCTCAGGAGTCCAGGACTCCTTCTTTCAGCTTGACGGCATCCCCTTACTTCCGGTGTCCACCACCGGGTTCGGGGGATTGCCGCCGCGACAGGCACCGCAGACCTTACAGCCACAGCTACGAACGGCCGCATCGATAATGGAGGCCGAGAACGAAGCCCACTCGGGCTCCATGTCCCCAGCCTCCCTGGGATCTGGGAGAAGCTCTCCCGGAGGTGTGAGTTGAAGGCCACACTGACAGAAGGTTCCGCCAGACGTTCCCAGCAGACCCTCACGATACGCTTGGGCCTGCCAGGTCTTTCCAGCTTCCTCCTCCGCCAGCAGACCAACTCACCACCAGGTGGTGATCAGTTGACAGCTCTGCCCCTCTCTTCACCCAGTGTCCAAGACACATGGCCGGAGGTCAGATGACACGACAACAAAGTCGATCATCGACCTCCGGCCTAGGGAGTCCTGGTGCCACGTGCACTGATGGACCCCCTTGTGCTCGAACATGGTGTTCGTTATGGACAAACTGTGACTAGCACAGAAGTCCAATAACAGAACACTGCTCGGGTTCAGATCAGGGAGGCCGTTCCTCCCAATCACCCCTCTCCAAGTGTCACTGCCGTTGCCCACGTCAGCGTTGAAGTCCCCCAGTAGAACAACGGAGTCCCCGGTCGGTGCACTATCCAGTAGCCCTCCCAGGGACTCCAAGAAGGCCGGGTACTCTGCACTGCTGTTCGGCCCATAGGCCGACACCACAGTGAGAGACCTGTCCCCGACCCGAAGGCGCAGGGACGCGACCCTCTCGTTCACCGGGGTAAACCCCAACACACAGCGGCTGAGCTGTGAGGCTATAAGCCCACACCAGCTCACCGCCGCTCCCCATGGTCAACGCCAGAGAAATGGAGAGTCCAGCCTCTCTCAAGGAGTTGGGTTCCAAGCTGTGTGTGGAGGTGAGGCCGGCTATATCTAGCTAGTAACGCTCGACCTCCCGCACAAGCTCAGGCTCCTTCCCCCCCAGCGAGGTGACATTCCATGTCCCCAGAGCTAGTCTCCATGTCCGGAGATACGGTCGCCGAGGCCCCTGCCTCGACTGCCGCCCAGATCTCTCTGCACCCAGCTCCTATGGCTCCTCCCGCGGATGGTGGGTCCAGGGGAGGGCGGTCCCACGTCGTCCCTTCGGGCTGCGCCCGGCCGGGCCCCGTGGGAAAAGGCCCGGCCACCAGGCGCTGCGCCATCGAGCGCCCACCCCAGGCCTGGCTCCAGGGTGGGGCCCCGGTGACGCCAATCCGGGCGATGTATCTTGCCTCTGTATGTTGCTCATCATATGGGGCTTCTGAACCGCTCTTCGTCTGACCCGGACCTGTTTGACTTGGGTGACTACCAGGGGCATAAAGCCCCGACAACATAGCTCCTGGGATCATTCGGGTACTCAAACCCCTCCACCACGTTAAGGTCGCGGTTCGAGGAGGGGCGGACTTCGTGCACTTTAGAACTCTAACCACGAGTAAAAAAAAAAAGTCTGTCTTCTTGAATGCAGGAGAGTAAAGATTATTCAAACATGCAACAATTACTATAACTTCAACAAGGGAAACCAGAATAATCCAATATTCATGAAGGATTTTTTTGGGCCTGGGTACAATTATGGCACCAATAATCCCAATATCAATCAATAATATAATAATAATATCACAATTTTATAAATATTGTTATAAATAATAATTATAAATATGCTCAATAGCCAAAATATTCCTCTTAAATATGTCTAATCAAAGCTGAGATATGTGTCCCTGCTGCTCCAGACAGATTCTCATTCACATGGAATTGGACATGGATAATCGTTTATCGTTCATCGTTTAATCTGTGTTCACTGCACGATTTTGGACATCAGTGACGAAAGATTTATGACCTTGAGTTGGCAGGTCTCAGAGTGAGAACAGTACAAAGATTAGATTTAGAAGCATTGCACAACTAAAGACGAGCTTGAGTTTGACGAGTTTGACGTCAAGCCTATCGGATATTTTGGAGTCTTGGTCCCAGAGTGAACATGTGGCCAACAGTAAACACAAGCGCTCCTCAGAAGAGCTCCTCCATGAACCGGACCATCTCTCCCCGTTTCTCTTTCATTTACTAACTTTTACAAACACAAAAACACCGCGGGCCAACTGTCCGAAATAACAATATGGAATGAAAATGAGAGACTTTGCACAGGGATGTTCATTCATGCGTCGTCCGGATGCCCTCCCACGCACTTTTTCACTGCAGCAGAGTCCATCCCTCCCCTCACTCTCCCTGTATTGGCCAAACCTGTAACTACTCTAGAGTTTGGTTTGATCTTGAATCTATAGCTACAAAAGCTGCTTCACTTGAGGCACCCTGTTTAATGTGGGATTTCCTCACTTCCAGGGACAGTGTGCTGCATCAGGCCGGTGCTTTGATTGACAGCTCGGGGCTGTGAAAGAGTGACAGAGGAGGTGCATATTACGTTACATGTTCCACTTCAGTATGGACACTGATCGTGGTTGCCAATTGTGCAACAATTCCATATTTCACATAGCAGTTGGAAACCCTCAGTTAAATTGTACAATTACCAACTCCAGCCAGGGCCCGATAATCACCCAAACCTTTGGTGTAGCCACAACTGATCGTGTGCATCATCGCACACTGTACATGTGTGTTTATGCTACACATTCATCTGGATTCCACCAAGTGACTAGTTTTCCTCATCAACCTAAAAAAAGCACACACGGCTTATGTTCTGGCTAGATGGGTCTGATCGGAAACCTCTAAACCACCTGCTTTATAGTGGAATAACAAAAGGACCAATGAACAGTACACACAAGTAACTAAAAAGTAGACTAGATGGATATGATTTAATACTGGACAAAGTAGAACCACATTATCAGGTGAGATGGGAGTCATATTATTAAATCTGACTCTATTTACAGTTTGGAATTTTCCAAATAAAGACATAATGGTGCATTTTGTGCTGAGCATATGGTTTGTGATCTGGAAGTAAAATACTACAGGTAGTGCAGAAAACATGCTGCACCTCACCTCTGCTGCTAAAAAGAAGGACACAAAACCAATCAAATATTATTCAGATTGAGAAAACTTTATTTATGCCCACTCAGCCAGCATTCAGTCACCATGAAAAACATAGAAGAGACAAGGCAATGGGCAACAAGTGAATAATAAGAGTAAGAGATACGATAAGTAGCATGTGCAATACATTAACATTGCTTCACCTCTGTGTTTAGCAGCTGAATCGCTGAAGGACTAAAAGAAGGCAAATAGTAATTTGTTTTGTCTCTAGGCATATTAGCACCAAAAGGAAATCTGGACAGGACGTGTTTCGATTGACCTACGATTATCTTCAAACATTAATTATTGTGTTTTTGCATCGATTTTGAAATGAAGAAATAAGAACACAATGTTTGCATCGTACTGAGAACTGAAAGTCCTGCATTATCTGATAAACATTAGTATCTCTTACAAACTAAATATCTTTTCAGGTATTTTTTGAATTCTTTATCTCTAATCCCGTAAATAAGTGGACTGATGAGCCGTGGCATCACATTGACAATTATGGCTACAGCAAAGCGAATAGCGAGCACACTCTGAGGAAACAAAAGAGTTAATCCCACTGAGATTGGATCATTTACATATGTGAGCATGGAGAGCATTAGCTGGAAACTGTGAAGCAGGACTGTGTTTCTGGCCTTTTTGGCGTCCGCTGAAGCCGACTTTGCTGTAAAAAGTATTTTGAAATATGTGTAGATAAGAATAAGGCACACTGCGACTAGCAGTACCGCTCTCATAATGGTATCCTTAATGTTAAAAATAGGCATTCGTAAAATATTTTTTTTCAGACAAAAGACTCTAGATTGAAAAAAATCTATAGGTTCTATGGTCAAAGACATGAACAGATCCGGGAGAAAAAACATCATGCTAAGAAGCCACAGGAAACCAATGACAATGTACGTTTTCTTAACTGTAATGATCTGTGAGTGTCTCAGAGGGAAGCACACGGCAACATAGCACTCAATGGCCATGACGGCAAGAGTCATAGGGTTGTTGACATTAGTAGTTACTCCAACAAAGAACAAAATGATGCATAGCCATACTTTGAGAGTGTATATGATGTAGCTTAGGACATGAGAAATGGTCAGAATTGTCAGCAAGCCTATGTCAGTGATGATCAGGTTGATGTAGAGGATGTAGCGAGGATTCATGTTGAAAATCTGGAAATTGAACAGACAATTTTAAATATATCATAGGTCAGATACATATAGTAGATTTCTATCAGATGGATACATCAGTATAAGTCATATTTTTTCACAAAATTGACTCTTGTGAGCTTTAAGCCATGTTCAAATGTTATTGTTTCCTCATCAACAATAATATAGCTGGCGTTGTGTTTTGTAGCTTATACCACTGAGTATGGAGTGAATGAAAAATTCTCTGTTAATAATGCTCTGTAAAGCGTCTTTGGGGGCATGTTACCTTACCTTTTGTTTCATTCACACAAAACATAACTCCATCTATGTTGTTGTTGGTCATGAGTAAACAACATTATAACATAGATCAGAAAAATAATAGTAATATGGGCCCTAAAAAACAACATTTTTGGGGTGTAAAATATGAATTTCCAACCTCATGCCTCGTAAAGGTGTACATCAGAGTAGCATTAATGTAGTTGATGAAGAAAAACAGAGTCACAATGATGACATTCTTCAGTACAGCAGTCGTCAGGTCATCACGCACCACAATACTTGAAATATTCATGGAGACCAACACAGAAATGCCCTAAAAGGAAGAAAAAAAGGCTAGAATACATGATTAGAGTTAGAAAAACATGTAAATAAATGTTTAAAGTGCATATTATACATAAACATGACAAAAGAAACTGATTCTACCTGGTGTGTTGGGCTCTGATAGCGTGAAAGCACAGAGTCAGGTGGGTGCACCAGTCGTCTGTTCATTTGTAGGGTGTTTTAAGACCGGTGATGTAATGTTTCTTCCCATTTTTCTAATACACGCTTGTGTATATCCCGATGGAGAAACCTGTACGTAAGCGCAGCATTTTAACTGGTCAGACAAACGAGATGAGCAATATGATACGTGCTTCCGATTAATCAGGTTGAAGTTCTAAGTCTTCAGTGTCAGCAGAGCGTTTTCAGGATTTTTAACAGGAGGAAGACAAGAAATAAACATGTTGTGTCAAAATAAACGTCCAATGCCCTGTCAAAATGCATTCTGTAAGACCAGTACAATCGCTTAAACATTGCATCGCATACAGGAGCTCTGGGAATATCCTGTGATGGACTGCGAAAAGTTTATAGCTATGGAGGATAAATATAAAACGCTTTACGACATTAAACAGCAAGTTACACATTTGAAGGTACATGCGCGTGATGCAAACAACGAAGGTTAAATGGTGAATAGTCTGCAAGCACGGCAGACAAGGCTCGTTTTTACTGCAGACTCGTCTCACTTGTTTTATATTGTGATTAAAACACAATACATCCAATCAACAGTGATTATGTAAGCAATATAAAACAGTTTGTTTAAAACATGAAAATGTTGTGTTGCAGGAGGAGCTCTCTTTGCCTCTGGTATAAAGTGACACTTAAAAAAGTGCGCGTATGCAGCTTTGCCTGTTATGTGTCACTGAAGCGCCTGGTATAAATTCCAGGTGAGTAGGAGCAGGACCAGTCAGTCTCTTCTATGTTCTGTACGAATCCAAAAGGGGCTGGGACCAGAGCACCGAGTGTGAAAAGCCTCTGTCCACAAATCCTCTTGAACTTCTCGTAACATCCCAAACAAAAAACATAACTTACCTGAGATAAGTAATAGTTTGGGAGATGTTGATTCTGTAAAAATTCACTCTGCTTCTCAGTCCATTATGTAGATTTTTTCCTTTTTAACCTGTTAGCAGCCATGTTTGCAATCACACCCTCTGAAATCAGGAAGACAGGATATGGCTTCAGATCCACTCATCTTTGTAAAGTTTTTTCAAAACGTGCGGTTCTGGCTGGCCAGGTTTGCTCATTGCCCCACAGCTCAACCACCACGTGTTGGAGGTCACCCTAGGGAAAGAGAGGCTTGCAAGTTTTTTGACCTTCCTGCTTCTGAAGATGTTATCCTTGCTTGCTGCTGTTTCCTTCTTTACTTTAATTTATACCTCCTCACAGCAGGTAATATGTCTATTTTTGACTTTCCTTCAAGTAAACCAAGACTTTTAAACCATTTTAACATTTTTTAACAAATCATCTGATGAACCAGATACATGTCGGGGGGAAAAACAAAGGGACTTCGCTGTCGGAACTATCAAGAACTTAATGAGCTACAGGCACGGATATTTGCTTTAGAAACTAACCAAGGACTTCATCGGATGACTTCCAGTGGTGAGCAGCCCACAGTTACTTCCAGAGAAGAGGGCGAAAAATCTTTCAAATTAAACCTGTGTGATACTGTGTCTTTTCCAAAACTTTGTACAGACCAAAATATAATTATATCACCAACAGTAAGGCTAACAAATAAGATTTTGAACACTGTCACAGACTGACGTTAACATACAAACAGAAAATGGACTGTCATCACAAAACAAAAAGAATGAAGTTGGCAAAAGAGCACAAGCAGACAGGAAATCTGTGCCAAACATCAAGGTTAGATACACTGCAGCTTGGAGCCGGGGCTCTCAGTGGTGTGAGCCACAGAGGATCCAGACATGCTGCTACCACAGTTACAGTTTCTGAGATTACAAAACTCCTAAGGTTTTGTCCACTCACCAAGGAGATAAACAGCTGATTGTGGACGTGGGTGCAGTGGACATAAGTAGACAGAATGGAATGGAGTAAAGTCTTGAAAAGGGATTTCACTAAATTATTCGAGGAGCTTAATAAAGTGAAGGTTAAGACGTTTATCAGTGGACCTCTTCCTAACATAAGCCTAAAGAAAATGAGCAAATTTACCTGACTGCGTGTGTGCCCAGAGGATTGCACTACAACTTTGATCTTTTCTGGGAATGAGAGGATCTGTTTGAGAGAAATGGCCCACACCTAAGCAGAGGTGGAGTGAGAGTGTTGATGGAAAACCTCCTCCAGCCTCTGAAGCACCGGCCTGGACAGGGTCCTGTACAGACAGTGAGAGAAAAGAGGAATGGGAGAAGCTTTAATGCTGCGCCAACCAGAGAACAGCCAAGGTGTCAGCACCACCAACAGCACCACCACTGCCACAACAACCACCTCCCCCTCCTCCAGAGAAAAATTCAACAGCAGCACCACCTCCCTCTCCCCAGAGAACAAGTCAGCAGCACCACCTCCCTCTTCATTAGAGAACAAGCCATCAGCACCACTTCCCTCTACCCCAGAGAATGATTCAGTAGCACCACCTCCCTCTCTCCCAGAAAATGATTCAGCAGCACCACCTCCCTCTCTCGCAGAGAACAAATCAGCAGCACCACCTCCCCCTTCCCAGAAAACAAGTCAGCAGCACCACCTTCCTCTCCCCAGAGAAAAAGTTAGCAGCACCACCTCCCCTTCCCCCAGAGAACAAGTCAGCAGCACCACCTCCCCCTTCCCCAGAGAACGATTCAGCAGCACCACCTCTCCCTGCCCCAGAGAACGATTCAGCAGCACCACCTCTCCCTGCCCCAGAGAACGATTCAGCAGCACCACCTCCCTCTCCCCCAGCAGCACCACCTCCCCCTTCCCCAGAGAATGATTCAGCAGCACCACCTCCCCCTTCCCAGAAAACAAGTAAACAGCACCACCTCCCTCTCCCCTAGAAAACGATTCAGCACCTCCACCTACCCCAGAGAGAATTCATTGCCAGCGTCCGCAGAGGTCTCAGACCCGGCAGCACACCCATCACCTCCCCTGCCCACAGACCAGCCCGGGGTCCCCTTTGCTACATCTACTCCATCAATGGACTCTTCACTCTCCTTCTCCTCCCCACTTTCACCCATGGCTCTTCCCAATCATCTAGAAAGCCTCATCAGATCAGGAATCAAGATGGCTCCTCTCACTCCTGATATAGCACATTCAAGAGTTCTGGCATCAGCTATGTTGAACTCTCCACCATACAAAACCATTCCTGTTTCACCACCAAAGGCTCTTCCAGCTCTCCCTGCTAATCTTTCTGTCAGAAGTTTATGTAACGAGTCATTTTTAATTTATGATTTTATTTCTTCTTTTAATCTTGACTTTATGATTTTAACTGAAACATGGCTTGACAAAAACACAGGTAATGCAGTGCTAGTAGAATCAACTCCTCCCAACTTCAATTTTGAATCTGAAAGACGGGTAAACAAAAGGGTGGAGGTGTGTGCATTTTTAGAGATCATTTGGTTACACACAGGTTGTCATTTGGGGTGTTTTCATCATTTGAGTATGTTTCCTTCAAAATGGAGTTGAAACATTGATGGAGCCCCCACCTGCCTGAATGGAGTCCCAGCTGCCTGGATTGAGCCCCTACCTGCCTGGTTGAAGCCCTCAGCCCAAATAAACCAATGGCCAGTCCCCCACACGTCTGGCCGTCCGTCTGACCCTGCTCTCGATAAAGTGACTGGTTTCTCAAAGCTCTCTGGTCCAAAGGTGCTGCACGGCGACAGCTGTTGGCAACAGTGTCTGGAGAGAATTTTCCCACACTGCACCTGCCAGTGGGATTTTTGCTCTCTGGCACCAAGGATTGTGTGTTCATTGAGAGACTGAGGATGGGACAATGTTTTTGCTGACGTCTATGTTAGATGATGTTTCCATGTTTTTCACTGTGAAGACCATTGGGACAACTCTTGTTATGATTCTGGGCTATATAAATAAAACTGAATTGAATTGAACTGAATCACCCTCCACACTCTACATAGTCATGTACAAACCTCCTCAGCACTGTCCAAGTTTTATTGATGATTTTACTGATATGCTTTCAGTTTTATGCACAGACTTCGATGTGGATAACGTGTGTGACAAGTCAGTGAGCCCACACACAACAGAGTGCGCACTCTGGACCTGCTCATGACAAAGGGTGTAAATCAGGCATGTCCAAACTATGGCCCGGGGGCCAAATATGGCCCTTAGACCAGTTGTTTTGGCCCTCAGGCTTCCAGGTGAATTGGCCCATACGGCCTCAAGTGGTACTTTTTACTGCATGTTTTTAAAATCTACCTTCATCAAGCAGATTTAGTGTGTCCTTTTGAGGGTCTAAGCCTGAACAATGGTCTGGAGGGTCATTTAAACCTGTTATAAATGCACAGATTTGAATTATTCACTGTTTTGACCCTCAATTTATGACCCACAACTGGCCCTCATGCTGATCTGTGTTTTAATATGTGGCTCTCAATGAAAAAAGTTTGGACACCCCTGGTGTAAATATTTCAACTGTCAGTGTGGTTGATGTTGCTCTGTCTGATCATTTCAAACTCGCTTCACAAGTCTAAGATAGAACTGGAGCTGAAACTAGCTCCATCTCCAGATTAAGCCTCAACTTCCATGACAGAAATAAGCCTGAGTCTGACCAAAACTAATTCAGACCTGAAGTTTAAGCTGTGTTTGTGCGATGACTCTCGGAAGGCCAGATCAACGGAGCAATGACATCACTTAAACTGGGCAATTATGTTTTTTATGAGAGAGGGGCCACAGCGCACCCGCAGGGGTTTGATTTGGGCCACTGACCATTTCAGCTCATTCTGATCTGAGGAGGAAAGACACGATTCTCCCCTGGTCTCCTGTTCGCTCCCCTCCTCTCCTCTCTCTCTCTCCTCTCTGTGCACAGATATGAGTTGTTTTTCCATTTTCTTATTTTTGGTTTTATTTTGAGAAATGAATGAATGATACACGGATTCGAACAAAACCACATTCTGTGTCACTTAAATATAGACACTTTTGCTTTCTAATTATGTAACGATTCTGTATTTACCCAACGCTTGTCAACCCTCAGCTAACTTGTACAATTAGGACACGTAAACACGCATAAACATTCGGCGTAGTCACGACTGATCATGTGCATCATCACACACTGTACATGTGTGTTTATGCTACACAGAAATCTGGATTCCACCAAGTGACTAGTTTCCCTCATCAACCTAAAACAAACACACACGGCTTATGTTCTGGCTGGGTGGGCCTGATCAGAGACATTCAAATGTATAATGTCAGTTTCCATTCAGGGCCAATAGCTTAACCTCTGAACCACCTGCTTTATAGTGGAATAACAAAAGGACAGACAAAAGACCTACAAACAGTTCACACAAGTAACTTGACTAAAAAGTAGACGACTTGGATATTATTTAATACTGGACACAGTAGAACCACATTATCAGGTGAGATGGGAGTCATATTATTAAATCTGACTCTATTTACAGTTTGGAATTTTCCAAATAAAGACATAATGGTGCATTTTGTGCTGAGCATATGGTTTGTGATCTGGAAGTAAAATACTACAGGTAGTGCAGAAAACATGCTGCACCTCACCTCTGCTGCTAAAAGAAGGACACAAACCAATCAAATATTATTCAGATTGAGAAAACTTTATTTATGCCCACTCAGCCAGCATTCAGCCACCATGAAAAACATGGAAGAGACAAGGCAATGGGCAACAAGTGAATAATAAGAGTAAGAGATACGATAAGTAGCATGTGCAATACATTAACATTGGTTCACCTCTGTGTTTAGCAGCTGAATCGCTGAAGGACTAAAAGAATCACCGACACTATAAATATTCTGAATTGCATTGTTTTACGCCTTATGTTCATTCCAGCCTTCTTCTTTGTGACCTTTACGTGTTACAAACATTTTCTGTAATGTTGTTTGTCTCAGGGACACAGATGGAAATGAGCTCCAAGAGCTAAAATTTGGTACAAAACATCTTTTCATTTTTTGTGATGAATGCTCCTGTACACTGTCCCTGTCAAATAAATCAAATAAACTAAACTAAAAGAAGGCAAATAGTGAATTGTTTTGTCTCCAGGCATATCAGCATCAAAAGGAACTCTGGACAGGATGTGTTTTGATTGGCCTATGATGATTATCTTCAGACATGAATCATTGTGTTATTAAAAGAAACAAAGAGACTGTTCATATTTATATGAATCAGTAAGAGATTTCAGAGAAACTACAGGTGCTTTCTTCTTAGTTATTATTTCCGAGTATGCTGACAATGGGCCCATTTACACACTGCATCGATTTTGAAATGATTAAGAAATAAGAACACAATGTTTTGCATCGTACTGAGAACTGAAAGTCCTGCATTATCTGATAAACATTAGTATCTCTTACAAACTAAATATCTTTTCAGGTATTTTTTTGAATTCTTTATCTCTGATCCCATAAATAAGTGGACTGATGAGCCGTGGCATCACATTGACAATTATGGCTACAGCAAAGCTAATAGCGAGCACACTCTGAGGAAACAAAAGAGTTAATCCCACTGAGATTGGATCATTGACATATGTGAGCATGGAGAGCATTAGCTGGAAACTGTGAAGCAGGACTGTGTTTTCTGGCCTTTTGACGTCCGCTGAAGCCGACTTTGCTGTAAAAAGTATTTTGAAATAAGTGTAGATAAGAATAAGGCCCACTGCGACTAGCAGTACCGCTCTCATAATGGTATCCTTAATGTTAAAAATAGGCATTCGTAAAATATTTTGCTTCAGACAAAAAGACTCTAGAGTGAAAAATCTATAGGTTCTATGGTCAAAGATGTGAACAGATCCGGGAGAAAAAACATCATGCTAAGAAGCCACAGGAAACCAATGACAATGTACGTTTTCTTAACTGTAATGATCTGTGAGTGTCTCAGAGGGAAGCACACGGCAACATAGCACTCAATGGCCATGACGGCAAGAGTCATAGGGTTGTTGATATTAGTAGCTACCCCGATAAAAAGCAAAATGATGCATAGCCATACTTTGAGAGTGTATATGATGTAGCTTAGGACTTGAATAATGGTCAGGACCGTCAGCAAGCCTATGTCAGTGATGACCAGGTTGATGTAAAGGATGTAGCGAGGATTCATGTTGAAAATCTGGAAACAGAACAGACAATTAATGAAAAAAAAGAAAATTTACAAAATATTCATGATTATTGGCCATACATTTTCCATTTATTATTAGTCTGTTTACATCTTCTTGTGATGTCATGAATTGGTAGGTTTCAAGTTAACAGCTACCTTTTACCTTTATTTCAGGAGAGATGGGCAATTCCTGGCTGAAATTATCAAAATGATTCTAGTAAAGTTTTCTGTTTGCGAGTAGAAGTAAAATGAGTGTTAAACATGTGTGACAAAACACAACACAACTCCAGCTATGATGTTGTTCATGAGGAATCAACATTATAATGTACATCACAAATATGAGTCCTTTAAACAACATTTTTCAGCTGTAAAATGTCAGTTTCCAACCTCATGCCTCGTAAAGGTGTACACCAGCGTAGCATTAATGTAGTTGATGAAGAAAAACAGAGTCACAGTGATGACATTCTTCAGTACAGCAGTCGTCAGGTCATCACTACAATACTTGAAATATTCATGGAGACCAACACAGAAATATCCTAAAAGGAAAAGAAAATACAGAATAGAATACATGATTAGAGTAAGAAAAACATATAAATACATTTTAAAAGTGCTCTATTGAACATTAACATGACAAAATGATTCTACCTGGCCTGTTGGGGTCTGATGGTGCACGAACACAGGGTGGAGCATTCATTTATAGGTGTCTTGAGACTGGTGATGTAATGTTACTTACCTTTTTTCATGTACACGCTCATGTTTCACAGAAAAATGCGATTTTAAAATACTCTTACTATGTATAACTATGGTGGCACGGTGGCTGAGTGGCAACACTCAGGCCTCACAGCAAGAAGGTTGCGGGTTTGATCCCCGGTCGGATGGATGGATGTATAACTATTAATCCTGTTGGAAGAGTTGGAATTAAGGAGCATAATGGTATGTTCAGATAGCACGGTCAAAAAATACTTGATGTGCGTCCAGGGCGTCAGCTGCTGTCTGCGAGTGCCATTTTTTCCCCAATCAAGAAAGTAAAGTTAGTGTATTTATTATATAAAACACATCAGGAGCCCCCAGCCCCCAGAGCTCTGGTGCGGCTCCAGGCTCTGAACCATCGAGGTCCGACGTCGATGCCTGATCATTGCATTTTTATAGGAGGATTTTCCAGTGGTTGCTGGTGATGTTAGCACAGTCTCTTCTACACTCTGTACAAATCCAGAAGGGTCTGAAATCTCACCATAAACAAGTGGACTGACTAGCCATGGCATCACATTGATTATGAAGGTCACCGTGAAGAGAACTGTGCACACGTCAGTCCTGTTATAAGTGGCTATATAGTACGTATCTGTGAGCATGCAGAGAGTTCGCTGGAAGCTGTGAAGCAGAACTGTGTTTTGGCCTTTTGGCGTTAGATGAAGCTGATTTTGCTGTGAAAAGGATTTTGAAATATGTGTAGATAAGAGTCATCCAGACAATGGCCATTAATACAGCATTCAAGATAGTGTCTTGTGTCTTTTTATTTTGCCAGGTATTCTGAAAATACCTCTAAAAAATAGCTCTTGACAAAACAATCAGGATTTAAAAAGTCAAGATGTTTTGTGGCTTAAGAGACAAACACGTCTGGAAGAACAGCACTTATCAGCCAAATGAAGGCAATGACAGTGTACATCTTCTTAACTGTATTGATCTGAATATTTTGAATATTTTCAGAACAAATAAAAAAAAGTTCAATTCAGAATATTTAATTTATTTAGTTTTGTTTTGAAAATGTTTAAAAATATAACATATTTAGGAAAAATTATGTTTCAGTGTAGGATAAATCTTTTCAATTGCTTGAACATGCGTAGGTTGGGATAGCATGAGCTACCTGAGTGGCACGAGCTAGAATGGCAGTCGAATACCGAGATGGCGTAGAGAGACAGGTGTAGAGACAGGTTAAGCGATCAAGTGGTTTGGAATAATGTTTGCAATGTGAAACATAGTGAGAAAACAGAATAGTGAGAGTCTACTTAGTGCCTCGTGTAGGCTGAGTAACGACATAAGATAAAACATTTGGTTAATGGTGTGTTGGGCTCTGATAGCTGCAAACACAGAGTCAGGTGGGTGCACCAGTCGTCTGTTCATTTGTAGGGTGTTTTAAGACCGTTGATGTAATGTTACTTCCCATTTTTCTAATACACGCTTATGTATAGCCCGATGGAGAAACCTGTACGTGGCGCAGCATTTTAACTGGTCAGACAAACTAGATGAGCTATATCACACGCGCGTCCGATTAATCAGGTTGAAGTTCTAAGTCTTCAGTGTCAGCAGAGCGTTTTCAGGATTTTTAACAGGAGGAAGACAAGAAATAAACATGTTGTGTCAAAATAAACGTCCAATGCCCTGTCAAAATGCATTCTGTAAGACCAGTACAATCGCTTAAACATTGCGTCGCATACAGGAGCTCTGGGAATATCCTGTGATGGACTGCGAAAAGTTTATAGCTATGGAGGATAAATGTAAAACGCTTTACGACATTAAACAGCAAGTTACACATTTGAAGGTACATGCGCGTGATGCAAACAACGAAGGTTAAATGGTGACTAGTCTGCAAGCACGGCAGACAAGGCTCGTTTTTACTGCAAAGACTCGTCTCACTTGTTTTATATTGTGATTAAAACACAATACATCCAATCAACAGTGATTATGTAAGCAATATAAAACAGTTTGTTTAAAACGTGAGAATGTTGTGTTGCAGGAGGAGCTCTCTTTGCCTCTGGTATAAAGTGACACTTAAAAAAGTGCGCGTATGCAGCTTTGCCTGTTATGTGTCGCTGAAGCTCCTGGTATAAATTCCAGGTGAGTAGGAGCAGGACCAGTCAGTCTCTTCTATGTTCTGTACGAATCCAAAAGGGGCTGGGACCAGAGCACCGAGTGTGAAAAGCCTCTGTCCACAAATCCTCTTGAACTTCTCGTAACATCCCAAACAAAAAACATAACTTACCTGAGATAAGTAATAGTTTGGGAGATGTTGATTCTGTAAAAATCCACTCTGCTTCTCAGTCCATTATGTAGATTTTTTCCTTTTTAACCTGTTAGCAGCCATGTTTGCAATCACACCCTCTGAAATCAGGAAGACAGGATATGGCTTCAGATCCACTCATCTTTGTAAAGTTTTTTCAAAACGTGCGGTTCTGGCTGGCCAGGTTTGCTCATTGCCCCACAGCTCAACCACCACGTGTTGGAGGTCACCCTAGGGAAAGAGAGGCTTGCAAGTTTTTTGACCTTCCTGCTTCTGAAGATGTTATCCTTGCTTGCTGCTGCTGTTTCCTTCTTTACTTTAATTTATACCTCCCATGTATGCGTCGCATCAATTCAATGTGAGGGGGACACGTCCCCTCACATTTCAGAATTGTTCGTTTTGTCCCCCCCACATTAATCATAAAAAAATAATTTGTTCATCCAGCGTTGTTTCGAAACAATCCATTCCACAATGGCGATCCGCTCCAGGTTTTCCGTGTTGCCTGTGTGCGCACGTGTTGCCGAGGACTCATCAAAAAGTTTATCCAGCGTCGCTGAGAGATACGGATACCACTGACGATCCGCTCCGGGTTTTCTATGTTGGCTGTCTGCGCGTGTGTTGCCTGGAACTCATCACATGCAAGTGAATCATCAGTGCAACAGTTAGCTTCTAGGCTGCTCGAAGGAGGTAACGTCAGCCCCATCCAGCTTTTTGTCAAAACCCTATTTTTGTTCTGTCCCTCAAAATTAAGCCTGTGTTAAATCAATGTTCAACTGAATAATGAAATATTAGGAGTAAGTTTTCTTATTTTAGCTTAGGCTAACAGTAAGAGGTCCTTCTTGGTGGTTGGAGGTATTCTTGGTTGATGAGCAGTGTTTTGATATTTGCTCCCTTCCCAGACAGACACTAATGGACATAAGGATATTCCTGACAAAGAAACGGAAAATAAGTCAAAATTACTATGGTGGAAATGTTATTGCAGTTAGCTGGCTGGTCAATATTATCAGCTAGCTTAACCCCAGACCCCCGCCCCTGTGTCCCCCCCACATTATGAAAGCTTGTGATGCCCATGATAATTCCCCATTACAGCAGGTAATCTGTATATGGTATTTTTGACTTTCTTCCAAGACTTTTAAACCATTTTTACATTTTTTTTAACAAATCATCTGATGAACCAGATACATGTCGGGGGGAAAAACAAAGGGACTTCGCTGTCGGAACTATCAAGAACTTAATGAGCTACAGGCATGGATGTTTGCTTTAGAAACTAACCAAGGACTTCATCGGATGCTACCAGTGACTTCCAGTGGTGAGCAGCCCACAGTTACTTCCAGAGAAGAGGGCGAAAAATCTTTCAAATTAAACCTGTGTGATACTGTGTCTTTTCCAAAACTTTGTACAGACCAAAATATAATTATATCACCAACAGTAAGGCTAACAAATAAGATTTTGAACACTGTCACAGACTGACGTTAACATACAAACAGAAAATGGACTGTCATCACAAAACAAAAAGAATGAAGTTGGCAAAAGAGCACAAGCAGACAGGCAATCTGTGCCAAACATCAAGGTTAGATACACTGCAGCTTGGAGCCGGGGCTCTCAGTGGTGTGAGCCACAGAGGTTCCAGACATGCTGCTACCACAGTTACAGTTTCTGAGATTACAAAACTCCTAAGGTTTTGTCCACTCACCAAGGAGATAAACAGCTGATTGTGCAAGTGGGTGCAGTGGACATAAGTAGACAGAATGGAATGGAGTAAAGTCTTGAAAAGGGATTTCACTAAATTATTCGAGGAGCTTAATAAAGTGAAGGTTAAGACATTTATCAGTGGACCTCTTCCTAACATAAGCCTAAAGAAAATGAGCAAATTTACCTGACTGCGTGTGTGCCCAGAGGATTGCACTACAACTTTGATCTTTTCTGGGAATGAGAGGATCTGTTTGAGAGAAATGGCCCACACCTAAGCAGAGGTGGAGTGAGAGTGTTGATGGAAAACCTCCTCCAGCCTCTGAAGCACCGGCCTGGACAGGGTCCTGTACAGACAGTGAGAGAAAAGAGGAATGGGAGAAGCTTTAATGCTGCGCCAACCAGAGAACAGCCAAGGTGTCAGCACCACCAACAGCACCACCACTGCCACAACAACCACCTCCCCCTCCTCCAGAGAAAAATTCAACAGCAGCACCACCTCCCTCTCCCCAGAGAACAAGTCAGCAACACCACCCCCTCTCCCCCAGCAGCACCACCTCTCCCTGTCCCAGAGAATGAGTCAGTAGCACAGGCATGTCCAAACTATGGCCCGGGGGCCAAATGTGGCCCTCAGACCAATTGTTTTTGGCCCTCAGGCTTCCCGGTGAATTGGCCCATATTACCACAAGTAGTACTTTTTACTGCATGTTTTTGAAATCTACCTTGATCAAGCAAATGTAGTGTGTCCTTTTGAGGGTCTAAGCATGAATAAAGGTCTGGAGGGGCATTTAAACCTGTTATAAATGCACAGATTTTAATTACTCACTGTTTTGACACCAGTCTATGACCCTCGATCGGCCCTCACACTGCTCTGTGTTTTAATATATGGCCCTTGATGAAAAAAGTTTGGACACCCCTGCAGTAGCACCACCTCCCCCAAAGAAAAGTCAGCAGCACCACCTCTCCGTGCTCCAGAGAACAAGTTAGCACCACCATGTCTCCCTGCCCCAGAGAACAAGTTAGCGGTACCACCTCCCTCTCCCCTAGAAAACGATTCAGCACCTCCACCTACCCCAGAGAGAATTCATTGCCAGCGTCCGCAGAGGTCTCAGACCCGGCAGCACACCCATCACCTCCCCTGCCCACAGACCAGCCCGGGGTCCCCTTTGCTACATCTACTCCATCAATGGACTCTTCACTCTCCTTCTCCTCCCCACTTTCACCCATGGCTCTTCCCAATCATCTAGAAAGCCTCATCAGATCAGGAATCAAGATGGCTCCTCTCACTCCTGATATAGCACATTCAAGAGTTCTGGCATCAGCTATGTTGAACTCTCCACCATACAAAACCATTCCTGTTTCACCACCAAAGGCTCTTCCAGCTCTCCCTGCTAATCTTTCTGTCAGAAGTTTATGTAACAAGTCATTTTTAATTCATGATTTTATTTCTTCTTTTAATCTTGACTTTATGATTTTAACTGAAACATGGCTTGACAAAAACACAGGTAATGCAGTACTAGTGGAATCAACTCCTCCCAAGTTCAATTTTGAATCTGAAACACAGGTAAACAAAAAGTTTGGAGGTGTGTGTGCATTTTTAGAGATCATTTGGTTACACACAGGTTGTCATTTGGGGTGTTTTCATCATTTGAGTATGTTTCCTTCAAAATGGAGTTGAAACATTGATGGAGCCCCCACCTGCCTGGATTGAGCCCCCACCTGCCTGGATTGAGCCCCCACCTGCCTGGCTGAAGCCCTCAACCCAAATAAGCCGATGGCCAGTCCCCCACACGTCTGCCCGTCCGTCTGACCCTGCTCTCTATAAAGTGACTGGTTCCTCAAAGCTCTCTGGTCCAAAGGTGCCACATGCTGACAGCTGGTTGGCAACAGTGTCTGGAGAGAATTTTCCCATACTGCACCTGCCGGTAGGTTTTTTGCTCTGGCACCAAGGATCGTGTGTTCATTGAAAGACTGAGGATGGGACAATGTGTTTGCTGATGTCTATGTTAGATGATGTTTCCATGATTTTCACTGTGAAGCCCATTGGGGCAACTCTTGTTGTGATTCTGGGCTATATAAATAAAACTGAATTGAATTGAACTGAATCACCCTCCACACTCTACATAGTCATGTACAAACCTCCTCAGCACTGTCCAAGTTTTATTGATGATTTTACTGATATGCTTTCAGTTTTATGCACAGACTTCGATGGTTTAGTCATTACAGGTGATTTTAATGTACATGTGGATAACGTGTGTGACAAGTCAGTGAGCCCACACACAACAGAGTGCGCACTCTGGACCTGCTCATGACAAAGGGTGTAAATATTTCAACTGTCAGTGTGGTTGATGTTGCTCTGTCTGATCATTTCTGTCTTCTTTGACCGGCCTGTTATCACCAAACCAACAGCTGGGGGCGTTCCATCAAACTCACTTCACAAGTCTAGGCTAATCATGAAATCCTGAGCTGAAACTAGCTCCATCTCCAGATTAAGCCTCAACTTCCATGACAGAAATAAGCCTGAGTCTGACCAAAACTAATTCATACCTGAAGTTTAAGCTGTGTTTGTGCGATGACTCTCGGAAGGCCAGATCAATGGAGCAATGACATCACTTAAACTGGGCAATTATGTTTTTTATGATGTGACTAAATGAGAGAGGGGCCACAGCGCACCCGCAGGGTTTGATTTGGGCCACCGACCATTTCAGCTCATTCTGATCTGAGGAGGAAAGACACGATTCTCCCCTGGTCTCCTGTTCGCTCCCCCTCCTCTCCTCTCTCCTCGCTCTGTGCACAGATATGAGTTGTTTTTTCATTTTCTTATTTTTGGTTTTATTTTGAGAAATGAATTAATGATATACGGATTTGGAGCAAACCACATTCTGTGTCACTTAAATATAGACACTTTTGCTTTCTAATTATGTAACGATTCTGTATTTACCCAACGCTTGTCAACCCTCAGCTAACTTGTACAATTAGGACACGTAAACACGCATAAACATTCGGCGTAGTCACGACTGATCATGTGCATCATCACACACTGTACATGTGTGTTTATGCTACACAGAAATCTGGATTCCACCAAGTGACTAGTTTCCCTCATCAACCTAAAACAAACACACACGGCTTATGTTCTGGCTGGGTGGGCCTGATCAGAGACATTCAAATGTATAATGTCAGTTTCCATTCAGGGCCAATAGCTTAACCTCTGAACCACCTGCTTTATAGTGGAATAACTAAAGGACAAACAACAGACCTACAAACAGTTCACACAAGTAACTTGACTAAAAAGTAGACGACTTGGATATTATTTAATACTGGACAAAGTAGAACCACATTATCAGGTGAGATGGGAGTCATATTATTAAATCTGACTCTATTTACAGTTTGGAATTTTCCAAATAAAGACATAATGGTGCATTTTGTGCTGAGCATATGGTTTGTGATCTGGAAGTAAAATACTACAGGTAGTGCAGAAAACATGCTGCACCTCATCTCTGCTGCTAAAAAGAAGGACACAAAACCAATCAAATATTATTCAGATTGAGAAAACTTTATTTATGCCCACTCAGCCAGCATTCAGCCACCATGAAAAACATGGAAGAGACAAGGCAATGGGCAACAAGTGAATAATAAGAGTAAGAGATACGATAAGTAGCATGTGCAATACATTAACATTGGTTCAGCTGAATCGCTGAAGGACTAAAAGAATCACCGACACTATAAATATTCTGAATTGCATTGTTTTACACCTTATGTTCATTCCAGCCTTCTTCTTTGTGACCTTTACGTGTTACAAACATTTTCTGTAATGTTGTTTGTCTCAGGGACACAGATGGAAATGAGCTCCAAGAGCTAAAGTTTGGTACAAAACATCTTTTCATTTTTTGTGATGAATGCTCCTGTACACTGTCCCTGTCAAATAAATCAAATAAACTAAACTAAAAGAAGGCAAATAGTGAATTGTTTTGTCTCCAGGCATATCAGCATCAAAAGGAACTCTGGACAGGATGTGTTTTGATTGGCCTATGATGATTATCTTCAGACATGAATCATTGTGTTATTAAAAGAAACAAAGAGACTGTTCATATTTATATGAATCAGTAAGAGATTTCAGAGAAAATACAGGTGCTTTCTTTTAGTTATTATTTCAGAGTATGCTGACAATGGGCCCATTTACACACTGCATCGATTTTGAAATGATTAAGAAATAAGAACACAATGTTTGCACCGTACTGAGAACTGAAAGTCCTGCATTATCTGATAAACATTAGTAGCTCTTACAAACTAAATATCTTTTCAGGTATTTTTTGAATTCTTTATCTCTAATCCCGTAAATAAGTGGACTGATGAGCCGTGGCATCACATTGACAATTATGGCTACAGCAAAGCGAATAGCGAGCACACTCTGAGGAAACAAAAGAGTTAATCCCACTGAGATTGGATCAATGACATATGTGAGCATGGAGAGCATTAGCTGGAAACTGTGAAGCAGGACTGTGTTTCTGGCCTTTTTGGCGTCCGCTGAAGCCGACTTTGCTGTAAAAAGTATTTTGAAATATGTGTAGATAAGAATAAGGCACACTGCAACTAGCAGTACCGCTCTCATAATGGTATCCTTAATGTTCAAAATAGGCATTCGTATAGTATTTGGCTTCATACAAAAGACTCTAGAGTGAAAAGTCTATATGTTCGATGGTCAAAGACATGAACACATCCGGCAAAATAAACATCATGCTAAGAAGCCACAGGAAACCAATGACAATGTACGTTTTCTTAACTGTAATGATCTGTGAGTGTCTCAGAGGGAAGCACACGGCAACATAGCACTCAATGGCCATGACGGCAAGAGTCATAGGGTTGGTGACATCCGTAGTTACTCCGATAAAAATCAAAATGATGCATAGCCATACTTTGAGAGTGTATATGATGTAGCTTAGGACTTGAATAATGGTCAGGACCGTCAGCAAGCCTATGTCAGTGATGACCAGGTTGATGTAAAGGATGTAGCGAGGATTCATGTTGAAAATCTGGAAACAGAACAGACAATTAATGAAAAAAAAGAAAATTTACAAAATATTCATGATTATTGGCCATACATTTTCCATTTATTATTAGTCTGTTTACATCTTCTTGTGATGTCATGAATTGGTAGGTTTCAAGTTAACAGCTACCTTTTACCTTTATTTCAGGAGAGATGGGCAATTCCTGGCTGAAATTATCAAAATGATTCTAGTAAAGTTTTCTGTTTGCGAGTAGAAGTAAATATGAGTGTTAAACATGTGTGAATGTAACAAAACACAACTCCAGCTATGATGTTGTTCATGAGGAATCAACATTATAATGTACATCACAAATATGAGTCCTTTAAACATTTTTCAGCTGTAAAATGTCAGTTTCCAACCTCATGCCTCGTAAAGGTGTACACCAGAGTAGCATTAATGTAGTTGATGAAGAAAAACAGAGTCACAGTGATGACATTCTTCAGTACAGCAGTCGTCAGGTCATCACGCACAATACTTGAAATATTCATGGAGACCAACACAGAAATATCCTAAAAGGAAAAGAAAATACAGAATAGAATACATGATTACAGTAAGAAAAACATATAAATACATTTTAAAAGTGCCTATTGAACATTAACATGACAAATGATTCTACCTGGCCTGTTGGGGTCTGATGGTGCACGAACACAGGGTGGAGCATTCATTTATAGGGTGTCTTGAGACTGGTGATGTAATGTTACTTACCTTTTTTTCATGTACATGCTCATGTTTCACAGAAAAATGCGATTTTTAAAATACTCTTACTATGTATAACTATGGCGGCACGGTGGCTGAGTGGCAACACTCAGGCCTCACAGCAAGAAGGTTGCGGGTTCGATCCCCGGGATGGATGGATGTATAACTATTAATCCTGTTCTTGAATCTGAATAAAATATCTGAAAAATGCACCTAAAAACCACAGACCGACTAATACAAAACAAAGAGTTGGAATTAAGGAGCATAATGGTATGTTCAGACAGCACGGTCAAAAAATACTTGATGGGCGTCAGCTGTTGTCTGTGAGTGCCATTTTTTCCCAATAAAGAGAGTAAAGTTAGTGTATTTATTATATAAAACACATCAGCGGAGCCCCAGCCCCCCCGGAGCTCTGGTGCGCTCCAGGCTCTGAACCATCGAGGTCCGACGTCGATGCCTGATCATTGCATTTTTACAGGAGGATTTTCCAGTGGTTGCTGGTGATGTTAGCACAGTCTCTTCTACACTCTGTACAAATCCAGAAGGGTCTGAAATCTCACCATAAACAAGTGGACTGACTAGCCATGGCATCACATTGATTATGAAGGTCACCGTGAAGAGAACTGCGAGCACACGTCAGTCCTGTTATAAGTGGCTATATAGTCTGTGAGCATGCAGAGAGTTAGCTGGAAGCTGTGAAGCAGAACTGTGTTTTTGGCCTTTTTGGTGTCAGATGAACATGGAATGGAGTAAAGTCTTGAAAAGGGATTTCACTAAATTATTCGAGGAGCTTAATAAAGTGAAGGTTAAGACGTTTATCAGTGGACCTCTTCCTAACATAAGCCTAAAGAAAATGAGCAAATTTACCTGACTGCGTGTGTGCCCAGAGGATTGCACTACAACTTTGATCTTTTCTGGGAATGAGAGGATCTGTTTGAGAGAAATGGCCCACACCTAAGCAGAGGTGGAGTGAGAGTGTTGATGGAAAACCTCCTCCAGCCTCTGAAGCACCGGCCTGGACAGGGTCCTGTACAGACAGTGAGAGAAAAGAGGAATGGGAGAAGCTTTAATGCTGCGCCAACCAGAGAACAGCCAAGGTGTCAGCACCACCAACAGCACCACCACTGCCACAACAACCACCTCCCCCTCCTCCAGAGAAAAATTCAACAGCAGCACCACCTCCCTCTCCCCAGAGAACAAGTCAGCAGCACCACCTCCCTCTTCATTAGAGAACAAGTCAGCAACACCACCCCCTCTCCCCCAGCAGCACCACCTTTCCCTGTCCCAGAGAATGAGTCAGTAGCATCACCTCCTTCAAAGAAAAAGTCAGCAGCACCACCTCTCCGTGCTCCAGAGAACAAGTTAGCACCACCATGTCTCCCTGCCCCAGAAAACAAGTAAACAGCACCACCTCCCTCTCCCCTAGAAAACGATTCAGCACCTCCACCTACCCCAGAGAGAATTCATTGCCAGCGTCCGCAGAGGTCTCAGACCCGGCAGCACACCCATCACCTCCCCTGCCCACAGACCAGCCCGGGGTCCCCTTTGCTACATCTACTCCATCAATGGACTCTTCACTCTCCTTCTCCTCCCCACTTTCACCCATGGCTCTTCCCAATCATCTAGAAAGCCTCATCAGATCAGGAATCAAGATGGCTCCTCTCACTCCTGATATAGCACATTCAAGAGTTCTGGCATCAGCTATGTTGAACTCTCGGCCATACAAAACCATTCCTGTTTCACCACCAAAGGCTCTTCCAGCTCTCCCTGCTAATCTTTCTGTCAGAAGTTTATGTAACAAGTCATTTTTAATTCATGATTTTATTTCTTCTTTTAATCTTGACTTTATGATTTTAACTGAAACATGGCTTGACAAAAACACAGGTAATGCAGTACTAGTGGAATCAACTCCTCCCAAGTTCAATTTTGAATCTGAAACACAGGTAAACAAAAAGGGTGGAGGTGTGTGTGCATTTTTAGAGATCATTTGGTTACACACAGGTTGTCATTTGGGGTGTTTTCATCATTTGAGTATGTTTCCTTCAAAATGGAGCTGAAACATTGATGGAGCCCCCACCTGCCTGGATTGAGCCCCCACCTGCCTGGCTGAAGCCCTCAACCCAAATAAGCCGATGGCCAGTCCCCCACACGTCTGCCCGTCCGTCTGACCCTGCTCTCTATAAAGTGACTGGTTCCTCAATGCTCTCTGGTCCAAAGGTGCCACATGCTGACAGCTGGTTGGCAACAGTGTCTGGAGAGAATTTTCCCATACTGCACCTGCCGGTGGGTTTTTGCTCTGTTCATTGAGAGACTGAGGATGGGACAATGTGTTTGCTGATGTCTATGTTAGATGATGTTTCCATGATTTTCACTGTGAAGCCCATTGGGGCAACTCTTGTTGTGATTCTGGGCTATAGAAATAAAACTGAATTGAACTGAACTGAATCACCCTCCATACTCTACATAGTGTATGAGTATTGGGCAGCAAGCTGCCCCTGCGACCCAGCTGGATTAAACGGGAGAAGATGGATGGATGGACTCTACATAGTCATGTACAAACCTCCTCAGCACTGTCCAAGTTTTATTGATGATTTTACTGATATGCTTTCAGTTTTATGCACAGACTTCGATGGTTTAGTCATTACAGGTGATTTTAATGTACATGTGGATAACGTGTGTGACAAGTCAGTGAGCCCACGCACAACAGAGCGCGCACTCTGGACCTGCTCATGACAAAGGGTGTAAATATTTTAACTGTCAGTGTGGTTGATGTTGCTCTGTCTGATCATTTCTGTCTTCTTTGACCGGCCTGTTATCACCAAACCAACAGCTGGGGGCGTTCCATCAAACTCACTTCACAAGTCTAGGCTAATCATGAAATCCTGAGCTGAAACTAGCTCCATCTCCAGATTAAGCCTCAACTTCCATGACAGAAATAAGCCTGAGTCTGACCAAAACTAATTCAGACCTGAAATTTAAGCTGTGTTTGTGCGATGACTCTCAGAAGGCCAGATCAATGGAGCAATGACATCACTTAAACTGGGCAATTATATTTTTTATGATGTGACTAAATGAGAGAGGGGCCACAGTGCACCCGCAGGGTTTGATTTGGGCCACCGACCATTTCAGCTCATTCTGATCTGAGGAGGAAAGACACGATTTTCCCCTGGTCTCCTGTTCGCTCCCCCTCCTCTCCTCTCTCCTCGCTCTGTGCACAGATATGAGTTGTTTTTTCATTTTCTTATTTTTGGTTTTATTTTGAGAAATGAATGAATGATACACGGATTCGGAGCAAACCACATTCTGTGTCACTTAAATATAGACACTTTTGCTTTCTAATTATGTAACGATTCTGTATTTACCCAACGCTTGTCAACCCTCAGCTAACTTGTACAATTAGGACACGTAAACACGCATAAACATTCGGCGTAGTCACGACTGATCATGTGCATCATCACACACTGTACATGTGTGTTTATGCTACACAGAAATCTGGATTCCACCAAGTGACTAGTTTCCCTCATCAACCTAAAACAAACACACACGGCTTATGTTCTGGCTGGGTGGGCCTGATCAGAGACATTCAAATGTATAATGTCAGTTTCCATTCAGGGCCAATAGCTTAACCTCTGAACCACCTGCTTTATAGTGGAATAACAAAAGGACAGACAAAAGACCTACAAACAGTTCACACAAGTAACTTGACTAAAAAGTAGACGACTTGGATATTATTTAATACTGGACACAGTAGAGTCACATTATCAGGTGAGATGGGAGTCATATTATTAAATCTGACTCTATTTACAGTTTGGAATTTTCCAAATAAAGACATAATGGTGCATTTTGTGCTGAGCATATGGTTTGTGATCTGGAAGTAAAATACTACAGGTAGTGCAGAAAACATGCTGCACCTCACCTCTGCTGCTAAAAAGAAGGACACAAAACCAATCAAATATTATTCAGATTGAGAAAACTTTATTTATGCCCAATCAGCCAGCATTCAGTCACCATGAAAAACATGGAAGAGACAAGGCAATGGGCAACAAGTGAATAATAAGAGTAAGAGATACGATAAGTAGCATGTGCAATACATTAACATTGGTTCACCTCTGTGTTTAGCAGCTGAATCGCTGAAGGACTAAAAGAATCACCGACACTATAAATATTCTGAATTGTTGTTTTACGCCTTATGTTCATTCCAGCCTTCTTCTTTGTGACCTTTACGTGTTACAAACATTTTCTGTAATGTTGTTTGTCTCAGGGACACAGATGGAAATGAGCTCCAAGAGCTAAAGTTTGGTACAAAACATCTTTTCATTTTTTGTGATGAATGCTCCTGTACACTGTCCCTGTCAAATAAATCAAATAAACTAAACTAAAAGAAGGCAAATAGTGAATTGTTTTGTCTCCAGGCATATCAGCATCAAAAGGAACTCTGGACAGGATGTGTTTTGATTGGCCTATGATGATTATCTTCAGACATGAATCATTGTGTTATTAAAAGAAACAAAGAGACTGTTCATATTTATATGAATCAGTAAGAGATTTCAGAGAAAATACAGGTGCTTTCTTTTAGTTATTATTTCAGAGTGACAATGGGCCCATTTACACACTGCATCGATTTTGAAATGATTAAGAAATAAGAACACAATGTTTGCACCGTACTGAGAACTGAAAGTCCTGCATTATCTGATAAACATTAGTAGCTCTTACAAACTAAATATCTTTTCAGGTATTTTTTGAATTCTTTATCTCTAATCCCGTAAATAAGTGGACTGATGAGCCGTGGCATCACATTGACAATTATGGCTACAGCAAAGCGAATAGCGAGCACACTCTGAGGAAACAAAAGAGTTAATCCCACTGAGATTGGATCATTTACATATGTGAGCATGGAGAGCATTAGCTGGAAACTGTGAAGCAGGACTGTGTTTCTGGCCTTTTTGGCGTCCGCTGAAGCCGACTTTGCTGTAAAAAGTATTTTGAAATATGTGTAGATAAGAATAAGGCACACTGCGACTAGCAGTACCGCTCTCATAATGGTATCCTTAATGTTAAAAATAGGCATTCGTAAAATATTTTTTTTCAGACAAAAGACTCTAGAGTGAAAAAAGTCTATATGTTCGATGGTCAAAGATGTGAACAGATCCGGGAGAAAAAACATCATGCTAAGAAGCCACAGGAAACCAATGACAATGTACGTTTTCTTAACTGTAATGATCTGTGAGTGTCTCAGAGGGAAGCACACGGCAACATAGCACTCAATGGCCATGACGGCAAGAGTCATAGGGTTGTTGATATTAGTAGCTACCCCGATAAAAAGCAAAATGATGCATAGCCATACTTTGAGAGTGTATATGATGTAGCTTAGGACTTGAATAATGGTCAGGACCGTCAGCAAGCCTATGTCAGTGATGACCAGGTTGATGTAGAGGATGTAGCGAGGATTCATGTTGAAAATCTGGAAATAGAACAGACAATTAATGAAAAAAAAGAAAATTTACAAAATATTCATGATTATTGGCCATACATTTTCCATTTATTATTAGTCTGTTTACATCTTCTTGTGATGTCATGAATTGGTAGGTTTCAAGTTAACAGCTACCTTTTACCTTTATTTCAGGAGACATGGGCAATTCCTGGCTGAAATTATCTAAATGATTCTAGTAAAGGGTATGAAGTTTTCTGTTTGCGAGTAGAAGTAAATATGAGTGTTAAACATGTGTGAATGTAACAAAACACACCTCCAGCTATGATGTTGTTCATGAGGAATTAACATTACAATGTACATCACAAATATGAGTCCTTTAAACATTTTTCAGCTGTAAAATGTCAGTTTCCAACCTCATGCCTCGTAAAGGTGTACACCAGAGTAGCATTAATGTAGTTGATGAAGAAAAACAGAGTCACAGTGATGACATTCTTCAGTACAGCAGTCGTCAGGTCATCACGCACCACAATACTTGAAATATTCATGGAGACCAACACAGAAATATCCTAAAAGGAAAAGAAAATACAGAATAGAATACATGATTAGAGTAAGAAAAACATATAAATACATTTTAAAAGTGCCTATTGAACATTAACATGACAAATGATTCTACCTGGCCTGTTGGGGTCTGATGGTGCGCGAACACAGGGTGGAGCATTCATTTATAGGGTGTCTTGAGACTGGTGATGTAATGTTACTTACCTTTTTTTCATGTACATGCTCATGTTTAAAATACTCTTATTATGCATAACTATTAATCCTGTTCTTGAATCTGAATAAAATATCTGAAAAATGCACCTAAAAACCACAGACCGACTAATACAAAACAAAGAGTTGGAATTAAGGAGCATAATGGTATGTTCAGACAGCACGGTCAAAAAATACTTGATGGGCGTCAGCTGTTGTCTGTGAGTGCCATTTTTTCCCAATCAAGAGAGTAAAGTTAGTGTATTTATTATATAAAACACATCAGCGGAGCTCTGGTGCACTCCAGGCTCTGAACCATCGAGGTCCGACGTCGATGCCTGATCGCTCAAGACCCGCCGCCTTGACACCAGATTTGCACCATGCTGACGCCTGAATACACGCTGCAGGACGCCGTAGTCGCACGTCCACATTGACTTTACATGTAAACTGGAAGCTCTGACACTGCGGCCTGAACGCACCGTTAAGCTGCATGATGAGCACGAGGGAGAACACTACTGAAACTGCTATGGATAGAAGCTGCCCTATAGGGTTGGGTGATATCCAAATTCTGATACTGTTAAACCTTCTCAGCAACAAAATGTAGTTACTTTTTCAATCCCTGCGCCCCAGGTCCCTGCGCCCTGGTGGCACGACGCAGTGGGGAGGACAGTTCCCCCCAGTCAACGATCGAGACGGGAGCAGGTACCTGGGCACCACAGCCCCGTGAGGTCCGGGCAGGAGGAGCTGATCATCCTGCCACCTCCACCTCGAGCCTTTCCTGGCTGACCCAGAGCGGGTTGCAGCACATTAGCGGAACCAGGTCTAAACCAGGGCTGAACCAGAACTGGCCCATGTCTAAACCAGGTCTAAACCAAGACTGAACCAGGTCTAAACTCAGACTGGACCAGGTCTAATCCAGGTCTAAACCAGATCCACACCAGATGTAAACAATTATCATTATAATTATAATAGTTATAATTAGTATTATTAGTTCTTATTATTAGTAATGATTTTCAGGGTTTGTTTACTACTTACTCTTTCCCTGAGCGTTCAGTATTGTAGCAGACACAAGGTGAGGGGCCTTTTGGGGAGAAAGAAGTGCTGCATTTTATCATTCAAACATGTGACACTTTTGCATTTTGTTCCCATACTGTACCAAAAATGAACTGAACCGTGACCTTAAAACCGAGGTATGTACCGAACCGTGATTTTTGTGTACCGTTACACCCCTAGTGATAAGGAGGATAACTGCCAGGTGTATGATGGCCTCCATCTTCTCTGATGTGGATTGGACCATGGGCTACTGCCTGTTGGACCACCTGCACGCTTTTTTGCTTCCTCCACGGGCCGCATGAACATGCTACTTCCTCCACAAATGGCTCCCCAATGGTGAAATAGTTAGGAGAATAGGCCGACTGTTGCTATGGGAATGTTTTCTTGACTTTGGATGGACAGAGGGGATATGCTCTACAATTTTCCAGATGCCCCCACCTTACCAAAGCATTCTCAAGACGAGTGTGCAAGTGGGCCGAGAAACAGACGGTGCTCCCGAGAAGAGTCAGGCAATTTTAGACAGGCCACGGGTTCTGCCCTGTGAGGTCACGTCTTCTATCGGTTGGTGGCAGTGGGCGCCCAGTGGTGCCTTGGGCCTTCTTCAAATATGTGCCTCAGACTTCACCCTGTGTGGAACAGGCTGAGGACACAGGCGGTGGCACCATCTGAATGGGGGTGCACCTACTGCACTAAGGTTTATGGACGCTTTCCGGCTGGGTGGTGTGTTTGGAGGGTGACCCAGGGGCCTCACTGCTGGGACACATCAACCCCCTAAAAATGAGGTGGTGAGGAGAGTGCTCCTGCACTTACACCTGTCATGATAAATACGATATCAACTTATTGTTGGTCGGTCTGAATTTATTGCGGATACTTTGTACCAGTAGGTTATTTTTTAATTTTTATTTATAGCAGCTCAAAAATATTAAACAATATTGTGCATTTGGAACTGTTCTGGAACAGTATTTTGCTTTATGATCGACATGTCATGACGACATGATCGACATGTCATGATCCAGTCAATGAGTAGGCAGGGACCAGATCAGCCTCACTTCATGGGGAAGCAGTGAAGATCCTTCAATAGGCCAGCGCCCACCTGTCCTCTTTGAAAGCTCATCACAGTGGTCCACTGACTGTGGTCTAAATGTGACACCTCCTGCCTCCATGTCTGTTGTATCGCAGCTGGCTGCTGTGTTCTCGTCTCTATGGAGGCATTTTGGCCTGACTGTGTTGTTGGACTCACCAGTGGTTGCAGCCCATTGCATGTTATAACATAAATCCATAGTTCTTAACTCATCATTTACTGTAGGGTGTTCTGTGTAGGGACAAACTTACATCCAGCTGAAATCTCCCTCTCCACCTTCAGCAGTTTAGGCCCTGTATAATCTAGGACGTTGATTTTGCTTGTTCTTCATATTAGTGATGGTAGGCTAATGCAAATATGGCCTAACCTTTTTTTCCTAGCATGTCATCACTACCTCCAAGTCTAGAACGGGTAGTTTGTAGCTCACTGTAAAACAGGGTAAATTATAATTCACCTCACATACACAGATGAGCTGGTACCATGAGCCTATACAGTGCAGGCATGACGCTTTTTAAAATAAAACTAATCCTAATTACATAAACATAACTGAGAGAAAAAAAGAACAGCAATGTATTTTTTCAGTGTTTTTATTTGTGTGAAATGCCTCTCACAGTTGAAAAAGTGAGATACATGGGAGTGATTACAAAGACAAGGGCAATACTGCACTGCTCAAGCCAACATACCAATGACCTCAAATGAAATCAATAACTTGCAGTAATATTAATGTCATTCATTTTTTTCCCACAAAACAAATAAATCTTCAAATATTTCCTGAAAGTTTTATCTCGTATTCCATAAACAAGTGGACTGACTAACCGTGGCATCACATTGGCTATTATGGTCACAGCAAAGCGAATAGCGAGCACACCCTGAGGAAACAAATATGTCAGTCCTATTGTAAGTGGAGTGTACATGTATGTGAGCATGGAGAGCATTAGCTGGAAGCTGTGAAGCAGCACTGTGTTTCTGGCCTTTTTGGCATCCGCTGAAGCTGCTTTTGCTGTGAAAAGTATTTTGAAATATGTGTAGATAAGAGTCAACCACACAACGGCCATCAATACAGCATTCAAGATCATGTCTTTCTGATTTATGCCAGGAATTCTGAAAAGATCTGTTCTTTGACAAAACACTCGAGATTGAAAAAAGTCAAGACGCTCTATGGCTAAAGCGACAAACACATCTGGAATAACAGACTGTGCACTTATCACCCAAATGACACCAATGATAATGTACGTTTTCTTAACTGTAATGATCTGTGAGTGTCGCAGAGGGAAGCAGACGGCAACATAGCACTCAATGGCCATGATGGCAAGAGTCATAGGGTTGTTTAAATTAGCAGGTAAACCCAAAAGAAGGAAAAGAATGCACAACCACACATGGAGAGTATAAACTATGTAGCTCAAGACTTGAATGAGGGTCAGCAGCGTCATCAGGATGATGTCGTTTATGACCAGGTGGATGTAGAGGATGTAGCGAGGATTCATTTTGAAAATCTGCAGAACAAAGAAAAGTATTGATGTACACAGCAATAATGTAGGTAGCATTTTTTTTTTTTAAAGTAGGTAGCGTACAGGACATTTATTTAATTAGTTTTGTGTTTAAAATTATATTCATCCCATTATTTTAGGCAAACACGTCTTTCAGTATGGGGCTAAGTGTGGTGATATTTCAATGAAGAGAAATTTGATTGACTCCCCAAAAAAATCTGAATGTCAACATAGAGAGAAAAGGTTGCAACTACTTGAAGTGCATTGTTACAGAAATTCCATTTGTGTGCTGTAGTGAGCTGACAGCGAGAGCCTTCAGTACAGCATAGAAATGGAATTTGTCTAACAATTTACATACCTCCAAACATTCTCAAAACTATCATTTAGATGTATAAAAATACAAAACCAAGAGCATGATGGGGTGGATATGCCAGAAAGTAGTTCTTCCACATTCCAAACATAGTGTTGTGTAAAGACTTTTCACCAATCTTTAACAAAATTGTTGGTAGAAGAATGGCAGTCACATTTCACTGCCATTGGCATCCAGAAATAGTAACAGACAGGGTCATTCAGGACCCTCATATTGGCACAGAGAAAAAGGGAAGCCCATCAAACCCCACATCGACCTGCTGAAAACCACCATCATATCCAAAGAAGAGTTCGCAATGTGTAGAGAGAAGAGAAAACGGAATATTCTGACTTCAGAGAACTTCAACAATGGGAGTCAACTAAGTGACTGTGAATCATGTTCATAAATGTCAAAAATACAGATGAATATTTCCCAATCTATACAGTTAACAATAACATTTAATATCGCAACATCCCTGTGTTAAAGGAACAAATCATTTGACAAGAAAAAATACGTTACTATTATGAAGCTTTTGAGTATCTTTCATCTCAATCTTTATACTGACCTCATGCTTCATAAAGATATAAATCAGAGTAGCATTAATGTAGTTGATGGAAAGACACAGAGTCACCGTGATGATATTTTTCATTATTGCAGTCTTCAGATCGTCCCTCACCACCACGAGAGTAGAGTTAGAGCCAGAGCCGGAGAAATTCATTAGAAATTTCCTTGAAATAAAAACATTGCTTTAGTAAAGTCAATATTTACAATGGACATTTACACAGAAATCAAATCAGGGTGAAATACAATTCATGTTCATATTGAGAATATACCTGATCAAGCGATAGTAATACAAATAAAACATTTAGAGCACATCACAGTAGCTTAGATCTCATCATGAGACGATGCAATGATCCTGTTGTCCCAGGGCAGATTATTTATAGGGTTTAAGGATGTCTTGGGATCATCGTCACATGTTTAGAATTTTCACTGATGAAGAAGAAGCATGTTTAGAAAGAAGAGTAGATATTTAAGATTTTTAAATGTTTTCTGGAGTTCTAAAAATAAATAAAAAGGTTTTCTCAAACTTTTATTCCTTGGTGTAAAAACATTGGGCCTCGTTCATGAAACATTCTTATGATTTGTACCTGATCTATAGCAACAGTGTTATTGAAGTTTAATAAAGTTAAAGGGGATTGTGCTGTAGGGTTTGACTACCAAATCCATCCAGGGCCGGGTCACGGGGACAGCAGTCTAAGCAGGGACTCCCAGACTCTCTTCACCCCAGACACTTCCTTCAGCTCCTCCCTAGGAACCCCGAGTCATTTCCAGGCCCAGATACATAGTCGCTCCAGCATGTCCTAGGTCTTACTGGGGACCTCCTTCCAATGGGACATGCCCAGAACACCTCCCAAGGGAGGCGTCCAAGAGGCATCCGGAACAGATGCCCAAGTCACCTCAGCTGCTCCTCGCAACGTGGAGGAGCAACAGCTCTACTCCGAGCTCCTCACCCTATGGGAGCGCCTGGCCACTCTGCGGAGGAAACTCATCTTCGCCGCTTGTGTCTGCGATCTGGTCCTTTCAGTCATTCCCCAGAGTTCATGACCATAGGTGAGGGGAGGAACATAGATTGAGGTAAATCCAGAGCTTTGGCTTTCGGCTCAGCTCCTCTTCACCACAACGGTCCAATACAGCGACCGCATCACTGCCGACGCTGCACCAATCCACCTGTCAACCTCACGCTCCATCCTCCCCTCACTGTGAACAAGACCCCGAGATACTTGAACTCCTCCACTTGAAGCAGAGACTCTTCACCCAGCTGATTCCCATAATAATAATAATAATAATAATAATAATAATAATAATAATAATAATAATAATAATAATAATTATTATTATTATTCAGTTTTATATAGCGCTTTTCTGGACACTCAAAGATGCTTCACAGAGCATTATTCATTCACTCCAGACCCGGTGGTGGCAACCTACTATTGTAGCCACAGCTGCCCTGGGGCAGATTGACGGAAGCGAGGCTCCAATCTGCGCCATCGGCCCCTCCGACCACCACCATCAGTCATGCACACACCACTTTCATACTCATCCCAGTATGAAACACTCGGCTGCAAACCGCCCCAGTGCTGCAGGTCCTGTTTCGATGAAGCCAACAGGACAACATCATCCGCAAAAAGCAGAGACGAGATCCTGTGGTCCCCGAACTGGACCCCCTCTGGCCCCTGGCTGCGCCTAGAAATTCTGTCCATAAATACAATGAACAGAACCGGTGACAAAGGGCAGCCCTGGTGGAGTCCAACATGCACCGGGAACAGGTCTGACTTACTGCCGGCAATGCGAACACAGCTCCTGCTCCGGTCATACAGGGACCGGGCAGCCCTTAGCAAAGGACCCCATACTCCCGGAGCACCCCCCACAGCGCACCACGAGGGACACGTTTGCCCAACCAGTCCACAAAGCACATGTGGACTGGTTGGGCAAACTCCCATGAACCCTCGAACACCCGATGGAGGGTGTAGAGCTGGTCCAGTGTTCCACGACCAGACAGTAAACCACACTGCTCCTCTTGGATCCGAGGTTCGACTATCGACTGACTACCAAGTCTGGTATATAAAATAATCCTAACGCTACATTCAAATCAAACATTACCAAGTACCAATCGGCCATGAAAAGGTCATGTAGCAACATTTTAGCACCAGATAAGTAGCAGGGTGCATTTTTGTAGGAGGATTTTCCAGTGGTTGCTGGTGATGTTAGCACAGTCTCTTCTACACTCTGTACAAATCCAGAAGGGTCTGAAATCTCACCATAAAGAAGTGGACTGACTAGCCATGGCATCACATTGATTATGAAGGTCACCGTGACGAGAACTTCGAGCACACGTCAGTCCTGTTATAAGTGGCTATATAGTACGTATCTGTGAGCATGCAGAGAGTTCGCTGGAAGCTGTGAAGCAGAACTGTGTTTTTGGCCTTTTTGGTGTCAGATGAAGCTGATTTTGTTGTGAAATTTTGAAATATGTGTAGATAAGAGTCATCCAGACAATGGCCATTAATACAGCATTCAAGATAGTGTCTTGTGTCTTTTTATTTTGCCAGGTATTCTGAAAATAACAGAAAATAGCTCTTGACAAAACAATCAGGATTTTAAAAAGTCAAGATGTTTTGTGGCTAAAGAGACAAACACGTCTGGAAGAACAGCACTTATCAGCCAAATGAAGGCAATGACAGTGTTTATCTTCTTAACTGTATTGATCTGAATATTTTGAATATTTTCAGAACAAATAAAAAATATTGTTCAATTCAGAATATTTGATTTATTCAGTTTTGTTTTGAAAATGTTCTAAAAATATTACATTTTAGGAAAAATGATGTTTCAGTGTAGGATAAATCTTTTCAATTGCTTGAACATGCGTAGGTTGGGATAGCATGAGCTACCTGAGTGGCACGAGCTAGAATGGCAGTCTAATACTGAGATGGCGTAGAGAGACAGGTGTAGAGACAGGTTAAGCGATCAAGTGGTTTGGAATAATGTTTCGCAATGTGAAACATAGTGAGAAAACAGAATAGTGAGAGTCTACTTAGTGCCTCGTGTAGGCTAAGTAATGACATAAGACATAAAACATTTATGGCCATACCGGCTTGTCAGAGACTGATCCCGTCAGATCTCAGAAGCTAAGCAGGGCCGGGCCTAGTTAGCACTTGGATGGGAGACCACTGGGAATTCCAGGTGCCACAGGGGGACGCCAGTGGAAAAAACTGTCGTAGTGTCCTTAGGCAAGGCACAGCACCCACATTGCCTAGTATGAAAGTGTTGTGTGCGTGAATGGTGGTGGTGGTGGTGGTCGGAGGGGCCGATGGCGCAGATTGGCAGCCTCGCTTCCGTCAGTCTGCCCCAGTGCAGCTGTGGCTACAATAGTAGTTTACCACCACCGGGCCTGGAGTAAATGAATAATGCTCTGTAAAAGCGTCTTTGAGTGTCCTCAAAAGAGCTCTATAAAACTGATGCATTATTATTATTATTATTATTATTATTATTATTTGGGAAGGGGAAGGGGAAAGGGATAGAGCAGAAGAGGGGAAACAATCAGAGGCTCTACCTATTGTGGGTAGAGTGCGAGAAGCCATCTAGCTCATGATGGCTGAAAAAGAGGTAAAGAAGAAGGGATGGGGATAAGATGCATGTTCATGGGGATTTGTGTCACCTGCAAGACAGGGATAGACCTGGCCCGATGGTCTGACACAGATGGAGCAGGCACAGGGAATGAGACAACCAGCCCCCCCGCAAGGGGCTGAGGAAGCTGAAATGGATGCAAGGAGATACAGAGAGAGACTACTCTGTAAACAGAAGATATTTACCAGCCTTGGGTGGTGATACTACTTGGCCCCCAGCAGGGGAAGCTATGAGATTGTAGTAGAGGAGAGGTGGGAGTGATGACGTCAGCGGAAAATGCGGAAGTTTATTCACCTCCTTTCATAGCGCCAAGGTTACTTTAACTCAACGGTTGTAGACAAACCGGTGCACGTGGGTGCCTTCCCTCTTCTGAGTGATGAGCTTTGATGTTGGTACTGGCATGATGTGTTGTCAGCCTGAAGGGACACGCTAAGTGCCAGGCAGTGCCAAGCTCTGTGGACACTAGAGGCTGGGTGCCGAGCTGCGCTGAGTGCAATGGCTGTAGGAGGCCAAGGCCGGGCGGCACCATAATCGCTGGAGACGGGTTGCGCCGTATGCCGTGGTTGCTATGGCCGGGTCAGGCTGAGCACCGCAGTCATTGGAGTCAAGGCCGGTCTGTGTCAGCTCTCTCGACCCTCACTAGCCCACCCTGCGTCTCTCCTCTGATACATCATCTTCAAGAAGGGGGGTTTCCAAATCAGCTGGGTGATCATTTTGGATTGGAGACAGGGCCCCCACCCTGAATCTCCTCACAGCCATCGCATGTATCCACCGTCAATAAACATCTTTATCGTATTCCATTGTTGTGGCGTGGTCTTTGCTAGTGGAGGCATGTTGATCAAAGATGTTTACCTGCGAGTGCCCTGGACCAACCTACAATCAAATTGTTTCTCACAGCACCAAAAGCCATCCCTACAAACTATATCTGTTATTCCCAGCCACATGACAGTTGTGAAAAGGTGCGGATATGGCAGAAAAAAAGAGGGAAGTTTTAGTACATAAACTCAAGACTTATTAAAGAATGGCACCACTGCCATGACCATAGACATGTGGACAGAGGATTATCGTAAAATGAGATATATGACAATCACGTCCCATTTCATAACTGACAGGAGATATTGAGACTAATGGTGACAAAGTTTGGGCTTGACGCTTCATCTCTCAACAAAACTATATGCGTGACCAATGAGGGAGTATATATTAAATTAGTACCAGAGACTGGACTCCATTGACCATGCCATTAATACAGTACTGCGCCATGGACTCAATACTGCAGTTGTCCAAAGCCAATGCAAGTCCGGACAAAGGAAATACCAATTCTGCTGCTAAATCTTCAGTCAGATATGTTAAGCAGGCAGGATTGGCTGCACAACTCTCAAAAAACAGTGCTACAAATGGGAGACACTTGGTTTAATACAGTGTACCTCACTCCTATTCAGGCCAATTATTATGAGCTCCATGAAAAGCTGGAGGCGTGTGGGGAGAGCACATGCATTGAAAAAAATAGTGCCTGACACTCTGGGATTTTTGATAAGACTTTTTGAAACCGTTTCATGAAGCAGAACAGGAACTTGAAGGAGACAAGTATCTCAACATTCCTCTAGCCAAAACTTAGCAGCTCAGAATGTTGTCACAATCAGTGAGGGATGCCGTACATACTCATGCCTGCATTTTGCTACCGGCCATGGCTGCTGGTGCTCTGTATGTGGAGAGTCGAGACCCAGGTGCAAAAGCAGAGCTCCCACTGGCCCCGCTCCTCCTCCGGCACATTTTGTGGTGGGAAAATGTACCACAAGTTGACTATGAAAATGACGAGGTCATTCGCTGCATTCATATGGCTGTCATGGAAAATTACATGGATGTTCTTGGCTGATGGAAGAGCAACAGACTGTCCTTTCCAAAATTAGCAAAATTGATTGATCAATCAATTCTGTGCATCCCGGCCAGTAGCAGCAGCAGTGAACGGGTGTTCAGTGTGGCTGGACGCACCCTCAGCGAGTGCAGGACTGTGCTGAAGCCATCCACAGTGGATTCAATCATTTTTCCCCAAAAGCCTAATCTTGGTGAGTAAACTACTATGTAATAATGAAGTCTTAGACAGAGGCCATAGACTAATTGTCATTATTATTATTTGATTAAATTTCAGCTACTGTTGTGGCATTGAGGCCGTATTGTGGAGAGAAGTGATGCCTGGCTATATTCCGTGGTGCCTTTATCTTCATTTCATTATTGTCAAAGACACATCTTAATTTAGATTTGATCTTAATTTAGTTTAATAACTGGCATGAAATCTGGAAGAAAGGATACAGTACCAAGCCCACTTTTTTTAGTAACATTTTGTTAAAGCTGTGGTTCTGGCTGGCCAGGTAAGAGGGTCTGTTCTCTGACAATCTATTCTCATAAGGGAGCTAAAAAAAAAGATCTATAAATTACAGCTCTGCCTCTAAAAGACACATATGCAAAAATAGCCTTTTTAGCTCTTAACCATGTTATAACTTTATTCCCATAATCAGAAACATATCTGGAGTTGTATTTAACTTTATTTATGCTTGTTTCATGAATATTATTTCCCAAATCCACTCAAAACATTTGGTCTACAATTTCCCAGGATTGTTACGTCACAGGTAAAAGTCCAGACGTCTCCTGCTCTGTTTTTAAGTCCATAAACCATTGTCTTATGATTTATAATTGAGTTGATTTTCTTTTTTTCTCATAAAACAAATGTTTTTTTAAGTGTTTCCTGAAAGTTTTATCTCGTATTCCGTAAACAAGTGGACTGACGAGCCGTGGCATCACACTGACGATAATGGCCACTGCAAAGCGAATAGCGAGCACACTCTGAGGAAACACATACGTCAGTCCTATTATAAGTGGATTGTATATGTATGTGAGCATGGAGAGAGTTAACTGGAAGCTGTGAAGCAGAACTGTGTTTCTGGCCTTTTTAGCGTCAGATGAAGCTGATTTTGCTGTGAAAAGTATTTTGAAATATGTGTAGATAAGAGTCAACCACACAACGGCCATTAATACACCATTCAAGATAGTGTCTTTCATATCTATGCCAGGAATTCTGAAAATATCTGGTCGGTGACAAAACACTCGAGATTTGAAAAAGTCAAGACGCTCTATGGCTAAAGCGACAAACACATCTGGAATAACAGACTGTGCACTTATCAGCCAAATGACACCAATGATAATGTATGTTTTTTTAACTGTAATGATCTGTGAGTGTCGCAGAGGGAAGCAGACGGCAACATAGCACTCAATGGCCATGATGGCAAGAGTCATAGGATTGTTTAAATTAGCAGGTAAACCCAAAAGAAGGAAAAGAATGCACAACCACACATGGAGAGTATAAACTATGTAGCTCAAGACTTGAATGAGGGTCAGCAGCGTCATCAGGATGATGTCGTTTATGACCAGGTGGATGTAGAGGATGTAGCGAGGATTCATTTTGAGTATCTGCAAAACAAATAAAAATCACTGTTCAATTCAGAATATTTGATATATTTAGTTTTGTTTGGGAGATGTTTTAAAATATATATTTAGGCAAAAACATGTTTGAGTGTAGGACAAATAGTTTCAATAGTTTCAGAGAAAATTTTAGACTTTCAAATGACATCTGATAGTCAAGATAGTGGGAACAGATCATTTGGATATATAAAAATACTAAGAGTATGGTGTGTGCACTGATGTCTGACATTTGACATAAAAGCCTGCGTACTTCAGTGTGATACTATTCACTATAGCATTGGACTATGTTTTGAAAAAAGGCATCAATAAGTGAAGCTGAACTGTGATTCACCATCACACTTCAAATGTCTTTGAGACCCCAAATTGTGACATTAGTAAATCTGGACTTTGCAGACTACATTTGTTTACTGTCACAACGCAACACAATAAGCTGAGCAGTTCCTTTCAATTGAGGTCTTGTGAGGTTCTGAGAGTTGGACTTTTACAAAGCAAATGGAGCAATCACTGGATGGTACGTACAGCTGTGCTCATAAGTTTACAGACTCTGGTAGAATTTATGATTTCTTGGTCCAGAAGCTGCACATGGGACGTACTTGGATATTCAACATGATAATGATCCAAAACACAAAGTGGAGCTGTCACTGGCTCCAGCAGAATAAAGTGAAGGTTCTGGAGTGTTCGTCTCTTCTGACCTCAGTATCACTGAGCCTCTGGGCAGATTCAAGCTGCAGTTCAGACAAGAGCCCAAGAATTTACAGGAACTGGAGCCTTTTGCCCAGAAGAATGAGCAGCTTTACCATCAGAGAAAATAACACATCCACAACTATCACAAAAGACTCCAGCTTCACTGGGTCATTTGTGTAGTTTCTGTTGTCATTATGATTTAAAAAGAGCAGTCACAGTTGGTTGATAATAAATGGCTTCAGTCAAGCACTAACCATGAATGAAAGAAAAGTTTTTGTGTTATTATTCATATTCTCTGAAAGAAAGCCAAGAAATCAATCAAATTTTGTATGTATGTAAACTTATGAGCACAACTGTACATGTGAATAATCAGAACATAATTTGCTGTTAAATTTAAAATGGAAAGACACATTTTACGGTGCTATAAAGAGACTTTTCACCCATCTGTAGCCCATCAAACCCCACATTGACCTGCTCAAAACTGCTGTCACGTCCAAAGAAGAGCTTGCAGTGTGGGGAGAACAGAGAAAACTGGAGTGAAAGACAACAGGCTCATCTATGGTTGAGCAAGTAAACTGGAATAAGAAATAACTATATATCTGGAGTTTTGATGTCAGAAAACTTCAACAAGGGGTGCCCGGATGAACTGTTTGTGATTTGTGATCATAAATGTCTTGGGAAGACAACTGTTTAAACTATATACAGATGAATACTGCCATTTTCAAATAGTAACAATAACATTTAATTTTGTGGCATCCCCTGAGTTAAAGGGCTGATGGCATGTATATATCCTTCTAATCTTAATCTTTATGCCCCTGAACTGACCTCATGCTTCATAAAGATATAAATCAGAGTAGCATTAATGTAGTTGATGAAGAGACACAGAGTCACCGTGATGATATTTTTCATTATTGCAGTCTTCAGATCGTCCCTCACCACCACGAGAGTAGAGTTCGAGCCAGAGCCGGAGAAATTCATTGGAAATATCCTTAAAATAAAAACATTGCTTTAGTAAAGTCAATATTAAGTCAATAATACAATGGACATTTACACAGAAGTCAAATCAGGGTCAAATGAATACATGTTCATATTGAGAAAATACCTGATCAAGCGTTTAGTAGTAATAGAAATAAAACATTTAGTGCACATCACATTAGATTAGATCTCCTCGTCTACTTCCTCCACTGACATGAGACGATGCAATGATACTGTTGTCCCAGGGCAGATTATTTATAAGGTTTAAGGATGTCTTGGGATCATCGTCACATGTTTAGAATTTTCACTGATGACGATGAAGCATGTTTAGAAAGAAGAGGAGATATTACAGATTTTTAAATGTTTCTTAAAAATAAATCAAAATGTCATGTAGTAACATTTTAGCACCAGATAAGTACCAGGGTGCAGTTTTTAGAAGCATTTTCCGGTGGCGGTTGGTGAGCCTGTGACATTCTGCACAGATCCAGAGGGGTCTGTAATCTGACCATAGAGCAGGGATGGCCAAACTACGGCCCGGGGGCCACATGCAGCCCGTTGACCTTTTTAATCCAGCCCGCCGAACTTGAATAAATTGTAATAAAACTTGTTGTTTTTTTTCCCCCTGCAATTCCGGTGTTTCCCAATTGATGGCGCACTCTAGATACTTTGATACATTAAGACCAAATTATCCATATGGGCCTGTATATCTGTACACGTCTCCCTCATTCACTGTCTGAAAACCTTCCCATAAAGCTTTGCGCCCAAGTATATATCTATCGGTCGCTACAATATTTTAATTTTGTGAAGAATTATTGAAAATCAGAAAATAATCACATAATTTGTGCTAAAATAGTCGAAAAAAGCTGGTTATGTTGATGTTTCTGCGCATGTTCAGCAGACAGTGGCAGACAGAAGGGGCATGGATCTAGTCCAAGGCAGGGGTCCATATGGTCCAGACCCAAACGCCATCCCATACAGACCCGTGTGGATGCGCCCATGTCTCTCCATGTGCATCATTTATTTAGGTCCAAAAGAAAAACAGCTATGCTGCGTCATTCTCAGATAAAGTAACATTCAAAATAGTGTTTCATAAATCTTGTTTCCCGAGTCTACTTAACGTCAATTTAGATTTTTCCAAGATTGTTACATTACAGGTAAAAGGCACAATGTCTCCTGTTATGTTTTTAAGTCCATAAATCATTGCCAGACTCGTTCTGGGCATTTCTGGTTCACATACGTTTATTGAAGGGATGCAGAAAAAAAATCTCATTACATTTATACATTTTCCCAAATCCCCATATATACCTGCATGTGCACACGTTTATACATGTTTGTTTAATCCCTCAGTTGTCCAGGATTCATCGCACAGTAGAAATTCAATTCTGTCAACTGGTCAAAAGTTTTTTTGATCAAATATATTTTGCAGCTCATCCAAGCTGCTGTTTCTTTTCTGGTCAGATTCCTGGTCGGGCAGTGTCCTCCAGCAATCTGACCAGAACTGAACAAGCAGATTGGAGCTGGAAACATATTCGATAAAAAGCTTTTGTCCAGTTGACAGAATTGTCCTGTGCAACATTTATACATGTGACATATATGATCGTGCATACACATAAAACAGGAACATATGCACAGTCATACTTATATAACACACATACAAATCTGCTAATAATGCTATTGTTGTATTCCTGGCATTTATTTGGACTTCTGCCCACATTTTTAGTGTCCCATTCATTTTTTAGTTTCAGATCATGTTGTGTTTTCTTTGTAATACATGGTAATGACTCTAATGGTACCTTAGACCTTTTTCAATTTCCCCAATTTCATCCCCAGTCTTTATCAATCCACATTTTTAAGGCTCTTAATTGCTGCCCAGTAGTATTTCTTAAATCAGGTAGATTTAGGTCTCCCTTTTCTTTAGGGCTCTGAACTAATATGTACTCTCTCTTTGGAGAGCACGGCAGGTAAAGACTGAAGCAAAAATAACAAGTTGAGGCAGGACATTCATCCTTATTATCTCCTTTTGTCCCATTAATATCAAAGGGAGGATTTGCCACCTTATTAAAATTTGCTATTAATTGGTTGAAAAGAGATGTGATAGATTCTGGGTAATAGTAATGCTCAAATATCTAAATTCCTCATCAGTCCATTTAAATTGAACCTTTTCTTTCATTTCAGAAGAACACTTACCTGAAATATCAATGTAACTGGTTTGGATTCATTGTTTAAGTATCCCAAAATGTCCCCATATTCCTGCAAGTATCATTTCTCTCTGCTGCCAGTAGATGGACCCTTGTATTCAGCACATGTGCAGGAACATTGTGGCTATTCTGTGTTGATACAGAAATATATTTCATAGCTTTAACATAGAAAAACATATTTTGAAACTCCTAATACAAGTGTTTTCAGATGTACTTCATTGTAACGTAATAGTAAATAATCTCTATTACACCATAGATTACAAGTTACAGTTGAATTGAAGGTGTTTTTCTGTTTTTTCACAAATTGTTTTCATGTTTCTCTGCTCTTCTGTACAGCTCAAACATCACTCCACAAAGACATAAGAATGAGTTTGAAAAAAATAATTCACAAAAACGGTTTTGTCTAGACTCTCAAGAATCAACTTATAATTCATGGTTTGGTTAAGTGTTTCTTTTTTTCTCACAAAACAAATGGCTTTTTAAGTATTTTCTGAATTCTTTATCTCTCACTCCGTAAACGAGGGGACTGACGAGCCGTGGCAGCACATTTACTATTATTGTCCCAGCATAGCGAGTGGCGTTCACACTCTGAGGAAACAAAAGCGTTAGACCTACAAATATTGGATATTCGAGATATGTGAGCATGGAGAGAGTTAGCTGGAAGCTGTGAAGCAGGACTGTGTTTCTGGCCTTTTTGGCAGCAAATGAAGCTGATTTTGCTGTGAAAAGTATTTTGAAATATGTGTAGATAAGAGTCAACCACACAATAACCAATAACACAGCATTGTAGATGGTATCCTTTAGTAAAATGCCAGGAATTCTGAAAACTGTCGCCCTTAGACAAAACAATCGAGAGTGAAAAAAATCAGGATGTTCTGTTGCTAAAGCCACAACCACATCTGGAAAAAAAGACTGCATACTTATCAGCCAAATGAAGCCAATGATAATGTACGTTTTCTTAACTGTAATGATCTGTGAGTGTCGCAGAGGGAAGCAGACGGCAACGTAGCACTCAGTGGCCATGACGGCAAGAGTCATAGGGGTGTTAAAATTAGAAAATAAAGCAAATACAATGAAAGTCATGCATAACCACACACGGAGAGTGTAAACTATGTAGCTCAAGACTTGAATGAGAGTCAGGACTGTCATTAGGATAATATCGTTGATGACCAGGTGGATGAAGAGGATGTAGCGAGGATTCATTTTGAAAACCTGGAAAACAAAAGAAAAGTTTGAGTTCATTGTGTATTTCTTTGGAGTGCAAAATTCATGTTTATTTTTCACTTTTCTGTTGTTTTACAGGACAGTTTCACGTAGCTCGCAGATAATGCAACATGGTTTTGGGTCTAGTTGTGAAATGAGACAACATACAGACTTTCAAACGTTCGCAATATTTATTCAACACATAAACTTGAATAATTAATGTTTTTGGCAGTAAAAGGCCTCCCCAAGTGTATTTTCTTAGACTACATTAACTGTACATTCAGAGGTCAAAGGTGAATGTCAGGGTTTGGTGTTTGGGGTAATGCTGCAGTGTGGTTCACCTGCAGCTCATTGTCTAATCAGCCCCAGTACTTAGTCTTGTCCTTGTCCTGTGTTCTCTGTCAGTTCATTCCTCCTCTGTCCCTTGTCTACGTCCTCGTTCTCATCCTGCTTGTCCACGTCGTCCTGCCTGCCCTTGTCGTCCAGTCTGTCTACCTGTGAGTCGTCCCCAGTGTCTTCCCTCCGTCTCTCTCCAGCTCCCATCACCACATCTTACAATCCCGGCAATAAACCTGTTAAACATCTACCTGCGCCTATGTCTCTGCTTTGGGGTCCTCAACCACACTCAAACCATGACAGACGCAGAAGGGAGGGGGAACACATAACAGACACCAAACCCTGACAGTGAAATCAGTGATGACACATGAACACACTATTATTCGTGTACCTCTGACATACACAAGGGGGACATCTAAACTTTAAAGCCATTTTTCTCAGTTTACCTGTCAGCACAGATACTGCGTTTTTCTGTTGTAGAGCAACTAACTGTAGATAATGGTAATTGGACTGAGTTAAGAAAGTAGATGTTACACCACAAAAATACTGCACATTCAAATGCATCTTTGTACATACAAACCCTGTTTCTGACCTCGTGCCTCAGGAAGGTATAAACCAGAGTAGCATTAATGTAGTTGATGGACAGACAGAGAGACACAGTGATGATGTTCTTCATAATTGCAGTCTTCAGATCGTCCCTCACCACCGCAGGAGTCGAGTTACTGCCAGAGCTGGAGAAATTCATGGAAAATGTCCTGTAAAAGTAAACATTTATGAGTGGAAGGAAAACATAGAAAATACATTTAACTTTAGTAATTTAATGCTTTAATGCAAAATTTAAAGCATATTATTGTCATTGCACATTATTATAAAAGATCTCATTACCTGATGGTTCCACTGACATTTGAACAGCTGCCTCAACAACAGATCATTTATAGGATTTAATGATGTCACTGTTGTTTTTTTCAGTGATGAAACAGTTATGCAAGAGTGAGCTAATAGTTTGTGTCATCCAAGACCATTTCTATTTGTTCAATATTTATCAGTTTTTGACATATTAACAAATTAACAAAACTAAATAAAATACAAAACAGAAGTAAAGCAAATACAAACAAATCTAAAAAAAAAGTTATTAACAATGTTATAACATTAACATTGATTTTTTCTGGCTCTTGGCGAAGGTGGACGCTTTTTCTTTCCTCTCCTGCCCCTGATCTTTCCTGCTTTGCTTTTATGTCTTGTCTTGTCTAATGTGTCTTATTCCTCGAGAGACTCTCTCCGCTTTACTCTCCAAAACAAAATTAACTATGGATTCGATAAATTGGTATTTTAACAAAATTGACACTTTAACAAGACAAGCAGGGTCAGGAGAACCTGCATGTTCTTCGGACACAGAGGATCGATCTATTCAGAACCAGGATTACGGATTTTGCAGATTGGAATTATGCATGGACCTGATTTTCCAAAAATTCTAATACTGAGGCAGTTTTTCAAAGCCCCACTTGCCCAGAAACTGGAGTGAGGGGCAGAGCTTCAAGTACTTGAACTTTGTGACTATGGGCTGAGATCGCGGTCAGTGACCACTGATGGACATGCTTGGACAAGGTGGCTCTAAATTGCAATTTTTGGATAAAATCTTGAGGAAACTTGGAGTTCTGCATAGAAATGACCTTGAAGACCAATGGACAAACAGAGCAGTGTGATGGAAACTGAACTGAACTGAACTGAACGCAGCTGCTCACTCTAAAACAAAACATCCATCCATCCATCCATCTTCTCCCGCTTAATCCGGCTGGGTCGCGGGGGCAGCGTGCTGCCCAATACTCATAGCACCTGACCCCCCCCTATGAACCCCTCTGCAGATGGTGAGCCCACAGGAGGGTGGACAACATGGTCCTTGATGTTAGTCCATAGGGGTGCGGGCATGTTTTGGGTTGATGGGGGAAACCGGAGTACCCGGAGGAAACCCATCCAGACCTGAGTGTTGCCACTCAGCCACCGTGCCGCCTTAAACTAAAACAAAACAACTCAATCTTATCTTTTGACTCCCCAATGCCGGACAAGGCCTCACCTGCCCTGAGAGACCAGCAGAGAGAGCCGCCCCCCTCGCAGACCCCTCGCAGCTTCTGTTTCTGGATACTGCCTACTGGACTATCTCCCCCTCCACCAATGCTAAAGCATTGCCATCTTCATCTTACCGGGGCTTAAACATCAGTAAAGATTTCATATCGTTCAAAAGATCATATTTCCCCAACATTGACAAAAGGGTTGACAACTTATTGACTCTGGTGTTGAAACCCAAGACGAACATCCGGAGAGTATTTAATCCTGTTTGTGCATGGCAAACAATCCTACCGCAAGGTATACCGAGGTTTCCAATACTAGTAGTAAAAATAATACTTCCATCTTCAGTCAGGGGCAGTGGAGCTGCGAGCTTAATTTGTAACTTAATGTCGCTGTGAGCAGAGTAAAATTGCCTCATTTAAAAGAATTAAAAACTATTGAAAATGCTTTTTTCATTCATTCAACCTGCTTGCTGCAGGTTGCCGCACGAGCAGCGCCCCCAACCTAACCCACAGCCTCTTTACTGAGACGGGGATCTGGCAGTCGGACACAATTTGTCAAAGTCAGCTTGTTGAGGAAATATTCGCAATCTTTTGATGATAATCCTTGTCACGGGTTGGTTCGGACAAAATAGAAGGAAAAAATGATGGCGCAGTCGGATACTTTTCTTAAGTTGATTTTTCCTTTATTCGCACCACAGCCCAATGTGCAAAGTGCAAATATTTACAGTGAAACACATCAAACAAAAAGAAAGTATTTACAACAGAGCTCACAGCAGCCAGCACCCACATAGTCAGGCCAAGGACAGACAGCCCAATGTGCAAAGCTCTCCCTTATATACCCCTTAGCCCCTCCCCTTTGGGCTAACCAATTAACACAGTGGGGTATTTAAGTTTGAAATCAATGCCCAATATTATAATAAAACATCTGTAGTTTAACATAATAATGAAAATACTTGAATAACCCCCCATATGGTATGACTTCATTATTTAATAAACTCAAGAAAACAGAATAAACCCACAAATTAACCCTAATGGTAAAGTCCGGGGTCATGTGGCCCCCTTTGCGTGCCACTATGCGCTATTTATCGCACAACCAGGAAGCGCCCCGGTTTGGCCCCTGAACCAGAGAGCGGCGCGGAGACAGCGGAAGGTAAGAAGAGTCTGTGGACCCGTAGGCGCCAAGTGTGCACCCTCGAACGCACTAGGGGGGGGGAACAGAGTCCAGGCAGTGGGGAAACAGTTTATAAGAAGTCCTGTGGGTCACAGTTTGTACCGGAGTTTGGCTCCAAAAACCCAGGGGAAATGAGCCGCGCGCTCCGCTAGCTAAGGCGCACTCTCGGGCCGAGAGAGAGGCGCCGGTCGGGGAAACTGACGGGCAGCTACGGGTGCTCCGTCACAATCCTATGGCAGAGCTTGACAAGCTGCTGTGTTCTGCCGTACTTCTGTTGCCAAAGTATATGTGCAACCCTGCCTATATCACCACTATTTACTAACACTAAAAGAGTCTATAATACACATTTCTATTAGACAAATAGAGTTTGAACCTAAAAAATCAGTGCAAACATGTATTCACTGCATCGTCTTCTCTCTTCAGTCTGGGTCTTCTAGTAAAAGGCTCTGCATTTCTTCTACCCTCAATCATTTGAACTAGGGCCCGACCGATATGGATTTTGTTGCAGCGGATTTGATACCGATAAAATGGGAGTTGGAGCTGCCGATATATTTATGACGTAAAAATTCACTAATCTTCAGTTGTTTATGAAATTTAGGTTTGGCTCTATTGGATTTTCAATTCTGTTTATTTAGGTGACATTTACTGTTATTCTGCCTCTTTATGTCATATTTAAAGACAGTCTGTCAGCCTAATGGTGTTTTTGTATGATATTCTAGCCAGTAAAGAAAAGTGCTATAAGTAAACTACCACTATTCGCTTTTAGCGGTAAATACGTGTGCACCGTGGTAATTAATGATCTGCTAAATTACGATAATTCACCCTTCTATTCACAGCTCATTTACATATCATTTTCACTCAGTTTGGCCTCTAAAGCCCCTCAGCTTTCACTGACACTTGACTTACTTTCTGGTGCTAGAATTAAAACAAATGTACTCTTGGCTTTCTTGGTTTGCTGTGTGTTTGCTCATATACTGCTCAAAAATAAATTGTGTATTAAAAAAAATACAACTGCAATGAAAACAATTTATTTATGAAGTGCTTTCCCACAAAGCAAATGTTGTTTGAAGTATTTTCTAAAAGTTTTATCTCTGATCCCATATACAAGAGAACTGAGAAGGCGCGGCACAACATTGACTAATATTGCCAGAGCAAAACGAATCTCCCTTGCACTTTCAGGAAACAGCTTTGCGAGTTCATAATATACAACAAAATACAAATAGGTGAGCATTGAGAGCGACAGCTGAAAACTATGAAGCAGCACAGTGTTTCGGGCTTTTCGAGCACCAGCTGCAGCCGACTTTGCTGTGAACACTATCCGGAAATATGTGTAGAAAAGAGTGAGCCACATAATGACCATGAACGAGGCATTGAAGATTGTGTCCTTCTTTGCCACTTGTGAATGTCTAAAAACACTGGGCTTTGAACAATATGATTCAGATTGAAAAAAGTCGAGAGGTTCTTTAGCAAAAGCAATTAATACATCAGGAAGCAGATACACGGCACTTATCAGCCAAATAAAGACGATGACAACGTACGTTTTCTTCACTGTAATGATCTGTGAGTGTCGCAGAGGGAAGCAGACAGCAACATAGCACTCGATGGCCATGACGGCAAGAGTCATAGGGGTGTTGAAATTTGCAGCAGAACACACCGAAATCAAAAGAATGCACAGAAAAACATTGAAAGTGTAAACAGTGTAGCTCAGGAGGTACAAAACGGTCATCAGCGTCATCAGGATGATGTCGTTGATGACCAGGTGGATGTAGAGGATGTAGCGAGGATTCATTCTGAATATCTGCAAAACAATTCAATTGTTGATTAATTGAAATAAAAAAAACTCAAGTATAGGCTGATTCATGAGTCTAGATCACAGCTGAGCAAGTCTGGAAACATTTCTAATTGCGCTTTTCCTGCATGGCAAATACAGTTCGGTTATAATTTATGTTTTTATTGCGGGATTCTGTTTAATGTTCACAATTTAAAACGTTCAGAGATGAAAAGGAGACGAGAACCTAAACGTGCTATAGCTTTCCCCCAACTAACACACGTGATAAAGCGAAGGCAAAATATGTATCGTTTAATACTATACTGGTTAACACAATATATCCAAAAGACAAACAGGAAGCATTTAGAGAACGTCTGTAGAGGTTTTAACTACAGAATATCCAGATTTTAGATATGGATTTATGTTTTTTTTTCAAAGTTATGTTAAATCATTGTGGTCTTTGAATTCTAGTCTGTGATTTGCCGACCATTAAAACTTCAATTTCGATGCAATTGTGATTATTCTTGCAGCTCTAGACGTTTCGACTGTTTTCAAAATACTACAATGTCATTATTTCAAACTAAATTTGATAAAGCACTGAACAGAAAGTGAAACATTATGTCTCTAAAATTAGGTACTGCACATTCAAACGCATCTTTATACCCACAACCATCTGCTCTGACCTCGTGTCGGTCGAAGGTATAAAACAGAATCGCATTAATGTAGTTGATGGACAGACAGAGAGTCAACATGATGACGTTCTTTAAAATTGCATCCTTCTGATCGTCCCTCACCGCCACGGGATGAGAGTTACTGGTAGAGTTGGTGAAATTCATGAGAAATGACCTGTAAAAAATACAAATATATAATAGTCATGGGCCTGTCACGATAATTATTATATATTTTTGGCAACAGCATTTATCAAGTGTGCATCTTCTTCACATGACTGGAACATGTTTAGTTATTTTTTGGCTATATAATAAGATTTAAAAAGATGAATTAATAACTTCTATGACTCATTGCAGATGCAAACTACATACAAGTGCTGCTAAATCTGCCCTTGGGTTTCTGTGCCAATGCCATCAGTTAGTTTCATTTTCTAATTTTATTTACTTCAGCAATATATTAAACTTCAAAACTGGTTGTCATAACAGGCCTATAAAGGAACAAAACCTTAAGCACAAGTGAAAAAAAGATCTTATTACCTGGTGGCTCCATTGATGTTTGAACTTGCAGTAAATCAGGTGCCTCTATGATAGATTATTTATAGGATTTAATGATGTCCTGGGATTACTGTTGGTCGTCATATGTTTACCATTTTATTGCATGACATCAGGCTGTCCTGGGACTGCATGTAGAAATGTATTATTTTGCTATAATCTGGCACAAACATAAGTGTTTTTATGTGCATTGTTCCTGATAAATAAACACAAACTAAACTAAACATGTTCCAGTTGTAAACTTTTAAGCCCTTTTTTATCGAGCTACAAACCGGTGGCGAGCCTACACTTGATGTTTTCCCACTGTGCCTAATAAAATGTTGGGCCTTGTACAAAAGAATAAGAAGAGCTTCAGAGGCCGTGACCACAACAGCAGAGCTCTGAGTGTGAGGGTGTTTTTTTGATTTTAACCAACTAAGAAGTGCAGCATGTGCAGTTCAAAGGGACTGTTGGTTTTAAAGTACCGTGTTTTTTGAGTCACACTTTTTTCATGGGTGGTTCCTGCGACTTATATATGAAATATTTCCATTCACATCTAAATATAAATGTAAACATGGGCAAGGTATAAACCCGAGGCACCGCCTGAATATAGTAAAAGTCCTTTATTGCATCGAGGGACGCCAACAGGTTTCGACCAGCAAGATATAATTTCACATGTTGGTTATTTTCCACAAGATGCCGCTCTAGGCTTGTGTACCAGTATCTGCTCCGCCTCATGCTCTTCCTCCTGCACCACTGTCACTTCACCAACTGTAGCACTTCGTACCTACACTCAACAAAAATATGAACACAACACTTTTGTTTTTGCTCCCATTTGTCATGAGATGGACTCAAAGATCTAAAATTCAGTCCAGATACACAATATTACCATTTCTCTCAATCATTGTTCACAAATCTGTCTAAATGTGTGATAGTGAGCACTTTTGCTTTGCTGAGATAATCCATCCCACCTCACAGGTGTGCCACATCAAGATGCTCATCAGACACCATGATTAGTGCACAGGTGTACCTTAGACTGTCCACAATAAAAGGCCACCCTGAAATGTGCAGTTGTTGCTTTATTGGGGGTCTGAGGACTCAGAACCAGTCAGTATCTGGTGTGACCACCATTTGCCTCATGCAGTGCAACACATCTTCTTCGCATAGAGTTTATCAGATTGTCAATTGTGGCCTGTGGAATGTTGGTCCACTCCTCTTCAATGGCTGTGCGAAGTTGCTGGATATTAGTGGGAACTGGTACGTGCTGTCGTATACGCCGGTCAAGCACATCCCAAACATGCTCAGTGGCTGACATGTCCGGTGAGTATGCTGGCCATGCAAGAACTGGGACATTTTCAGCTTCCAAGAATTGTGTACAGATCCTTGCAACATGGGGCCGTGCATTATCTTGCTGAAACATGAGGTGATGTTTATGGATGTATGGCACAACAATGGGCCTCAGGATCTCATCACGGTATCTCTGTGCATTCAAAATGCCATCAATAAAATGCACCTGTGTTCTTCGTCCATAACGGATGCCTGCCCATACCATAACCCCACCACCACCATGGGCCACTCGATCCACAACATTGACATCAGCAAAGCGCTCACCCACACGACGCCACACACGCTGTCTGCCATCTGCCCTGAACAATGTAAACCGAGATTCATCCATGAAGAGAACACCTCTCCAACGTGCCAGACGCCATCGAATGTGGGCATTTGCCCACTCAAGTCTGTTATGGCGATGATCTGGAGTCAGGTTAAGACCCCGATGAGGACGACGAGCATGCAGTTGAGCTTCCCTGAGACGGTTTCTGACAGTTTGTGCAGAAATTCTTTGGTTATGCAAACCAATTGTTTCAGCAGCTGTCTGAGTAGCTGGTCTCAGACGATCTTGGAGGTGAACCTGCTGGATGTGGAGGTCCTGGGCTGGTGTGGTTACACGTGGTCTGCGGTTGTGAGGCCGGTTGGATGTACTGCCATATTCTCTGAAACGCCTTTGGAGACGGCTTATGGTGGAGAAATGAACATTCAATGCCCGAGCAACAGATCTGGTTGACATTCCTGCTGTCAGCATGCCAATTGCACGCTCCCTCAATGCTTGCGCCATCTGTGGCATTTTGCTGTGAGACAAAACTGCACATTTCAGAGTGGCCTTTTATTGTGGGCAGTCTAAGGTACACCTGTGCACTAATCATGGTGTCTGATGAGCATCTTGATGTGGCACACCTGTGAGGTGGGATGGATTATCTCAGCAAAGCAAAAGTGCCACTATCACACATTTAGAAGGATTTGTGAACAATGTTTGAGAGAAATGGTAATATTGTGTATCTGGAATGAATTTTAGATTTTTGAGTCCATCTCATGACAAATGGGAGCAAAAACAAAAGTGTTGCGTTTATATTTTTGTTGAGTGTATTTACTTAAATCAAGGTGGCAACTTTTTTTTTGTCCAGGCAGTGAATAATCCACTGAATCTGGTCCTTTAGTCCGACAGAAGCTCACTGCATCAGCACCAGCTGTTTTTCTCACTATATGTAAATGAGCCATGTGGCTTTAAGTTTTTTTTTTCTGTAAAAGTAAATTGATGTGCGCAAACACATTTTTACTCAGTGTATATATTGAGCTGAGTACCGGAAACGTCTGTAGAGGTGGTAGAGAGGAGCAATCAAGCAGCAGAAAGAAAGTTTGGAGTGAGTGAGAAACTTGTGTTTGATGGAGAAAAGTGGAGGAAACTCAAACTGCAATGAAGAAAACAAAAAAGCTCATCGTAGCTAAAAGCTGGATTTATCTGGAGTTTGCGGAGTTGCTCAGAAGTGACACCGAGGATGAAGAATTAAATGGATTTAGTGATTTGGAGTGAGATGGAGAGTTTGTAAACTTGTTCTGCTGTTTCTGCTCTAGTTTTGTGAATAACTGTTCATATGTGACGTGAACACACAAGACACATGTTCAGCCTGTTCTTCTTGTCAGGTCCTGTTCATCTGTTTAAATTATGTGTTTGTTTCCTGTTTTATTTTGACATGTGTTTAACCTCTCGTGTGTTTTCAGACTACTTCCTGTCCTTGTGTTTTCCCTCCACTGTGATTGCTTGCCCCGCCTCTAATCTGCTTCACCTGTGCCTCTTTGTCTCCCCTATTTAAGATGCATGTTTTTCCCCTGTTTATTGTCAGATTGCCTTGTTCCTTGGTGTCAATTTTTGCAGCCTTTTTCTCCGTGGTATTTTTGTATATGGCCACCAGCTTGTTTTTGGACCCTGATTTTGCCTGTTCCCCCTGGATTTGTTCATCTGGATATTGGACTGTAGGGATGGGTTGATGATGCCTCAAGGAGTGTATTGATACATTGCACAAACTGCATTGACAGTGTATTGACACTGTGTTGGTCACTCAATAGTGACCTCTGCTGTAGATCTAAAATCATTGCAGGTAAACAAAATGAAAAGATGGAAAAACTTGCATGCTGTTAACCCAACATTAGCCTGTGAAATGATATTTAATGTTTATTCAATTGCTAGTCTTTTACTTAAAATATGACCTCATCCTTGTATAATTTCATTTGCCCCATTTGTTTGCTGAGTGAAGTTGTTTATTAGAAGGGTTCAAAATGTGCTTATTTCTGTAAATGCTCCAATGAGTTGGCATGTAAAATATAGCAAATTTGTCTGTAATAAAATTGAGAATTAATATGTAACTTATGTATGGGATTTTGTTAACCATCATATGAAATAACACACTAAATATGGATTCATTCATATATTTTTATTGAGGAACAAAAGTTTTTGAAGTGTCTTTGTTCCAAAGCGATTCCTCCTCTTGGACACCAGTTCCCCTGCATTAGAAAATACTCATTCACAGGGAATAGATGAAGATGGGGTGCATAAATATTTAAGTGCCAGTCGATGAAGGTGTGGATACGTTTTCTGGTTATTTTTCCAATATTGTAACGGGTCTTGTGTTCTGGATGTGTTGCTTTCAGCCAAGTAGCCTTGGACTTCAGCTATGGAATCTGCTGTAGTATTTGAGGTCATCCTCTTCTCCTGAACTTTCATATTTAGAGGTTTCCAGAGACTGTGCATTAACTTGCCCTTCTGTCATGTGATAATACTGTTAGAGCCGTAATTTAATTTATTTAAAGAAGTTATTTAATTCACCACAAATTCATTCTTTCTTAAAAACAATTATAAAAATATAGTTTTCAGTGTCCTAAATTAAGTTATTTTCAGTCAATTTAGGTCCTTTCGTTTGGAACGTAAGAGGGCGGGTTTAAGGAAATTAGGTCAAATAGGGAAACAGGTGTGGGAGGAGGGGTCTGTGCTATTGTGGAGGGTGACCGACACGGTCTTTGACCGCATGCACGCACACGAACATCGAAATGATGATAATCTGCAAATAAATGAAATAAAACTACAACGGACTACGTGAGTTTTTGTACAACATTTTTGTGTGAGTCAAGAAGCGGACACCCCAAGGATGGCTATTCATGTCTTACAGCTAAAGTCAAATTAGAAGCCATAACAAATACACTAACAATGAACCACAGAAATATACATAAACACACAAAAAGTGTTCATACCTGAACTGGGTTTTGATCCATGTGAAGAGCTCGGTTCTTCTGCTGGGTCAGGCTTATGGCTCTTCATTTCAGCAGCACACGCTGACTTCAGTCTCTTAACAGCTTCCGTTGCTTTTGGTGGACTAAAGACTAAACCTGGGGTCCAGCAGTGTTGCCAGTGTCATCACACTGAGTGATTCCATGTTGCAGATGGACTCAGTTAGCCGCTTTCTCAGATTTTAAGACCATTCTTGAGCAGCTGGTTTTGTTAGTGCTGAGGCTCGATGTTGAAGCTCAATGTGGATCATTCTCATCAATGGAATAACCTTTGACCCCAAGACTCTTTTTTTTCCTCAGAGTTCTCATGTGGCTTGGTCAAAAGGAGAGAGCACCCTGAGCATCTCTTCAATGACTTCATATTCTTCAGGAGTCAGTGGAGTAATAGCATTTTTTTTAATGAGGCCAGTGACACCCGGACTGCCTCCTTCTCCTCAGTCATTCTTTCCAGCATGTGGTAGGTGCTGCTCCATCGTGTTGGCACCTCATTTATTAATTTAGGGAATGGTGTTCCCAGCTGCTGCTGCATTTAAGTGAGCTTTTGTGACAATTTGTCATGTTCTTGTTGCGTATTTCTGTTAGTGTTGTAATTTGATCACATGATTTTTTTTACAATTAAATTGATGGAATGGACAATACAAATAGTTTGCCGTATATGCAGTATTCGTGCATATGAAATTGCGTTTGCTGCTGCATCAGTGACAACACACCTGACCTTGCTCGCTATGCCCCACTCCTCCATAAGGCTCCTTTTAACCATGGCCATGTGGGAGTGTCTACCAACTCTTCATTGCCATGCCGAGCTCTATAATGCCTCAGCACTGACGTGCTCTGATTGATGTAAGACAATTCTGTTGAGCAGAGCCGACAATTCACCTACAATAAAACAAAAAGTGAATTTATCTGAAAACAAATCATACCTCTCATTAGAAAAGAGTAGAAACATTGAATTAACAGTAAACGATGCCCAACGGAGGAAAAGATTTACCTTATTTGGTGTCAAGAGATCAAAATTATTCAAAACTTGTGAAAATTTTCTACAATAATCCATGAGTGGAAGCAAAGAAAAAAATCACACAGGCACAACAAACAGTTTAATCTCCAACCAACAAACCCGCAAGATGCCAATACAGTTTGTTTCCTTATAAACACAATTGGGCGCAGCACATCCAACGACACACTTCCTGTATTGGTCGCATGATTTTTTGTTAAAATCCCGGAGCATGATGAACAGCTTAATGCCATGGGCCATGACATTCGTGAACTGAATGCGCGCCATGAGGGTTTCCAGACCTCTATTACTGGTCAAGTGAGTACCATTTCTGCTCAGCTTCAGCAGTTAGCAGCTCGCATTGAGCAACTCCTAGGCCCTGTTCCTCCTCCTTTTCATGTTGTGGCTCACTCAGCTCTTGCACCTCCTAGTGTGTCCACTGCTTCTCTGCCTGCTGCCTCTGCGACTCACCTTTCACGATCAGAGAAATTTTCTGGAGATGCTAACAACTGTAGAGCTTTTTTGGTTCAGTGTCAACTGCATTTTGAGCTTCAGCCAGCTGCTTTTCCATCAGAAAGGTCTAAAGTAGCCTACATTATCACCCATTTGATTGGTCGAGCTGAGGCCTGGGCTACAGCGGAATGGGCTAACAACTCTGCCATTTGTCAGTCTGCAGAGCTTTTTTCTACTGCTCTCAAAAAGTTTTTTGACCAGTCTACTCCTGGTCTGGAAGCTGCTCGTGCCATTTTGAGCCTTCTTCAGGGCAGCCACCGTGTTGCGGACTACGCCATTCATTTCCGCACATTGGCTGTCGATTGTGGCTGGAACACCTCGTCACTGCTCGATGCTTTCCACCTTGCAAATTCTATTAAAGACCAGCTGGTGGCCCTCGACCTTACCAAGGATCTCGACTCTCTTATTGCCCTGGCTATTAAAATCAACAACCAATTGAAGGAGCAAGAAAGGGACTGTTTCATCTGCGGGACCTCCCCTACACGTAACCTGAGACCTAACAGCAGTCAGGGTCCTCCAAGGTGGTCTGCCCCTCAACAACCCCCTGCTGCCTCCTCTTCGCCACCCTCTGTCACCTCTGAGGAGCCTATGCAGCGGGGCAGGACCAACGACAGCACTGTCTGCAGGGGGGGAGGTGCTTCTACTGTGGGCAGAAGGGCCATTTCCTTGCTAAATGTCCGGTAAAAGGCCAGGCTCATGTGAACTATTTTCTCCTAACTGTGAATTCTTTTCTTGTGTTAATATTAAGGAATGATTGAAGGAAACACATAGGTGCTTTGATTCTGTTTTAACTTGAACATATGGACCCTATGACAAATGGAGTTTAACCTGTTGACCTTGTGACCCTTGAAGTGGGATATTTAAAGAAGTGAGATGGCTCTGTAAAGACTTGTGTGTTACCTTATATGGTGAGCTAGAAGCTTAACATATGGGATCTATACATAAACAACAAGGATAGAATAGCAGCTGCATGCATCAACAGGTGGGATAATGTTTGAGTTTAACTATAAAAGAGGTCTCGCAGAAGGAGGCCCTTCAGAGACGAGGAGTGAAGACCCACCATAAAGGCCTGTATCCTGTTGTAGCCCAAATAAAGATCTTTTTGAAACTGCTCCACGCCTTCTACGTTTTTGGTCTGAGGTGTCTTAAAGAACCAGAAGCTTACACTCACCAGTGAAGAGAAGGAGGACACTGGTGAGCCGAACATTTTCTCCTAATATGTCTTCTAGGCTTATCACTCCTGTGAAACGTGTGCTTCCCAATAAGCCACTTAAATTAAGGGTTTTGATAGACTCTGGGGCAGACGAAAATTTTTTGGACTGGTCTTTGGCTAAGAAGCTCCACCTAACTGTTTTTCCTTTGCCCAAGCCCCTAGAAGCCAATGCTCTGAATGGCCGTCTCCCGTGCAGAGTCACCCACCTTTCTCAACCGGTTGAGATGGTCATGGCCCAGGGGCACAGCGAGCAGGTGTGTTTCCATCTCTACTCCTCTCCACTGCATCCCATCATCCTGGGCCTTCCCTGGTTGAAGCAACACAATCCTCAGATAGACTGGACTTCTGGGGTGGTCACTGAGTGGGGGGACATGTGCAAGCATTCCTGTCTTCCTGTTGAGCGAGCTAAGCAATTATACCTACCTGAGACACTGCCACCTCCTGACTTCTCCTGCGACCATGATCTCAGAGAGGTTTTCAGCAAGGGCCGCGCCACATCTCTGCCCCCTCACTGGGAATATGATTGTGCCATTGACTTGCTTCCTGGTACATCTATACCTAAAGGTCATCTGTACTCGCTGTCAGCTCCAGAAAAGGAGACTATGGAGAAATACATCAGCTCTTCCTTGGAGGCCGGCATCATTCGTCCCTCATCCTCTCCAGCTGGTGCCGGGTTCTACTTTGTTGATAAAAAGGACAAGACACTCCGCCCTTGTGTTGACTACAGAGGCCTGAATGAAATCACTGTGAAGAACAGGTACCCCTTCCCTCTTATGTCTTCCGCTTTTGAACTTTAACAAGGTGCTAAGGTGTTCACAAAGCTTGAACTCAGAAATGCGGATAAGGGAGGGGGATGAGTGGAAGACTGCTTTCAACACTCCTAGTGGACATTTATGAGTATCTTGTCATGCCCTTTGGACTTACTAATGCTCCTGCTGTGTTTTAGGCCCTCGTCAATGATGTCCTCAGTGACATGCTTAACCAATTTGTGTTTGTTTATCTAGACGACGTACTGATCTTTTCTCTAAACATACAGAATCATGTTCGTGTGGTACTGCCTCTGTCTGTTCTGTCTCGTTCCTTGGATTCATCATTGGTCACAACTACATCCAGATGGACCCAGACAATATCAGTGCAGTTACAGATTGGCCAACTCCTACCAATAAAAAGCAATTGCAAAGATTTTGGGGGTTTGGAAATTTTTACAGAAGATTCATACGTAACTTTTCCATGATTGCTGTTCCTTTACATGCACTTACCTCTGCAAAATCAAAGTTTCAGTGGAACTCTCAGGCTCAAGAGTCATTTCAGAAACTGAAGTCTTGTTTCACCACTGCTCCCATTCTGGCTATGCCTGCGACAGTTCATTGTGGAGGTGGTTGCTTCGGAGATGGGGGTAGGAGCTGTTCTCTCACCGCATTCATCAACTGACGACAAGGTCCATCCATGTGCCTTCCTTTCCCGCAAACTCTCCCCAGCTGAACGGAACTACGATGTGGGAAACCGTGAACTCCTGGCAGTAAAAATGGCTTTGGAGAAGTGACGTCACTGGCTTGAGGGTGCAGAGATTCCTTTTCTTGTTTGGACTGATCACAAAAATCTGGAGTACATCCACAATGCTAAGAGGCTCAACTCCCATCAAGCAAGGTGGGCTCTATTTTTAAACAGATTTAATTTCACCCTATCATATCACCCTGGTTTTAAGAACATCAAGCCTGACGCATTGTCTCACCAGTTTGATTCTGCCTCCACAGAACGCTGCCTCTCCAACATTGTGCCGTTTTCTTGTGTGGTTGGAGCCATCACTTGGGAGGTAGAGAGATGGGTCAAGGAGGCCACCGCTAATGTTCCTGCTCCAGTCCATTGTCCCCCAAACAGGTTATTTGTACCTGATATCCTGCGTGCTCACGTTATCAAATGGGCCCATGACTCGCTGTTCTCCTGCCATCCTGGTGTTCGACGTACCTGCTTTGTGTTGAGGCAATGTTTTTAGTGGCCGTCCATGAAGGAGGAGGTATCTGAGTATATTGCTGCCTGTCCCACCTGCTCCCGCAACAAACCCTCCCACCATCCCCCTGCTGGTCACCTGCAGCCCTTGCCTGTACCCCACCGCCCTTGGTCCAACATCACACTGGATTTTGTCACTGGACTTCCACCGTCTGAAGGCAATACCACAGTCCTTACTGTGGTAGACAGATTTTCTAAGATGGTTCATTTTATTCCCTTACCCAAGCTTCCTACTGCTAAAGAGACTGTGGAAGTGATGCTTTCCCAGGTTTTAAGATTGCACAGGTTTCCCAAGGATGTGGTGTCTGATCTTTTAAGGATAATCCTTTTGCAGAGCTTGACAAGCTGCTGAGTTCTACCGTATTTCTGTTGCCAAAATATGCAAACATATATTCTCTCTTCAGTCTGGATCTTCCAGTAAAAGGCCCTGCATTTCTTCTACCCTCAATCATTTGTACATTCCAGCCCACATGAGTAACTGAAAGTCTGATAAACTGTTTCTCCACCACCAACATAAAGCCTATGACTACATGCTAGGATTGTGTGACATCATTTCCTGGAGCTCTATGATCTGCACTCTCCTCTTGACTCTTAACACTATTAAGAAAAACAAGTAGCTGCACCTGCTTCACTCAGTTTGGCCTCTAAAGCCCCTCAGCTTTCACTGACACTTGACTTACTTTCTGGTGCTAGAATTAAAACAAATGTATTCTTGGCTTTCTTGGTTTGCTGTGTGTTTGCTCATATACTGCTCAAAAATAAATTGTGTATTAAAAAAAAATACAATTGCAATGAAAATAATTTATTCATGAAGTGCTTTCCCACAAAACAAATGTTGTTTGAAATATTTTCTAAAAGTTTTATCTCTGATCCCGTAGACAAGAGGACTGACAAAGCGCGGCATGACATTGATGAATATTGCCATCGTAAAACGAATAGTATTTGCACTTTCAGGAAACAGCCTTGTGAGTCCATAATATATAAGAAAATACAAATAGGAGAGCATTGAGAGCGACAGCTGAAAACTATGAAGCAGCACAGTGTTTCGGGCTTTTCGAGCACCAGCTGCAGCCGACTTTGCTGTGAACACTATCCGGAAATATGTGTAGAAAAGAGTGAGCCAGATAATGACCATGAACGAGGCATTGAAGATTGTGTCCTTCTCTGCCACTTGTGAATGTCTAAAAACATTGGGCTTTGTACAAAATGATTCAGATTGAAAAAAGTCGAGAGGTTCTTTAGCAAAAGCAATAAATACATCAGGAAGCAGATACAAGGCACTTATCAGCCAAATAAAGACGATGACAACGTACGTTTTCTTCACTGTAATGATCTGTGAGTGTCGCAGAGGGAAGCAGACAGCAACATAGCACTCGATGGCCATGACGGCAAGGGTCATAGGGTTGTTGAAATTTGCAGCAGAACACACCGAAATCAAAAAAATGCACAGAAAAACATTGATAGTGTAAACAGTGTAGCTCAGGAGGTGCAAAACGGTCAGCAGCGTCAACAGGATGATGTCGTTGATGACCAGGTGGATGAAGAGGATGTAGCGAGGATTCATTCTGAATATCTGCAAAACAATTCAATTGTTGATTAATTGAAATAAAAAAAATAACTCGAGTATAGGCTGATTCATGAGTCTAGATCACAGCTGAGCAAGTCTGGAAACATTTCTAACTGCACTGGGCGGCATGATGGCTGAGTGGCAACACTCATGTCTCACAGCAAGAAGGTTGCGGGTTCGATCCCCGGGTCGCCTGGGCCTTTCTGTGTGGAGTTTGTATGTTCCTCCCTGTGTCTGGATGGGTTTCCTCCGGGCTCCAGTTTCCCCCATCAACTCAAAACATGCAGCACCTGAACTAACATCAAGGACCATGACATCCACCCTCCTGTGGGCTCCACAGAGGGGTTCATAGGGGGGTCAGGTGCTATGAGGATTGGGCAGTAAAATGCCCCAGCGACCCAGCTGGATTAAGCGGGAGAAGTTGGATGGATGTTTAATGTTCACAATTTAAAACGTTCAAAAATGAAAAGGAGACGCGAACCTAGTAACACGTGAATGCAAAATATATATCGTTTAATACTATACTGTGAACAGTGTTGGGAATATTACTATTAAAATGTAATCCCCTTACAGATTACATCCCCCAAAATGTAGTTTGTAAAGTAATCCATTAAATTACTTAAAGTGAATAACGTAATCTGAATACTTTGGATTACTTGATATTGTCATGATTTTTAAAACTACATGAATGTAGCAACCACCTGCTGGGGGGCGTACCTATGTTCCCACGGCCCATTGGTCCCACATCATTAAGACTTTAAAAAATATTTTTTAGGCCCAATGGTCCCACAGCATATTCCCAATGTTCCATGTTCCCACATTTCTAAGAAAAAAAAATCTAATTCAGGCCCTATGTTCCACAACTAACCGTAACCCTAACGCCGTGGGACCAATGGGCTGTGGGAACATAGGGCTGACCCCCACCTACCTCTCCTGCAAATTCTCGTTTGGTTTTAGACCTGGTTTAGTCCTGGTTTAGACCTGGTTTTAATGCTGGTCTAATGCTTGTTTAGTCCTGGTTTAGACCTGGTTTTAGTGCTGGTCTAATGCTTGTTTAGTCCTGGTTTTAGATCTGGTTTAGACCCTACACCTGTTTTAGACCTGCTTTAGACCTGGTTTAGTCCTGGTGTTAGTTCTGGGTTAGAGGCGCACAAGAGGAAGTGTGGTCCACGCAGCGTACGTGACAAGACAGTCCATGCATGGTGTCTATGCAGTATGGGAGGAGGCGCACATGGCCTATGGGTTCACGCAGCGTATGCGAGAAGTTACGGTGCACGGGAGGAGGCACAGTCCATGTATTAAAAGCACATAGCAAATAGTACATTTATGTTTCTGAAGTGGCACTGGCACCACCCATATTTGCAGTAGGCGAACACAGATTTTAAAAATCTCGATGGAAGCCGCTCGGTTGCTGCAGCAGAGTTTGCGTTGCACAGTCAGATCCCACTCGTCCCTCTCTTCTTTAAATACAAAGTGATGCTGAATTTCCAAGACACAAAGGCGTTTTGCCCGTGCACTGCTGCCTTTGTCCTACTGACTCCTCATTAAAGACATTTACAAAGCTCTTATTGTGTTTTGTTTGGGTTTCTAGTGGAATTACCGAAATAAAAAGGGTTATAGCCCAAAATGTGAAAACAGGAAAATACTGCAGTGTAATCCATTTATTTCAACAAAGTAACTGTAATCTAATTACCACTCAGTGGAACAGTAACTGTAATGGAATACAGTTACTCATAATTTGTATTCTAATTACGTAATGCCGGTACATGTAATCTGTTACTCCCCAACACTGACTGTGAAACATTCTGGGTAATGCAATATATCCAAGAAACAAACAGGAAGCATGTATTTTAGAGAACGTTTGTAGAGGTTTTAACTACAGAATATCCAGATTTTAGACATGCATATATGAGTTTTGTTGAGTTATGTGTTATGTTAAAAATAATTGTAGTCTTTGAATTCTAGTCTGTGATTTGCCGACCATTAAAACTTCAATTTCGATGCAATTGATTATTCTTGCAGCTCTAGATGTTTCGACTGGTTTCAAAATACTACAATGTCATTATTTCAAACTAAATTTGATAAAGCACTGAACAGAAAGTGAAATATTATGTCTCTAAAATTAGGTACTGCACATTCAAACGCATCTTTATACCCACAACCATGTCCTCTGACCTCGTGTCGGACGAAGGTATAAACCAGAGTCGCATTAATATAGTCGATGGACAGACAGAGAGTTAAAATGATGATGTTCTTTAAAATTGCAGCCTTCAGATCGTCCCTCACCGCCACGGGACTAGAGTTACTGGTAGAGTTGGTGAAATTCATGAGAAATGACCTGTAAAAAATACAAATATATAATAGTCATGGGCCTGTCACGATAATTATTATATATTTTTGGCATCAATATTTATCGGGTGTGCATCTTCTTCGCATGACTGGAACATTTTTGGTTATTTTTTGGCTTTATAATAAGATTTAAAGATGTAAAAAGATGAATTAATAACTTCTATGACTCATTACAGATGCAAACTACATACAAGTGCTGCTAAATCTGCTCTTGGGTTTTTGTGCCAATGCCATCACTTTGTTTCATTTATTAATTTTATTTACTTCAGCAATATATTAAACTTCAAAACTGGTTGTCATAACAGGCCTATAAAGGAACAAAATCTTAAGCACATGTGAAAAAAAGATCTTATTACCTGGTGGCTCCATTGATGTTTGAACTTGCAGTAAATCAGGTGCCTCTATCATAGATTATTTATAGGATTTAATGATGTCCTGGGATCACTGTTGGTCGTCATGTGTTTACTATTTTATTGCATGACATCAGACTGTCCTGGGACTGCATGTAGAAATGTATTATTTTGCTATAATCTGGCACAAACATAAGTGTTTTTATGTGCATTGTTCCTGATAAATAAACACAAACTAAATTAAACATGTTCCAGTTGTAAACTTTTAAGCCCTTTTTTATCGAGCTACAAACCCGGTGGCGAGTCTACACTGATTTACTTGATGTTTTCCCACTGTGCCTAATAAAATGTTGGGCCTTGTACAAAAGAATCAGAAGAGCTTCAAAGGCCGTGATCACAAAAGCAGAGCTCTGAGTGTGAGGGTGTTTTTTTGAGCATGATTCATGGGATTTTAACCAACTAAGAAGTGCAGCATGTGCAGTTCAAAGGGACTGTTGGTTTTAAAGTACCGTGTTTTTTGAGTCACACTTTTTTCATGGTTTGGGTGGGTCCTGCGACTTATATATGAAATATTTCCGTTCACATCTAAATATAAATGTAAACATGGGCAAGGTATAAACCCGAGGCACCGCCTGAATATAGTAAAAGTCCTTTATTGCATCGAGGGACGCCAACATGTTTCGACCAGCAAGATATAATTTCACATGTTGGTTATTTTCCACAAGATGCCGCTCTAGGCTTGTGTACCAGTATCTGCTCCGCCTCATGCTCTTCCTCCTGCACCACTGTCACTTCACCAACTGTAGCACTTCGTACCTATTTACTTAAATCCAGGTGGCAACGTTTTTTTTGTCCAGGCAGTGAATAATCCACTGAATCTGGTCCTTTAGTCCGACAGAAGCTCACTGCATCAGCACCAGCTGTTTTTCTCACTATATGTAAATGAGCCATGTGGCTTTAAGTTTTGTTTCTGTAAAAGTAAATGATGTGCCAAACACTTTATTACTCAGTGTATATATTGAGCTGAGTACCGGAAACGTCTGTAGAGGTGGTAGAGAGAAGCAATCGAGCAGCAGAAAGAAAGTTTGGAGTGAGTGAGAAACTTGTGTTTGATGGAGAAAAGTGGAGGAAACTCAAACTGCAATGAAGAAAACAAAAAAGCTCATCGTACCTAAAAGCAGGATTTAGCTGGAGTTGGTGGAGTTGCTCAGAAGTGACACCGAGGATGAAGAATTGAATGGATCTAGTGATTTGGAGTGAGATGGAGAGTTTGTAAACTTGTTCTGTTGTTTCTGCTCTAGTTTTGTGAATAACTGTTCATATGTGACGTGAACACACAAGACACATGTTCAGCCTGTTCTTCTTGTCAGGTCCTGTTCATCTGTTCAAATTATGTGTTTGTTTCCTGTTTTATTTTGACATGTGTTTAACATCTCGTGTGCTTTCAATTTTCTTCCTGTCCTTGTGTTTTCCCTCCACTGTGATTGCTTGCCCCGCCTCTAATCTGCTTCACCTGTGCCTCTTTGTCTCCCCTATTTAAGATGTGTTTTTCCCCTGTTTAGTGTCAGATTGTCTTGTTCCTTGGTGTCAATTTTTGCAGCCTTTTTCTGCGTAGTATTTTTGTATATGGCCACCAGCTTGTTTTTGGACCCTGATTTTGCCTGTTCCCCCTGGATTTGTTCATCTGGATATTGGACTGTAGGGATGGGTTGATGATGCCTCAAGGAGTGTATTGATACATTGCACAAAGCCATTGACAGTGTATTGACACTGTGTTGGTCACTCAATAGTGACCTCTGCTGTAGATCTAAAATCATTGCAGGTAAACAAAATGAAAAGATGGAAAAACTTGCATGCTGTTAACCCAACATTAGCCTGTGAAATGATATTTAATCTTTATTCAATTGCTAGTCTTTTACTTAAAATATGACCTCATCCTTGTATAATTTCATTTGCTCCATTTGTTTGCTGAGTGAAGTTGTTTATTAGAAGGGTTCAAAATGTGCTTATTTCTGTAAATGCTCCAGTGAGTTGGCATGTAAAATATAGCAATTTTGTCTGTAATAAAATTGAGAATTAATATGTTTAACTTATGTATGGGATTTTGTTAACCATCATATGAAATAACACACTAAATATGGATTCATTCATACATTTTTATTGAGGAACAAAAGTTTTTGAAGTGTCTTTGTTCCAAAGCAATTCCTCCTCTTGGACACCAGTTCCCCTGCCTTAGAAAATACTCATTCACAGGGAATAGATGAAGATGGGGTGCATAAATATTTAAGTGCCAGTCGATGAAGGTGTGGATACGTTTTTTGGTTATTTTTTCCAATATTGTAACGGGTCTTGTGTTCTGGATGTGTTGCTTTCAGCCAAGTAGCCTTGGACTTCAGCTATGGAATCTGCTGTAGTATTTGAGGTCATCCTTTTCTCCTCAACTTCCATATCTAGAGGTTTCCAGAGATTGTGCATTAACGTGCCCTTCTGTCATGTGATAATACACTAACAATGAACCACAGAAATATACATAAACACACAAAAAATGTGTTTTCATACCTGAACTGGGTTTTGATCCATGTGAAGAGCTCGGTTCTTCTGCTGGGTCAGGCTTATGGCTCTTCATTTCAGCAGCACACTCTGACTTCAGTCTCTTAACAGCTTCCGTTGCTTTTGGTGGACTAAAGAAGCCAACTGTTTTAAACCTGGGGTCCAGCAGTGTTGCCAGTGTCATCACACTGAGTGATTCCATGTTGCAGATGGACTCGGTTAGCCGCTTTCTCAGGTTTTAAGATGGTTCTTGAGCAGCTGGTTTTGTTAGTGCTGAGGCTCGATGTTGAAGCTCAATGTGGCTCATTCTCATCAATGGAATAACCTTTGACCCCAAGACTCTTTTTTTTCCTCAGAGTTCTCATGTGGCTTGGTCAAAAGGAGAGAGCACCCTGAGCATCTCTTCAATGACTTCATATTCTTCAGGAGTCAGTGGAGTAATATCATTTTTTAATGAGGCCAGTGACACCCGGACTGCCTCCTTCTGCTCAGTCATTCTTTCCAGCATGTGGTAGGTGCTGCTCCATCATGTTGGCACCTCATTTATTAATTTATGGAATGGTGTTCCCAGCTGCTGCTGCATTTAAGTGAGCTTTTGTGACCAAATTTTGTCATGTTCTTGTTGTGTATTTCTGTTAGTGTTGTAATTTGATCACATGATTTTTTTTACAATTAAATTGATGGAATGGACAATACAAATAGTTTGCCGTATATGCAGTATTCGTGCATATGAAATTTTCTGCTGCATCAGTGACAACACACCTGACCTTGCTCGCTATGCCCCACTCCTCCATAAGGCTCCTTTTAACCATGGCCATGTGGGAGTGTCTACCAACTCTTCATTGCCATGCCGAGCTCTATAATGCCTCAGCATTGACGTGCTCTTATTGATGTAAGACAATTCTGTTGAGCAGAGCCGACAATTCACCTACAATAAAACAAAAAATTAATTTATCTGAAAACAAATCATACCTCTTACTAGAAAAGAGTAGAAACATTGAATTAACAGTAAACGATGCCCAACGGAGGAAAAGATTTACCTTATTTGGTGTCAAAAGATCAAAATTATTCGAGACTTGTGAAAATTTTCTAGAATAATCCATGAGTGGAAGCAAAGCAAAAAATCCAACAGGCACAACAAACAGTTTAATCTCCATCCAACAAACTCGCAAGATGCCAATACAGTTTGTTTCCTTATAAACACAATTGGGCGCAGCACATCCAACAACACACTTCCTGTATTGGTCACATGATTTTTTGTTAAAATCCCGGAGCATGATGAACAGCTTAATGCCATGGGCCATGACATTCGTGAACTGAATGCACGCCATGAGGGTTTCCAGACCTCTATTACTGGTCAAGTGAGTACCATTTCTGCTCAGCTTCAGCAGTTAGCAGCTCGCCTTGAGCAACTCCTAGACCCTGTTCCTCCTCCTGTTCATGTTGTGGCTCACTCAGCTCCTGCACCTCCTAGTGTGTCCACTGCTTCTCTGCCTGCTGCCTCTGCGACTCACCTTTCACGATCAGAGACATTTTCTGGAGATGCTAACAACTGTAGAGCTTTTTTGGTTCAGTGTCAACTGCATTTTGAGCTTCAGCCAGCTGCTTTTCCATCAGAAAGGTCTAAAGTAGCCTACATTATCACCCATTTGACTGGTTAAGCTGAGGCCTGGGCTACAGCGGAATGGGCTAACAACTCTGCCATTTGTCAGTCTGCAGAACTTTTTTCTACTGCTCTCAAAAAGTTTTTTGACCAGTCTACTCCTGATCTTGAAGCTGCTCTTGCCATTTTGAGCCTTCGTCAGGGCAGCCACCGTGTTGCGGACTACGCCATTCATTTCCGCACACTGGCTGTCGATTGTGGCTGGAACACCTCGTCACTACTCGATGCTTTCCACCTTGCAAATCCTATTAAAGACCAGCTGGTGGCCCTCGACCTTCCCAAGGATCTCGACTCTCTTATTGCCCTGGCTATTAAAATCAGCAACCGACTGAAGGAGCGAGAAAGGGACTGTTTCATCTGCGGGACGTCCCCTACACGTAACCTGAGACCTAACAGCAGTCAGGGTCCTCCAAGGTGGTCTGCCCCTCAACAACCCCCTGCTGCCTCCTCTTCGCCACCCTCTGTCACCTCTGAGGAGCCTATGCAGCGGGGCAGGACCAACGACAGCGCTGTCTGCAGGGGGGGAGGTGCTTCTACTGTGGGCACAAGGGCCATTTCCTTGCTAGGTGTCCGGTAAAAGGTCAGGCTCACCAGTGAAAAGAAGGAGGACAATGGTGAGCCGAACATGGAGGCTATGGAGAAATACATCAGCTCTTCCTTGGAGGCTGGCATCATTCGTCCCTCATCCTCTCCAGCTGGTGCCGGGTTCTACTTTGTTGATAAAAAGGACAAGACACTCCGCCCTTGTGTTGACTACAGAGGGCTGAATGAAATCACTGTGAAGAACAGGTACCCCTTCCCTCTTATGTCTTCCACTTTTGAACTTTAACAAGGTGCTAAGGTGTTCACAAAGCTTGAACTCAGAAATGCGGATAAGGGAGGGGGATGAGTGGAAGACTGCTTTCAACACTCCTAGTGGACATTTATGAGTATCTTGTCATGCCCTTTGGACTTACTAATGCTCCTGCTGTGTTTTAGGCCCTCGTCAATGATGTCCTCAGTGACATGCTTAACCAATTTGTATTTGTTTATCTAGACGACGTACTGATCTTTTCTCTAAACATACAGAATCATGTTCAGCAGGTTCGTGTGGTACTGCCTCTTTCTGTTCTGTCTCGTTCCTTGGATTCATCATTGGTCACAACTACATCCAGATGGACCCAGACAATGTCAGTGCAGTTAGATTGGCCAACTCCTACCAATAAAAAGCAATTGCAAAGATTTTTGGGGTTTGGTAATTTTTACACAAGATTCATACATAACACTTCCATGATTGCTGCTCCTTTCCATGCACGTACCTCTGCAAAATCAATGTTTCAGTGGAACTCTCAGGCTCAAGAGTCATTTCAGAAAGTCTTGTTTCACTACTGCTCCCATTCTGGCTATGCCTGCGGCAGTTCATTGTGGAGGTGGATGCTTCAGAGGTGGGGGTAGGAGCTGTTCTCTCACAACATTCATCAACTGATGACAAGGTCCATCCATGTGTCTTCCTTTCCCGCAAACTCTCCCGAGCTGAACGTACCTACGATGTGGGAAACCGTGAACTCCTGGCAGTAAAAATGGCTTTGGAGGAGTGACGTCACTGGCTTGAGGGTGCAGAGATTCCTTTTCTTGTTTGGACTGATCACAAAAATCTGGAGTACATCCGCAATGCTAAGAGGTTCAACTCCCGTCAAGCAAGGTGGGCTCTATTTTTTTAACAGATTTAATTTCACCCTATCATATCACCCTGGTTCTAAGAACATTAAGCCTGACGCATTGTTTCACCAGTTTGATTCTGCCTCCACAGAACGCTGCCTCTCCAACATTGTGCCATTTTCTTGTGTGGTTGGAGCCATCACTTGGGAGGTAGAGAGATGGGTCAAGGAGGCCACCGCTAATGTTCCTGCTCCAGTCCATTGTCCCCCAAACAGGTTATTTGTACCTGATATCCTGCGTGCTCAAGTTATCAAATGGGCCCATGACTCGCTGTTCTCCTGCCATCCTGGTGTTCGACGTACCTGCTTTGTGTTGAGGCAATGTTTTTGGTGGCCATCCCTGAAGGAGGAGGCATCTGAGTATATAGCTGCCTGTCCCACCTGCTCCCGCAACAAACCCTCCCACCATCCCCCTGCTGGTCACCTGCAGCCCTTGCCTGTACCCCACCGCCCTTGGTCCAACATCACACTGGCTTTTGTCACTGGACTTCCACCGTCTGAAGGCAATACCACAGTCTTTACTGTGGTAGACAGATTTTCTAAGATGGTTCATTTTATTCCCTTACCCAAGCTTCCTATTGCTAAAGAGACTGCGGAAGTGATGCTTTCCCAGGTTTTAAGATTGCACAGGTTTCCCAAGGATGTGGTGTCCGATCTTTTAAGGATAATCCTTTTGCAGAGCTTGACAAGCTGCTGAGTTCTACCGTATTTCTGTTGCCAAAATATGCAAACATATATTCTCTCTTCAGTCTGGATCTTCCAGTAAAAGGCCCTGCATTTCTTCTACCCTCAATCATTTGTACATTCCAGCCCACATGAGTAACTGAAAGTCTGATAAACTGTTTCTCCACCACCAACATAAAGCCTATGACTACATGCTAGGATTGTGTGACATCATTTCCTGGAGCTCTATGATCTGCACTCTCCTCTTGACTCTTAACACTATTAAGAAAAACAAGCAGCTGCACCTGCTTCACTCAGTTTGGCCTCTAAAGCCCCTCAGCTTTCATTGACACTTGACTTACTTTCTGGTGCTAGAATTAAAACAAGTGTACTCTTGGCTTTCTTGGTTTGCTGTGTGTTTGCTCATATACTGCTCAAAAATAAATTGTGTATTAAAAAAAAATACAATTGCAATGAAAATAATTTATTCATGAAGTGCTTTCCCACAAAATAAATGTTGTTTGAAATATTTTCTAAAACTTTTATCTCTGATCCCATATACAAGAGGACTGACAAAGCGCGGCATGACATTGATTAATATTGCCAGAGTAAAACGAATCGCCTTTGCACTTTCAGGAAACAGCCTTGTGAGTCCATAATATATAAGAAAATACAAATAGGAGAGCATTGACAGCGACAGCTGAAAACTATGAAGCAGCACAGTGTTTCGGGCTTTTCGAGCACCAGCTGCAGCCGACTTTGCTCTGAACACTATCCGGAAATATGTGTAGAAAAGAGTGAGCCAGATAATGACCATGAACGAGGCATTGAAGATTGTGTCCTTCTCTGCCACTTGTGAATGTCTAAAAACACTGGGCTTTGAACAATATGATTCAGATTGAAAAAAGTCAAGAGGTTCTTTAGCAAAAGCAATAAGTACATCAGGAAGCAGATACAAGGCACTTATCAGCCAAATAAAGACGATGGCAATGTACGTTTTCTTCACTGTAATGATCTGTGAGTGTCGCAGAGGAAGCAGACAGCAACATAGCACTCGATGGCCATGACGGCAAGAGTCATAGGGTTGTTGAAATTTGCAGCAGAACCCACCGAAATCAAAAGAATGCACAGAAAAACATTGATAGTGTAAACAGTGTAGCTCAGGAGGTACAAAACGGTCAGCAGCGTCAACAGGATGATGTCGGTGATGACCAGGTGGATGTAGAGGATGTAGCGAGGATTCATTCTGAATATCTGCAAAACAATTCAATTGTTGATTAATTGAAATTAAAAAAAAAAAACTCAAGTATAGGCTGATTCATGAGTCTAGATCACAGCTGAGCAGATCGGGAAACATTTCTAATTGCGCTTTTCCTGCATGGCAAATACACTTCAATTATAATTTATGCTTTTATTGCGGGATTGTGTTTAATGTTCACAATTGAAAGCGTTCAGAGATGAAAAGGAGACGAGAACAAAGGCAAAATATGTGTCGTTTAATACTATACTGGTTAACACAATAAATCCAAAAGACAAACAGGAAGCATGTATTTTGGAGAACGTTTGTAGAGGTTTTAACTACAGAATATCCAGATTTTAGACATGCATATATGAGTTTTGTTGAGTTATGTGTTATGTTAAAAATAATTGTAGTCTTTGAATTCTAGTCTGTGATTTGCCGACCATTAAAACTTCAATTTCGATGCAATTGATTATTCTTGCAGCCCTAGATGTTTCAACTGGTTTCAAAATACTACAATGTCATTATTTCAAGCAAAATTTGATAAAGCACTGAACAGCAAGTGAAATATGTCTCTAAAATTAGGTACTGCACATTCAAACGCATCTTTATACCCACGACCATCTCCTCTGACCTCGTGTCGGACGAAGGTATAAACCAGAGTCGCATTAATGTAGTTGATGGACAGACAGAGAGTCAAAATGATGACGTTCTTTAAAATTGCAGCCTTCAGATCGTCCCTCACCGCCACGGGACTAGAGTTACTGGTAGAGTTGGTGAAATTCATGAGAAATGACCTGTGAAAAATACAAATATATAATAGTCATGGGCCTGTCACGATAATTATTATATATTTTTGGCATCAATATTCATCGGGTGTGCATCTTCTTCGCATGACTGGAACATTTTTGGTTATTTTTTGGATTTATAATAAGATTTAAAGATGTAAAAAGATGAATTAATAACTTCTATGACTCATTGCAGATGCAAACTACATACAAGTGCTGCTAAATCTGCTCTTGGGTTTTTGTGCCAATGCCATCAGTTAGTTTCATTTATTAATTTTATTTACTTCAGCAATATATTAAACTTCAAAATTGGTTGTCATAACAGGCCTATAAAGGAACAAAACCTTAAGCACAAGTGAAAAAAAGATCTTATTACCTGGTGGCTCCATTGGTGTTTGAACTTGCAGTAAATCAGGTGCCTCTATCATAGATTATTTATAGGATTTAATGATGTCCTGGGATTACTGTTGGTCGTCATGTGTTTACTATTTTATTGCATGACATCAGACTGTCCTGGGACTGCATGTAGAAATGTATTATTTTGCTATAACCTGGCACAAACATAAGTGTTTTTATGTGCATTGTTCCTGATAAATAAACACAAACTAAATTAAACATGTTCCAGTTGTAAACTTTTAAGCCCTTTTTTATCGAGCTACAAACCCGGTGGTGAGCCTACACCGATTTACTTGTTTCCCACTGTGCCTAATAAAATGTTGTGCCTTGTACAAAAGAATCAGAAGAGCTTCAGAGGCCGTGACCACAACAGCAGAGCTCTGAGTGTGAGGGTGTTTTTTTGAGCATGATTCATGGGATTTTAACCAACTAAGAAGTGCAGCATGTGCAGTTCAAAGGTACTGTTGGTTTTAAAGTACCGTGTTTTTTGAGTCACACTTTTTTCATGGTTTGGGTGGGTCCTGCGACTTATATATGAAATATTTCCATTCACATCTAAATATAAATGTAAACATGGGCAAGGTATAAACCCAAGGCACCGCCTGAATATAGTAAAAGTCCTTTATTGCATCGAGGGACGCCAACATGTTTCGACCAGCAAGATATAATTTCACATGTTGGTTATTTTCCACAAGATGCCGCTCTAGGCTTGTGTACCAGTATCTGCTCCGCCGCATGCTCTTCCTCCTGCACCACTGTCACTTCACCAACTGTAGCACTTCGTACCTATTTACTTAAATCCAGGTGGCAACGTTTTTTTTGTCCAGGCAGTGAATAATCCACTGAATCTGGTCCTTTAGTCCGACAGAAGCTCACTGCATCAGCACCAGCTGTTTTTCTCACTATATGTAAATGAGCCATGTAGCTTTAAGTTTTGTTTCTGTAAAAGTAAACTGATGTGCGCAAACACTTTATTACTCAGTGTATATATTGAGCTGAGTACCGGAAATGTCTGTAGAGGTGGTAGAAAGAAGCAATCGAGCAGCAGAAAGAAAGTTTGGAGTGAGCGAGAAACTTGTGTTTGATGGAGAAAAGTGGAGGAAACTCAAACTGCAATGAAGAAAACAAAAAAGCTCATCGTACCTAAAAGCTGGATTTAGCTGGAGTTGGTGGAGTTGCTCAGAAGTGACACCGAGGATGAAGAGTTGAATGGATTTAGTGATTTGGAGTGAGATGGAGAGTTTGGTAAACTTGTTCTGTTGTTTCTGCTCTAGTTTTGTGAATAACTGTTCATATGTGACGTGAACACACCAGACACATGTTCAGCCTGTTCTTCTTGTCAGGTCCTTCTGTTTCATCTGTTTAAATTATGTGTTTGTTTCCTGTTTTATTTTGACATGTGTTTAACCTCTTGTGTGAGTTTGCGGGAACCTCTTTCCCGCAAACTCTCCCCAGCTGAACGGAACTATGATTGATGTGGGAAACCGTGAACTCCTGGCAGTAAAACTGGCTTTGGAGGAGTGACGTCACTGGCTTGAGGGTGCAGAGATTCCTTTTCTTGTTTGGACTGATCACAAAAATCTGGAGTACATCCACAATGCTAAGAGGCTCAACTCCCATCAAGGAAGGTGGGCTCTATTTTTAAACAGATTTAATTTCACCCCATTATATCACCCTGGTTTTAAGAACATCAAGCCTGACGCATTGTCTCACCAGTTTGATTCTGCCTCCACAGAATGCTGCCTCTCCAACATTGTGCCGTTTTCTTGTGTGGTTGGAGCCATCACTTGGGAGGTAGAGAGATGGGTCAAGGAGGCCACCGCTAATGTTCCTGCTCCAGTCCATTGTCCCCCAAACAGGTTATTTGTACCTGATATCCTGCGTGCTCACGTTATCAAATGGGCCCATGACTCGCTGTTCTCCTGCCATCCTGGTGTTCGACGTACCTGCTTTGTGTTGAGGCAATGTTTTTAGTGGCCGTCCATGAAGGAGGAGGTATCTGAGTATATTGCTGCCTGTCCCACCTGCTCCCGCAACAAACCCTCCCACCATCCCCCTGCTGGTCACCTGCAGCCCTTGCCTGTACCCCACCGCCCTTGGTCCAACATCACACTGGATTTTGTCACTGGACTGCCACCGTCTGAAGGCAATACCACAGTCCTTACTGTGGTAGACAGATTTTCTAAGATGGTTCATTTTATTCCCTTACCCAAGCTTCCTACTGCTAAAGAGACTGTGGAAGTGATGCTTTCCCAGGTTTTAAGATTGCACAGGTTTCCCAAGGATGTGGTGTCTGATCTTTTAAGGATAATCCTTTTGCAGAGCTTGACAAGCTGCTGAGTTCTACCATATTTCTGTTGCCAAAATATGCAAACATATATTCTCTCTTCAGTCTGGATCTTCCAGTGAAAGGCATTCTTCTGCATTTCTTCTACCCTCAATCATTTGTACATTCCAGCCCACATGAGTAACTGAAAGTCTGATAAACTGTTTCTCCACCACCAACATAAAGCCTATGACTACATGCTAGGATTGTGTGACATCATTTCCTGGAGCTCTATGATCTGCACTCTCCTCTTGACTCTTAACACTATTAAGAAAAACAAGTAGCCGCACCTGCTTCACTCAGTTTGGCCTCTAAAGCCCCTCAGCTTTCACTGACACTTGACTTACTTTCTGGTGCTAGAATTAAAACAAATGTACTCTTGGCTTTCTTGGTTTGCTGTGTGTTTGCTCATATACTGCTCAAAAATAAATTGTGTATTAAAAAAAAATACAATTGCAATGAAAATAATTTATTCATGAAGTGCTTTCCCACAAAACAAATGTTGTTTGAAGTATTTTCTAAAAGTTTTATCTCTGATCCCATAGACAAGAGGACTGACAAAGCGCGGCATGACATTGATGAATATTGCCATCGTAAAACGAATAGTATTTGCACTTTCAGGAAACAGCCTTGTGAGTCCATAATATATAACAAAATACAAATAGGAGAGCATTGAGAGTGACAGCTGAAAACTATGAAGCAGCACAGTGTTTCGGGCTTTTCGAGCACCAGCTGCAGCCGACTTTGCTGTGAACACTATCCGGAAATATGTGTAGAAAAGAGTGAGCCAGATAATGACCATGAACGAGGCATTGAAGATTGTGTCCTTCTGTGCCACTTGTGAATGTCTAAAAACATTGGGCTTTGTACAAAATGATTCAGATTGAAAAAAGTCGAGAGGTTCTTTAGCAAAAGCAATAAATACATCAGGAAGCAGATACAAGGCACTTATCAGCCAAATAAAGACGATGACAACGTACGTTTTCTTCACTGTGATGATCTGTGAGTGTCGCAGAGGGAAGCAGACAGCAACATAGCACTCGATGGCCATGACGGCAAGAGTCATAGGGTTGTTGAAATTTGCAGCAGAACACACCGAAATCAAAAGAATGCACAGAAAAACATTGATAGTGTAAACAGTGTAGGTCAGGAGGTACAAAACGGTCAGCAGCGTCATCAGGATGATGTCGTTGATGACCAGGTGGATGAAGAGGATGTAGCGAGGATTCATTCTGAATATCTGCAAAACAATTCAATTGTTGATTAATTGAAATAAAAAAAATAACTCGAGTATAGGCTGATTCATGAGTCTAGATCACAGCTGAGCAAGTCTGGAAACATTTCTAACTGCACTTTTCCTGCATGGCAAATACAGTTCGATTAAAATTTATGCTTTTATTGTGGGATTGTGTTTAATGTTCACAATTGAAAGCGTTCAGAGATGAAAAGGAGACGAGAACAAAGGCAAAATATGTGTCGTTTAATACTATACTGGTTAACACAATATATCCAAAAGACAAACAGGAAGCATTTAGAGAACGTCTGTAGAGGTTTTAACTACAGAATATCCAGATTTTAGACATGCATATATGAGTTTTGTTGAGTTATGTGTTATGTTAAAAATAATTGTCGTCTTTGAATTCTAGTCTGTCATTTGACGACTATTAAAACTTCAATTTCGATGCAATTGTGATTATTCTTGCAGCCCTAGATGTTTCGACTGGTTTCATAATACTACAATGTCATTATTTCAAACTAAATTTGATAAAGCACTGAACAGAAAGTGAAATATTATGTCTCTAAAATTAGGTACTGCACATTCAAACGCATCTTTATACCCACGACCATCTGCTCTGACCTCGTGTCGGACGAAGGTATAAACCAGAATCACATTAATGTAGTTGATGGACAGACAGAGAGTCAACATGATGACGTTCTTTAAAATTGCATCCTTCTGATCGTCCCTCACCGCCACGGGACGAGAGTTACTGGTAGAGTTGGTGAAATTCATGAGAAATGACCTGTGAAAAATACAAATATATAATAGTCATGGGCCTGTCATGATAATTATTATATATTTTTGGCATAAATATTAGTGTATTAGTGTATTAGTATAAGTGTGCATCTTCTTCTCATGACTGGAACATTTTTGGTTATGTTTTGGCTATATAATAAGATTTAAAAAGATGAATTAATAACTTCTATGACTCATTACAGATGCAAACTACATACAAGTGAGGCTAAATCTGCTCTTGGGTTTTTGTGCCAATGCCATCACTTTGTTTCATTTATTAATTTTATTTACTTCAGCAATATATTAAACTTCAAAACTGGTTGTCATAACAGGCCTATAAAGGAACAAAACCTTAAGCACAAGTGAAAAAAAGATCTTATTACCTGGTGGCTCCATTGGTGTTTGAACTTGCAGTAAATCAGGTGCCTCTATGATAGATTATTTATAGGATTTAATGATGTCCTGGGATCACTGTTGGTCGTCATGTGTTTACTATTTTATTGCATGACATCAGACTGTCCTGGGACTGCATGTAGAAATGTATTATTTTGCTATAACCTGGTACAAACATAAGTGTTTTTATGTGCATTGTTCCTGATAAATAAACACAAACTAAACTAAACATGTTCCAGTTGTAAACTTTTAAGCCCTTTTTTATCGAGCTACAAACCCGGTGGCGAGCCTACACTTGATGTTTTCCCACTGTGCCTAATAAAATGTTGGGCCTTGTACAAAAGAATCAGAAGAGCTTCAGAGGCCGTGATCACAAAAGCAGAGCTCTGAGTGTGAGGGTGTTTTTTTGAGCATGATTCATGGGATTTTAACCAACTAAGAAGTGCAGCATGTGCAGTTCAAAGGGACTGTTGGTTTTAAAGTACCGTGTTTTTTGAGTCACACTTTTTTCATGGTTTGGGTGGGTCCTGCGACTTATATATGAAATATTTCCGTTCACATCTAAATATAAATGTAAACATGGGCAAGGTATAAACCCGAGGCACCGCCTGAATATAGTAAAAGTCCTTTATTGCATCGAGGGACGCCAACATGTTTCGACCAGCAAGATATAATTTCACATGTTGGTTATTTTCCACAAGATGCCGCTCTAGGCTTGTGTACCAGTATCTGCTCCGCCTCATGCTCTTCCTCCTGCACCACTGTCACTTCACCAACTGTAGCACTTCGTACCTATTTACTTAAATCCAGGTGGCAACGTTTTTTTTGTCCAGGCAGTGAATAATCCACTGAATCTGGTCCTTTAGTCCGACAGAAGCTCACTGCATCAGCACCAGCTGTTTTTCTCACTATATGTAAATGAGCCATGTGGCTTTAAGTTTTGTTTCTGTAAAAGTAAACTGATGTGCGCAAACACTTTATTACTCAGTGTATATATTGAGCTGAGTACCGGAAATGTCTGTAGAGGTGGTAGAAAGAAGCAATCGAGCAGCAGAAAGAAAGTTTGGAGTGAGCGAGAAACTTGTGTTTGATGGAGAAAAGTGGAGGAAACTCAAACTGCAATGAAGAAAACAAAAAGCTCATCGTACCTAAAAGCTGGCTCTAGTTTTGTGAATAACTGTTCATATGTGACGTGAACACACCAGACACATGTTCAGCCTGTTCTTCTTGTCAGGTCCTTCTGTTTCATCTGTTTAAATTATGTGTTTGTTTCCTGTTTTATTTTGACATGTGTTTAACCTCTTGTGTGAGTTTGCGGGAACCTCTTTCCCGCAAACTCTCCCCAGCTGAACGGAACTATGATTGATGTGGGAAACCGTGAACTCCTGGCAGTAAAAATGGCTTTGGAGGAGTGACGTCACTGGCTTGAGGGTGCAAAGATTCCTTTTCTTGTTTGGACTGATCACAAAAATCTGGAGTACATCCACAATGCTAAGAGCCTCAACTCCTGTCAAGGAAGGTGGGCTCTATTTTTTAACAGATTTAATTTCACCCCATCATATCACCCTGGTTCTAAGAACATCAAGCCTGACGCATTGTCTCACCAGTTTGATTCTGCCTCCACAGAACGCTGCCTCTCCAACATTGTGCCGTTTTCTTGTGTGGTTGGAGCCATCACTTGGGAGGTAGAGAGATGGGTCAAGGAGGCCACCGCTAATGTTCCTACTCCAGTCCATTGTCCCCGAACAGGTTATTTGTACCTGATATCCTGCGTGCTCACGTTATCAAATGGGCCCATGACTCGCTGTTCTCCTGCCATCCTGGTGTTCGACGTACCTGCTTTGTGTTGAGGCAACGTTTTTGGTGGCCGTCCATGAAGGAGGAGGTATCTGAGTATATTGCTGCCTGTCCCACCTGCTCCCGCAACAAGCCCTCCCACCATCCCCCTGCTGGTCACCTGCAGCCCTTGCCTGTACCCCACCGCCCTTGGTCCAACATCACACTGGATTTTGTCACTGGACTGCCACCGTCTGAAGGCAATACCACAGTCCTTACTGTGGTAGACAGATTTTCTAAGATGGTTCATTTTATTCCCTTACCCAAGCTTCCTACTGCTAAAGAGACTGTGGAAGTGATGCTTTCCCAGGTTTTAAGATTGCACAGGTTTCCCAAGGATGTGGTGTCTGATCTTTTAAGGATAATCCTTTTGCAGAGCTTGACAAGCTGCTGAGTTCTACCGTATTTCTGTTGCCAAAATATGCAAACATATATTCTCTCTTCAGTCTGGATCTTCCAGTAAAATGCATTCTTCTGCATTTCTTTTACCCTCAATCATTTGTACATTCCAGCCCACATGAGTAACTGAAAGTCTGATAAACTGTTTCTCCACCACCAACATAAAGCCTATGACTACATGCTAGGATTGTGTGACATCATTTCCTGGAGCTCTATGATCTGCACTCTCCTCTTGACTCTTAACACTATTAAGAAAAACAAGTAGCTGCACCTGCTTCACTCAGTTTGGCCTCTAAAGCCCCTCAGCTTTCACTGACACTTGACTTACTTTCTGGTGCTAGAATTAAAACAAATGTATTCTTGGCTTTCTTGGTTTGCTGTCTTTGCTCATATACTGCTCAAAAATAAATTCTGTATTTAAAAAATACAACTGCAATGAAAATAATTTATTCATGAAGTGCTTTCCCACAAAACAAATGTTGTTTGAAGTATTTTCTAAAAGTTTTATCTCTGATTCCATAGACAAGAGGACTGACAAAGCGCGGCATGACATTGATGAATATTGTCATCGTAAAACGAATAGTATTTGCACTTTCAGGAAACAGCCTTGTGAGTCCATAATATATAAGAAAATACAAATAGGTGAGCATTGAGAGCGACAGCTGAAAACTATGAAGCAGCACAGTGTTTCGGGCTTTTCGAGCACCAGCTGCAGCCGACTTTGCTGTGAACACTATCCTTAAATATGTGTAGAAAAGAGTGAGCCAGATAATGACCATGAACGAGGCATTGAAGATTGTGTCCTTCTGTGCCACTTGTGAATGTCTAAAAACACTGGGCTTTGTACAATATGATTCAGATTGAAAAAGTCGAGAGGTTCTTTAGCAAAAGCAATAAATACATCAGGAAGCAGATACAAGGCACTTATCAGCCAAATAAAGACGATGACAATGTACGTTTTCTTCACTGTAATGAACAGTGAGTGTCGCAGAGGGAAGCAGACAGCAACATAGCACTCGATGGCCATGACGGCAAGAGTCATAGGGTTGTTGAAACTTGCAGCAGAACACACCGAAATCAAAAGAATGCACAGAAAAACATTGATAGTGTAAACAGTGTAGCTCAGGAGGTGCAAAACGGTCAGCAGCGTCAACAGGATGATGTCGTTGATGACCAGGTGGATGAAGAGGATGTAGCGAGGATTCATTCTGAATATCTGCAAAACAATTCAATTGTTGATTAATTGAAATAAAAAAAATAACTCGAGTATAGGCTGATTCATGAGTCTAGATCACAGCTGAGCAAGTCTGGAAACATTTCTAACTGCGCTTTTCCTGCATGGCAAATACAGTTCGATTAAAATTTATGCTTTTATTGTGGGATTGTGTTTAATGTTCACAATTGAAAGCGTTCAGAGATGAAAAGGAGACGAGAACAAAGGCAAAATATGTGTCGTTTAATACTATACTGGTTAACACAATATATCCAAAAGACAAACAGGAAGCATTTAGAGAACGTCTGTAGAGGTTTTAACTACAGAATATCCAGATTTTAGACATGCATATATGAGTTTTGTTGAGTTATGTGTTATGTTAAAAATAATTGTCGTCTTTGAATTCTAGTCTGTCATTTGACGACTATTAAAACTTCAATTTCGATGCAATTGTGATTATTCTTGCAGCCCTAGATGTTTCGACTGGTTTCATAATACTACAATGTCATTATTTCAAACTAAATTTGATAAAGCACTGAACAGAAAGTGAAATATTATGTCTCTAAAATTAGGTACTGCACATTCAAACGCATCTTTATACCCACGACCATCTGCTCTGACCTCGTGTCGGACGAAGGTATAAACCAGAATCACATTAATGTAGTTGATGGACAGACAGAGAGTCAACATGATGACGTTCTTTAAAATTGCATCCTTCTGATCTCCCCTCACCGCCTCGGGACTAGAGTTACTGGTAGAGTTGGTGAAATTCATGAGAAATGACCTGTGAAAAATACAAATATATAATAGTCATGGGCCTGTCATGATAATTATTATATATTTTTGGCATAAATATTAGTGTATTAGTGTATTAGTATAAGTGTGCATCTTCTTCTCATGACTGGAACATTTTTGGTTATGTTTTGGCTATATAATAAGATTTAAAAAGATGAATTAATAACTTCTATGACTCATTACAGATGCAAACTACATACAAGTGCTGCTAAATCTGCTCTTGGGTTTTTGTGCCAATGCCATCAGTTAGTTTCATTTATTAATTTTATTTACTTCAGCAATATATTAAACTTCAAAATTGGTTGTCATAACAGGCCTATAAAGGAACAAAATCTTAAGCACATGTGAAAAAAGATCATATTACCTGGTGGCTCCATAGGTTATTGAACTTGCAGTAAATCAGGTGCCACTATGATAGATTATTTATAGGATTTAATGATGTCCTGGGATCACTGTTGGTCGTCATGTGTTTACTATTTTATTGCATGACATCAGACTGTCCTGGGACTGCATGTAGAAATGTATTATTTTGCTATAACCTGGTACAAACATAAGTGTTTTTATGTGCATTGTTCCTGATAAATAAACACAAACTAAACTAAACATGTTCCAGTTGTAAACTTTTAAGCCCTTTTTATCGAGCTACAAACCCGGTGGTGAGCCTACACCGATTTACTTGTTTCCCACTGTGCCTAATAAAATGTTGTGCCTTGTACAAAAGAATCAGAAGAGCTTCAGAGGCCGTGATCACAACAGCAGAGCTCTGAGTGTGAGGGTGTTTTTTTGAGCATGATTCATGGGATTTTAACCAACTGAGAAGTGCAGCATGTGCAGTTCAAAGGGACTGTTGGTTTTAAAGTACCGTGTTTTTGAGTCACACTTTTTTCATGGTTTGGGTGGGTCCTGCGACTTATATATGAAATATTTCCATTCACATCTAAATATAAATGTAAACATGGGCAAGGTATAAACCCAAGGCACCGCCTGAATATAGTAAAAGTCCTTTATTGCATCGAGGGACGCCAACATGTTTCGACCAGCAAGATATAATTTCACATGTTGGTTATTTTCCACAAGATGCCGCTCTAGGCTTGTGTACCAGTATCTGCTCCACCTCATGCTCTTCCTCCTGCACCACTGTCACTTCACCAACTGTAGCACTTCGTACCTATTTACTTAAATCCAGGTGGCAACGTTTTTGTCCAGGCAGTGAATAATCCACTGAATCTGGTCCTTTAGTCCGACAGAAGCTCACTGCATCAGCACCAGCTGTTTTTCTCACTATATGTAAATGAGCCATGTAGCTTTAAGTTTTGTTTCTGTAAAAGTAAACTGATGTGCGCAAACACTTTATTACTCAGTGTATATATTGAGCTGAGTACCGGAAATGTCTGTAGAGGTGGTAGAAAGAAGCAATCGAGCAGCAGAAAGAAAGTTTGGAGTGAGCGAGAAACTTGTGTTTGATGGAGAAAAGTGGAGGAAACTCAAACTGCAATGAAGAAAACAAAAAAGCTCATCGTACCTAAAAGCTGGATCTAGTTTTGTGAATAACTGTTCATATGTGACGTGAACACACCAGACACATGTTCAGCCTGTTCTTCTTGTCAGGTCCTTCTGTTTCATCTGTTTAAATTATGTGTTTGTTTCCTGTTTTATTTTGACATGTGTTTAACCTCTTGTGTGAGTTTGCGGGAACCTCTTTCCCGCAAACTCTCCCCAGCTGAACGGAACTATGATTGATGTGGGAAACCGTGAACTCCTGGCAGTAAAACTGGCTTTGGAGGAGTGACGTCACTGGCTTGAGGGTGCAGAGATTCCTTTTCTTGTTTGGACTGATCACAAAAATCTGGAGTACATCCACAATGCTAAGAGGCTCAACTCCCGTCAAGGAAGGTGGGCTCTATTTTTTAACAGATTTAATTTCACCCCATCATATCACCCTGGTTCTAAGAACATCAAGCCTGACGCATTGTCTCACCAGTTTGATTCTGCCTCCACAGAACGCTGCCTCTCCAACATTGTGCCATTTTCTTGTGTGGTTGGAGCCATCACTTGAGAGGTAGAGAGATGGGTCAAGGAGGCCACCGCTAATGTTATTTGTACCTGATATCCTGCCTGCTCAAGTTATCAAATGGGTCCATGACTCGCTGTTCTCCTGCCATCCTGGTGTTCGATGTACCTGCTTTGTGTTGAGGCAATGTTTTTAGTGGCCGTCCAAGACGGAGGAGGTATCTGAGTATATTGCTGCCTGTCCCACCTGCTCCCGCAACAAGCCCTCCCACCATCCTCCTGCTGGTCACCTGCAGCCCTTGCCTGTACCCCACCGCCCTTGGTCCAACATCACACTGGATTTTGTCACTGGACTTCCACCGTCTGAAGGCAATACCACAGTCCTTACTGTGGTAGACAGATTTTCTAAGATGGTTCATTTTATTCCCTTACCCAAGCTTCCTACTGCGAAAGAGACTGTGGAAGTCATGCTTTCCCAGGTTTTCAGATTGCAAAGGTTTCCAATGGATGTGGTGTCCGATCTTTTAAGGATAATCCTTTTGCAGAGCTTGACAAGCTGCTGAGTTCTACCGTATTTCTGTTGCCAAAATATGCAAACATATATTCTCTCTTCAGTCTGGATCTTCCAGTAAAAGGCCCTGCATTTCTTCTACCCTCAATCATTTGTACATTCCAGCCCACATGAGTAACTGAAAGTCTGATAAACTGTTTCTCCACCACCAACATAAAGCCTATGACCACATGCTAGGATTGTGTGACATCATTTCCTGGAGCTCTATGATCTGCACTCTCCTCTTGACTCTTAACACTATTAAGAAAAACAAGTAGCCGCACCTTCTTCACTCAGTTTGGCCTCTAAAGCCCCTCAGCTTTCACTGACACTTGACTTACTTTCTGGTGCTAGAATTAAAACAAATGTATTCTTGGCTTTCTTGGTTTGCTGCAATGAAAATAATTTATTCATGAAGTGCTTTCCCACAAAACAAATGTTGTTTGAAGTATTTTCTAAAAGTTTTATCTCTGATCCCGTAAACAAGAGGACTGACAAAGCGCGGCATGACATTGATGAATATTGTCATCGTAAAACGAATAGTATTTGCACTTTCAGGAAACAGCCTTGTGAGTCCATAATATATAACAAAATACAAATAGGAGAGCATTGAGAGTGACAGCTGAAAACTATGAAGCAGCACAGTGTTTCGGGCTTTTCGAGCACCAGCTGCAGCCGACTTTGCTGTGAACACTATCCGGAAATATGTGTAGAAAAGAGTGAGCCAGATAATGACCATGAACGAGGCATTGAAGATTGTGTCCTTCTCTGCCACTTGTGAATGTCTAAAAACATTGGGCTTTGTACAAAATGATTCAGATTGAAAAAAGTCGAGAGGTTCTTTTGCAAAAGCAATAAGTACATCAGGAAGCAGATACAAGGCACTTATCAGCCAAATAAAGACGATGACAACGTACGTTTTCTTCACTGTGATGATCTGTGAGTGTCGCAGAGGGAAGCAGACAGCAACATAGCACTCGATGGCCATGACGGCAAGAGTCATAGGGTTGTTGAAATTTGCAGCAGAACCCACCGAAATCAAAAGAATGCACAGAAAAACATTGATAGTGTAAACAGTGTAGCTCAGGAGGTACAAAACGGTCAGCAGCGTCAACAGGATGATGTCGGTGATGACCAGGTGGATGTAGAGGATGTAGCGAGGATTCATTCTGAATATCTGCAAAACAATTCAATTGTTGATTAATTGAAATAAAAAAAATAACTCGAGTATAGGCTGATCACAGCTGAGCAAGTCTGGAAACATTTCTAATTGCGCTTTTCCTGCATGGCAAATACAGTTCGATTAAAATTTATGCTTTTATTGTGGGATTGTGTTTAATGTTTAATGGGCGGCACGATGACTGAGTGGCAACACTCATGCCTCACAGCAAGAAGGTTGCGGGTTCGATCCCCGGGTCGCCTGGGCTTTTCTGTGTGGAGTTTGCATGTTCTCTCCGTGTCTGGATGGGTTTCCTCCGGGCTCCGGTTTCCCCCATCAACTCAAAACATGCAGCACCTGAACTAACATCAAGGACCATGACATCCACCATCCTGTGGGCTCCACAGAGGGGTTCATAGGGATGTCAGGTGCTATGAGAATTGGGCAGTAAAATGCTCCAGCGACCCAGCTGGATTAAGCGGGAGAAGTTGGATGGATGTTTAATGTTCACAATTTGAAACGTTCAGAAATGAAAAGGAGACACGAACCTAGTAACACGTGAATGCAAAATATATATCGTTTAATACTATACTGTGAGCGTACCTATGTTCCCACGGCCCATTGGTCCCACATCATTAAGACTTTAAAAAAAAAAAATTAGGCCCAATGGTCCCACAGCCCAATGGTCCCACAGCATATTCCCAAATGTTCCATGTTCCCACATTTCTAAGAAAAAAAATCAAATTCAGGCCCTATGTTCCACAAGTAACCCTAACCCTAACCGTAACCGTAACTCTAACGCTGTGGGACCAATGGGCTGTGGGACCATTGGGCCGTGGGAACATAGGGCTGACCCCCACCTACCTCTCCTGCAAATCCTTGTTTAGTTTTAGACCTGGTTTAGTCCTGGTTTAGACCTTGTTTTAGTGCTGGTCTAATGCTTGTTTAGTCCTGGTTTTAGATCTGGTTTAGGCTCTACACCTGGTTTAGACCTGCTTTAGACCTGGTTTAGTCCTGGTTTTAGTCCTGGTGTTAGTTCTGGGTTAGAGGCGCACAAGAGGAAGTGTGGTCCATGCAGCGTACGTGACAAGACAGTCCATGCATGGTGTCTATGCAGTATGGGAGGAGGCGCACATGGCCTATGGGTTCACGCAGCGTATGCAAGAAGTTACGGTGCACGGGAGGAGGCACAGTCCATGTATTAAAAGCACATAGCAAATAGTACATTTATGTTTCTGAAGTGGCACTGGCACCACCCATATTTGCAGTAGGCGAACACAGATTTAAAAAATCTCAATGGAAGCCGCTCGATTGCTGCAGCAGAGTTTGCATTGCACAGTCAGATCCCACTCGTCCCTCTCTTCTTTAAATACAAAGTGATGCTGAATTTCCAAGACCCAAAGGCGTTTTGCCCGTGCACTGCTGCCTTTGTCCTACTGACTCCTCATTAAAGACATTTACAAAGCTCTTATTGTGTTTTGTTTGGGTTTCCGGCAATTAGTGGAATTACCGAAATAAAAATGGTTATAGCCCAAAATGTGAAAACAGGAAAATACTGCAGTGTAATCCATTTATTTCAACAAAGTAACTGTAATCTAATTACCACTCAGTGGAACAGTAACTGTAATGGAATACAGTTACTCATAATTTGTATTCTAATTACGTAATGCCGGTACATGTAATCTGTTACTCCCCAACACTGACTGTGAAACATTCTGGGTAACAGAATATATCCAAGAGACAAACAGGAAGCATGTATTTTGGAGAACGTTTGTAGAGGTTTTAACTACAGAATATCCAGATTTTAGACGTGCATATATGAGTTTTGTTGAGTTATGCGTTATGTTAAAAATAATTGTAGTCTTTGAATTCTAGTCTGTGATTTGCCGACCATTAAAACTTCAATTTCAATGCAATTGATTATTCTTGCAGCCCTAGACGTTTCGACTGTTTTCAAAATACTACAATGTCATTATTTCAAGCAAAATTTGATAAAGCACTGAACAGAAAGTGAAATATTATGTCTCTAAAATTAGGTACTGCACATTCAAACGCATCTTTATACCCACAACCATCTGCTCTGACCTCGTGTCGGACGAAGGTATAAACCAGAGTCGCATTAATGTAGTCGATGGACAGACAGAGAGTCAAAATGATGACGTTCTTTAAAATTGCAGCCTTCAGATCGTCCCTCACCGCCTCGGGACTAGAGTTACTGGTAGAGTTGGTGAAATTCATGAGAAATGACCTGTAAAAAATACAAATATATAATAGTCATGGGTCTGTCACGATAATTATTATATAGTTTTGGCATCAATATTTATCGGGTGTGCATCTTCGCATGACTGGAACATTTTTGGTTATTTTTTGGCTTCATAATAAGATTTAAAGATGTAAAAAGATGAATTAATAACTTCTATGACTCATTACAGATGCAAACTACATACAAGTGCTGCTAAATCTGCTCTTGGGTTTCTGTGCCAATGCCATCACTTTGTTTCATTTATTAATTTTATTTACTTCAGCAATATAGTAAACTTCAAAATTGGTTGTCATAACAGGCCTATAAAGGAACAAAACCTTAAGCACAAGTGAAAAAAAGATCTTGTTACCTGGTGGCTCCATTGGTGTTTGAACTTGCAGTAAATCAGGTGCCTCTATGATAGATTATTTATAGGATTTAATGATGTCCTGGGATCACTGTTGGTCGTCATGTGTTTACTATTTTATTGCATGACATCAGACTGTCCTGGGACTGCATGTAGAAATGTATTATTTTGCTAAAACCTGGCACAAATATATTCCCTCTTTTCTGTAGGTGTTTTTATGTGCATTGTTCCTGATAAATAAACACAAAAACTACAACTAAACTAAAGATGTTCCGCTGATGAGATGTGCGCTAAGCAAGAGTGAGCCAATAGTTGGAAACTTTTAAGAACTTTTTTGTAAAGCTACAAACCCATTGACTATTCTACACTGATTTACTCCCTGGTGAGGACCGGGTCAGTGCCCTGCTTGTCTCCATGGAAATGCTATTGCTTTGCTTAGAATGTTCAACAGTGTGGCATTAAATGTTTCTATCTTCATGGAAACAAGCAGGCCAGGCCTCGAGGTCAGGTTATAATTCAGATCTGTGAAGAGGTGACCCAGCTCACAGGGACAATACATGTTTTCAGTATATTTTTAAGCTATTGAAACAACTGTAATTGAGTAAATGCAAGATAGATACGTTGGAACATTTGATGCCAAACAATAGCATCGCCATGGAGACCAGCAGATAGCAGCACCCCACCAGAAAATGTACACAGTGCACCTACAGTTTGGTGTAAGAGTATCGGTGTCTTGATGTTTTCGCACTGTGCCAAATAAAATGTTGGGCCTTGTACAAAAGAATCAGAAGAGCTTCAGAGGCCGTGACCACAACAGCAGAGCTCTGAGTGTGAGGGTGTTTTTTTAGCATAATTCATGGGATTTTAACCAAGTAAGAAGTGCAGCATGTGCAGTTCAAAGGGATTTTCATTAAAGTATCGTATTTTTTAGACTATAAGTTGCACTTTTTTCATGGTTTGGGTGTTTCTTATCCTCAGGTGCGACTTATATATGCAATATTTCAGTTCATCTAAATGTAAACATGAGCAAGGTACAAACCCGAGGCACCGACTGTCATGGTACACTCCTGGCGCTGTCTTTCCCTGCTTCACCCTCCCCCTCACCTACCTCCTTCCTCTCCGGATCTGCTGGGCGTGTCCGACTCCTCCTCCTGCTCCTGGGCTGTGCTGGTTTCTCCTTACCATCTCCGCCAGATTGTCAGTTAACCTCTGTGGTGAACGCTTGCTCCGGCTTTTTTGATTTATTGCCCAGTTTGTTGAGTTTTTCTGCTCCAGTTCCCTGCTAGTATGCCCGGCCCAGCTCCAGCTCTGTCCTCAACTCCAGCCTGTCCTACCCTGCCTGCCTTCACTACCCGCTGCCCTTCTGACCTGCCTGCTACCTCCGCAATATTCATCATTCTTTGTAATAAATCATTGTTTACTCTCTTGGATTCCTGTCTGCTTTTGGGTCCTTCCTTTATTTGATCGTGACTCTGACTGAATCTATTAAAAGTCCTTTATTCCATCGAGGGACGCCAACATGTTCCGACCAGCAAGATATAATTTCACATGTTATTTTCACACAGGCCATGAGGGGGCTCCCTAGGCGTGTGTACCAGCATCTGCTGCGCCTCATGCTCTTCCTCCTGCACCACTGTCACTTCACCAACTGCAGCACCTCAGACCTGTTTGCTCAGTTAAATCCAGGTGGAGACTTTTCTTTGTCCAGTGAATAATCCACTGAATCTTGTCCTTTAGTCCGACAGAAGCTTCTGCATCAGCACAACCTTTTTTTTTTATCACTATATGTAAATGAGCCATGTGGCTTTAAGTTTTGTTTCTGTAAAAGTAAACTGATATGCGCAAACCCATTATTACTCAGTGCATATACTGAGTGGAGAACCAGAAACATCTGTAGAGGTGGTAGAGAGGACTAATCGAGCAGCAGAAAGAAAGTTTGGAGTGAGCGAGAAACTTGTGTTTGACTGGAGAAAAGTGGAGGAAACTCGAACTGTAATAAAGAAAACAAAAAGGCTCATCGTAGCTAAAAGCTGGATTTATCTGGAGTTGGTGGAGTTGCTCAGAAGTGACACCGAGGATGAAGAATTCAGTGGATTTAGTGATTTGCAGTGAGATGGAGAGTTTGGTAAACTTGTTCTGTTGTTTCTGCTCTAGTTTTCTGAATAACTGTTCATATGAACTCACCAGACACATGTTCAGCCTGTTCTTCTCTGTTCTAGTGTTATTACTGTCACTTGCCTTTCAAGATGAAATGTTGGTTCTTGTTCTCTGATTTTATAAAATAAATTTCCCCAATAAAATCCGGTGCGACTTATATATGTTTTTTATTCTTCATTAAACATTTTTTGGCTGGTGTGACTTATACTCTGGAGCGACTTATGGTTCGGAAAATACGGTGTTTTTTTCACCATATGCGGCAGAAGACCTTCCAGAGAAAATACAAGATTTCCAGGGGAAAACCTTTGAGGCAATGAACCATTTCAACATCAACCAAACACCAGCGTGGAGTAAGAACGAGGCCTTTCCTGTTGGTGCCTTTGCTTTTAAGAGCTCTGAGGTTAATTACGACAGGATGGGACTGAGTCTACTCATGGGTTTCAGGCTTTTCTTTTTTTAATTAACAAAATAATTACGTTTACATACAAGCTGTAAATGTTCCACAATTAATAGTATGAAAATGTAAGCAACATAAGTATGTACAGTAAATGAGAAAATAAATGACTAAATAAACAAGAAAAAACAAACATTAACATAAATAATCATATGCACAATACTAGGGGTTGTCCATAAGATTAAGTTTTACAGCAGCTTTCGTTTCCATAAAACTTACAGATGAGAAAAAAGCAGTTGGTTTTTATGAACCTACACTCAAAGTTTTTGACTTTTTTGGAAAGTCTATGGAAAAATGAATGAGAAATGTACTTCCAGAACAAGGGAGGTCTCTGTTGAGCCTCATTACGCTACTGCTTTTGCACAAAACATGTGTTGCTTTAGGTATTTTCTAAAACTTTTATCTCTGAGTCCATACACAAGTGGACTGATGAGCCGTGGGAAGATATTAATAAATATTGTTATTGCAAACCGTATATGCCGAGCGTCATTTGGGAACACTGACAGAAGCCCCAAATATAACACGTAATACAAATACGTGAACATTGAGAGCATTAGCTGGAAACTGTGGAGCAGAACCGTGTTGCAGGCTTTTCGTGCATCTACTGCTGCTGCTTTGGCTGTGAAAAGTATCCTCAAATATGTGTAGATTAGAGTCAGCCATACAATCGCCATTAACACTGCATCAAATATTTTATCTTTCTGAGCTACGTAGGACATTCGCAGAACATTCGCCCTCATACAGAACACGTGTGATCGGAAGAACTCTATAGGCTCCACGGCCCAAGCCACGAATACATCCGGGAGTAGGTAGAGGCCGCTGATCAACCAAATGAGGGCGAGGACGGTGTACGTTCTTTTCACGGTGCAGATCTGGGAATGCCGCAGAGGGTAGCACACAGCAACGTAACATTCCAGGGCCATAACGGCTAGAGTCATGGGGTTGTTGAAATTAGAAGCCATACCGAGCAGAACGAGAAGTATGCACAGGGACACGTTGAGAGTGTAAACGATGTAGCTCAACACCTGAATGAGAGTTAACATGGTCAGTAGGATAATGTCGTTTATAACCAGGTGAATGTAGAGGATGTAGCGAGGATTCATATTGAAAATCTGCAAAAAAAGCAAAAGTGGTAAAACGTTAGTCCAAAAGACCATATTGCAAACGATACGTAACACTTAAATACAGTTTATTACATTTATGCATGTGTATTTTAACAGTTTTTTGCATTTTTCTTGTGTCAATCAATACTGTGAAAGAGAATTTTGTCACTGTTTTTGTAAAATATTTCTATATGAAAATAATCTGTAAAAATATAAGACTATACTGTGTATAGTATCAGAGCAGAGTGCTCATTTTTCCAGAAGGCTCACTGTTCTTAAACATAGGTAGCAGGATTTGCATTGAGCCCCACCAAAAAACAAAAAAACAAACAAACAAATAAACAAAAAAAACCCCACAAGCCAAAGCAAAAAAACCCAAACAAAAACAAACTTTTTTTAATTTATTTTGTATTTATTATTATTATGTCCCTACACCTGTAAACAAACTGGAAAAATTAAGGTTAATATTTTATTGCCACGGGTGATATTTTGTGGTGACGTCACGGTGACGTCAGACGCCAGGGTCCCGCGCGGGAACGCATAAACAGGAAGAGATTGTAGGGGCTCTGTTTGACTTGAGAACGAAAAATGGACACCGGCCGAAGCCAGCTGGAGGACGAAGTTATGGATATGGATGATTTGACAGCGGACTTGTGTGCACCCAAGACTACTGCGGTGGTGGACGGTAAATATAGCGAGAGCGGACGGACGGGGAGCGGGAAATGGAGCGGGGAACTGGCAGAGAATGAATGAAACCAGGTAAGCGGGTGCGGGCTTTCCGGGCGTGCCTAGGCTAGCACGGGCTTTGTATTTATTTATCATTTTTTTATGAATTAATATGTTGGGTATATTAATTAAATGTTTAGACTTAATTTACTTAACATTCTATGCCGTTTAAACTATCAATGTCCCTTTTTGCGATGCTTATTATGTTCACGTATTAAGTCATTTCATTGTGGGCCAATAGAATATCTCAGTGTAACGCAAAGAGTGCTTACAGTATCTCATCAAATATCAAATTCACTTAAAGATGCACTGTGTAACTTTTCTGGTGAAGGGTCCACCACCTGCTTTTGTCCATGGAGACGTTAATGCTTTATCTAGAATGTTTCACAGTATGGCATTTTATCATCATGGACCAAACCTGGCCACGTTACTGGTCAGATCTGTGGAGAGGCGACGCTGCACAGTCAGAATTCCTGTTTGTATTTTTGAGCAGTTAAACCACTTGTAATTGAATTAATGTGAGGTCAATGTGTTTAATGTGATGCTCTAGACCAGTGGTTCTTAACCTTGTTGGAGGTACTGAACCCCACTAGTTTCATCTGCACATTCACCGAACCCTTCTTAACTGGGAAAATAAAATCTTTAAAGTCTTTTTCAAATTCAAAACATAGGTATATATATTTTTTTGGCGCCACCTGTGAATCCATATTGCACATATTCACCCGACCACTTTCTTTTTTGGCTCGACATAGTTCGTATGAAGGGAAAATAATAAGAAAGAAATGACACGACACCATCACGACAGTCACAAGACGATTGCGCGCACAAAATTTCCTGCAGCCAATAACGGCCAAACGGGCGTGTCGTCATGTTTAATGCAAAATTACAACAAATAGTTTATAATAATTAAATATATTCAAATGCATTTCTTTGACAGCGTCTTGTTGCTGTGAGAAAATAAGCAACAAGTGAAATTATATATTTTCGCAGGACCACCCAAACCATGAACAAAGCGTGACTTACAGTAGGACTAAATAGACTAAACTAATATTGAACTTACTCAACTATTTACTATTATTTTTACCTCAATATGACAATGCACAGAAAACAAAATATCTGTACAAACACATGTATCTGGACCGTATGGACTAAAGCGTTTTATAACTAGTTAACAAAAAATAACAAACCAGCCTCATCGAACTAAAAACAATATTATTGGCTGTACGTAAAGGGACATACACACACATGATAACAAATGACCAGCGCACAATGACAAAATAGCAAGACGAGACGGCAATTTCTAGAAACTTCACGCGTCTTGTGCAACATCTAAATCAACTTTTACCAAATTTTGACTCTTTTTAGTTTGAGATGTGATATCCTAATGCAGGGTTCAAATCAGCGAAAATTAAACTTGTATTTTTTGGCATGTTCTTTGGTGCGTCTTTTAAGTCGAGCACACGGTGAAATAATAAGAGAACTTCAGAAACATCTTGAGACGTCTGACCTCATGTCTTGTGAAGGTGTACACCAGAGACGCATTTATGTAGTTGATGGCGAAGCACAGCGCCAGCGTGATCACATTCTTCAGGACAGCAACTTCGAGACTGTCCCGCGCCGCAACTGGAGTCGAGTTACCGCCAGAAACATTCATGGATCAAGTGACAACACCCTTTAAACAATAGCAGCAGGTTAGCATCTCATTATCCCATTATTTCACGGACAAAAGCAATCAAACCAACCGCAGTGTTACATTACATACGCTACCGGTCAAAAGTCTGGACGTGCCATCTCATTCAGTGATTCTTTTATGCTTGCTCATTGTACTTTCTGCATTTTAGATCCATACAGAAGACATTAAATATAGGCAAGGCAAGTTTATTTGTATAGCAAAATTCGCACACAAAGTCATTCAAAGTGCTTTACAGAATAAGAAATACATTAAAATCACAATACAAACAAATTAAAACATAAATAATCATCATAAAATTTCAAAATAGAGATGCAACATTAAATTAGAGAGAAGAGTAGAGTATAGAGTAGAGTAGTAGTAGTAGTAGTAGTAGTAGTAGTAGAGTATATGAAGCAAGATACATGCAGTTATTTAGTAAAGTAAAACAGTTAAATAACTCTACTAAATTTTTTTTTAACAAGCGAAAGGGTGGCTAAGTTGAGGATATAATTGTTATTTCACTTTCTTTTTCTTCGATACATAATTCCACATGTCTTACTTCATTTATTTTATGCCTGCTGAGTGTATCAAATGTAGAAAAAAACACTGAATGAGAGGGTGAGTCCAGACTTTTGACCGGTAGTGTACGTCGCATCACTAAGAGTTTAAAAAAAGTCAGTGAAAAAGTCAGTAATCTGGTATCGTATCAGCATAATGAGTGACAATAAGTACTGTGTCTCACCTCTGCTGTCACGGGCGTCCGGGCACTGGGTCAATCCGTCTTCTACGTGCAACCGTCTTAAATAGGATCGTTTGCTGATGTCAAGGGAGCGGCGAAGAGTGTGCGGTGACAGACACAGACTTTATTGATCCACAAGGGAAATTGCAATGACAGAGCTCACAAGTTACAACAAAAATACATTTTAATACAGTCACAGAATATAGCAAGAGATCTGTGTCAAACAAGGCACAAATATACAGAAAAATAGAACACAAATAGACTAAACTAATATTGAACTTACTCAACTATTTATTAGTATTTTTACCTCAATATGACAATGCACAGAAAACAAAATATCTGTACAAACACATGTATCTGGACCATATGGACTAAAGTGTTTTATAACAAAAAAACTAACAAACCAGCTTCATAGAATGCATCAAAATGCCCAAAACAATGCTGTAAATAAAGGGAAATACATATAATAACAAATGATCAGCAGACAATGACAAAATAGCAAGACGAGACGGTAATTTCTACAAACTTCATGCGTCTTGTGCCTCTAACAGGTGGCACTAGAGCTAAACTGTGCAGAGAGGAAAGTATATATCAATAAAGTATTTACCTATTTATCTACTTGTAAATTAACTATTTAAAAGACAAGGAGAATTTTGTTAATGGAGTAGGGGGCCAGTCAAATGCTCCATGTGTGGGTTTCAGACGCAAACTCTTTTCAGTATTTTACAGAAACAAATAACAATCTATGCCTCTTTTTACTGCTGGCAGGGGTCAGATTGGTCCAAAATAGGGACACCAGGGACAAATCCCTGGTTCTGGATTGGTTGATAATAGTTGGTAATAAAACTGTTAAACTAATGCATAATTACGGGAAATTAGTATACACTAGGTACAAATGTGAGTCAGTATAGACACATTTTTTTGTGTTTTGGTCATTTTTAAGCAGCTTTTCTGTATTTTATCTAAACAAATGACAATTTAAGTGTCTCTTTACTGTTGGCAGGTATAAGATTGGTCAAAAATAGGGACACCTGGGATATTTCTTGTGTAAAATTGGGACAAAACTTTGGATAAATCTGCTGGGACAGGGGACAGAAAACTCAAAACTGGAACTATCCCGGGTAAATAGGACGTCTGGTCACACTATGTTAAACTGCACTGAGACCTTTGATTGAGACATTATAAATGTTGCTGTCGTGAAATTCACATTTTCCTCGCGATCAATAAAGTATCTCTTACTTTTTTCAGTGCCTATATATAATCAGAAGTTTGGACACAGTCATTTATTTATTTATTTTTTATTTTCATGGCTTTTTACACTGTAGCATCTCACTGAGGCTTCAGCACAATGAGTGATCACATATGGAATGTAGTAAACAAACTGTGAAATAACTTAATCATGTTTTATATCTTAGATTCTTAAAAAATAGCCACCCTTTGCTAGAGTAAGACAATATGTTACAAGGAGGCGGAGCGAAATGCCGGGTGAAGATCATATTAAACATTAATCCATCATTCATTTCACGTTACTGTATATTTAAAACTTATTACTCCTTAACGATACATCATGCTTCAAAATGTGTTACTGTGACAGGCCTAACTCTGCACAATTCAACTATGGCCTTTATTATATTACATGCATGTTTAAAATACCAGAAGGGTTTTATTTTCTTCACAAACTGCCCCTTGACTTGTGTTTGTGATTAACATTCACAACAGGTGTTGTCCCAGAAAGTTAAGTCTCTGACTACAGTCTGAACCAGAGAGTAAAAGTGTGCGGCAAAATTACTGGTGTCCAGATGGAGGATCAGGCCTCTGTGTGGAGACAGAGGGCGCTCCAAAAGACTAAGGCCAAACTGAGCCTAACCCTGTACTAAGGCCAAACTGAGCCTAACCCTGTACTAAGGCCAAACTGAGCCTAACCCTGTACTAAGGCCAAACTGAGCCTAACCCTGTACTAAGGCCAAACTGAGCCTAACCCTGTACTAAGGCCAAACTGAGGCGGCCTAACCCTGTACTAAGGCCAAACTGAGCCTAACCCTGTACTAAGGCCAAACTGAGCCTAACCCTGTACTAAGGCCAAACTGAGCCTAACCCTGTACTAAGGCCAAACTGAGCCTAACCCTGTACTAAGGCCAAACTGAGCCTAACCCTGTGCTAAGGCCAAACTGAGGCGGCCTAACCCTGTACTAAGGCCAAACTGAGCCTAACCCTGTGCTGAGGCCAAACTGCTGTACTAAGGCCAAAATGAGCCTAACTAAGGCCAAAGGCCTAACCCTGTACTAAGGAGTGCTGAAGCCTAACTGCTGCCTAACTGTACTAAGGCCAAATGAGCCTAACCCTGCCTGTACTAAGGCCAAACTGAGCCTAACCCTGTACTAAGGCCAAACTGAGCCTAACCCTGTACTAAGGCCAAACTGAGGCGGCCTAACCCTGTACTAAGGCCAAACTGAGCCTAACCCTGTACTAAGGCCAAACTGAGTCTAACCCTGTACTAAGGCCAAACTGAGGCGGCCTAACCCTGTACTAAGGCCAAACTGAGTCTAACCCTGTACTAAGGCCAAACTGAGGCGGCCTAACCCTGTACTAAGGCCAAACTGAGCCTAACCCTGTACTAAGGCCAAACTGAGGCAGCCTAACCCTGTACTAAGGCCAAACTGAGCCTAACCCTGTACTAAGGCCAAACTGAGGCAGCCTAACCCTGTACTAAGGCCAAACTGAGCCTAATGCTAAGGCCAAACTGAGGCAGCCTAACCCTGTACTAAGGCCAAACTGAGCCTAACCCTGTACTAAGGCCAAACTGAGGCAGCCTAACCCTGTGCTAAGGCCAAACTGAGGCGGCCTAACCCTGTACTACACTCAGTTTGTGCAAACACCCTCTGGGAGGCGCTATGTCACTCCACAACAAAAGAGCAACCGCTACACTTAATCTTTTATCCCTTCTGCCATAAGGCCTTAAACGCAAAGTAATTTTGCTTGTATCCCCTGATGCACTATAGTGTCTGTTGTATTTGTATTTGTTTTTATATTTGTTGTGTGAGTGAGTGTTGGTGGTGGTCGGAGGGACCGTTGGCGCCGCTTGGCTTGGCAGCCGCGCCTCCGTCAGTCTGCCCCAGGGCAACTGTGGCTACAACATTAGCTTACCACCACCGGGTATGGAGTGAATGAAGAATTCTCTGTAAAAAATGCTGTGTGAAGCACTTTGGGGACATGTGTCTGTGTAAAGCGCTATATAAATAAACCTTACCTTACCTTATATTTATATTGTTTGTAGACTGTTCACAACCAGAAATGTGCAAACTGAGCAGTCCTTTGGGATTAATGAAGTTGTTGATTGACTGATTGATTGACTATATACACTGCCTGGACAAAAAAAAAAACGTTGCCACCTGGATTTAACTAAGCAAACAGGTCCGAGGTTGCTGCAGTTGGTCAGGTCCAGGTTCAGCAGCAGTGTGTGCTCAAAGAATGAGGTCAGCAGAACCTGAATATACTGAAGGACCAGGTTATTCCATCAGTGGGTTTTTTCTTCCCTGACGGCACGGGCATATTCCAAGATGACAATGCCAGAATTCATCGGGCTCAGATTGTGAAAGAGTAGTTCAGGGAGCATGAAACATAAAAAATGAATGCAACACTGGATGGGAATAAGTTGTGTGGCATTGCAGAAGGTTATCGAAACAATGCCACAGCAAATGCATGAATTTTTCACCAAGATCTTGCATTGATGATGGTCGAGTCTGAGCCTTCTCCAGCACATCCCAAAGACTCTCAATGGGGTTAAGGTCTCTGGACTCTGTGGTGGTTGATCCGATTTTGTGAAAATGATGTCTCCTGCTCCCTGAACCGCTCTTTTCACAGTCTGAGCCCGATGAATCCTGGCATCATCTTGGAATATGCACGTGCCATCAGGAAAGAAAAAATCCACTGAAAAAAACAATCCATAACCTGGTCCTTCTGTATATTCAGGTTCAGCTGACCTCATTCTTTGAGCACACACTGCTGCTGAACCTGGACCTGACCAACTGCAGCAACCTCGGACCTATTTGCTTAGTTAAATCCAGGTGGTGACTTTTTTTGGCTAGGCAGTGCATATTCAATTCTTTTTCAAACTGTATTCTGAGGTTGTGGTCATTACTGGTGAAGCAATAAGCAAATGTCCAAACGAGACGATCACAGCCAAATCCAAAGAGTAGTACGGCGTTATATGTTCCACTTAATTCAAAATTTTCAATACTGAATTAACATTAAAGGCCCAATATTGCGCAGAATCAACTCTTGTGAGCTTCAAGCCATGTTACAATGTTGTTTTCTCATCAAAAACATACCTGGAGTTACGATTCTGTTTCATTCATATGTTTGAGTAACCTTCATTATTAGCTTGTCTGAACAGTGCTGTAACATAGATTAGAAAATAGTGTAATATGGGTCCATTAATTATCCATGCCTTCAGCAAACTGAACATGGCAGGTACTTTTTCAGGTGATTTCTAAACAAAACATCTCGCAGCCCATAGAGAATGGGACTAACACACCTTGGCAAAATCTGGACCAAAATATACCAGACATATATTACATGTAAATAATATAGAGGAAACGTTTGAAAAATACTTTTCAGTGCCATTGGATAAATATAGGTTAACATGCACAACAGCAACTGAAATGAATGCAACACAATAGTATTTCGAGCCTTTTTAGTGTCAGAAGATTTAACAGATTTGAGAGATTTGGCAGCAAAGAATATTTTAAAATAAGTATAAATAAAAACAAGCCAAACACTAACAAAATACACAATATATAAAGCTTCTTTCTTTTGAATAAAAAATGGATTTGTAACCAAAGTGCTAATATTACAAAAAATAGTAGAGAGAAACAGCTGACCAGAGTTTCTTGCCATGAAATAAATGATGTCTGGTAGCCATGACATTAAGCTTAAGGCCCAAATACATGCAATCAATATATAAATCCTTTTAACAGTACACATTTCAGAATGTCGAAGGGGGAAACACACAGCAATATAACACTCCACCGCCATCACTGCTAAGTTTAGAGGAGTGTTGACAGTAGTTAAGACCGCAAAGGCCACTATAATGCAACAAAGAAAGGCATTGATGTTTAAAAAATAACTCGGCACAAACAGAAGGATGCTTGTCGTCAGCTGGATCATGTCATTGATCACCAGGTGAATGAATAAGATGTAGCGAGGGTTTGTGTAAAAGACCTAAACAAAATAAAGTCAGCATTCACAATTCAGATTTTTTTTTTCTCTTTATTTTCTCACCTGGTGTTTCTGGAAGGTATAAATCATAGTCCCATTGATGTAGTTGATGGTAATTCCAAGAACCACAGCCAGAACATTTTTGGCTAGTGCAGAATCAAAAGAATCTCGTGTGAATCGGCCTGTTACTGCAGCAGATACATTTTGACCCAGCAGGGAAGAATTCATTGAGTTCATGCAAGAATGCTGGAAAAATAAACAGATGATTTGTGTTTATATATTTGAACCAATACATTTTTACCTCAGATTAAAATGGAAAATTACTTAGAATCAGAATCAGAATCAGAAAGGTTTTATTGCCATGTTAGTGAACAGATTCACAACATTAGGAACTTGCTGCGGTACTTGGAGCGGAGTGTAGACAAACACTAAACATGCAACAAATAATATAGAATAAAATAAATTGGAAAACAATAAACTATAATATAACAAATTATAATATAATATATGCAACTTTACAAGAATATAAGAATATAACAGTGCAGGTAATGATCAGTGCAAACAGACAGGTGCAAACATACAGCACAAGGTCATGTGACTGAATCAGAGTGGGGGGAGGGAACAGTTTTAGTGTTACTTACCCCTGTAAGTTACCGTAGGTAAGATGTTCACGTGCCTTTTGGTAAGTGACAACAGGCTTTCAGAGCCTGGCCTTATATTGAAATCCCAAACGGGTGACGCTGCTTGAAATGATGCAATGATTTTGAAGCATTAACATTATGATCGCTGGCTCCTCCCCATCAGCACAAACTTTGGGCCCCCTTGAGTTTCCTGGAGTAAAGGTCTAAACTAGATTGTTTGTTTTGTATTGAAAGGATGGCATATTAACTGATTCCATTACGATTGTATAATTAATACTGTTCTAAAACACCTATCGCCATTCATGACAAGGAGCTATGCTGTATATACAATTTGATTGTAAATTGTGATTATTAGTTACAAAAACATTCGGCGTGATGGCCAAGTTGTTTATGTTATAATTTTGTGTTTTGGTTCACGGGAATCAGAATGACCCCTCCTTGAACTGCCACCTTAACATGGTGGAGGGGACTGAGCGCCTGAATGATCCCGGGAGCTATGTTGTCAGGGGCTTTATGCCCCTGGTAGGGTCACCCAAGGCAAACAGGTCTCGGGGACGGGTCAGACTAAGAGCGGTTCAGAAGCCCCCATGAAGAGAAAAACAATGAAGCCAGTACCGGCCAGGCCTGGGGTGGGTGCACGTCGGCAAGCGCCTGGTGGCTGGGTCTTATCCCATGAGGCTCGGCCGGGCACAGCCCAAAGGAGCGATGTGGGGTCGCCCTCTTGTGGACCCACCACCCACAAGAGGAACCATGGGGGCCGGGTGTGGAGAAATCTGGGCGGCGGTCAAAGGCGGGGGCCTCGGTGACCGGATGTCTGGACATGGAGACTAGCTCTAGGGACATGGAATGTCACCTCTCTGGGGGGGAAGGAGCCTGAGCTTGTGGTGTGGAGGTTGAGTGTTACCGACTAGATATAGTCGGCTTCACCTCCACGCACAGTTTGGCCTCTGGAATCCAACTCCTTGAGAGGGGCTGCACTCCATTTCCCTGGCGTTGGACGCGGGGAGCAGCGGCGAGCTGGTGTGGGCTCATCACTCAGCTGCTGCGTGTTGGAGTTCACCCCAGTGAACGAGAGGGTCGTGTCCCTGCGCCTTTGGGTCGGTGACAGGTCTCTCACTGTGGTGTCAGCCTACGGGCCAAACAGCAGTGCAGAGTACCCGGCCTTCTTGGAGTCTCTGGGAGGGGTACTGGACAGTGCACCGATCGGGGACTCCTTTGTTCTACTGGGGGACTTCAACGCCCATGTGGGCAACGACAGTGATACTTGGAAAGGGGGGAGTGGGAGGAATGGGCTGATGTGAACCCAAGCAGTGTTCTGTAATTGGACTTCTGTGCTAGTCACAGTTTGTCCATAATGAACACCATGTTCGAGCACAAGGGGGTCGGTGCCCATGGCACCAGGACTCCCTAGGCCGGAGGTCGATGATCGACTTTGTTGTTGTGTCATCTGACCTCCGGCCATTTGTCTTGGACACTCGGGTGAAGAGAGGGGCAGAGCTGTCAACTGATCACCACCTGGTGGTGAGTTGGGTCCGCTGGCGGTGGAGGAACCCAGAAAGACCTGGCAGGCCCAAGCCTATCGTGAGGGTCTGTTGGGAACGTCTGGCAGAACCCTATGTCAGTGCGGCCTTCAACTCACACCTCCAGGAGAGCTTCTCCCGGATCCCACTGGAGGCTGGGGACATGGATATCTGTGGACGTAAGGTCTGTGGTGCCCCTCATGGCGGCAATTCCCGAACCCGGTGGTGGAGACTGGAAGTAAGGAATGCCATCAGGCTGAAGAAGGAGTCCTACCAGGCCGTGCTGGCTCAGGGGACTCCTGAGGCAGCTCACGGGTACCGGCGGGCCAAACGTGCTGCAGCCGGGTGGTTTGGGAGGAGTTCGGGGAGGCCATGGAGGACTGCCCCAAGGAAATTCTAGCAAACCGTCCGGTGCCTCAGGAGGGGGAAGCAGTGTTTCACCAACACAGTTTACAGTGCAGGGGGAGAGCTGCTGACATTGAATGAGGATGTTGTCAGGTGGTGGAAGGAATACTTTGGAGATCTCAATCCCACTGTCACATCCTCCGAAGAGGAGGCTGAGGACTTGGACTCATCCATCAGCGTCGCTGAAGTCACTGAGCTGGTTGGAAAGCATTTCTGAATGAAAAGCTATATCGTGAGGTCAACCATAACAGTCTCAGGGTTATAGGAGAAAGAATTTCAGCTGCATTTGGAAAATGTGACTGTCCTAACCAGCGGCAGAAACAATGCAAAAGCCATGCGATCCGTCAGCAGTTGAATCAAAATATAACACCCACAAATCGGACTACAATAAGGCCCCATTTACACGTACACTGTCTTTTTTTTAATGGAGGAATTTCCCTTCGTTTGTACCCATCTTTTACATGCAAACGGAGAATTCGCCTCTGAAAATGAATATTTCTAAAAACTCCAGCTAAAGTGGAGATTTTGGAAAACTACGGTTTGGCGTTTGTGTGTAAAGTGACATAAATGGCGTTTAAAGCAGTTGACACGCCAAAGTGCGACAAGTGTTAACATTTTTCTCTGGTGATGATCATGGAAGTGTTACTTCTGCTGCAAGCACTTGCCATGTGTTTGCATTTGCTCACACAGCTGATGGATCATATCGATGAAGAGAGACAAATGAGGCTTGGAGCTCAGCAATTTTCCCTCTTCTCTCTCCAACTCACAGACCAGACCATTTTTGGGTCCGACCTGGGCGAACTGCTGTCTGGTGGGATAATTTTGAAAATTAAGTGGTTGTCCCAGAGGAGTGGCTGGAAATGTGGGAAGTGTGTGAGTCAATAACTGTCCACTTAAGTCCTATGTACATAAAACTGCCCACATCTGAAGAGTCTGTGCAACAACTAATTGAGAAATTTTAAGGAGTACACAGCCTCTCTCAATGCATAGGTGCTGTGGATGGCACACATGTGGAAATAATGATAATAATAATAATAATAATAACCTTTGAATTCCACACATTATATCAATAGAAAAGGGAGGTACAGCTTGAACGTTCAGGCTACCTGTGACTATAAATATTCATTCATTGATGTAGTAGTTAAATGGCCTGGGAGTGTTCACGATGCACAGATTTTTGCAATCTCCACACTTAATGATTATCTGAAAGCTGGAAAAATCCGACCATGTCCAAACAAATAGTTGAGGACGGTGAGGGTTAGTGTACTTAACTGGAGATCCTGCATACCCCCTGCTCCCATACCTCATGAAAGCCCGGCTTGGAGCCCTGAAAAGAGCCATGGACATTAACCTTGATGACCTTCCCTTTGTCATATATGCATGCTCCGTCCTACATAATTACTGTGAGGCTGCTATGGACACTGTGGATGACGCCAGGATCACAGAGGCTATTCAACATGACCGGAACAACCAGCCTGATAATACACCAAGTGTCAGAGAGGGAATGTCAGCGGAAGGGAAGAGGGTCAGGAGAGTCCTCACCAAGTCTGGATCATAAAGACATCTCAAGTGTGTGTTCAAGTGTGTTCCTACACTGTTTACATTTATACATTTTACTAGACATTAATGCTTGTGTTAAAGAATTTTTGTCACCTTTGAAGATGTTAAACATTTTAATTTATCACATGTTAATGCTTGAATGTAATGTACAGGCATTGCCAATGCAAATGTTACATGTTTGGTATAATGGCATTATCTACATACAGAATGAGAAATGTTTGAAAACTTTCTAAAATATTGGAGGTTGATCTGAAGACATATTGAAGAGTCACATACACATTTTCACACATTTTACTTCTGAACTCTAATATTTGACATACACAAAATCAAACTGCCTGTCATCAACCCAGAAAAACAAGCATAGTGCAAATAAGTAGTGTGGTACATTTGTTAAATAAAAATTCAAAGCATTTCAGGTAAACTCAGGAATTCACAAAATGACAAACGTAGTGCATAGTGCTTCCTCCTGTTCAAGTACTTTCCAAGGAAAAATATATAATATACAAAAGAACTTAAAGTAAAAAAAAGACTTAACAAGATGCCAGATCTCAAGGCTCCCTATAATATATAATATAAAAATTGTGGGCAACATTTACCCCAAACAAAACAGGTCACAAACAGTTGTACTTGTAACTCAATTTTGTGCATCTTCATTAAGGTCCTGAAGATATGAATATTGACCCTTGATCTCAGCAGGTGGATCAGTTGAGCTGACCATGCTGAAAGACACTACATTGGGTGGTCTGTTGTCATAGGAGTGTGTGAGTAGTTGTGGTGTTTTCAGAGGTCTCAATAATGTCCACAAGTTTCTTCTTTAGATTTTTGTCCTCCTGAGCAGCATTCAGCCACTGGGCCTCAGCTGGCAACTTTCGCTTCAGTCGTTCATGCCTGTGTTCCTGCAGTCTACCCTTTGCAGAAAGGACAAAAGAAAATGTGTTGTCATTACTGCACACTTTTCCCCATTGCTATATTGTTGTAGCATCTGAAGAGGGGTTATGTGACTTTTCAGTCCACTTTTTACATTTTTGCCTTTTACCAGTACTTATTGTGCATGTTTACACGCTATGGAGCTACTGTAATAATTTCCTTGTGGATGAATTATTCATCTTATCATAGATAAACATTAATTAATATAAAGTTTAGTTTGTTTATTTAATGAGACAGGGACAGTGCACAATCTACATTAACCTGAACAGGAGAGATGCATTGTACCAGGTTGGAGTGCTACTGCTAATTTCCACCTGTATATAAAACAATACAGCAATACAATACCAATGGCAATTATATGACCAAAAATACATACCTGAAGCAGGTCTCTCCTCTGCTGCACTGTGGGGGTGATGGACACACTGCTATCGACTTCTTGAACATCCACTGCCGATTCGTCCAAGGACGATGAAACCGATGTGGCTGGGGAAGTAGAATCCTTCAGTTCGTTGGTCTCAATGCCGGAGGCGATGGTCATAGTCGCTGGGGAATCACCCCAGACCTTTTCACACAGTTCCAAGTAGAGGAGCACCACTCTTCCGTGGCTGCTCCTGCGTCCACTGTCCACTGCAGTTCTATATTTCCCTCTCATTGCCTTCATTTTGGTTGTCAGATTGACTTGTGTTATGTCCTCCTTCACATGAAGGAAACTCGTTGCTGGTCTCGGATGGGTATTTCTCCAAGAATAGCGCTAACATGCCAACATACTTAGTCTTGCAAGATTCTCAGTCGACATTTTCATGGGCTTTACTTGCCTTGTAGTCCAAGGCGACATTAAGAAGCAATTCAACTTCGCTATCTGTCCAGACAAAGGAACCTCGAGCCATGTTTGTTGTTTAGAAAGGAATAGGAAGCGACATTGTTGTCGAAATGAGGATTCTGATTGGCTACAGAGCATTTTCCTCCTTCCTACACTGATCCTTAGAGGCTTGGCATAGTTATGACGGCGCTCGATGGCAGATTTATGCGGGTTCATGTAAACTGAAACTTTTTTGAAAATGATGCTGTGTGCATGATGTTATTTCGGAAAATGGAGCGAAGGAAATATTTGTTTCTAAAAATACCTGTGTACGTGTAAATGGGGCCTAAGTGCTCCTTATTCTCCTGTTGTTTTAATGCAATTTTAGCATGATAGTGTACAGAAATGACCTGAGTGTTTGCACATGAGAGAGAATGCTGCTGTGGGATAAGAAAGATTTGCAATAAACCTCACAGATCTGTAATCTGTAAACATGAACTACCTCCAACATCTCCATATACACCCATACACAGAAGAGAATAAATACTAGTATATCCTCCGGACAACACATAAGCGTCAGCCTTTATTCTGTCCCAACAAATATTTCACCAAATCCTGCTCTTAAGTCTGTCTGCATTAGCAGAGAGCAGTGCACAGGCTCCATCAGTGGAGTTTATGCACATGAGCCATGTGGCTTTAAGTTTCATTTCTATAAATGTAAACAATGTGTGGAGATCTTCCCTTATGCCATTTTGTAATCTCCAAATAAAATGTGTGAAGCTGTGAGGGCCCAAAAGGTTTTTATTTTCATTCTTATGTAAAGTTGGGTTTAGCCAGTTATTTGTATTATATAATGTCTGAGGTAATGAAACCTTACAAACTCTTCGTGCAGAGATCAGCCATGTTCAGAAACATTGGAGAAAAATGCACTGGATTGTGGGATGTCTTACAGCTCCTTATGGCTTGTTAGGAAACTCCAGAGGTTCCTATACTAAAGGAGCTATGAAAGGAAGAATACAGGCTCCTTTCCTAACTCCTTTCCTAACTCCTTTCATAACTCGACGCACAATTCAACCTGTCGTTATCATGGCAGATAGTGACGCACGCCGGTCTTGGTTTAACAAGCTAGAAGCTGAGAGGCCAAACCCAGCACCTACAGCCAATCATTAATCAGTGTTAGTGCAGCCTCTGCAGCTCAGTGACTGAAATGAAATATATAGAATACACTGTTGAAAGCTTACTGGGCTAATAAATTGTATGTATCCAAGTTTTTTTTTTAGGTTTTACTGTTTGAACATTGCTTCCAGTGGTTTATTGAGTATTTGGCTACTGGGCCAACAAAGATACAGTTGTATATGTTTTTTTTTTTTTTTTTTTTTTTTAACATTAACAGTAAATGACTTCTTCAGTCATTTTGCATTGTTCTACATTTTAAAGCTCTTCTAACATTTAACAAACATTTCTGAAGTGCGCATGGTATATCTTTAATTTAAGTTTCAAAGTCTGTCTTGTCCTGGTTCTGACTTAGTGCATCAAAAATGGAAGTGAAACTTCTAAAACATGTCAATACATTGTTCTCAGTGAATATAGTATTTTCAAAACAATAAAAGGTAACATAGTGATTTAAATATGTTGTGTGCTAGTTAATACCAGATAGAAGTAAAATACCCCCTTTTTAACTATTCATGCCTCAAGCAAATTGAACATGGCAGGTACTTTTTCAGGTGATTTCTAAACAAAATATCTCGCAGCCCATAGAGAATGGGACTAACACACCTTGGCAAAATCTGGACCAAAATATACCAGACATATATTACATGTAAATAATATAGAGGAAACGTTTGAAAAATACTTTTCAGTGCCATTGGATAAATATAGGTTAACATGCACAACAGCAACTGAAATGAATGCAACACAATAGTATTTCGAGCCTTTTTAGTCTCAGACAATTTAACAGATTGGAGCGATTTGGCAGCAAAAAATATTTTAAAATAAGTATAAATAAAAACAAGCCAAACACTAACAAAATACACAAGATATAAAAAGTCTTTCTTTTGAATAAAAATATAATTTGTAACCAACTTATTAATACTACATAAAAGATTAGAAACAAACAGCTGACCAGAGTTTGTTGCCATGAAATAAATTAAGTCTGGTAGTGATGATATTAAGCTTAAGGCCCAAATACATGCAATCAATATATAAATCCTTTTAACAGTGCACATTTCAGAGTGTCGAAGGGGGAAACACACAGCAATATAACACTCCACCGCCATCACTGCTAAGTTTAGAGGAGTGTTGACAGTAGTGAAGACCGCAAAGGCCACTATAATGCAACAAAGAAAGGCATTAATATTGACAGAAGTGCTCAACACAAACAGAAGGATGCTTGCCGTCAGCTGGATCATGTCATTGATCACCAGGTGAATGAATAAGATGTAGCGAGGGTTTGTGTAAAAGACCTAACACAGAAAACAAAATAAAGTCAACATTCTCATCTTTTTTCTTTGTTTCTGGAAAACCCAATCTCACCTGGTGTTTCTGGAAGGTGTAGATCATAGTTCCATTGATGTAGTTGATGGTAATTCCGAGAACCAAAACCAGAACATTTTTGGCTAGTGCAGAATCAAAAGAATCTAGAAATTGGCCTGTTACAGCAGTAGATACGTTTTGACCCAGCAATGAAGAATTCATTGATTTCATGCAAGAATGCTGGAAATATGAACACATTATTTGTATCAATATGTTTTCACCTTTATATTAAGATTACTTACCCCAGATGCAGTATGTTCTTCCAAGTTCCTTTTGGAAAGTGATCAGAGGCTTTCAGAGCTCGACCTTATATGTTTCCCAAAAGGGCGTTGCTGTTTGAAATGATGTAATGATTTTGAGTCTCTCATTTGGGTTGCCAGTTTCAATGATGAAATCCACTTGGTTCAACCCTAAAAGGGCTCTTTCTGATCTGAATCCTCACTACCGAAACTTCAGCCAAATTCCCAGCCAAGTAGCCCTGACCCGGGCCCTCAAAGGAGATCTACTGAAGGGCTTTGCACAGCCCACTATGCCTTAGAGTTGTTAGGAATTGGTCTTGCAGAAGATTTTTGCACAGGTTAGGAAGGACAGATGAACTCAAATCTCCACATGTCCATATGTACACTATTGTGTGTGTATGTGCTTCCAGTGGTTAATTCAGCAAATATACTAATTTGCAATGTAGTTTGCATAAAAAGTTATTGAATTGTTATCGACTAAATGTTGCTGTCCACCCCAAGTCGGCTTGCCTGCCCATTAAAGTCACCGCACGCTGCTGGTATATTTACTAAGCATTTGCTCATGTGCTAAATGTACTGGACATGGTAAAAAGTGGAAGCAGTGAGATAAAAAGTGTCTTATCGACTCTTTACAGACTGCACAGATTTTGCATCTGGGACCAAATTAATATGTAAAACGAGGAGTTTTGTTCGAAATGTGCAAAAAAAGGACAAAATACAGATCAAGTTTTCGGACGGTGATTTAGCTAAAATTTTGTTGAAGTTTACTTCACTGGAAATAATGTAGTAAAGCTGTAATTATCTGTGGAGGATAGACAATTCCAGTGTCTGCAACAACAATGCATTAAATGTAAAGTAAAGTAAAAGTGCACAAAATAAAAACTGTGATATTTTGGCCCTGTCCCTCATAATCCATAAAAGAGTCGAGCATCCCAGCTGTGGTCCTGTCCATCACATTGTATCCACAAGGTAGAAGGCATGAAGGCATGAGCAGAAACAGCACAGTCCTTTTGCTCAGACACTAAACCCTCATCTAAACATTAGAATTGCAGTATTAATAACCCCAATTTACACCAAAGCAGTATTGCCCACAAATAGCACATGCAATTTTTCAGTTTGCGCTTGTAATTTAGTACCTGGTCCCACTAAGGGCAAATTCAGTGAAAATATTGTGTGAAAAACCTCGACACGTAAATGTTTTGAGTCACTTGCTTCAGTTGGACAGTCAGATTTGGTAATTTGGATGTACAAATTAATCTGCCCTATTTGCTTGAGAAGCCAATGTGCCTGTGTGAGGTACTGTGCGTGGATTTTAAGTTGATAATGACCGACTACAACAAGCTACTTCACCTTCTCTATTATGGAAAGCAAATCAAGTTTTGGGCTTCACCTGATCCAATATTGTGATCCGTACAAGGCACCACAGTCCGTGTTTGTCCAAATAAAAGGTGAGTGTGACGACTACTACTCTATGAGACAGTATGTGTTATAGCTGGATTTTAGAGTCTGAAACAATTTTTAGTGAAACAAAAAGCGCAGACCAAATTAAATCTTGTAATCCTCCAACTGCAAACAGCTGTTTCCTGTCTATAGCAATGCAACGAACTTTAGCTGTTTTCAGGCCGGCCAGAATGGTGCTGGTGCCGGTTCCCACACCAGTTCCACTGGGAACCAAAGTGCTCTCATACCGCTCATACCATTGAAGTGAACCCATAATGCATCATTGCGAGAGGGTGTGGATTAGCTACCATAATAAAAACAAGGCCATACGAAATAACAATCATGGATTGCATCATCGACACCAGCGAGCATTTGTACTCATACAAATCATTATTTATCTGCAGCAAGGTATGCTACAACATCTGTGGGGGCGACACCGAAGCCAACGATGTAACTTTATCAGGCAAACATGGATATTTGCAAGACGAACAGTACGTAATATTTTGTAAACTTAAAACTTTTCTTGTCATACGTGAAGAGACACATTAAATCTGCTTGCAACGGCAGGCCCAGATGTGTCATCCACGTCTTTGTTTATTTTACCACGTGTGACCTGGATGAACCTGCTAACATCTACAGCGTCATCACGGTTCACTTACAAAAAACAAGTTCAATTTGGTTCCTGTCAGGAACTAACGGTTCCCAAACGCTCTGATTTTCCACGTGAACACATCAGTCTGTCCGAGATTAGGTGCGGGAACCAGCAACAGCACGGTTCTTTGTCGGCCTAAAAACGCTATTTGGGTAGTTTAGATGCAAGTCAAACTGTTATTAGAAAAATGACTAATGTGTATTATAATACTGTGTATTATAATTTACTAACTTTTTACTATAGTTAATTTGTAACTTTACTGATCCTTGCACGTAGTGTGGATTTATGTAAACAAGCACACGCGAGGACTTACTCTTGCCGTTTACCCACTTTTTTATACATCGTTTCAAACTGGGTTAACAGATGTGTGGATAAAGTGTTTGTTCGTTACAAAGTTTGGGGCCAACCACAGAAAAGGAACGGTTTCCCCACGGTCAACTCGGCCTTTGAGTCTTGTTTCTGAGAAGACAAGTTGGAGCTGGCCCTCAGACTTCAGAGCGCGCAAAGGAATGTAGGGAACAATGAGGTCTGAAATGTACATTGGGGGTTCAGCCCTATGTTCCCACGGCCCAATGGTCCCACAGCCCATTGTTCCCACAGTTCCCTCAGCATATTCCCACAGCTCCAGGTTCCCACCTTTCTAAGAAAATATTCAAATTTAAGTCCTATGTTCCACAACTCTATATTCCCACATTTATGAGTCAACTAATAGAGAAAAAGTAGGAGGACCTTTTATTTATTTAAAATATCTCTGAATTCTGAAAATGAAAAGGGTTCTCGATTCTGTCTGCTCCCTGCGGTTAGGGTTAGCGCACGGACCCCGGTTAGGGTTAGCAGTGTTGCCAAAAAAAATCACCAAAAGCTATTGGCTCTCTGAAAAATCGCTAGATGACGTCATGGCATTACGTATGATGTCATAGCGTCAAGCATGACACACTAATCTATACAAAAACGTGCCTGCATGGCTACAGCCATAATGCAAAACGAACATAGGGCCTGAATTAGATTTTTTTCTTAGAACTGTGGGAACATGGAACATTGGGAATATGCTGTGGGACCATTGGGCTGTGGGACCATTGGGCCGTGGGAACATAGGTACGCTCCCGTACATTGGGGCCACTCCATGAACTTCTTTAAAAACAAACAGTAAAAATTTAAACCCTAAACACTAAAATGAATGGGGAGCCAGTGCAATGAGGATAAAATAGGTTTAATGATGTGTGGCAGTTAAAAGACGTGCTGCAGAATTTTGGACTAACTGTTCACCCCGGCCAGCTCCTCCGGGGAGACCCTGAGGGGTTCCCAGGCCAAGACACATTGTCAATCCGGTGTGTCCTGAGTCTTCCCTGGGACCTCCTTCCAGCATTTCTTCGTTTGTATCGGCGATCTCGTCCTTTCAGTCATTACCCAGAGCTCATGACCATAGGTGAGGGGAGGAACGTAGACTGAGGTAAATAGAGAGCTTTGCCTTTGGGCTCAGCTACCTCTTCACCACAACGGTCCGATACAGCGACCGCATCACTGCTGATGCTGCACCGATCCACCTCTCCATCCTCCCCTCTCTCGTGAACCCCAAGATACTTGAACTCCTCCACTTGAGGCAGGACCTCTCTACTCACCTGGAGAGCCACCTTTTTCTAATATAGAACCATGGCCTCGGCTTTGGAGGCCAAGTATCCCAGCCAGTTCACACTCAGCTGCAAACTGCCCCAGCTGAAGACTAGTCATCTTTCATTTAATATAGTTTTTGTGTTTTAATATTGTTTTTGTGACTTAAGAATGAAACAGCTGCAAACAAATATTATTCCAGACCTCACCTGACTTAAACACACTTGCTATTGATTCAGAATGAGAAGGCCTAATCTCACCATCCTCCACAGCCATTATTGCTTATATTCTATGGGCTGACACGTTATGAGTGGCATTGTAGGAGAGATGCTTCTTCAGATATTGTCTAAACATTACATCCCACAGCCCATATACCATGGGGCTCAGAGACCTGGGGACAGTTTGCAGTACTATATACCACACAAACATGATGTGAAGATATATTTTTGGGAACTCCACCCCGTACATCTATGGCCTCCTAAAGACTCACAAACAGGGCGTACCGCTCAGACCAGAAAATCAGACCAATTTTGTATGTAGCACAGACTTACTTACAAACACCTGAAGACCATTCTGCCCCTGTTGGTGGGCACCATATTGAGAACACAGCAGAATTTGTGAAGAAAATCAAACATCTCCAGTTCAACCCAGATGAGACGATGGTTTGTTTGACGTGACTTCTCTCTTCACTTGCATCCATACATCAGTAGCGGTCAAGGCAGCAAGGCGCAGACTACTATAGGACGCCAAACTAGAAGAGAGAATCAAACTTTCACCTGGCCCAATCTGCCAACTGTGTGGCCATACCGGCTTGTCAAAGCCTGATCCCATCAGATCTCAGAAGCTAAGCAGGGCCGGGCCTGGTTAGTACTTGGATGGGAGACCCCTGGGAACAGTAGCAGTAGTAGTAGTTCTCTTAGAAGCAGTTGCACTGGGAATTCCAGGTGCCACAGGGGTGCCGCCAGTCACAAAAACTGTCGTTGTGTCCTTAGGCACGACACATCACCCACATTGCCTAGTATGAAAGTGGTGTGTGCATGTTTGATGGTGGTGGTCGGAGGGGCTGATGGCTACAATAGTAGCACCTCCACTGGGTATGGAGTGAATGAATAATGCTCTGTAAAGCGTCTTTGAGTGTCCAGAAAGGTGCTATATAAAACTGATGCATTATTATTATTATTATTATTATTATTATTATTATTATTATTATTATTAACTGCTGGAAATGTATTTAAATGCCACCTATTTTCAGTTCAGAGGAAACTTCTAGAAGCAAATCCACGGCTGTGCTATGGGAAGACGGGCGACTCCGGGTAGAGGTCTTCAGAAAGCCCACACACACAGACCAGTACCTTCTTTTTGATTCACACCACCCATTGCAGCACAAACTTGGAGTTATTCGGGCTCTACGACACAGGGCCATAGTCGTTCCTACAAACACAGAGGGAAAGGAGAAAGAAGAGAAATGGGCTCTCAATAAAACAAAGAGAGATGAGAATGAGAAAAAGAGAATCAGAACCTAGGAGAAAGGGTGTAACTATTCTACCTGACTGGTGTTTCTGAAAAACTACAGAGGATTTTCAGACAACATGAAATCCCAGTCTATTTCAAACCCACTAACACATTAAGACAGAAACGGGTCCACACAAAGGACAAACCACTGAGCCACATACAAACAATGTGGGCTACTCCATTCAGCATAGTGAAGAATTCAGTGAGTGCTACATTGGAGAAACGAAACAGCCACTGCACAAGAGAATGTACCAGCACAGACGAGAGAGCCATAGTGGACCTCAGTCTCCAGTTCATCTCCAACTAAAAGCCATGGGCCGCTCATTTGAGGACAGTGACGTACAGATCTTAGCCAGAGAGAAGAACTGGTTTGAGAGGGAAGTTAAAGAGGCTATTTCTGAAAAAAGAGAATCCTTCTTTAAACAGAAACTAAACGAAAACTAAACATAATGAAACCTAAGACAACAATAGTGTTAGCCGGATAAGGCACCGAGGTGTGAAAGCTCCATTATGGCCCTGAATGATTCTGCTAATGTGACCCTAACCTAGGGCAATTTCAATAGGCCGAGCAAAATAAAAAAAGAAACTGTAATCAAGAAGGTGTATTAGTTTCAGAGTAATTTCATGGCAGATATAAGTCAGTGTCCTCTAGTATTCTGACCAGAACTGAAGAAGCAGCTTGGACGGACGGCGAAATGTCTTCAACCAAAATAAACTTTTGTCCAGTTGACACATTGAATTTCTCCTCCTTTGGCTATGCAACAAAATGGCGATCCTACGCTTTTTGACACCATTATTTGTTGTTTTTACTGATTAGCAACTAAAAATATCTGGACATATACATACTAAATACATTGAGTATGTGACTTCTGTCTTTTTAACCATGATGGGAATTTGAAACAAAGCTACAGGCTCACAATAAACAGTGGAGAAGAACAGAGCAGGCTCAGTTGCTGCAAGATAAAACATGTCTGGTAAAAATGACTATGCTTAATGTCCACAGACATGTGATCAGTATGTAAATCTTTTTGATTTTGCAGAACTGAAGGGGGAAGCATATGGCAATATAGCACTAGGAGAATTGAATGTTGTGAAAATAGCAAATGAAAGAATAATGCAACACAAAAATGTGCTGATGGTGTAGAAAATATAAGAGCACACAAAGAGAGTGATGGCAGTGGTGAGTTGGATCATGTCATTCACCACCAGATGGATGAAGAGGATGTAGTGAGGGTTCTGGTAAAAGACCTAAGACAAGAATAATACAGTTCAACGTTAAATAAAGCAATATACATAAGAAACAGATAAAATAACAAAAAATGCATAAACTCACCTCTAAGATCCTGATGAACTTTTATCTCTGCACAATCGAAAGCAACATTACAGCCAAAGAGAGGAAAGCTTTAAACAGGGTGGTCCGCTCAGCCAAAAAGAAATTGACCTTTGTGTCCTCGGGGCTCTTTACAAATGTATACTTTTAAACCGAGCCCTTCAGATCATACACACCTCCCTGCCATCCTGGCAGAAACATGTTTGAGTTCCTTCTCTGTGGAAGAAGATATCCTTCATTAAATGCAAGACTTCTCACCATGCTTCTTCCCACAAGCTGTTATAAGCTTGAACAATGCACTTTGAACTTTGATTTAACACCTTCATATTTTGGCGAGTTAATCTTAGGTTTACATGAGCTGCGAAACATTTTCAACCTAAATAAATGTTTGGCCGGTTGACAAATTGAATTTCTCCTCTAACCTGGATATACACATTAATCTGAGCTTGTTTATTTCACAGTGTCAGTATATCACTTGTAATGACTATTGTTGGTTCATGTGGTTATTTTTTATGTGTAGAATAAAGAAACCTTTTTTACATTTAGTAACATTCTGATACAGGGCCAATATGAGTAATGTATTCTGAATACTTATGAGTATTTTTTTCACATTTTTACACTTTAACATGATATATTAAAACAGCTTTGTTTCACCTTTTGTTGAACATTTATTTATAACAGATTATTATTTTCAGACTTTCACACACAGCTAATACCTTAGAAAATAGGTCATGAGAGACAACACAAAAGTTTGATAGACCCTGCATAACAATTTATAGTTTTTCCCACATTAAAGCTGAAGACTAGTCAGCTTTCATTTAATATATTGCTATACAAGATCTTCCACAATTTTTTTTGACAATGAAACAGCGGCTTTAGCCACAACAGGTTCATAAAGAGAAGGTCTAATCTCACCATCCTCCACAGTCATTATTGCTTATATTCTACTGACTGACACTTCATGAGTGGCACTACAGGAGAAATGCTTCTTCAGATACTGTCTAAACGTTACATCTCGTAGCCCATACACCATGGGGCTCAGAAACCTGGGGACGATTTGCAATAATATATACCACACAAATATGAATTGTTCATATAGTTTTGGGAACATAATTAAAACAAGCCTTTGGACAGACAGATATATGAAAGTTGACATGCACATAACGAGCTGAAAACTATGCAACAAAATGGTATTTCTAGCCTTTTTGGCATCACTATTTGTTGTTTTTGCTGATCTAGCAACTAAAATTATATGAACATAAGTGTAAATCAGAACAAGCCAAACAGCAACTAAATACAATGAAAATGTGACTTCTGTCTTTTTAACCATGATGGGATTTTGAAACAAAGCTACAGGCTCACAATAAACAGTGGTGAAAAATAGAGCAGGTTCAGTTGCTGCAAGAAAAAATATGTCTGGTAAAAATGACAATATGCTGAAGGTCCATATACATGTGATCACTATGTAAATCCTTTTGATGTTGCACAACTGGGGGTGCTGAAGGGGGAAGCATACGGCAATATAGCACTCCACCGCCATTACTGCTAAGTTCAGAGGAGAGTTTAGTGTTGTGAAAATAGCAAATGCAAGAAGAAAACAACACAGAAATGTGTTAATGGTGTAGAAAACATGAGAGCACACAAAGAGAGTGATGGCAGTGGTGAGTTGGATTATGTCATTCACCACCAGATGGATGAAGAGGATGTAGCGAGGGTTCTGGTAAAAGACCTAAGACAAGAATAATACAGTTCAATGTTAAATAAAGCAGTCTACACAAGAAGAAGAAAGAAATAACTAAAAATGCATGAAAATTGCTCTTAAAAATAAAAACAAAACTCACCTTATAAATTAATCTATTCATTAGAAATACCAAAGTCAATATACATATTCAAATGTTAATTTTTATATATAGTTACTTTAGATCAATTCTACATTACAGTCTATATTATTACTTATCCTAGAGCATAACATTTGTGAATCTATAACTCCAAAAATATAAAATTTATTGCAGTAAGAGTTGCAATAGATGGATAAATATGTGAGCATTACTGACCTGGTGTTTACTGAAGGTGTAAATGAGAGTCCCATTTAAGTAAATAATAGATATTCCAAGCAGAATAACTATTAAAATTTTAGCTATAGTTGTGCTGAATGGGTCTGAGCGGACATAAGACAACCCATTGTGACCAGACGATGAATTCATGGAAGCGCTATTCCCAGAAGGAATGTCTGCATTATTCAACAATACAACCAAAAATGAAGATAAGTTTTACTGGCTGTCTATAGACATACCTCGAATGTGGTTCACCCTCCTCAGATGAAGATCAGAGGTACATTGAGCTTTATATCAAGTTCTCACAGGAAGGTTGTTAAGGATGATGTCATTTGTAAACCAACACATTGGAAACAACAAAGGCCTCATGGCCCAAAATATATCTATTTGAATACAAATATTTGTTATGGGGACAATGTACTTCATTCATGAATTGTTCTTATGAACATATTTTCTTAAGGCCTTCTTGCAAATATTTTTGGCATTCAGAACTGAAAAGGTTCTTCTGGAAGAACAAATCCAACGTAGTCAGGAGTCAGGAGCTCTCGTAAGAACTAAAAAGCTACTGTTTTAGAATATTATTACTCTGACCAGAGTCCTGCAGAGATTCGGGTACCCACGGATACTCGATGGGTGAGCCACAATTTTTAATGAATCGGGTGAAAAATGTTGTGCTGTGTGGATTCAGGTTCGGGTCGGGTCGGATGCAGGAGAGCGCGGGTCTAATCTACGGTTTACAAAACATCACGTGTGAACAAAAAACAGGGCTGTATCTTTGTGAAATGCAAAAAATTCCATTGTTTTAACAAGATGATTAAATGTAAAATCCATATGTTTTTGCTGCACGTGCATTCCCAGAAATCTCTGCCACTTTCATTTTCAAAGCTCGCATGCAAAGCTCATCCTGCAGTTCACAGGAGCTCAAAAGTAAATCAGCGAGCAGAGAGTACAAAATTGTGGCTCTTTTTTGGCTCTTGGACTGATTTTCATTCAGGTGCGGTTCAGGTGTTGGTCTGTATTTATAGCAAGTCTGATCGGGTGCGTAATTTAATTGGAATCTTAATTGGAATCTTGGAATCTTGATCTGTCAGACGTAATTTCGGGACACTGAACACGCCAGAAGTGGTTTAATCTCTCTACGACCTTCCATTCCTGAGATACAAGCACTTTAGGCTAAAGGAAGTGACGTAAGGTCAAAATTTCATCACTCTATCTCATATGTTTCTCGAGTTATTGACGTAAAATAGGATGATCACTTTGATCATTGTGGTTATTACCCCTGTTCCTAAGCCTAACCCTAATTCGCCATTTGCAAAAATAGTTTTTTGATGATAACTCAAGAACAAAAGGTCATAGGGACTTGGAATCTTAATCTGTCAGACAACCCTAACCCTAAACCCCATTCGCCATTTGAAAAAATAGTTTTTTGATAAACCCTATGTCATGGCCTGTGCTCCCCTCCCTCCCCTGTGTGCGTGGGTGGAGTCTCCTGGTCCTGATTCAACTCACCTGCTGACAATCAAGCTCTGGACTACTTAGCCCCTGCTTCCCCAGTGAAACTCTGCCAGATTGTTGTCAATCTACACACGGTGAACTTCTTGGCTCTTCTAGTTTTTGTGACCTCCCTGTTGGAGATTTTTGGACTTACCTGTTTTTCCTCCTCCAGAGATCCTAGTTCCCTCCAGTCTTGTACCTACCTGTTCCAGTCCTGCTTCAGTCCCGTCCAGCCCCGGTCCAGCCTGAATCCTACTTTGTTAAATAAATTCCTTTTCTTGTTTTTTTCATTTGGTCTATTTTCCGTTTTTTGAGTCCTTCCATTTTTGGGCCACAACACCCTAACCCCTAACCCTAATTCTCCATTCGCCATTTCCAAAAATTGTTTTTTGATAACTCGAGAACAAAAGGCCATAGAGACTCATCACACATAATTCAGGAACGCTTGATCATCGTGTTCCTAACCCTGCACTCATATTCCGGCAATCAAGACCAGAATTTTCAAAAGCCAAGTCTAATCTCCTAACCTAGAGTCCGCATACACAGTCTACAGAAGGTTAAGAATGAGGTGTAGTTTTTCTTAGTGCTTAGGGTCCTGTCACACTTTGACGATTTAGCCAGCATATGCCAACGTACCAGAATTGCCCTAAAACGCTGGCATACACTGAACGATGGATGTTTTTTTTTTCAGTTTTGTGAGTATACATAGCGTATTCATAACGAGTTGGACATATACAAAACGTATTAGTAACTTATATAGAACGTTTTGATAACTTATACCGACACTTTTTGGGATCGCTATTCCAACGTGTCATATTTGGTGGGTTGGTATAGAGCAGACCACCGGCTGTAAAGTTGTGAGCGCGATGGCGTCAGCTGTTTCCTGTCTACAGTAAAACCACTCGCTCTGAGACTCTGAAGTGTTCAAAGATCAGAGCTCTGCACTTCCAGTTTGGACACAAGTCAAAGTTATTATTATTTTGTGAAATGTGGAGCAATACTTCAGATACATAATTTTTAAAAGCATAAAAGAGGAAGTAGAGTCACTATCGCGGATCTGCAGCTTCATACGCAGCTGGACGTAAACAAAACACACGTGCTACTCTCGCCTTTTTACTTTTAAAGAACGCCTCAAATGGGATTAATATTGCGGTTTTGTGGACTGGATGTCATTATTTGTGGAGGAGAAATTCTATGGATAATGAGGGTGAGTAATAAAGTATTTTCATTGAGCTGGCGCAGTGAATTGATTAGTTATTTAGGCTGTATGGTGTTCTCCACAGATCCAATTTACAATTCCCCCAAACTCTGCCAACACACAATACTGTATGACAACTATAAGTTAGAAACACGTTCAGTAAGTTCTGTGGTCGTCTGGAACATGTCAAATACGTCTGCATACATCAATATGCGCTGGAGATAGGTTCGGTATAAGTTACACACAGGTTCAAAGTGCATTACTCCTAAGTTATGGACAGGCTACGCATTATCTCAACGTATTTGGACGTATGAGTAACAATTAATGTGTGTGAACGATCGCATAACTTACCTACAACTTATGGCGCACGTATGCAGGACGTATGAACATACGTCGAGAAATTTAAAGCATGCTGAAAATTTTTCCACAACCTAGCCGTATGTGGATGTACACCCGTGTGTTTCAGCGTGCTCATAACTTACAAAACTCACCTATAAATTATCCGACGTACGACAGCGTATTTGCCAATGTTTTCATACGTTGGCAATACGCTGGCTAAATCGTCAAGGTGTGCCAGCCACTTTAGAGGTTATCCAAGATGTTGAGAATATCTTATTAGAGATGAGCTTTCTCACTCCTGTGTAGGTGAAATCACTTGAGGAATTAGGAGTTAGGAAATTAGCTTTCATTTCTGTCCTGACCTGCATTGCAAGACATTGCCGGCTGGAATTTCACTTTTCATCTAATCAGGGCTGACCTTTTGTGCTAACGCCTCCTGACACTGAATTTTCATACAATAAGCCATGCTCTATGAACCAGTGGTGGAACTTGAGCCAAATGGACTCTATTTTGGTGTGAAATTAGGGTTTCCAAATCACCCAATTCCAAGACTTGCGAATGCCATTGTTGCTTGTCAAAAATAAGAGAAACACTGCCCAGATTTTAAACTTGTTTATTTAAAAACACGTTAATGTTATAATATGTTAAATACAAGATTCTAAAATTCCAGATTATTATTATTTAAGTCCACATACAAAATTTATGGCACTCAGACTACATTTTTGGAACCTAGACAAATGGACTCATATTCCGGATTTGTATGTCTGCTGGTGTGAAATCAATGAAGGAATTAAGACTTAATTTCTAGAACTCAGACTACTTTTTGGGAACTAAGAGAAAAGTGAATTCTGAATGGCTGGGACAGTCCCCCGACCGCCTCAGACTTCATTTCTGGAACTCGGACTACATTTTTTTGAACCTACAGTAAAGTGAATTCTGATGGGCTGGAGACCCCTTCACATGGTTTTGCTGCAGATGAGAGCCTGGCCATCTTCTGAGACACATGTTACAGTGATCTCTTGGAGTCTTGAATGTATGGGTTTGTGTAGAAACTCTTTGAAGAGTCTCTTTCTCACCTTCCTCTTCCTTGTCAGGGTCCCAGCATGCCAAGCAGCATGATGGTCTCCACCTTCTGGAGCCTGGTCTCCTCCTGCACCTGGAGGCTGCGCTCCTCCTCCTGGGAGCGGACCTCCTCACCTGCTTGCACCCCTTCTCAGGGCCTTTAACCTTAAGCCTCACATCCGAGTCGTCTCATGAGGAGGTGGGTCAGCCTTGTAAAAATGCCACGACGTGGCCACGTCGTGGCACATGAGCGTGGCAATGTTGTTGGCCTCCCTCTTGTTACTGATCCTCAGTGCCTAAAAAGAAACATACACAAATACACAATTCATAAAATTACAGACAAATGTAGTGTGACACATGTACTCATGTATGTAGCCTTGGAGCTGCGAAGGGCCACAAATGTCAGGGCAGGCTCGGGCATCCCCAAATCCAGCCAGATTTGTTTAAAATCTGGCAGAATGAGGGGAGCTCTCTGGTCAGTGGTAGAAAAGTCACTGGCCACTGCTGCACTCGTCCCCGCCTCTTTGCTTTTGTCCCCTCGAGTCCTCCGTGGAGCCCGGAGCTCGGCTGTGGACTAAAGCAGGACTAGGACTAAACCAGGACTAAACGCGGCCGTGGAGCCCGGAGCTCAGCCGGGGACTAAACCAGGGCTAAACCTGGAGCACAGAGCCACGAAGCCGGAGTCGCGGCACCAAGAAACTGTGAAGCGTGGAGCCACGGAGCACAGACGCTGACATTTACTGACATTTGTACTGAGTAATTCTACAGAAGGGATTATATATAAGATTATCTCATAGATTAGATATTAACATTGATGTTGGCAGTTAAATAGTACAATAGGATAAAAACATAAAATAAAGACTCAAAGACAGGAGGGCATCCTTACCATCCGATCACCACGACCAAAATTGAGTAATAACCTTGTAATGTCCTATCGATGTTAAAGTCCACATGAACTACCTGAAACAAGAGCCAGAATAAAGGTTCTGGCCCCTCTTCCCCCGCGATTTTTAAAATGATTTATTTCTTTAGAATGGCTTATTTATTATTATGTTTTATATGTTGTAAAGTTGCAATGCAAATGAGGGACAGACTGAACTTTTGAATGACACCATGACTTAAGACGCTATGTAAAAGTGACGCTATTTAAGATGTGTCACAATGCACTGGGTTAGTAAACTAAGGCAACTACTACTGGTAAATTAGTAGTTGTCCCACTATACTTATACTGCTGCTACTGCTACTACTTTACTTTGAGTTCTTAAATGATGAAATCACACTAGAGGCAAACTGAAACAAAACTTTTAACCTTTATTTAAAAATATAAACTAACAGTTGCATAAACATAAATATGTTACAAGATTGAAAAATTCCAGATTATTATTATTACAGTCCACATACAAAGTCCACAAAACTGGTCGAGTTCTATTTAAAATCCAATAATAATAATAATAATAATAATAATAATAATAATAATAATAATAATAATAATAATAATAATAATAATAATTGTTGCCATACCGGCTTTTCAAAGCCTGATCCCGCAGATCTCAGAAGCTCAGCAGGGCCTGGTTAGTACTTGGATGGGAGACACTGGGAATTCCAGGTGCCACAGGGGGGCGCCAGTGGCAAAAACTGTCATAGTGTCCTTAGGCAGACACATCACCCACATTGCCTAGTATGCAAGTGGTGTGTGCGTGACTGATGGTGGTGGTCGGAGGGGCTGATGGTGTAGATTGGAGCCTTGCTTCCATCAGTCTGCCCCAGGCAGCTGTGGCTACAATAATAGCACCACCACTGGGTCTGGAGTGAATGAATAATGCTCTGTAAAGCGTCTTTGAGTGTCCAGAAAAGCGCTATATAAAACTGATGCATTATTATTATTATTATTATTATTAATAATAATAATAATAATAATAATAATAATCAATTTTATTTATAAGGCACCTTTCTGGACACTCAAGGTCGCCTTACAACAACATAATTTAAATTAAAACATACAGTTAAAATCCTACAGTTAAAGTGGGACAGTGTTTAATTGATTGTATTTAGTATTTTATTTAGTGTTGCATTTTATTAGTATTTAGTATTGCATTAGTATTTGAATTGATTGATTGTATTTAATTGACTTACAATTAGTTATCCGCTATTCTCCCTGGAGACCTGTTGCATATTTTGGGTTGATGGGGGAAACCGGAGCCCACAGGAAACCCATCCAGACATGGGGAGAATATGCAAACTCCACACAGAAAGGCCTGGGCGACCCAGGTCGAACACGGACCTTCTTGCTGTGAGGCATGAGTGCTGCCACTCAGCCACCGTGCCGCCACGGACAGTGCAGTTATGGTGTGGTGGAGTGAATAGGCCAGTCTGACCAGGTGTGTTTTGAGTTTGAATTTGAAATGTGGGAGTGAGTTTGAGTTTCGGAAGGCAGTGTTCCAATGGCCTAACCTAGAGTCTGCTTACGCAGTCTACACAATGGGTCCAGTTCTGTATTTCAAGTCCAATGGCCTAACCTACAGTATGCAAATCTAGTTTTTCTTTGTCCTTAAGGGTTCTTAGGCCTCTGACACTTGGTGCAATTTTCCAATAGCCGTTTATTAAGTGTTGGCTTAAAATTCATCTCACCGAAAGTAGGTACCAATAGACTCCAAATGGCCTGAAACGTGCTCCTAACAACTTTCCTCATGAAGCCTTAGGCCTTTGACACTGCAATTTTCATCACTTACCCGTGTATATAGTGCATGTGGCACTAAGCCATGCTAAATGCCAATAGTATAAGGATGAATCTGCTGTTGTGCAAAACAAATAATGCACCAAAATCAATGTTGTTATAAATTACTTACATATGTAAGGGTCTAATAACATCAACTTAAAAATCCACTTCAAACTTTTATTTTTGAGAATTTTAGAATTTTTATGTTTTTGGTCTCTTAAAAAAATGCAACTAATTTAGTCTTAATTTATAGCACTTTTAGGTACCTTATAGTGCCAAACCAGACGCGATGAATTGCCGCAAATGCCTCTAGTTGGACGCATGACTTTTTTGAGTCCAACGCTTCATTTACATGAACAAGATGCTTGAGTTTGGGAATTTGGTCATGTAAGTAAATTCGCTCTATTCATGTGAGGAGCCATTGTGGCTGCGTGAGGAGAAAGAAAGACCTGAGAATTGGAGCGCCGTGCGGATTAAACCAGGACTAAATGCGGCCCAGCGGCTGGAGTTCCGGAGCACGGAGCCCCAGGACACGAAGCCACAGCCACAACCAAACAAGTCACTTGAGACCCGGGTGTGAGAGGATGCTGGCGCATTTGGCTGCTGCTTCTCCATCTGCTAAATCTTCGCTAAATCTTCGACTATCTATGGTCAAAAGTGGTTTTCTGCTGTGTTTCTGCCTGCCATCGGACTGTACCTCACCTGTGGTTTTCGTGTGTGGTCACCTACCGTGGCGCTGACTTTTGCGGCATCCATCAAGCTATCTCCCAGGGGTTGAATACACGGCCTGACTCGGTTCAATCCACCCCTCTCAGCCTGGTTCTCGCCGTCCCGCACTGCAGAGCAGTCTGCCAGCGATGCTGCCACTTTTCGTGGCTTTTCTGCTGGCTCTGACTGCACTGTCACGCCACGCCACCACCCAACTGTCGCCATGGCTCTCCGGTACTCCTCAGCTCCTCAGCTCCTCAGTCTCTACCACCACACACCTCCCTCACTGGATATATAAACTGGACAATAAAGCAGCTCTGCCTTCTCTATCGTCCCCCCTACATCCACCATGGCTCCCACCGAAAATTCACCATCCATTTCACCGCTAACAACAATATTCCTTCACTCTGGTCTGATCGCAGCTTGCGCCATCCTGGATACCGGCACAACAACATCTACACATGTCATCTGTGCACTGGTCACACGATCCAATACAACCCCCTTCCAGTCCCGACTTCCGCCGCAAGAACTTCACAACAAAAGCATCTCAAGACAGCCCTTCTCAATACCCGGTCAGTCAATAACAAAAGTCTGCTACTGCATGAACTCATACTAGACAATAAACTGGACTTTCTCTGTCTTACTGAAACATGGGACAAACCTCAGGATTACACTGCACTCAACCAGATCTCACCACCCGGATACCTTTACTTTCACAACCTCTGCCTGGACCGCTGAGGAGGCTCCGACTACTTCATTTGAACACTTGGTTTTCAGACTCCCTGGTTCACAGTCAGTGCTTGTTGCCATAATTTACGGCCCCCCCAAAACCTGTCCGTCATTCCTCTCAGACTTCACTGACTTTTACACACAGCTCTCTTCCATCTCCCCATCCATTCTCATCCTTGATGACTTCAATATCCACATTGACTGCCCACATTTAAAATTTACAGCAGATTTCCTGGACATTTTAAACTGCCTCAACCTCACCCAACAAGTCAGTTCACCCACACACACCCATGGACACATTCTCGACTTTGTCTGTTCCTCAGCCTCTGTCCCAGTCCATAACCTAGCACTAACCGACCTTTCTATCTCTGACAACCTGGCTCATTCCCACCCCAACTCCAGAACAAACTTGTTCAATTACCTTCCGCAATCTCAAATCACTATGCCCTACCTCTCTTTCCTCCTCCGTATCATCCTTCCCATCCACCTCCTCCCTACCCACTAATCCAACCACTTCTGATCTTGAACTGCTACAACCATTCTCTCTCCTCTTGCCTTGATGTGCTTGCCCCCTGCAGAACAAAAACAGTCTCATACACCACCTCTGCCCCCTGGTACACCCTGAATTCCACCTCCTCAAAAAGAAACGCAGACAACTGGAAAGACTCGAAGCTTACAAAGACTTCACCTCCATCTATAACACAGCTCTCAAACCTGCCCGATCAAACTATTACTTTCACATCATCCACTCCAACTCTCCCAACACCCGCACCCTGTTTTCCACATTTGCTCAGCTCACCAAACCCATGGACAATATCTCCTCATCATTCACCACAGAGAAATGCAATAACTACTAAAAAATTTTTCACTCCAAAATCCAAACCATTCACTCCACACTCAACAACTCTCGTTCCACTCATCCTCCTCCAGAATCTTGCCTCAACCCAACCACAAACCTCAGACTCTTCCTTCTCCCTCTTATCCTTTTCAGACACTACCAAACTCCTCTCCACCATGAAACTCACAACCTGCCATTTGGGCCTTCTCCCGTCTCCTCTCCTGAAAACCTGCATCCCCACTCTCACCCCACTCATCAGCAACATCATAAATACCTCCCTCAGCTCTGGCACAGTCCCACCTGCACTCAAACTACCCACAATCACACCTTTTCTGAATTTAAAAAATAAAATAAAATGGGCCTGGACCCTGACAACCTGAACAACTTCAGACCCATCTCCAACCTTCCTGTCCTATCCAAAATAACAGAACATGCCATCAACATCCAACTTCAGCAATACCTTTTTAGTGTTTTCATGTGGGTTATTCTTTGATTATTGGAAGAATTCCTATACTTAAAGAATGTGGTAATTGAATTGGATTGATTGGAATTTGATTATTCTGAGCTAAGTTGCACCACGTGGCCTTTGTGATCCTGGCTTTACTAGAATTAAGAGTTTGGAGCACGACTCAACTAGTGTTGGGAAATATTACCAACAATATAATCAATTACCTATTTTAATTAATTCATTAATAATTAATTAAATGTTTGATCTGAAGGTTTGTTAAGTTCTTTGACATAACAGGGACCAGAATCTGAAGTTTTTTTTTTAAACTCTGGTTTATGAATATTTATTGACCAAGTTAAACAGCATTTAAATATCAAATTATGCAAATTAGTTTAGAATGAGTCAATTGAGGCTGATGTGGGCAAAAGAATTGTACACAGGTCTTTCTGTGACATGCGCATACGAACAGTAGAGTGGAGATGTCGTTCAGTGTGGTCCTTCGGGCGGTTTCGATGGAGTTCGAAGTCCTCAGGGCGTTGGATCTGAAGAATCAAACTTGCTGTGTACAATACTTCGCATGTGAGCAGAGGAAAAAGGATTTGTGTCTGGATAATGCACCTTTGATGGCATGGCGGTTGCATGATACTGGGACATGTACCCGCCGGAGTTTTCCTCGAAGCCGTAACTTTGACTTTCGGGCTCAATAAAGGGGTTTGTGCAGGCAAACTGAGCAGTTCTGTGGAGCGGCGCGAACAAGTTCTCTCCCTCAGTAAGTGAGTTAGCCTCAGCATCGCAACTCTCTCCACAAAAAAAGGGGTTATAATGTCCACATTATGGCTCAGCCCTGCTTTCATAAGCATCCACAGTACCTTGGTCGTTATCCTGGATATTGGTCAGTGACATGAATGGGTTGGAGTACGTTTGGAGTCCATGAACATCATGGGGATAGCGAGCGGCGGCCATGTTGAGTTTTAGCTAGTACCGACGCTATTACAGCTCTGTTACAGCCACTTGAGTGAAGCTGTTATTGTCCGTTATTTTTGTCTTTCTTTGCTCACCACTTCTTTAACAATAGAGGGTCCCTTCGTGGTTGCCAGTGTTGAACTGTTCCTCCCTCGGAGGGGAGAGCCATATTCCTCTCCAGGGCCGGAGGGTCGCTGCTGTTGCTCACCACCCCGGGGTTCAACTCCCTGTTCTAAACCCTGTCATTGTCGTGAGTGCATGAGCCAAAGCAAGTACTCAAGTTTGTTGCTCAAGCTCTCCATGGCTTTATTAGTCGTGATGCACATAACAAGCCTGATCCCGGTCACCGTACCTTCCTTCACACATCCACACACAGACAGACCCGTATGTCCGCGTGCCCTGGAAGCATGCACGCAGTCACTCACTCACTCTCATGCTACACACTTCTCCATGCACACTGGCAACAGACACACATCTCACAACATAGGCAACACTGATCTGTGCTGTTTTTTGGTTTCTGACAGTATTCAGCCACCTCTAGCAACAGACTTTAGGTTCAAATGTGCTGGAATTCCCCTTTAAGATCAGGATGCTGTCGAGGGTAGGATGGATATCCGCCAGACTTTTATAAAAGGTTCTGCGATATACTTTCTCCTTGATTACTATTCGAATTCTATAATGCACTTTCAAAGGGCACACTCCCACCTACAATGAATAAAAATTTAATTTCAGTAATACAGAAATAAAGAAAAGATCCACAGCAATGCGTTAATTAAAGACCTATTTCACTTGGAAATGTACATGGCAAGATCCTCATAAAAATTCTATCAAACTGCCTGAAGAAAATACTTCTACAATTATACATCGAAATCAAGTAGGCTTTGTTAAGGGGCAGTCCTCTGCAGACAACTTAAGAAGGTTCTGTCATATCAAACATGACCCTAACCCTGTCCTGGTCTTGTCCCTAGATGCGGAAAAGGCCTTTGATGGGGTTGAATGGGGCTACCTAACACACACTGAAGAAATTTGGATTTAGACCTACATTTCATGCCTGGACTATTACGTTTGCTGTCACCTTAGAACCACTAATCAATGCAATTAAAAACAACCCAAACAATAAAGGGGTACATGCTGGCCAAGAGGAACAGAAATATTCCTCTATGCTGAAGATCTTCTTTTAGTTTCACCCAATCCCACTGCTACTATCCCTCTGATAATTTCACTGATTACTAATTTCCCAAAAATTTCTGGGTACAAAATAAACTGGTCTAACTCAGAGGTAATGCCAATCTCAGCGATATCAGTTTATCTGTCCAATATCTGGGAATTAAACTTACAAGACATCTTGATGAAATCATGCAACCTAGAATCAGTTATCCAAAATATTAAACTCCTCTTAAAAACTGAAGTAAAATGTTCAGGTCCCTAATAGGAGCAATTAACTTGATTAAAATTATTACTATACCTAAGAATAATTATTTAATATAGCTGAAGCCCCTGCTAAAAAAACAACATGGGCTTTCCTGACCTAACATAGAATGGCATCAGTATTCTGTTTCACTGGCTCATTTATCTAAATGCAATCTACCTAAAAACAACAAGACGGCTGGACAAATGTTTGTTTAGGTTGCCATCCTCCACAGCCATTATTGCTCATCTTCTATGGACTGACACTTTATCAGTGGCATTGCAGGAGAGATGCTTCTTCAGATTTTGTCTAAACATTACATCTCGCAGCCCATACACCATGGGGCTTAGAAACCTCGGGACAATTTGCAGTAATATATACCAGATAAATATGAAGTGGAGATATATTCTTGGGAACATAATTAAAACAAGCCTTTGGACAGCCGGATATATGTAAGTTAACATACACATAAAGAGCTGAAAACTATGCAACAAAATGGTATTTCTAGCCTTTTTGGCATCACTATTTGTTGTTTTTGCTGATTTAGCAACTAAAATTATCTGGATATAAGTATAAATCAGAACAAGCCAAACAGCAACTAAATACATTGTAAATATGACTTCTCTCTTTTTGATCATGATGGAATCCTGAAACAAAAGGGTCGCCTCACATAAAACAGTGGTGAAGAACAGAGCAGGCTCAGTTGCTGCAAGAAAAAATATGTCTGGTAAAAATGATAATATGCTTAAGGTCCATATACATGTGATCACTATGTAAATCCTTTTGATGCTGCACAACTGGGGGTGCTGAAGGGGGAAGCATACGGCAATATAGCACTCCACCGCCATCACTGCTAAGTTCAGAGGAGAGTTTAGTGTTGTGAAAACAGCAAATGCAAGAAGAAAACAACACAGAAATGTATTGATGGTGTAGAAAATATAAGAGTACACAAAGAGACTGATGGCAGTGGTGAGTTGGATCATGTCATTCACCACCAGATGGATGAAGAGGATGTAGCGAGGGTTCTGGTAAAAGACCTAAGACAAGAATAATACAGTTCAGCATTAAATAAAGCAATATACATAAGTAAATAAAAGAACTAAAACTACATAAATTGCAGTTAAAAATAAACACAAACTCACCCTATAAATTACAGAGGGACAAATATGTGAGCATTACTGACCTGGTGTTTACTGAAGGTGTAAATGAGAGTCCCATTTAAGTAATTAATAGATATTCCAAGCAGAACAACTGTTATATTTTTCGCTATAGCTGTGTTGAATGAGTCTGGATAGCGGACATAAGATGACCCATTTTGACCAGATGATGAATTCATGGAAGTGCTGTTCCAAAAAGGAATGTCTGCATTATTCAAAGGTATAACAAAAAATGAATATGACTGTCTATAGACATACCTCGAATGTGGTTCACCCTCCCCAGATGAAGATCGGAGGTACATTGAGCTTTATATCAAGTTCTCACAGGAAGGTTGTTAAGGATGATGCAATTTGTAAACCAATAACCAAACCCTACTTTCTTAACCTTCTGACACCCATGGGGATGTTTGTGTATGTTTGGCAAACTTTTTTTCCACATTGAAAAAAAAAGTGTTATGTTGCAGTTAGAGCTATGAAACTTTCCAGATAGTTATTTTTGATAAAATTTTAAAATGGCATCTTCAGCCCTCACCCCTCCCATCTCTGTGCTGCAGTTTTTGCCTGTGTTTGTATCCCTCGGGACCAGACATGTCCCAATGACTTCCATTAGACACTCAATTTTTCAGCCTGCTGTTATAAAGACATTATATAATGTCATATCATGAAATACCATCTCAACCTACGAGAATGGGTTGAAAATTGAATAATTTGACATTTTTATATACATAATTTGACCCCTATTAATTTTTATAGGCAAGTTCCGTCCCCACCATAGCACTGAAACAGCCCTCCTTAAAGTGACTAATGACCTACTCCTGACAGCAGACTCCAGTTCACTCTCCATTCTCCTCCTCCGTGACCTTAGCATTTGGCACCATCGACCACACCATACTCCTCCACCGTCTACAGTGCATTGGCATCTCCGGCACTGCACTCTCCTGGTTCTCCTCCTACGTTTCTGTTAGGGTTTGGTGTTATGTGTTCCCCCTCCGGTCTGTTTCTGCACCTTTCCGGGGGTGTGGCTGGGATAATGCTGCAGTGTGGCTCCCCTGTTGGGTGGTTCACCTGCAGCTTATTGTCCAATCAGCCCCACTACTTAGTCCTGTCCTTGTCCCTTTGTTCCTTGTCAGTTTATTCTTCGTCAATCCCTCATCTACCCTGTGTCTATTGCTTGTGTACATCGTCATCCTGCCTGTCCACATTGTCCTGCCTGACCTTGTTGTCCAACCTGTCTACCCCAGTGTCTTCCCTCCGTTTATGTCTCCAGCCAGCTCCCATCACCACATCCTGCACATCCCCTTTAATAAACCTGTTTTACACCTACCTTCGCCTCTCTCTCTGCTTTGGGGTCCTCTACCACACTCAAAACATGACAGAATGAACTGACCACTTGGATCTCACAGAGTTACTGAGTTTCGGCAGACTCCAGTCCCCCGCTGCCTCATCTATCCTCATCTGTTCCTCTGGAGCAATCTGCAACAGCCTCTACCCCTGTCTCCTTGTCCTGAACGTTGTGCGCTGCCACTGGACATTGTTCTCCATCCGGGGTGGCAGATTCCCTTCCTGAGCTGCCACTGGACACTCGTCTCCATCTGGGGTGGCCGTGTCCCTTCTCGGGCTGCTACTGGTCGCTCCTCTCTCCGTCCTCGGTGCCAGTTTTCCTGTGTCAGTGCCAGTTTCCCCTGGAAGTCGGACTCACTACAGCACTTCAAATAATGACTAAAAACCCACCTGTTCAATCTGGAATTCCCCCCATGATTTTCTACAGTATCACTTCCTATTTGTTTGTAAAGCGCCTGTGAGTGTCCAAAAAAGTGCGGTGTAAGATTTATGTATTATTATTACAGAGCACGGAGCACAGAGCCACAGAGCACAGACTATGAGCAACTCCTGATCAAAAGTCATTGCTTAACTTTTGATTTGAAACCAAATAAATGCTGCAACCAAAGCTAGAGAAGTCCATTCAGGAGGAGCTAGTGTCTTTGTGGCAATAGCCTTTGTGTAGCTAAATTTTGGCACAATTTAGCATATTTCATTATTTACATTAAAACTAGGCGACTTGTGATCAATAGTAATTGCTTCACTTGATTTGAAACACAATAAATTTTGTATGCTGCGCCAGAAAATTCGATTCAGGAGAAGACTAGTTATTAGTTAGTACATTGCTACATGCTGTAGAGCTATATATCATTTTATAACAACTTACCCGGTTCAACAACCTCGCTCACTCTTCTCCAAGCAAGGTCCTTTTTATTCCGGTCTCTGTACTGGCTCATGCTGGTATCATATATGATGGGCTCATTCCCCACCGCAACAATAAGCTTGTCCTCCTTGTTGGAAGAAAGTTCACGTCTGTCTCAACATTTTTATATAGATCTTACACCACTATCATAACACGGCCCCAGATTGTTTAATGTGTGCGACTTGCAGCAGAAAGTTCAGATTTTTCAGCTTTGGCGAAATTTAGGGTTCACATGTCAAACGCCAGTTTTACCACTTCGTGTTGCTCAGTTCACCACTTCGCGTCGCTCCAAACATAGAGTTAACATGTAAACCATTTGCGTTGTTTGCGCCCGTTGTGTCTGGTGTGGATGGTTTACACTTACCCTCAGTTGATTTTTGACTGCGCATGCAAAAGCCCAAGACTCGATTCTCGTTATCGTTTCTAAACACATTTACGAGTGAATTATATTTTTTGAAAAACGCTAAAAAATACATTCTTGAACCATTTTCTTTCAACAACAGTTTCTCTTCTTCTTGACAGTCAGTAGTCGATCCTCACTTGTTGCTTCTGGAAACGACTAGCCTCTTGCTGCCATTAGAATATCTCTTTCTGCAACAACAAACTGACACGTGATTTCAGAGCGAGACTTCAGCTTGGGCTCAGAACAGAAGGTTAGACTGCAAAAGCTAGAAAGCACTCCCCAATGCCTGTCCATGTTACATGCTCTGCAAAATTGTGGTGATGATTTAAATACTGAACCACTGCGTTTAAAAAAAAAAAAGTATTCTCTCGTAAATGGTATTAGAAACGACATCAGCAAAGTCTTTTGGGCTTTCACATTCACAGTTGGAAATCAACAGAGGGAAGTGTAAGGTGCTTATAAAGTTGTTTTCTAATGTTTCCAGACACTAATGAGTGAACCAGGCAGAGCGTTTTGTTTGTTAGACCTGTGGCTGTTGTAAGATGGGTTAAAGTGGTGTTAAGCTTCTTCAATATCAACAAATCAACAAATTGAAAGTTATGAACTTGCCCCCATTACTGCACTAGTTTGTTGCCTTGACAGACTCACTGCCACAGTGAGACATAGGCAACACTGATCTGTGGTGTTTTTTGGCTTCTGACAGTATTCGGCCACCTCTAGAAATGGACTTGAGCTTCAAACGTGCTGGAATTGCCCTTTAAGATCAGGATGCTGTCGAGGGTAGGATGGATATCCGCCAGACTTTTATAAAAGGTTCTGCGATACACTTTCTCCTTGACTACTAATCAAATTCTATAATGCATTTTCAAAGGGCACACTCTCACCTACAATGAATAAAAATTTTATTTCAGTAATACAGAAATAAAGAAAAGATCCACAGCAATGCGTTAATTAAAGACCTATTTCACTTGGAAATGTACATGGCAAGATCCTCATAAAAATTCTATCAAACTGCCTGAAGAAAATACTTCTACAATTATACATCGAAATCAAGTAGGCTTTGTTAAGGGGCAGTCCTCTGCAGACAACTTAAGAAGGTTCTGTCATATCAAACATGACCCTAACCCTGTCCTGGTCTTGTCCCTAGATGCGGAAAAGGCCTTTGATGGGGTTGAATGGGGCTACCTAACACACACTGAAGAAATTTGGATTTAGACCTACATTTCATGCCTGGACTATTTTACTGTACAAAAATATTACTGCTTTGTTTCAAGCAACGGGATCACTTCTCCCCACTTCCACCTCTTCAGAGGGACAAAACAGGGCTGACCGCTCTCTCCTCTTACGTTCGCTGTTGCTTTAGAACCACTAATCAATGCAATTAAAAACAACCCAAACAATAAAGGGGTACATGCTGGCCAAGAGGAACAGAAATATTCCTCTATGCTGAAGATCTTCTTTTAGTCTCACCCAATCCCACAGCTACTATCCCTCTGATAATTTCACTGATTACTAATTTCCCAAAAATTTCTGGGTACAAAATAAACTGGTCGAACTCAGAGGTAATGCCAATCTCAGCGATATCAGTTTATATGTCCAATATTCAATGCCATAATATCTGGGAATTAAACTTACAAAACATCTTGATGAAATCATGCAACCTAGAATCAGTTATCCAAAATATAAACTCTTCTTAAAAAACTGGTTTAAAGGTCTCTAATAGGACCAATTAACTTGATTAAAATGAATATACCTAAGATAAATTATTTAATATATATGATGCCCCTGCTAAAAAAAACAAGATTGCCTTTCCTGACCTAACATAGAATGGTATCAGTATTCTGTTTCACTGGCTCATTTATCTAAATACAATCTACCTAAAAACAACAAGACTGCTGGACAAATGTTTGTATAGGTTGCCATCCTCCACAGCCATTATTGGTCATCTTCTATGGCCTGACACTTTATCAGTGGCATTGCAGGAGAGATGCTTCTTCAGATTTTGTCTAAACATTACATCTCGCAGCCCATACACCATGGGGCTTAGAAACCTCGGGACAATTTGCAGTAATATATACCAGACAAATAGGAAGTGGAGATATATTCTTGGGAACATAATTAAAACAAGCCTTTGGACAGCTGAATATATGTAAGTTAACATACACATAAAGAGCTGAAAACTATGCAACAAAATTGTATTTCTAGCCTTTTTGGCATCACTATTTGTTGTTTTTGCAGATCTAGCAACTAAAAATATCTGGATATAAGTATAAATCAGAACAAGCCAAACAGCAACTAAATACATTGGAAATATGACTTCTCTCTTTTTGATCATGATGGAATCCTGAAACAAATGGGTCGCCTCACATAAAACAGTGGTGAAGAACAGAGCAGGCTCAGTTGCTGCAAGATAAAATATGTCTGGTAAAAATGATAATATGCTTAAGGTCCATATACATGCGATCACTATGTAAATCCTTTTGATGCTGCACAACTGGGGGTGCTGAAGGGGGAAGCATATGGCAATATAGCACTCCACCGCCATCACTGCTAAGTTCAGAGGAGAGTTTAGTGTTGTGAAAATAACAAATGCAAGAAGAAAACAACACAGAACTGTGTTGATGGTGTAGAAGATATAAGCACACACAAAGAGAGTGATGGCAGTGGTGAGTTGGATCATGTCATTCACCACCAGATGGATGAAGAGGATGTAGCGAGGGTTCTGGTAAAAGACCTAAGACAAGAATAATACAGTTCAACATTAAATAAAGCAATATACATAAGTAAATAAAAGAACAACGAAAACTACATAAATTGCAGTTAAAAATAAAAACAAAACTCACCCTATAAATTACTCTAGTAGTTAGAAATACCTAAATATTCAAATTAAATAATCTAAATATATTATTTTTATATAGTCAATTTCATGGATTCTACATTACAAAATTGTATGGTAAATGGTAAAATGCTGTAAGAAATATATTATCCTAGAGCATAACATTTGTGAATCCATAACTCTATAATAGATAACAATTTATTGGAGTAAGATTTACAACAGATGGATAAATATGTGAGCATTACTGACCTGGTGTTTACTGAAGGTGTAAATGAGAGTCCCATTTAAGTAATTAATAGATAGTCCAAGCAGAACAACTGTTATATTTTTCGCTATAGCTGTGTTGAATGAGTCTGGATAGCGGACATAAGATGACCCATTTTGACCAGATGATGAATTCATGGAAGTGCTGTTCCAAAAAGGAATGTCTGCATTATTCAAAGGTATAACCAAAAATGAATATGACTGTCTATAGACATACCTCGAATGTGGTTCACCCTCCCCAGATGAAGATCAGAGGTACATTGAGCTTTATATCAAGTTCTCACAGGAAGTTTGTTAAGGATGATGTCATTTGTAAACCAATAACCAAACCCTACTTTCTTAACCTTCTGACACCCATGGGGATGTTTGTGTATGTTTGGCAAACTTTTTTTTCCACATTGAAAAAAAAAGTGTTATGTTGCAGTTAGAGCTATGAAACTTTCCAGATAATGTTATTTTGTGTTTGTATCCCTCGGGACCAGACATGTCCCAATGACTTCCATTAGACACTCAATTTTTCAGCCTGCTGTTATAAAGACATTATATAATGTGATATCATGAAATACCATCTCAACCTACGCTCATGGGTTGAAAATTGAATAATTTGACATTTTTATATACATAATTTGACCCCTATTAATTTTTATAGGCAAGTTCCGTCCCCACCATAGCACTGAAACAGCCCTCCTTAAAGTGACAGCAGACTCCTGTTCACTCTCCATTCTCCTCCTCCGTGACCTTAGCATTTGGCACCATCGACCACACCATACTCCTCCACCATCTACAGTGCATTGGCATCTCCGGCACTGCACTCTCCTGGTTCTCTTCCTACCTTTCTGTTAGGGTTTGGTGTTATGTGTTCCCCCTCCGGTCTGTTTCTGCACCTTTCCGGGGGTGTGGCTGGGATAATGCTGCAGTGTGGCTCCCCTGTTGGGTGGTTCACCTGCAGCTTATTGTCCAATCAGCCCCACTACTTAGTCCTGTCCTTGTCCCTTTGTTCCATCCATCCATCTTCTCCCGCTTAATCCGGCTGGGTCGCGGGGGCAGCTTGCTCCCCAATACTCATAATAATAATAATAATGTTAGGTTCAAACAGGTTAAACACCATCTAAAACATTCAGAGAAGAAAGACAAGAGAGATTATTTGGTTTTACTCGTGAGGAGAACGGATTGAGACGTGCCCAGATACACTCTCCAACCCGCTCTGGAGCACGCCCGCCGTCTCCTCACTTTTATTTACATTAGGATGGCCCTGGTTACAATGTGTATCGCTGCTCTACAGGAAGGGGGGGAAAAACAGCAGCGATACCAAGATATGATCAATAAAATAAAATATAATTATGCATTATTGATCAAGGTCGGACAGTAGGCTGAGCGCGGTGACCACGCTGGAGTTTGAGCACATTCAGTTCATGTTTTGCCAAAATCAAACAGCTCTTGTCGCATAGGCTGATAAGCCTGGCTCCAGCCAGGCATCAGCTCCACAGCAGTGGAAAAATACTGCACACAGTTTTCAAGCACAAAAGAGATTATTGCAAATACACAAATATCTAACACATGATTAAGACAAATATGGGATAATATAAATAATTATTCTAACATTTCCCTCCTGTTTATCACATATTTGCTGGATAAAATTATTTATAACCACTTCTTTCGATTTTCAGCTACAAACTCATAGATAAATAAAATAAGCTTACACTCGGAGGTTTATGTTATTTACATAGGTGTGTCTTTTTCGTCTCTGAACAATGTGGCAAAAGCCTCAGTGGAGTCCTCAATGTCAGAGTCACCATCAGCCAAAAGATGGATTTGAACTGCCCTGTCCTCTGGACCAGGGGCTATTGCTGTGGTGATTAAACGGTTGACTAGACTACGGATACAGGGAATATAACAGCATCCACACAAGGTCAATATTGTGGCGAACACGGCTACTGAGATCAGTATTGAGCTCACGAGTGCTTTATATCTGCCAAACACCCCCAGCCAGTCATCCCACATTGATTGGTCGATGCCAGACTGCTCCTTCATGCGCTTGTTGAGGGTACGAAGACCCTCTATTGCTCTGGTCAAGCTGCCATCGGATGCAGTATTATTCAGGATGAAAAGTGGCTGACAAAATCGCGCACACGGACCCTTTCTCTACCAAGAGCATATCCAAGGCGATTTTGGAATGATATCAGTGATGTGGCTGCTAACTGCTCGTGCACTGCCTCAAAGCCTGCCTGTGTCCAGTTGCCCAATTTCTGTACATTGTAGTGGATGTAGTTTATTCGGTCTACATTTTTGTTAGGTGTGATTGGAAAAATTGCTGCAATTAAAGGTATGTTTTCAAAACCTGTTGCAATCTGATCTGACAATTTGTATTCGTTGGGAACTCCTCTGGGCACTCCTGTTGCGTCAATATAAGTGGGATCATCATCTCCTAACCTCTTAGAAGCTCTTTTGTCTCTATGCCATTCTTGTGGTAATAGACTACTTGTTGTTCGTAATAAGTCCTGGGCCGAGAGGGGATAAATTTGTCTCCTACATGTAACATAGTATAACACCATTCTAAGGATAGGTTACTTAATATCTTCCCTGTGCCTGTCATATTAATACACGTATAATTCGCCATAAGAACATTTTTGTTAAACAATGGTTTTCTCTTTTCTAGGGGTGTGAGTGGATAAAGTGAGTCCCAGAATGTACAGTTGGCTTGTGGAACAGTCTTTTGCATAACGTCAGTTACACGGTCTGGTGACATAGTCGCTGGTACCACACAAAGTATTGGTCTGGGCCCTAAGCATACAACACAATCAGAATTTACAGCCTTTGCAGCTTGTTCTACCAGAAGCAACCAGTTGTTGCTTTGTCCTGAAATGCCAGTAGTGATTTGGAACCATTCATCTGTAGGTAGTGGTCCATTAACAATTTTGATTTTCATTTTTGTCCTTGTTTTCGGTCCTAGGGTCAGGTTGTCAATTGGGGTGTCTGTTTTAGATGTATTAGAGTTACCTTCGGTAATATTAGGGCATATGGACAACACAGTACATGGGTCTTCTCCACTCTTGTGTACACATAGGGCAAAACTAAAACAGGGGTGATCATCATAATGTGCATAATTTATTCCCCGTGATGGTAATGGCAAAGTCGTTGTATTAAAGTGCAATACTAAAGTTGGATTCCCATTTATCTTTTGCTTTCCCATAATTAGAATTTGAGACCAATTTTTCGCCATAGGGTTCCACCCATATGAATCTTTAGCCCATGTGGAATCAGTAGTGGAGAAGACGTCTTCGGACAATGTCAAAGGGGTATGAAGTACGGCTGTCACAGTCTGTGCAATCATCCTTTCTACTAACCCAGCACTTTGAGGGTGGTAGGCACAATGATTTTTTAAATCAATATGGAATAATTTCCCAATGTGTGAAATTAGACTGTTTACAAAGTGTGTACCATTATCACTATAGATTCTCTCAGTTATGCCAAATCTTGGTATTATATCTTTACACAGCGCCTTAGCCACCGTCAGAGCATCTGGTGTTTTGGTTGGAAATAGTTCTACCCATTTAGAAAATGTGTCTACTATTACTAAACAATATTTCTTGCCTTTACTTTGATTTAATTCTATGAAGTCCATATGAATAATTTGAAATGGATATTGGGGTTGTGGAAATTGTCCTCGCTTGGGTCTTACATTTCCCTGTGAGTTGTGTTTTGCACATACCAGACATGCTCTACAAAACATTTTTGAGTAAGAATTGAACCCATAGGTTGTATAATGTTTCTCTATCTCACCCGCCATCCCTCCTGTTGAGACATGAGTCTTACCATGGCTCAAAATTGCTGCCCATTTGTATAGATTTTTTGGAAGGATTTCACAATAACCTTGAGGTAATCTGGTGAAGGTATATCTCTTACCCTCGAAAGTAAATGCAAACCAGAATTGGCTGTCCTTGTCAATTGGAATTGAGAAAAATGCATTATTAATATCAATTATTGTGAATATCGTAGCATCAGGTCTTAATGAATTTAGTAATGTATGTGGATCTGGAACACATGGAGCTTGTTGAATCACTGCACTGTTCACTGCTTGTAAGTCCTGTATCATACGCCAGCCTATAGAGGGCGCCTGTTTCTTTACTGGGAATATTGGTGTGTTGCATGGTGAGTCATCACACTCAATTATAACACCTGCCTTAATCAGATCATTTATGACTGGTCTTATACCCTCAACTGCGTCAGGCTTCAGTGGGTACTGCTTCACACATGGTCTGTACTCTGATTTTGGTCTTATTATCACTGGTAGGGTTCCTTTAATAAGTCCTACGTCAGATGGGCTTGTTGACCACACCTCGTCTGGTGCGCCAGATAAGAAGTCCTCCTCTGCCTCAGTTAAAAAGATTCGTCATGATTGTTGATCAGAGGGGTCCAAATTTGCCTGTCCTGACATCCTAGCTGTCCAGAATGATGCTTTCCTCGTCAATCCTGTCTCTGCACTGGTTTCTGTATTCACAGAGGTCACAACCCAGTATAAAAACACACACTGTGTCCTAGAATCAAACCAGCAACCAACAAAAGTACTTACTCCCCTCCTTTCACCAAGTTTTCCAATTAATGAACCAACTTTAAGAAGAAAGTTTACATCCTTAGCTTCCACCCACTAACCACGATGAAATATTGTTCTATTATAAACCTCAGGTACACTACTTTACTTTTGGATCTGTATTTTTAACAAATCTACGTGGCTTTGAACATCTTTTACTTGGTGTATAAAAATTATTCCTACATAAAATGAGCGCTGACACAGACAACATGTAGTACAGAACGCACTGAAGCACTTTGCATATCACATTGAAGCATGGGGAATACATGCACATGGACTGAACAACGGCTGCTACTATCACTGCAATAAAAGCAAGTTCCCTAAAAAAATTATAAAATAAGTAAACATAGGACTAGACAAGGCGAATTGTTATTGCTATATTCTGCTTAAGATTATCCTTGTCGACATAAAAAGTACCTAAAAAAATACGCCTAACTGCACAGGACGACCTTCAGAATGAGGGGAGGGAGGGGCTGAGGGATTTTCACATGCACGGGCTTTAGGAGAGAGGAACTTTGAGATGGGAGGGGGAGCACGGGAACGAGCTGAGCACTCACTCCACTCTGTTTCACGGTCCTCCACTAATTTGTACACACAAAAACAACTTTTAACAAACTACAAATTGTGACAAGACAAAACTACAAGTTGTGACAAGACAAAACTACAAGTTGTGACTTTGTGACTGCTGCTTCAAATACTTCTCGTCAAATCATACAACACAGAACTTTCACACCATATGTCAAACTAAATTTCTGGCAATTCTCCCCTATTCATAAAAATGTTGTGATAATTAATCTGCACTTCCTCTTCCTCTGGCCGTTCTGAATCCTCAAAAGTTTCAAAATGGGCAGAGTCACCCTGGTCTAGTCATGCTTGATAGCCTCCTTCATCCTGTCTGCTTTGTGGCCTTGACCTGCAGTGTCTTGCAAAATGTCCTGATTTTCCACATGACCAACATACGTCTGGTTCCTGACTGTCTCGATACTGGGCCCTGTTTTGTCTATAGTCCCTGTTTTGTCTATAGTCCCTGTTTTGTCTATTTTGATATCCTTCTCTACCTCTGCCTCTATTTTGACCTCTTCTGCCTCTACAGGAGGGATGTATTTCACTACTTGACTTTACTTCCTGTATTGCTTGCACTTCTACGCTTGCTTCTGCCTCCTCCGGTGGTGTTGGACGTCTCCTAACTACCACTGTTGTCTCATCGCCTTCCTTTCTATGAAAAAACACTTCTGCCTCTTTACTTCTATCCTGTTTCCTTTTTTGTCGCTCCTCTCTCAGCTTTGCCGTTTCTAACCAACATCCTAACTCTGTTATGCCCTCCCTACGCATTTTCTTCTCATTATTTTCTGTCTTTTCCCTTATCTGGTCACGTAATGCCTTCAAGGTCACTACACTCAGGTTGCCTTTAAAATTATATTTTTCTACCCATAAGTCTAGGTATTTATTATATCCTGTATTTTTTGCCTCCATTATTTTATAATCCTTACATTTTAATCTATCTCTAGGTTTACTGGTTGTTATTAGGTTTCCCATTTTGTCACAATTTGGATCAGTCTGTCACTCGTAGGGAGGTCTCTAAGACTGATTTCAAGGACTGATTGGGATAGTGATTAATCTATTGTTGTGGTATTTCTCACTTCTACCCGTTAAGGTGGAGAAATCTTGTCTTTACATCCACAAAAACTCACTATTTACAATCCCAATCTTTTGGTATGAAATAAATAACCTAGTGGTTATTAATTTCCACTCACACACACTCATTCACACTCCTATTTAATTCTACGGAATTTAACACGAAGAGGACTCCGCCGTCCTTTATTTTCCGGAATTTAACTCGAGGGGACTCCGCCGTCCCGCGGAATTTAACACGAAGAGGACTCCGTCATCCTTACGGAATTTAACTCGAGGAATTCACCTATCAGTGCCTAGGATTATAGGGTTTGTTTACGCGCAACGACCCTCAGTCATTCGCTTCTTTTAAAGTCAAAATTACTCACTGTCTGTTGTCTCTCTCCCTCGGCATTCCGTCAACCGTCGGACTCCAACTGACGAGAAGATAACCAGCCCGAGAAAGGGACTATTCTGCCGTGGCCATGGTCTTTCTGGATTCTTAACGCCCGATGGAGTCTCCAGGTGTCTTGGAATCAGGCTCGAAGGACCAAGTTAATGTTAGGTTCAAACAGGTTAAACACCATCTAAAACATTCAGAGAAGAAAGACAAGAGAGATTATTTGGTTTTACTCGCGAGAAGAACGGATTGAGACGTGCCCAGATACACTCTCCAACCCGCTCTGGAGCACGCCCGCCGTCTCCTCACTTTTATTTACATTAGGATGGCCCTGGTTACAATGTGTATCGCTGCTCTACAGGAAGGGGGGGGAAAACAGCAGCGATACCAAGATATGATAAATAAAATAAAATATAATTATGCATTATTGATCAAGGTCGGACAGTAGGCTGAGCGCGGTGACCACGCTGCAGTTTGAGCACATTCAGTTCATGTTTTGCCAAAATCAAACAGCTCTTGTCGCATAGGCTGATAAGCCTGGCTCCAGCCAGGCATCAGCTCCACAGCAGTGGAAAAATACTGCACACAGTTTTCAAGCACAAAAGAGATTATTGCAAATACACAAATATCTAACACATGATTAAGACAAATATGGGATAATATAAATAATTATTCTAACAAATAATAATACATTTTATTTATAGGGCGCCTTTCTGGGCACTCAAGGTTGCCTCACAACAAGTTTATACATCAATATAAAAATATAAACATTATAACAGTAAAAGCAACAGTTAAAATCTACATTAAAATCAGGCATATGAAAAGACAGTGCAGTTGTGGTTATAATGAATAGGCCAGTTTGAACAGATGAGTTTTGAGTTTGGATTTGAAGTTTGTGAGAGTGTCTGTGTTGCGGAGGTCAGGAGGGAGAGTGTTCCAGAGCTGGGGAGCAGAGCGACTGAATGCCCTGCTCCCCATTGTAACAAGACGGGCAGAGGGGACAGAGAGCTGGAGAGAGGAGGAGGAGCGAAGAGAGCGAACAGGTGTGGCAATATGGAGGAGGTCAGGGAGATATGGAGGTGTGAGGTTGTGGATGGCTTTGAATGTGTGGAACAGGATTTTGTATTGAATGCGGTGTGTGATGGGAAGCCAGTGGAGCTGTTGTAAGACGGGTGTGATGTGGTTTATGGAAGGTGTGTGTGTGATGATGCGAGCAGCAGAGTTCTGAACCAGTTGAAGTTTATGGAGAGTTTTTTGTGGGAGACCAAACAGAAGTGAATTGCAATAATCTAGACGGGAAGTGACAAGGCTGTGTATGAGTACGGCAGTGGACTGTGGAGTGAGGGAGGGTTGGAGTCGATGGATATTGCGGAGGTGGAAGTAGGCGGAGCGAGTGATGCTGTTTATGTGGGAGGCGAAGGAGAGGGTGCTATCGAGGATGACACCCAGGCTCTTGACCTGAGGGGAGGGAGAGATGGAGGAGCCATCAATGGGAATGGAGAAATGATTAATCTTGCTTATGGTGGATTTGGTGCCTACAAGGAGAAGTTCAGTTTTATTGCTATTGAGTTTGAGAAAGTTTGAGGTGAACCATGATTTTATTTCACTGATACAGTTGACAAGGGAAGAGGGTGGGAGTGTGGAGTTTGGTTTGCCAGAGAGGTAGAGCTGGGTGTCATCCGCGTAGCAGTGGAATTGAATGTGGTGTTTCCGGAAAATGTGACCAAGGGGGAGAAGGTAGATGATGAAAAGGAGGGGACCGAGAACAGAACCTTGGGGAACACCTGAGGAGATGGGGACAGGATAAGAAGTGAAAGATTTGAGTTGAATAAACTGAGTGCAGTCGGAAAGATAGGAGTGAAACCAGGTGAGGGTTGTGCCGGAGATGCCGATGGAAGAGAGTCTGTTCAGGAGGATGGAATGAGAAATGGTGTCAAAGGCAGAACTAAGATCAAGCAGAAGGAGGATGGATACTAAACCAGAGTCGACAGAGAGAAGAAGGTCATTAGTGATTTTGAGAAGGGCCGTTTCAGTGCTGTGGAGAGGACGGAAGCCAGATTGAAAACACTCGTACAGGTTATTGGAGGACAGATGAGAGTGAAGTTGAGCAGAAACTGTTTTTTCAAGAATTTTGGAGATGAATGGAAGGTTAGAAATCGGACGGAAATTACTGAGGTCTGCGGGATCTGAACCAGGTTTTTTGAGAATTGGAGTGACAGCAGCAGTTTTGAGAGGAGAGGGGACAGTACCAGAGGTGAGGGAGGCATGAATTATGTTGGTGATAAAAGGAGCAAGAGAAGGCAGTTTGGCTTTGATAAGGACAGTGGGAAGTGGGTCAAGTTGACATGAAGAGGTTTTGGATTTTTGGGTAAAAGAGGAAATTTGATTGATAGAAGGTAGAGTAAATGATGAGAAAGGGGTGGTGGTGATAGGAGATGTAATGACAGGTAGAGTTAGAGCAGAAGAGGGGGTGAGCTGTTGGTGAATAGTGTGGATTTTTGTGGTGAAGAATGAAGCCAAGGTATTGCAGAAGTCAGATGAATAGAGATGAGATGGAAGGGAGTCAGGAGGTTTGGTGATGGTTGAAACAAGAGAGAAGAGGGTCCTGGAATTTCCTTCATTAGTACTGATTAAACCGGAGTAATATGCAGATCTAGTTTTGGAGATGCAATCTTTGTAGTGGAGGGTGTGGTGTGTGTACATGTCCTTGTGAATAGTTAGTCCAGTTTTGTTATAAAGTCTTTCCAGTTGGCGGCCTTTTGCTTTTAACTGTCGGAGAGTGGGGGTGTACCAGGGTGCAGTGTGAGTAAAAGAGACCGATCTGGATTTGGGTGGAGCAAGTGTGTTAAGGATGTTGTGGAGGTGGGTGTTGTAGTGTGACACAAGTTGATCAGGAGTTGCAAAACTGTCTGTACTGGGTAGATTATTGATGTGAAAAGATAAATTGTCCAAATTTATGTCCTTAATTTTACGGAATGTTATGGTGCGCGTGGGGTTGTATTTGGAAAAAGGCAGATTGACAAAAAATGTAAGGAGCATATGATCGGAAAATGGGATGAAGTTGGCTTTGCAGTCCATGGGTGTAATGCCTGAGCAGCAGATTGAGTCTAGAGTATGTCCTTTTGAGTGTGTGGGAAAATTAACAAACTGTTGCAAACCAAAGCTGTCCAGACAGGATATAAAATCGCTGGTGAGTGAATTATTAACAATGTCCAAGTGAATATTTAGATCCCCTAATAGTATGACATTGGAAGAGAGTGTGGAAACATGTGTTAAAAAAGCTGCAAAGTCTGTTATAAAATCCTTGTTTTGCTTTGGAGGTCTGTAGATGGTGGCAATGATAGTAGGAGTTGGTCCAGAGAGCTGACATACAGTGGCCTCAAATGACTGATAGACAGGCACAGTCACAGGAGCTACTTTCCAACTCTCGCGGTAGATTATCGCGAGACCGCCCCCTCGACCGGTGACACGAGGCTGGGAGAGGTAAACAAACCCCGGGGGAGTAGCCTCGTTGAGGTGACTGAAGTCATTTTTAAGCTGCCACGTCTCCGTCAAGCACAAAAAGTCTAACTTACGGTTTGCCAGAAGTTCCTGGACGAGATGGCCCTTGTTGGTCAGAGAGCGGGTGTTAAGAAGACCGAAGCTGACTGTAGTAGTGCTACTGCCGCTAGCCATGTTCGCCGTTCTCTGCACCCGGGCCAAGACGCGCTCGGCACGGCGACAGGTGTTTCTCTTTGGACGGCGGGCAGTGGACCAAAGCGACGGGATGGAGCTGGAGTTGTCGTATTGGTAGTTCCGACGTGAGCCCCGGTGGACTGGTCTACGGCGAGGCACGTACAGAATGTCCGGGTGTTGGAGCAGAGCAGGCGCTGGTACGTTGTGTGGATGTATATGGAGCTTAAACTCAGAGGCAGAATACTGGAACAGTGCTGTAGCAGGATGGTGGATAATTGACAGGATGAACCAGAGGAGTACCAGCCACGCATAGTTCCTCCACATTGCTGCAAGGGCTGCGACTTCTGCGTGGAGCTGTTGCTAGGTGACGTGCAACAGGTAAGCTAAAGTTGCACGAAAAAAACACGACACCTCAGTGACAGTTTATATATTGTGGAGGGTTTTTTAAAGTATAGCACAATCCACCTGTAGACCACAAATGCAGAGTCATTTGGCGAGATTATCTCGAAAAATAACGCCAAGGAGCAGCGGCAGCCAAAAATGCGTCAGCATTCTCCAACCGGAACCGGAAGTACTACTAGTTTACACCTACCTTCGCCTCTCTCTCTCTGCTTTGGGGTCCTCTACCACACTCAAAACATGACAGAATGAACTGACCACTTGGATCCCGCAGAGTTACTGAGTTTCGGCAGACTCCAGTCCCCTGCTGCCTCATCTATCCTCATCTGTTCCTCTGGAGCAATCTGCAACAGCCTCTACCCCCGTCCCCTTGTCCTGAATGTTGTGAGCTGCCGCTGGACACTGTTTTCTGTCCGGGGTGAGAGATTTCCTTTTGTGCGCTGCCACTGGACATTGTTCTCCATCCGGGGTGGCAGATTCCCTTCCTGGGCTGCCACTGGACACTCGTCTCCATCTGGGGTGGCAGATTCCCTTCTCGGGCTGCTACTGGTCGCTCCTCTCTCCGTCCTGGGTGCCAGTTCCCTGTGCCAGTGCCAGTTTCCCCTGGAAGTCGGACTCACTACAGCACTTCAAATAATGACTAAAAACCCACCTGTTCAATCTGGAATTCCCCCCATGATTTTCTACAGTATCACTTCCTATTTGTTTGTAAAGCGCCTGTGAGTGTCCAAAAAAGCGCTGTGTAAGTTTGATGTATTATTATTATTATTATTACAGAGCACGGAGCACAGAGCCACAGAGCACAGACTATGAGCAACTCCTGATCAAAAGTAATTGCTTAACTTTTGATTTGAAACCAAATAAATGCTGCAACCAAAGCCAGAGAAGTCCATTCAGGAGGAGCTAGTGTCTTTGTGGCAATAGCCTTTGTGTAGCTAAATTTTGGCACAATTTAGCATATTTCATTATTTACATTAACCCCTATGAACTAACATCAAGGACCATGTTGTCCACCCTCCTGTGGGCTCACCACCTGCAGAGGGGTTTATAGGGGGGGTCAGGTGCTATGAGTATTGGGCAGCACGCTGCTCCAGCGACCCAGCCGTATTAAGCGGGAGAAGATGGATGGATGGATGGATGGCAGGCATTATTTACATTAAAACTAGGCGACTTGTGATCAATAGTATTTGCTTCACTTGATTTGAAACACAATAAATTTTGTATGCTACGCCAGAAAAGTCGATTCAGGAGAAGACTAGTTATTAGTTAGTACATTGCTACATGCTGTAGAGCTATATGTCATTTTATAACAACTTACCCGGTTCAACAACCTCGCTCACTCTTCTCCAAGCAAGGTCCTTTTTATTCCGGTCTCTGTACTGGCTCATGCTGGTATCATATATAATGGGCTCATTCCCCACCGCAACAATAAGCTTGTCCTCCTTGTTGGAAGAAAGTTCACGTCTGTCTCAACATTTTTATATAGATCTTACGCCACTATCATAACACGGCCCCAGATTGTTTAATGTGTACGACTTACAGCAGAAAGTTCAGATTTTTCAGCTTTGGCGAAATTTAGGGTTCACATGTCAAACGCCAGTTTTACCACTTCGTGTTGCTCAATTCACCACTTCGCGTCGCTCCAAACATAGAGTTAACATGTAAACCATTTGCGTTGTTTGCGCCCGTTGTGTCTGGTGTGGACGGTTTACACTTACCCTCAGTTGATTTCTGACTGCGCATGCAAAAGCCCAAGACTCGATTCTCATTATCGTTTCTAAACACATTTACGAGTGAATTATATTTTTTGAAAAATGCTAAAAAATACATTCTTGAACCATTTTCTTTCAACAACAGTTTCTCTTCTTCTTGACAGTCAGTAGTCGATCCTCACTTGTTGCTTCTGGAAATGACTAGCCTCTTGCTGCCATTAGAATATCTCTTTCTGCAACAACAAACTCACACGTGATTTCAGAGCGAGACTTCAGCTTGGGCTCAGAACAGAAGGTTAGACTGCAAAAGCTAGAAAGCACTCCCCAATGCCTGTCCATGTTACATGCTCTGCAAAATTGTGGTGATGATTTAAATACTGAACCACTGCGTTAAAAAAAAAAAAAAAAGTATTCTCTCGTAAATGGGATTAGAAACGACATCAGCAAAGTCTTTTGGGCTTTCACATTCACAGTTGGAAATCAACAGAGGGAAGTGTAAGGTGCTTATAAAGTTGTTTTCTAATGTTTCCAGACACTAATGAGTGAGCCAGGCAGAGCGTTTTGTTTATTAGAGCTGTGGCTGTTGTAAGATGGGTTAAAGTGGTGTTAAGCTTCTTCAATATCAACAAATCAACAAATTGAAAGTTATGAACTTGCCCCCATTACTGCACTAGTTTGTTGCCTTGACAGACTCACTGCCACAGTGAGACATAGGCAACACTGATCTGTGGTGCTTTTTGGCTTCTGACAGTATTCGGCCACCTCTAGCAATGGACTTGAGCTTCAAACGTGCTGGAATTGCCCTTTAAGATCAGGATGCTGTCGAGAGTAGGATGGATATCCGCCAGACTTTTATAAAAGGTTCTGCGATACACTTTCTCCTTGACTACTAATCGAATTCTATAATGCATTTTCAAAGGGCACACTCTCACCTACAATGAATAAAAATTTTATTTCAGTAATACAGAAATAAAGAAAAGATCCACAGCAATGCGTTAATTAAAGACCTATTTCACTTGGAAATGTACAAGATCCTCATAAAAATTCTATCAAACTGCCTGAAGAAAATACTTCTACAATTATACATCGAAATCAAGTAGGCTTTGTTAAGGGGCAGTCCTCTGCAGACAACTTAAGAAGGTTCTGTCATATCAAACATGACCCTAACCCTGTCCTGGTCTTGTCCCTAGATGCGGAAAAGGCCTTTGATGGGGTTGAATGGGGCTACCTAACACACACTGACGAAATTTGGATTTAGACCTACATTTCATGCCTGGACTATTTTACTGTACAAAAATATTACTGCTTTGTTTCAAGCAACGGGATCACTTCTCCCCACTTCCACCTCTTCAGAGGGACAAAACAGGGCTGACCGCTCTCTCCTCTTACGTTTGCTGTTGCTTTAGAACCACTAATCAATGCAATTAAAAACAACCCAAACAATAAAGGGGTACATGCTGGCCAAGAGGAACAGAAATATTCCTCTATGCTGAAGATCTTCTTTTAGTCTCACCCAATCCCACTGCTACTATCCCTCTTATAATTTCACTGATTACTAATTTCCCAAAAATTTCTGGGTACAAAATAAACTGGTCGAACTCAGAGGTAATGCCAATCTCAGCGATATCAGTTTATATGTCCAATATTCAATGCCATAATATCTGGGAATTAAACTTACAAAACATCTTGATGAAATCATGCAACCTAGAATCAGTTATACAAAATATTAAACTCCTCTTAAAAAACTGGTTTAAAGGTCTCTAATAGGACCAATTAACTTGATTAAAATGAATAAGATAAATTATTTAATATATATGATGCCCCTGCTAAAAAAACAACATGGGCTTTCCTGACCTAACATAGAATGGTATCAGTATTCTGTTTCATTGGCTCATTTATCTAAATGCAATCTACCTAAAAACAACAAGACTGCTGGACAAATGTTTGTTTAGGTTGCCATCCTCCACAGCCATTATTGCTCATCTTCTATGGCCTGACACTTTATCAGTGGCATTGCAGGAGAGATGCTTCTTCAGATTTTGTCTAAACATTACATCTCGCAGCCCATACACCATGGGGCTTAGAAACCTCGGGACAATTTGCAGTAATATATACCAGACAAATAGGAAGTGGAGATATATTCTTGGGAACATAATTAAAACAAGCCTTTGGACAGGCGGATATATGTAAGTTAACATACACATAAAGAGCTGAAAACTATGCAACAAAATGGTATTTCTAGCCTTTTTGGCATCACTATTTGTTGTTTTTGCAGATCTAGCAACTAAAAATATCTGGATATAAGTATAAATCAGAACAAGCCAAACAGCAACTAAATACATTGTAAATATGACTTCTCTCTTTTTGATCATGATGGAATCCTGAAACAAAACGGTCGCCTCACATAAAACAGTGGTGAAGAACAGAGCAGGCTCAGTTGCTGCAAGATAAAATATGTCTGGTAAAAATGATAATATGCTTAAGGTCCATATACAAGCGATCACTATGTAAATCCTTTTGATGCTGCACAACTGGGGGTGCTGAAGGGGGAAGCATATGGCAATATAGCACTCCACCGCCATCACTGCTAAGTTCAGAGGAGAGTTTAGTGTTGTGAAAACAGCAAATGCAATAAGAAAACAACACAGAACTGTGTTGATGGTGTAGAAGATATAAGTGCACACAAAGAGAGTGATGGCAGTGGTGAGTTGGATCATGTCATTCACCACCAGATGGATGAAGAGGATGTAGCGAGGGTTCTGGTAAAAGACCTAAGACAAGAATAATACAGTTCAGCATTAAATAAAGCAATATACATAAGTAAATAAAAGAACAATGAAAACTACATAAATTGCAGTTAAAAATAAAAAAACAAAACTCACCCTATAAATTACTCTAGTAGTTAGAAATACCTAAATATTCAAATTAAATAATCTAAATATATTATTTTTATATAATCACTTGCATGGATTCTACATTACAAAATTGTATGGTAAATGGTAAAATGTTGTAAGAAATATATTATCCTAGAGCATAACATTTGTGAATCCATAACTCTAAAATAGATAACAATTTATTGGAGTAAGATTTACAACAGATGGATAAATATGTGAGCATTACTGACCTGGTGTTTACTGAAGGTGTAAATGAGAGTCCCGTTTAAGTAATTAATAGATATTCCAAGCAGAACAACTGTTATATTTTTCGCTATAGCTGTGTTGAATGAGTCTGGATAGCGGACATAAGATGACCCATTTTGACCAGATGATGAATTCATGGAAGTGCTGTTCCAAAAAGGAATGTCTGCATTATTCAAAGGTATAACCAAAAATGAATATGACTGTCTATAGACATACCTCGAATGTGGTTCACCCTCCCCAGATGAAGATCAGAGGTACATTGAGCTTTATATCAAGTTCTCACAGGAAGTTTGTTAAGGATGATGTCATTTGTAAACCAATAACCAAACCCTACTTTCTTAACCTTCTGACACCCATGGGGATGTTTGTGTATGTTTGGCAAACTTTTTTTTTCCATGTTGAAAGAAAAAGTGTTATGTTGCAGTTAGAGCTATGAAACTTTCCAGATAATGTTTTTTATTATATGTTAAAATGGCATCTTCAGCCCTCGCCCCTCCCATCTCTGTGCTGCAGTTTTTGCCTGTGTTTGTATCCCTCGGGACCAAACATGTCCCAATGATTTCCATTAGACACTCACTTTTTCAGCCTGCTGTTATAAAGACATTATATAATGTCATATGAAATACCATCTCAACCTACGCGAATGGGTTGAAAATTGAATAATAATAATAATTATTATTATTTTCATGAGGTGGCTCATCAGATGGACTCATTTCTAAGTATTGATCTGGGTAATCTGTTGGATCAGCTTTGGCTCCTGTTCCTGTTCAAGCTCCTCTTTCAGCTCTGGTTTCCCATCCTGCTTTGCCCCCGTGAACCCTTCATTCCCACTCCTGCCATATACTCAGGTGAAGTAGGGGTATGTAGTCAATTTCTGCACCAGTGCTTGCTAGTTTTTGACCAACAAGCACTTACTTATGCCTCTGATAGAGCTAAGGTAGCTTTTATTATGAGTTTATTTTCTGGTAAAGCTTCTGCTTGGGCTATAGCTGTAAATTGTAACTCCCCAGTCTGCGACACCCTAATCCTAACCCTAACGAGATGTGATGAGTTTTTGACCACTCTCTACAGGGGAAAGAGGCAAGTTGCCTTCTTTCACACCGCCAGGGTACAGGCTCAGTAACTACTCTATTGATTTCCATATTCTAGCTGCTGAGACTGGGTGGGATGAAAAGGCATTAGGTATTTTTCCAGGGTTTGAGTGAGGAGCTTAAAGACCAGCTACCTGCTCGGGATGAGACCTCTTCCCTTGAGGACTTGATTTCCTTAGCCATTCGTTTAGACAATTATCTAGCTGAAAGAAAAAACAGCAGAAAGGAAAAGAACAGCTAGAAGTGCTCCTCCTGCCAACTCCCTTCCCCCACTGCCTCACCAGTCCACACCTGCACCCCTGGAGCAATCAGCCCTCGCCTCCGCACTTAAGCCCCTTTCACATTGGCTGCCGATGTATTTGCGATGCGTTGGCGACTGCAATATCGCAAACACCTTTTCAAGACATCGCTAGTGTTCCTCTTTTACGATATATTTACATACTGTTGACGATACTTTGTGACACTGTGATGTGTTGACGATGTCTTGATGGTTGCAATGCAAAGATGTTGTTACCGTGATCTTATAACGATGTCTTGACAAACATTAATGAATATTGGCAACTGTAGACAAATTATCAGCGAGGACATGCGATATGGATGGAATTCAGTAATGACCTAATGGCAACTTGGTGACTGCTCCATGAAGTACTGGCGACATGACTTTCGCTTATATATAAAGAGGTGCAACAATGCTGGAGGGTGAGGATTAAACCGGCCTATGCACACTGCATTTGTATAATCTCTGAAAAGTTTAACATAAATCATCTCCAACACACAGAATGGACTCACCATAAGGAGCACGTCCCTCTTTCACAGAAAGAACACAAGTAATGCACTGAATCTTGTCCTTTAGTCCGACAAAAGCTGACCTTGTCAGCGCATGGGTTGTTTTTTTTTCAGTGCTTTATAGTTCATGTGATTTTAAGTTTTGTTTCTGTAAAACGTAAACAAATGTGCGCAAAGCTGCATTAAACACATTATTACTCATTGTATATATACTGGTTCCGGGGGAATAGACGCCACTCATGGATCTGCTGTGATCTGTCTTTTGCAGCTCAGCTGGGCGTGCAGCTTGTCTGTGATGTAGTCCAGAAATCCATCTATTCATGAATATGTTGGTTTAATTTCAGATGTGAATCGCAAGTGTTTGCAGAGGGTTCATCAATATTTGTTATTGAATCTCTACTCTACAGAGTCCTCTGAACTCTGTGGAACCCATGTAGCTGGGAAGAATGGGGCTCAGTCCTGAGGAGTCTGCATCTACAGCAGCCAAGGTGGACACACTGTGGCCAATTGGTCCTCTAGACCAAAAGAACAAGCTCATCAGCCAGCGGAGGAGCACTGGTGAGCCATACTCCATCAGACCCCTCCTTCAGACGTGTTCTGCTCCAAGGTACTGTGTCCCATTCTACTGACTCCTTTCCCCTGCTAGCTTTAATGGATTCTGTAGCTGATGGTAACTTTATTGTGGTCAGTCTAAGGCACATCTGTGCACTAATCCTGCTGTCTAATCAGCATCTTGATATGCCATACCTGTGAGGTGGGATGAATTATCTGGACAAAGGAGAAATGCTCACTAACACAGATTTAAACAGATTTGTGAACAGTATTGGAGGGAAATCTTTTTAAAGGGAAGCCTTTTGTGTATGTAGAAAAAGTTTTAAATCTTTGAGTCCAGCTCACGAAAAATGGGAGCAAAAACAAAAGTGTGGCATTTAAATTTTTGTTCAGTGTAGATTTGTGTTTGTTTATCTTGATGACATTTTGATTTTCTCCCATTCATTTCAAGAACATCTTCAGCCCTTTCTCGTACTGCCGTTCTCCAGCTCCTGATTATAAGGCTGGTCAGAGGGTCTGGCTCTCCATGCATGATCTACCACTACAAACTGAATCCAAGAAATTGTCACCCAGATACACTGGTCCATAAAAAATGATAAAGTGATTGTCTATCTTAAATTGCCTCCTTTTTTGAATGTTCATCCTGCCTTCCATGTTTACCTCCTAAAACCGGTCACTTCCAGGGGCCTGTTCCAGAAAGCGGGTTCAAACATACTCTGAGTTTAACCATGAGCTCTGGGTTGACTTACCCTGAGACGGGAAACCCTGAGTTTTCGGTTCCAGAACAGGTGATATGAATGAGGTTAATCAACTCTGAGTAGGTTTACCTCGAGTTACGTGCGTGCACGACTACTATAAAAAGCCATAGTCAATGGATCCCCGAAACCATGAGCGTCACCATGACAACTACGAAAAAGCGATCCACCTACTTCAGCCCGCTTGAGCTCGAAGTCCTAATGGAGGCATACGCGGAGAAAGAACATATTTTCCAGCGTAAATCAAACACCGCTGCAGCGGCAAAGGAGAGAGAGGCGCGTGGGAAGAAATTGCAGCCCGAGTCAATGCGTGAGTTTAAATTGTTTAATTAAGTTAACATTCAACTGTAAGATCATCGCTTATTTGCTGAGTTAAATAGGAATAAAATCTGATTTTCGTTTAGGTGCAATCCAACAGGGGAGAGAAGAACTTGGAAGCAGCTAAAAATGAAATATAAAAATATCGTACAAAGCGGCAAGGCATGTTTTTTTAAATGCCTTAGGTTGTTAAAGTAAATGTTAATTCAGTGGCTACTTCAAATAGTAATGCTAATTATTAACAAAATGCTGTTTAAACATGCCCTCCCACTTAAAGTAAATGAAAACTTTATTTGTTTAGCCTATACATTTATAGTTTAATAGGCTGCATTTGAAATGTGACTGTGCACATGACAAAAAATCATCTGAGTTCTGCTCAGCCAACAGAAAGAAGCAGAGGCCAAAAAGACGAGGACGAGTTTGACCGAGGCTGAGGTGAGGCCCTCAGCCAAAACGCTCCCCGGCCAGTGGCTGAGGGCCCTGGGGGAAGCTCTTCTGAGCCCAGCACCCCCATGGACACAAGTGCCTACATCAGATGCAAGTATACACTTCTGTCTGCATTTAATCAAATAAAATAAGACCAATAGATATATCCTATTTTATTCACCCAACAGTTGAGGATGGTGTCCTCTGCCTGGTGCAGCCTCCCCACCCAATACAACACCCTGCAGCTGTAACTATTCCATACTCAGATCCTGCCTCAGGTGGTAGTTGAAAGTATTCTGAAACAGTCTCTCTCTATCACAGGAGGAGGAGGCTGATGATGATGATGAGGAGGAGACGCTGACTGCTGCCTCAGGGATAGATCCAGAGGGGCCAACTGAAGTATGTGTTAATATGATGTGAAGTTACTGCAGAGCCATGAGGCCCATTCACATTTCTTTACACTGTTGAGTGAAATATAGTTTCATGTACATTGAAGTGATGAGTGGACAAAAGACTACGTACATTTTTACTGTATGTTTCAACAGGACATGGCTGGGCATCATGAGCAGCTCCATCAAGTTCAGCCGCACAGCTTCATACAGTGAGATTTTCCTGTGAAATCTGTATGTAGAACTGCGGCACTTAAATGTTGTGCATATGTTTCACAGTTACCAGCCAAAGAGTTGTACAGGGTGCACCTGATAAAGAAAATTAAAAAAACAGAAAAGGAAATGACCTATCTAGATCTGCAGATAAGGAAGGCAGATCTGGAAATTCAGTTACTGGAACGCCAGTTGAGGTGGTGCATTGGTGAAATGGAGGAATATGTTAATAATTGGAACTACCGTAAATTCCGGACTACAGAGCGCACCCTATTAAGAGCCGCATGCTCAGATTTATGAAGAAAAATCAATTTTGTAATTATATGAGCCGCACCATATTATAAACCGCTGGCCAAAGACTAGGCGGGGGGTTCGCGTCTGTGTCCCCGCCGCCTGGAGCGCCTCCGGGACGGGCCGCGGACGCGGTCCCCCGCTGAACTCTGGGGACGGACTCGCTCACTGGTGACACTTGGGACACACACGCGCCACAGGCACTTACACACCTTCACACACTTGGGACACACACGCGCCACAGGCACTTACACACCTTCACACACTTGGGACACACACACGCGAAATGCACATACACACCTTGGCGCTCTGGGAATAAACCACGGTAGCGATCGCTTTAGCCTTCAGTCTGATTTGTACAGCGGAAACATCGCGGCCGCTCTTTGCGTGTTAACCCAGTCCTCTGAAAGCTTTGGTTGTCTTTTTTACACTGGCTCAGTTCTTCTTGCTGGAGCCTCCACCTTCGCACTATCTACTCGTTTATGCCAATTTTACGGGCAGCAGCTCGATTTCCTTCTTTAACTGCCAGAGTGATCGCTTTTAGTTTAAAAGCTGCATCATATGCTTTTGTCTGGTATTCTCCATGTTGATGAGGGTTAGCAGAAAGACTGAAATAAGGAAGTTGTGATTAATCATACAATTTCATTGGACCTCAGTGAACTACTTATTCATTTTATTGGTCCATGTTTTTCCGCGATGAAAAAATAAATAAAAAGCCGCTTCATATTACACGCCGCAGTGTTGAAAGTGTAGAAAAAAGTAGCGGCTTGTGATCCGGAATTTACGGTATTATAAATCCTAACTGTTGCTTTTGTACTGTAGGGAATAAAGATGAACCAAATCACATTTGAATATGTGTTTTATTTTCAAAAGTAGTTCCTGCAAATGAGGTCTCTCACAGTTCTTCCATCCCGGACATCTTCAGGGTGGATGGGGTGGTCATCCTCTGGGTCATTGATTTGTACAGCAGGGTGTTGCTCTCCCCTAATAACTGCAATATTATGGAAAACAACACAGGCCACAATGATGTCACATGCCCTCTCTGGAGTGACCCTGAGCTTGTGCAAGCACTGGAACCGGGATTTGAGTAGGCCAATGGTCATCTCAACCTGGGCTCTAGTCCTGCAGTGGGCCACATTAAAACGCTGTTGGGGCCCCGGCTCAGGGTCAGGGTCAGGGTTCAACAGAGTGGGCTGGCATGGGTAGCCTCGATCCCCTAATAGGTAGCCATTAAACTCCCCTGTAATTATAGAGGACACATTTGAGTGCATTTAAAAAGAGACAAAGAACATTTGTACAAAGCTTCAGCTTCCTTACCACGTGCAAGTCTGTTGCTCAGACTAGACTCCCTGTAGATCCGAGAATCATGGACAGAGCCAGGCCACTTGGCTTCTACATTTGTAATGTAGGTTGCATCGGATATGATCTTCACAGTGCAGAGAATGACATGAGTTAGTTGTATTGTACTGTAGCCTACATTTTCATACAGCCTACATATTTTTTAAGATTATAGATCATATACCTGTACATTGATGCTGTGAAAAGATTTTCTGTTAACATAATCCGCCTCATTCTCTGTAGGTGCAGTGATGGGAATGTGGGTCCCATCTATGCACCTATTATATTAGGAAGCCCTGCAAAATTACATTTAATTAAGTTAACTAATCTGACTGACTGAGGTAGCAGCAAAATGTAAAGAAATAACCAAAAAAATAAATTAAATGAATAGGCCTATATTATTTCTACATCAATTACCTGCAATTCTGTGGAATTCCTCCTTGATGTTGCGGGTGGGTTTGTGTCCGGGGAACACCACCATCACCGGCAACAGGCGTTTCAGTGCCAGGGTCACTTTCCTCATCGCTCTGTGTGGCCTTGCCCTAGTGCTCCGCGTCGCCAATATTGTACAGAAAACTCCCGCTTGCATAAAAACGTAGCGCGATGCACAGGATTTGAAGGGAAGTGAGCGCACGTCCGTGGTGGGTGAAGTTTGTAATATGAGGCCGGAGGAGACTTTCAAGATAAATGATACCGTTTGATGAAAAGCGGTAGCGCTCAAACAGATATTCATCTGGAAATGACTGAATATCCAGCCTGGGCCGAAAGGTTCTCTCGCGGCGCAAAGCGTTTCGAATAATTTGTGCTTCCATGTCTATTGGGTTTGGGAGGAATGGACAAGCCATGCTGTGTCAAAGCGATTTTCATGCGAGAGGAGCGGAAAAACTCAGGGTTATTTCAAGTAAACCTGCCCCCGAGCAGGTTATGTTCACAGAGTCTGTTACCACGGTGACTGACTCAGTGTTTCAGTTACCTCGCTTTCTGGAACAGAAAACCCAGGCCTTTTGGAAGAATGATTTCTATAATTTGCCACTAGGCCATGCTAAATGGTATAAGAATGAATCTGCTGTTGTGCAAAACACAATGATGCACCAAAATCAAAATTGTTATAAATGAGTAATGTGTGTGTGTATATATATATATATATATATATATATATATAAATATATATATATATATATATATATACATATACACACATACACATATACATATATATATATATATATATATATATATATATATATTAGGGGTGGGTATTGCCAACAACCTTGCGATACGATACACTTCGCGATACAGGGGTCTCGATACGATACGATTCACGATACAGGGGTATGCCGATACATGGTCTTCAAGGCGATACGTATCCCGATATTTTACATTACGTAACCTATAATTAAAAAAAAAAGACAGATGTTTAGATGTTATTTTTATTTTGGTGTAGCGCATCAGTTACAATGCAACAGAAGAAGGCTGTAAGGCAGAAACTGCCCTTGATTAACCTGTTAACACCCGCACTCGGCACAAGTGTTCAAATATGTACCAGATGTTCCAAACTGTTTTAAGATGTAATGTATAATAAATAAACCATCTTCTGAAATTTAGGCATGTTTTCTTAAGATAAATAACTAAAACAAGCCAAAAAATTTCGCTCCATATGCCTCCACCTGTGAGTGTGCGTAAAAGGAGGAGAGAGAGAGTCTCCATACACAGAGCGCATGGAGCTAGCCTATCACTACAGCACCTCTGCCCCACATGGGGCCCACCGCTGAAATCGTCTTTTCATAGGCTACTCACATCTGTCAATCATTTCCTGAAAGAACCAATAACTGAAGAGGTTTTGCCGTGGAACTGTCCCTTGGTCATGCGTAATACGCCGCTAACTGGATGCACTCGTTTTGTTCCCCAAGCTGTAGCGCGGCGCCCCGTAGCCGGACCGAAGCCTGGATACGCTTGTTTTGTAGCTAAGAGTGTGGAGAAAACAAACATACCCCACACCGCTAACAGGAGCTAAGTGTTTAGCTATGCTAAGGACCAAGAGCGAGAGTAGTAGAGAGATGCATCGCTCATCCATTCAGACAAACTCGGACTTTCTGGATTATTTCTCCACATGGAATTATTTTATGAAAAAAACAACTGGATATTCTTTTTCTGTGGACTGTTACGGACTAATTGAGCACAGCTATTCCTGAATTGGACCCGTTTCGGACCGACAGAACCGGCTCAAAGGTAAGAAATGCGATGAATATTTTCGGGAATTATAAGTTATGGCTCTTTGGGCTCGCTGTGTGGCATAAAATGAATGATATGGTGGTTTTACTGAGGAATTAAGCTTTCAAACGATGTATAGCATGTCAATATTGGAAAAATAAGTACGGTGAATATCTGGCTTGACTTTTTAATGTTGTGTAATCGCCCGCGGGTGGGTGTTAAGTTTATTAATGTAAACATGGCTTAACAAGGCTGTATGCTGACATGCAGCTCCTTTGATGAAAGTAAACTTAAGATATGGCCTTAACAAGGCTGTAGTGCAGAAGGAATGCTGCCTTTGACAATACGAAATGCGCATTGCAAGGATCACTTATCAGACGCAGTTTGCTGAAGCTTGATAAATAATGTTTGTTGCATGTAAAATATCGATACTCACGCCTCCGTATCGATACGTGTATTGCCAAGAGGCCCACGACGATGTATCCCCGTATCGATTTTTTGAACACACCCCTAATATATATATATATATATATATATATATATATATATATATATATATATATATATATATTAGTCACTGGACTTTCCCATGGGGGACCCGGGATCGAATCCACCCCCAAGGGCATTAGGAGCGAAACCAGTGTGGGTCCTTGGGCAAGACCCTTTACGCTACTGCCCACCTCATACAATGATGAGAGGCGATAAAACTTACGAGATGCCGGCTCAGACGTCGCCCGGCCAAACAAGGTCTGCGTCAGGTGTCGAGGAACCAGGACACCTTGATGAGAAATGGGCGACTGGAACAAGACGGAAATGGGCGAGATGCGAGAACCAGGCTCTGTTGGATGCTACTACTCCAGTAACCCTAGTCAGAGGGGTTACATGAACAGGATGTGGGAGAAATGGTTACTACGATACCCACAGTCCAAGCTAACGGCCAAACAACTAGTAGCTCAGTGTTCCAACATCCACAAACGGCAACTGCTATCACAACTAGAGATTGACGAGGTACAACACAATTGCTACGGCAAGGGGGAGCCAGGACGCCAGGTCAGAGGGGAGTTAACACTAACTCCCCAACCAGAGATTGGGAAGGAAGCCCCTTAATAAGTATCACGCTGAGCGAGGCAGCGACTGACCTGAAAGACAAGATCATGGCCCGGATGAACACAAGGCAACCCCGACGCCAGCTACACAGGCTAAGTGAAGTACCATCTGAAAGTCTGCTAGAGGATGTGAATGCAGCACTCAGAGCGATCCCTACCACAACCATCACTGAAACCAATGAGCTGATCTACACTTCAGCAGCAGTGATCCTAGAGGTGTTGGGCTATAAGAGCAACCATGGGAGCCATGAGATACGATACCCACCATGGAAAAGACGGTTAGAGGCTAAAATCAAGGAAGTGCGGCGAGAAGTGAGCCAACTGTCAGAGGCCCAGAAAGGTGCAATGAAAAAGCGAGTACCCAAGAGGTACAGCCAGATGCCCATACCTGAAGCACTCGAAACTGCCAAACAAAGGCTCCAAGCCTTGGCCAGCCGCCTAAAGAGGTACACGAGAGAGAATGAAGCCAGGCGAATAAACCGCCTGTTCGCAACACAACCTGCGAAAGTGTACGCTCAATGGCAGGGTAATAATAGCAGAGCAGACCCACCAAGGCTGGAGACTGAGAGGTACTGGAAAGACATATGGGAAAGAGAAGCATCACATAACACCGATGCACAGTGGCTGGTGGCTCTGAGAGCAGACCACAGCAACCTCCCTGAACAGAATCCAGTTACCATCTCAGTGGCAGACATCCAGGAAAGAGTCTCAGGCATGAAAAGTTGGACAGCACCAGGCCCTGACATGATCCACGCATACTGGCTAAAGAAGCTCACTGCTCTCCATGAGCGCCTAGCAGCACAAATGAACCAGCTGCTAAGGGATGGGACTCACCCTGAATGGCTAACCCAAGGGCGTACGATCCTGATCCTGAAGGATCCTCAAAGGGTACAGCCCCATCCAACCATCGGCCAATAACCTGTCTCTCCACAACATGGAAGCTCATGTCAGGCATCATCGCGGCTAAGATAAGCGGGCACATGGATCAATACATGAGCGCAGCACAGAAGGGCATCGGCAAAAACACCAGGGGGAGCCAAACACCAACTCCTGGTTGACCGAACAGTCGCTCGTGACTGCAGAACCCGTCAGACCAACCTGTGCACTGCCTGGATTGATTACAAGAAAACCTATGACTCAGTGCCACACACATGGATCACTGAGTGCCTGGAGCTGTACAATATCAACAGGACTCTAAGGGCGTTCATTGCAAACTCGATGCGGTTGTGGAAAACCACCCTTGAAGCCACGGCAAGCCACTCTGCACAAGTGACCATCAAATGTGGCATATACCAAGGAGACGCACTGTCCCCACTGCTGTTCTGGCATAGGTCTGAACCCCCTCAGCCAAATAATTGACCACACTGGCCATGGATACCGACTCAGAAACGGGGGCCACCATCAGACACCTCCTCTACATGGATGACATCAAGCTGTATGCTAAGAGCGAGCGAGACATCGACTCACTGATCCACACCACCAGGATCTACAGCACAGACATTGGAATGTCATTCGGCTCGAGAAATGTAGTAGGATGGTGACAAAGAGAGGGAAGGTAGTCCACACAGAGGGGGGTCTCACTCCCAGAGGGAACAATAACAGACATTGAGGACAGCTACAAGTACCTTGGTATCCCACAGGCAAATGGCAACCTTGACGAGGCAACAAGGAAAGCGGTGACAGCCAAATACCTGCAAAGAGTACGGCAGGTCCTAAGAAGCCAGCTCAATGGCAAGAACAAGGCGCAGGCAATAAACAGCTACGCCCTGCCAGTGATCAGATACCCAGCAGGAATCATAAGTTGGCCAAAGGAGGAGATACAGACCACAGATGTTAAGACACGAAAGCTCCTGACCATGCATGGAGGGTTCCATCCCAAGTCCAGCACCCTGAGACTGTACACGAGCTGGAAGGAAGGAGGCCGAGGACTAGTGAGTGTGGGAACCACTGTCCAGGATGAAACATCCAAGCTCCACAAGCACATCAGTGACAAGGCCCAGACTGATGACATGCTCAGAGAATGTCTCAGACAGTAGGGCGCAGAGGAAGAGGTGCTGGAGGGACCATCATGGCAGGACAAACCCCTACATGGGGCGTACCACCGGAACATAACTGAAGTGGCTGATATCAAGAAATCCTACCAATGGCTGGAGAGGGCTGGTCTGAAGGACAGCACAGAGGCACTCATCCTGGCTGCACAGGAGCAGGCCTTGAGCACCCGAGCAATAGAGGCCCAGATCTACCACACCAGACAAGACCCAAGGTGTAGGTTGTGCAAAGAAGTGCCTGAGACAGTCCAGCACATAACTGCAGGGTGTAAGATGCTGGCAGGGAAAGCGTACATGGAGCGACATAACCAAGTAGCGGGCATAGTGTACAGAAACATCTGTGCAGAGTACGGGCTGGAGACCCCAGGATCAAGGTGGGAAACACCTCCAAAGGTTGTGGAGAATGAGCCAAGATCCTGTGGGACTTCCAAATACAGACTGACAGAATGGTGATGGCGAACCAACCAGACATCGTGGTTCTGGATAAGCGGGAGAACCAAGTCAGTGGTGGTGGACATTGCAATACCGAGCAATGGCAATGTCAGGAAAAGGAACACGAGAAACTAGAGAAATACCAGGGGCTCAAAGAAGAGCTGGAGAGGGCCTGGAAGGTGAAAGCATCGGTGGTGCCTGTGGTGATCGGAGCACTCGGGGCCGTGACCCCCAAACTGGAGGAGTGGTTGCAGCAGATCCCAGGAAGGACAACAGACATCTCAGTCCAGAAAAGTGCAGTACTGGGAACAGCAAAGATACTGCGCAGAACTCTCAAGCTCCCAGGCCTCTGGTAGAGGACCCGAGCTGATGAGGGTGAGAGAGACCAACCACCGTGGAAGGTGAGAAATGCGTTTTTTTTTTTTTTTTATATATATAAATTTATTTGCTTCGGACAGTGCACGTTAATGGACAGACATGAAAAGACACATGGATGTAAACATGCCGGATTGTAGCCTAAAAGACTAATTTCCTTCCGTCGTAAGTATGTAAGGGTCTAATAATATCAACTCAAATAATCCACTTCAGGGAGTGTAAACAACACATAGATTTTTGCGCCTTACATGGCCCTTATCTTATGGCCTTATGGCTCTAGAAAAAAAAAAAATCGAATTCCTCCATGGTGATATATTTTCTTAAATGATTTCCTATAAACCCATTACTATTTGATCCAATAACATTTATGAGGCATTTTATAGAGCATGTGGTCTATGGCGTCTAACAGACTTCATACAGGCTGCAGTTGAGCCTCAGTCTGTCCCAGCCTCAGTGCTCTCTATATGGGTCACTATCACAGCCCTGTGCCCGGTCACTGCGTTGGACTCATCACCCAGAGTTCTTTCAGCATCTTCTTAAAGTGGAAGTTAATAGTAAATAGTCTTATTGCATCAATTCATATATCCGGCTAGGACACTGACTGAATCAATATTTGGAACCCAGTATCCTATCCATCTAACTTTTCCTCATCAGTGCTTTTATCTGATACCAGTATCAGATTAGTGCATCCCTATTGACAAACTCATAGTCTTTTCTTCCAATGAAAACCACCCTTTGGTGAAGCTGGATGAAGTGATGGGTAAACTATACACCAAAGATCTTAGAGATTGTAATAGAATTCACAAAGACCTCTAAGATCCTGATGAACTTTTATCTCTGCACAATCGAAAGCAACATTACGGCCAAAGAGAGGAAAGCTTTAAACAGGGTGGTTCGCTCAGCCAAAAAGAAATTGACCTTTGTGTCCTCGGGGCTCTTTACAAATGTATACTTTTAAACCGAGCCCTTCAGATCATACACACCTCCCTGCCATCCTGGCAGAAACATGTTTGAGTTCCTTCTCTGTGGAAGAAGATATCCTTCATTAAACCCAATACTTCTCACCATGCTTCTTCCCACAAGCTGTTATAAGCTTGAACAATGCACTTTGAACTTTGATTTAACACCTTCATATTTTGGCGAGTTAATCTTAGGTTTACATGAGCTGCGAAACATTTTCAACCTAAATAAATGTTTGGCCGGTTGACAAATTGAATTTCTCCTCTAACCTGGATATACACATTAATCTGAGCTTGTTTATTTCACAGTGTCAGTATATCACTTGTAATGACTATTGTTGGTTCATGTGGTTATTTTTTATGTGTAGAATAAAGAAACCTTTTTTACATTTAGTAACATTCTGATACAGGGCCAATATGAGCAATGTATTCTGAATACTTATACTAACTCGTGAAGTATTTTTTCACATTTTTACACTGTAACATGTTTTTTTTTATTTATGTCATGTTTTTTTACACAATTTATTTCTAACAGATTAGAGAGAGAGAAATTTTACTTCAGACTTTCACACACAGCTAATACCTTAAAAAAATAGGTCATGAGAGACAACAGGAAAGTTTGATAGACCCTGCATAACAATTTATAGTTTTTTTACACTAAAGCTGAAGACTAGTCAGCTTTCATTTACTATATAGCTATATCTGTATAGCTATATATACTATATAGCTATATTGCTATATCTGTCGATCTTTGACAGTTTTTTGACATAAAAATGAAACAGCTGCAAAAAAGTTTACTTCCAGACCTCACCTGACTTAAATGTGTTTGATGCTTTAGCCACAACAGATTCAGAAAGAGAAGGTCTAATCTCACCATCCTCCACAGTCATTATTGCTTATATTCTACTGACTGACACTTCATGAGTGGCACTACAGGAGAGATGCTTCTTTAGATACTGTCTAAACATTACATCTCGCAGCCCATACACCATGGGGCTCAGAAACCTGGGGACGATTTGCAATAATATATACCACACAAATATGAAGCGTTCATATAAATTTGGCAACATAATTAAAACAAGCCTTCGGACAGATGAATATATGAAAGTTGACATGCACATAAAGAGCTGAAAACTATGCAACAAAATGGTATTTCTAGCCTTTTTGGCATCACTATTTGTTGTTTTTGCTGATCTAGCGACTAAAAATATATGAACATAAGTGTAAATCAGAACAAGCCAAACAGCAACTAAATACATTGAGTATGTGACTTCTCTCTTTTTAATGATGATGGGATGATGAAATAAAGCTACAGGGTCACATTGAACAGTGGAGAAGAATAAAGCAGGTTCAGTTGCTGCAAGAAAAAATAAGTCTGGGAAAAATGATAATATGCTTAAGGTCCATATACAAGCGATCACTATGTAAATCCTTTTGATGTTGCACAACTGGGGGTGCTGAAGGGGGAAGCAAACGGCAATATAGCACTCCACCGCCATCACTGCTAAGTTCAGAGGAGAGTTTAGTGTTGTGAAAATAGCAAATGCAAGAAGAAAACAACACAGAAATGTGTTGATGGTGCGGAAAACATAAGAGCACACAAAGAGAGTGATGGCAGTGGTGAGTTGGATTATGTCATTCACCACCAGATGGATGAAGAGGATGTAGCGAGGGTTCTGGTATAAAACCTAAGACAAGAATAATACAGTTCAACATTAAATAAATCAATATACATAAGAAGAAGAAAAAATAACAACTAAAAATGCATGAAAATTGCTCTTAAAAATAAAAACAAAACTCTCTTGTTAGAAATACCAAAGTCAATATAAATATTAAGATTTTCATTTTTATATATAGTTACTTTAGATCGATTCTACATTACAGTCTCTGTTGTAAGAAATATATTACTTATCCTAGAGCATAACATTTGTGATTCCATAACTGCTAAATAGATCATTTATTGCAGTAAGATTTACAATAGATGGATAAATATGTGAGCATTACTGACCTGGTGTTTACTGAAGGTGTAAATGAGAGTCCCATTTAAGTAAATAATAGATATTCCAAGCAGAACAACTGTTATATTTTTCGCTATAGTTGTGCTGAATGAGTCTGAGCGGACATAAGACAACCCATTTTGACCAGATGATGAATTAATGGAAGCGCTATTCCAAAGGAATGTATGCATTATTCAAAGGTATAACCAAAAATGAAGATGAGTTTTACTGGCTGTCTATAGACATACCTCGAATGTGGTTCACCCTCCTCAGATGAAGATCAGAGGTACATTGAGCTTTATATCAAGTTCTCACAGGAAGGTTGTTAATGTGTGTCTTTGTGTGTATGTGTGTGAGAGTGTGTGTCTGTCTGGGTTGTTTGGTTGTGTCGGGTCGTGCAGCTTTGGGGTTGGGTGGGTGGGAGGAAGGAAATGTGGGATTAATTTTAATCACTGTAAAACACTTTGTGTTACATTTTTTTTGTATGAAAAGCACCTTATAAATAAACTTTGATTTGATTTAAGGATGATGTATTTTGCAAACCAACACATTGGAAACAACAAAAGCCTCATGGCCCAAAATATATCTACTTATCCTACTTTCTTCAATACAAATATCCATTATGGGGACAATGTGCTTCATTCATGAAATGTTCTTAGGAAAAAATTTGTACTTAAGGCCTTCTTGCAAAGTGAAAAGGTTCTTCTGGAAGAACATATCCTATGAACAGGAGCACTCATAAGAACAAAAAATCTACAGTTTCAGAATATTATTACTCTGACAATCCAAAAAAATCCCAATTCTAATTCCTCCATGATTGTAAATTATATATTTCCTTAAATTATTTCCTATAAACTTCACTATGTGATCCAATAACATTTATAAGGCATTTTATAGAGCATGTGGTCTACTGAGTCTAAATGTAGTTAATATGATTAACTTTCAGGCCAGGAGCAGGACGACGCCTCAACTGTCCTCGTCTCCTCTCCAGCGAATCGCTGCTGCACTGAGTCTCGTCATTTTGGTCTTAAAATGTCCGTATGAAAGTTTCCTTATTATTCTCAAGAATCACCGTTAAAATACAGCGGTCCAGGCAGAATGGTGCAAAGTATCGGCACTCTGCCATGAGTCGGCCGGGCTCATTTAACGATCTCAGTCATGACTGGCTTTTATGGTTGCTATGATACTCATAGTCGGATTTCCAAATATGGAGCCTGGCTCCAAATTCATTCCTGTAACTGTGGCATCAGGAGCCTCATTTGGGCAGCGCTGAACGCTATGAGTGACGTCACACTCACTTAGTCCACTAATATTTATGGTCTATGGTTTAGACCTGGTTCAGTCCAGGTTTAAACCTGGTTTAGACCTGGACACTCAAAACAAGTGGTTTTACTATAGACAGAAAACAGCTGACACACTGCCGAGTCCAAGCCAAACCCGTAGGACTTCGGGTCTCCAAGTGTTTGCGGGGCACTATGTGAATCCTCGCAAAACTACTGTTCTGTACTGGCAGGTTCGGACTGCCCCCCGATTTTATTTTTTTTCTCCCCAGATTTGCATCAATCTCATAATTGACCTTGAGTCGGTTAACAGAAATCCGTCACAGTCACGGAGAACTTTAATCCATGCTCTTTGATGCTTGATACATTTGGTTGGAGCTCAACAATTATGCCACCAATTAGCACCCTCATATCTTGCAAAACTTGGGCAAAGTCTTTACCGGTTGCTATAGCCAGTAGGTTCAGTTCTAACAAGTAAGTCTGAGTCTTAGTAGTGCCCACTTTGCCCACGTAAATTTCGGAGAGCAGAGATTTTATATTTAATGTTATTTGTGGTAGTAAACATGTACGATAATCAAGGATACAGAGCGACAATTGCAGATTGCGAACTAAACTCAACTACAAGGTGTTGATAGTGATCTGAATTTTTATCATTAACTGTCCTAGTTTGATTAATTGACTTGTATTGTTTATGAAACTCTAGTGCCTCATCATCATCCTGGTTACCAGTGACACTATCCATCAACACAGAACGAGATAGTTCAACTTTGAGCTTTTCAAACACTTCCATGATCAAAACTGAACAACTGTTTATTTACACTCAACAAAAATATAAAGGCAACACTTTTGTTTTTGCTCCCATTTGTCATGAGATGGACTCAAAGATCTAAAATTCATTCCAGATACACAATATTACCATTTCTCTCAAACATTGTTCACAAATCTGTCTAAATGTGTGATAGTGAGCACTTTTGCACACCTCACAGGTGTGCCACATCAAGATGCTCATCAGACACCATGATTAGTGCATAGGTGTACCTTAGACTGTCCACAATAAAAGGCCACTCTGAAATGTGCAGTTGTTCCTTTATTGGGGGTCTGGGGACTCAGAACCAGTCAGTATCTGGTGTGACCACCATTTGCCTCATGCAGTGCAACACATCTTCTTCGCATAGAGTTTATCAGATTGTCAATTGTGGCCTGTGGAATGTTGGTCCACTCCTCTTCAATGGCTGTGCGAAGTTGCTGGATATTAGTGGGAACTGGTACGCGCTGTCGTATACGCCGGTCAAGCACATCCCAAACATGCTCAATGGGTGACATGTCCGGTGAGTATGCTGGCCATGCAAGAACTGGGACATTTTCAGCTTCCAAGAATTGTGTACAGATCCTTGCAACATGGGGCCGTGCATTATCTTGCTGAAACATGAGGTGATGTTCATGGATGTATGGCACAACAATGGGCCTCAGGATCTCATCACGGTATCTCTGTGCATTCAAAATGCCATCAATAAAATGCACCTGTGTTCTTCGTCCATAACAGATGCCTGCCCATACCATAACCCCACCACCACCATGGGCCACTCGATCCACAACATTGACATCAGCAAAGCGCTCACCCACACAACGCCACACACGCTGTCTGCCATCTGCCCTGAACAATGTAAACCGAGATTCATCCGTGAAGAGAACACCTCTCCAACGTGCCAGACGCCATCGAATGTGGGCATTTGCCCACTCAAGTCTGTTACGGCGATGATCTGGAGTCAGGTTAAGACCCCGATGAGGACGACGAGCATGCAGTTGAGCTTCCCTGAGACGGTTTCTGACAGTTTGTGCAGAAATTCTTTGGTTATGCAAACCAATTGTTTCAGCAGCTGTCTGAGTAGCTGGTCTCAGACAATCTTGGAGGTGAACCTGCTGGATGTGGAGGTCCTGGGCTGGTGTGTGGTCTGCGGTTGTGAGGCCGGTTGGATGTACTGCCATATTCTCTGAAACGCCTTTGGAGACGGCTTATGGTGGAGAAATGAACATTCAATGCCCGAGCAACAGATCTGGTTGACATTCCTGCTGTCAGCATGCCAACTGCACGCTCCCTCAATGCTTGCGCCATCTGTGGCATTTTGCTGTGAGACAAAACTGCACATTTCAGAGTGGCCTTTTATTGTGGGCAGTCTAAGGTACACCTGTGCACTAATCATGGTGTCTGATGAGCATCTTGATGTGGCACCTGTGAGGTGGGATGGATTATCTCAGCAAAGCAAAAGTGCTCACTATCACACATTTAGACAGGTTTGTGAACAATGTTTGAGAGAAATGGTAATATTGTATATCTGGAATGAATTTTAGATCTTTGAGTCCATCTCATGACAAATGGGAGCAAAAACAAAAGTGTTGCCTTTATATTTTTGTTGAGTGTATTACTGTTGGAGATAGCTAGGGACAGTAGACTGTGTACTGGACACTTCATTCAAACAATACTCCAGTCAGAGAGTAAATTGGGACACAGGGTGTAGTTTTGGTTTTAATGTCCTTTCTTGTTATCTTTCCATCTGTCTATCTTTCTTTTCCTCTGATTTCTTTTCATCTGTCCTATCCTTTTCATCTGGTAATCTCTCATAGACCCAGACTTGGAAAGGTAAAAGGTAATGATCTGAAGCAACAGCAGTTAGTCTAGCAGTAATAGTGTCACCATGGTGCTCTGAGCTGCTTGAGAATTCCTGATCTAGATACATGGCTACTGAACTAATAGTTATACTGGGGAATTTACAACAATTACTGTGCGACAAACCTCCTGTGTAGTTTGCCACAAGTGATGTAGTATTTACTCCTAAATAAGTTAATTAAACTGTGTAAGACTTATGCTATGAACTGGCAAATAGTATGTATTAATATCGTAATGAAGTTGTTATGACGTATTAATTACTATAGTGTAATTGACTAGTAGCAGAAATGTACTACCATGTATTTTTTTTTGCAAAGTGTAAAGATTTACATATCTACAGAGTGAGAGAGAGAGAGATAGGTCAAGACCTTAAATAGTTCATCAACATCATCAGCACTAATCAAAACAATGGCAACAAACAATCAATCACAGAGCATCAGCAATAATAATTAAATAAATCAGTGTCCGTATCAAAACTCTTCCCAAAGTTCAATGCAATTCAGGGTGATGTGCAATTGTAGTTAGTCCATGAGTTGATCCTCAAAAGTAAATTTATAAAGTCCACTGTGTAAATTGCATTTGTGGAAGTAGGTAGATGTAGAGTTGTGCAAAGAGAACAATGGGGGCCAAAGGCTTATAGTTTATATCTCCTACCGCACAGGTGGAGAATCTGAATGAGATAATTGATGCTTAATTTGTAGATCCTGGGTAAACTCCCCGTCGATTGGTTGAACGATGAACTGGAAAAAAAGACCCAGCCAGTTTGCTGTGACTATTTTTAGCATACCACTCAAACGGTTCAGATTGGTCCCATACAACATCTGCTGCAGTCCTTCAGAATGCTGCCTCCACTGCCTAACTGACTGTCAGTCGCACCATGATTAAAACTATTCATCATATTATTAATCCCAGAGAGGTTCTTTCGGATCCTGGGGGAAATAGGGGACATGGAGTCCGAGTGGACGTCGTTCTCGGCCTCTATTGTTGATGTGGCCACTCGTAGCTTTGGCCATAAGGTCTGTGGTGCCTGTCACGGCGGCAATCCCCGAACCTGGTGATGGACACCGGAAGTAAGGGATGCCGTCAAGCTGAAGAAGGAGTCCTATCAGATCTCGCTGGCTCGGGGGACTCCTGAGGCAGCCAACGAGTACCAACGGGCCAAGTGTGCTGCAGCCCAGGCGGTCATAGAGACAAAAACTCAGGTTTGGGAGGAGTTCGGAGAGGCCATGGAGGAGGACTATCGCATGGCCCCATGGAAATTCCGGCAAACCATCCGGCGCTTCAGGAGGGGGAAGCAGTGCCTCACCAACATTGTTTACAGTGCGGGGGGACAGCTTCTGATCTCAACTGGGGATGTTGACGGAGGGTAGAAGGAATACTTTGAGGATCTCCTCAATCCCACTGTCACATCAGGAGGAGGCAGAGGCTGGTGACTTGGAGGCATCACCCTGGCTGAAGTCACTGAGGTGGTTGGAAAGCTCCTTGGTGGTAAGGCTCCGGACGTGGATGAGAAATGTCCTGAGTACCTTAAGTCTCTGGATGTTGTCGGGCTGTCTTGGCTGACATGCCTATGCAACGTCACATGGCAATTGGGAACAGTACCTCTGGACTGGCAGACCGGGGTGGTGGTCTCTCTGTATAAGAAGGGGGACCAGAAGGTGTGTTCCAACTACAGGGGAATCACACTCCTCGGCCTCCCAGGTAAAGTTTATGCCAGGGTACTGGAGAGGAGAGTTCCTCCGATAGTCGAACCTTGGATCCAAGAGGAGCAGTGTGGTTTTCTGCCTGGTCGTGTAACACTGGACCAGCTCTACACCCTCCATCGGGTGCTTGAGGGTTCATGGGAGTTTGCCCAACCAGTCTACATGTGCTTTGTGGACCTGGAGAAGGCATTTGACCCTGGTGGTTCTCTGTGGCGGGTGCTCCGGGAGTATGGGGTCCAGGGCCCTTTACTAAGGGCTGACCAGTCCCTGTATGACCGGAACAGGAACTGTGTTCACATTGCCGGCAGTAAGTCAGACCTGTTCCCGGTGCATGTTGGACTCTACAAGAGCTGTCACCCATTCTGTTCATTGTATTTATGGACAGAATTTCTAGGCGCAGCCAGGGGCCGGAGGGGGTCCAGTTTGGGGACCACAGGATCTCATCTCTGCTTTTTGCAGATGATGTTGTCCTGCTTCATCGAGCCAGGACCTGCAGCACTGGGGCGGTTTGCAGCCAAGTGTGAAGCGGGTGGGATGAGAATCAGCTGTTCCAAATCCGAGGCCATGGTTCTCGACTGGAAAAAGGTGGATTGCCCTCTCCGGGTGGTTGGGGAGTCCCTGCCTCAAGTGGAGTTCAAGTATCTCGGGGTCTTGTTCACAGTGAGGGGAGGATGGAGCGTGAGATTGTCAGGTGGATCGGTGCAGCGTCGGCAGTGATGCAGTTGCTGTATCGGACCGTTGTGGTGAAGAGGGAGCTGAGCCAAAAGGTCTTGGTTTACCTCAATCTATGTTCCTACCCTCACCTATGGTCATGAGCTCTGGGAAATGATGAGATCGTGGATACAAGTGGCCCAAATGAGTTTCCTCCGTAGAGTGGCCGGGCGCTCCCTTAGAGACAGGATGAGGAGTAATAATAATAATAATAAATTTTATTTATAATGCACTTTACATTTGACAACAAATCTCAAAGTGCTACAGTGCAAAAAGACTTTAAAAACAGAAGACAATTAAAAATCAATTTAAAAGCAATAAAACAATAGCAGGTATTAGCTGTAGGCCAGGGTAAAAAGGTAGGTCTTTAGTCCTTTTTTAAAAGCATCCACCGTCTGTGGAGCCCTGAGGTGGTCTGGGAGGGCGTTCCACAGACGGGGAGCAGCCACTGAGAAGGCCCTGTCGCCCATGGTCTTGAGCCGTGTCCTGGGCATGACCAGACGGTGCTGTTGGCCTGACCGGGTCTTAGTGGAGGTGTGTGGTGTGAGCAGTTCAGTGAGGTAAGTGGGGGCCGCACCATGGAGACAGTGATGGGTGTGCAAGAGGACTTTGTATTGAATACGGAAGTGGATGGGGAGCCAGTGCAGGGAGTGAAGAATAGGGGTGATGTGCTCGTGTTTACGCACCCTCATCAGGACCCTGGCAGCGCTGTTTTGGACATACTGGAGCTTTTGGATGCTCCTGCCAGGGATCCCGATGAGGAGTGCGTTACAGTAGTCCAGCCTGGAGGAGACAAAGGCATGGATGAGCTTTTCCGCAGCAGGGAGGGAGAGAGAAGAGCGAAGTTTGGAGATGTTACGGAGGTGAAAGAAGGCAGATTTGCAGATGGAGGTGACATGATTGTCAAAGGAGAGGTGGGAGACCCCCAGGTTTGTTACAGAGGGAGAGAGGGGAATGGTGTGTCCGAAAAATGAAACAGAAGTGATTGGAGAGGAGCGGAGTTGATGAAAGGTACCAGTTTGGATGGCTTCTGTTTTGGAGCCATTAAGCTGCAGAAAATTTTGACTCAACCACACCTCTATCTCCTCCAGGCAGGAGCTGAAACGGGAGACTGTGGCAGAGGGGGTACAAGAAAGAGAGATGGTGAGGTAGAGTTGTGTGTCATCAGCATAGTAGTGGAAATTTATTCCATGCTTGCTGACGACACGACTGAGGGGAAGCATGTAAATGGTGAAGAGGGTTGGGCCGAGCACGGAGCCCTGGGGGACCCCACAGGAAACAGTGTGGGGTCTGGATCTTGCTTCCCCCAGAGCTACGTACTCAGTTCTGTCGGCAAGGTAGGAGTGAAACCAGTGAAGGGCAGTGCCAGAGAGACCTGTGTAATGCTGGAGACGGTGTAGGAGGATGTGATGGTCTACGGTGTCAAACGCAGCAGAGAGGTCGAGAAGAATGAGGAGGGATGTGGAACCGGAGTCAGAGGCCCTCATCAGGTCATTGGTGACTCTGATGAGGGCCGTTTCTGTACTGTGGGAGGGGCGGAAACCAGATTGGAATTTTTCATACAGGTTATTGGATTTGAGGTGGTGGTGAAACTGGGAGGAGACAACTCTTTCTAGGATTTTTGCGAGAAATGGGAGGTTTGATATTGGTCTGTAGTTTGACAGAGGTTTGGGGTCCAGGGTGGGTTTCTTGAGGAGGGGTTTGATCATGGCAGTTTTGAGGGTGCTGGGGACATGGCCTGTTTCAAGGGAGGTATTGATTATTTTTGTGATGAGGGGACTGATGGAGGAGCAGTAAGTTTTGAGCAGGGATGATGGGAGAGGGTCGAGTGGGCAAGTGGATGGTTTAGAATTATGGATGATCTTCTCGACCTCCTGCTGCGTTGAGATAGTGAAATGGGTGAGTATGTTTGTGACTGGTGTTAGGGGTAGGTCAAGTGTGGCGCTGTTGAGTGGAGGAAATGAGGTACGGATGTTATCTATTTTTGATGTGAAAGATTGCATAAAAAGGTTGAAGGAAAAGGTTGCAGGAGTTTGGTCACATGGGAGGAGCTCGGAGTAGAGTTGCTGCTCCTCCACAACGAGAGGAGCCAGCTGAGGTAGCTCGGGCATCTGGTCCGGATGCCTCCTGGACACCGCCCTCGGGAGGTGTTCTGGGCATGTCCCACTGGTAGGAGACCCCGGGGAAGACCCAGGACACGCTGGAGGGACTATGTCTCTTGGCTGGCCTGGGAACGCTTCGGGGTCCCTCCACAGGAGCTGGAGGAAGTGGCTGGGGAGAGGGAAGGTTGGGAGCCCCTGCTTAAACTGCTGCCCCTGTGACCTGGCCCTGGATAAGCGGAAGAAGAGGGATGGACTCACGTGTGTCACGTGACTACGAGTACCATGAGAGGGCCCAAAATAACAAGAGAACTCTAGAGCAGCTCAGACAGCAGTGCACAGAATAATATATAAGAATAATACATTCTGTTTATTTTTGCTGTGATTAGCAGGGGTTACAAGTGGCCACAGCTTAAGAAACAAACTAGTTCACTGGGTCACAAAAAGCATTAATCTTGTGATAAAAAAATGTAGACCATTAAAATAGTTTTGAGTGAATGCATAATTGGCACGATATTTTTGACAGCACTAATTATTATGGTTAATTTTACCTGACAAATGAGTTAAAAACTTGTGGTGGTATACTAGCGTCCTCTTGTGACTCCATGCTGGGGCAATAGCTGCTTGATCTGTTGAGTTAGGCCCGGTAGGTGTCTGATTTTTTAGTTCCACTGTACTGTAGATTTAGCTGAATAAAAAGTCTGATGTTCACTATTGGACTATTGCTGCCCTGGAGGTTATTGCCGCCTAATTATCCCTGAGCAAACTTTTGAAACTTACAATTTAAAAATATGATCTGAAAGGAAAAATTTAATGGAAATCCACTTCCAGAACAGGCACACTGCAATATGAATTAAAATGGGTTTAGACAACTTGTAACTGTGACTGATTGCCCTTACTTGCCCTGTTATTCCCATATCGGTGTATCTCTCTGTCTCTCTGGTTTGAGAAAGTGCCACAGCCAGGAGCATCCCACTTGTGGTTGGGTAACTAAGCTCTGGTAAACCCTCCTTACTAGTGTGTTCAAGGGTGCTCTCTAGGGCGTTCCTATACCAATGCTGGTTTCGGCAAAAGCTGTGATATTGCACATTTTTCAGGTATCGGCGAGTATTCAGACCAAATTTTTGATACCTTCATTTAGCCTTTGGTGTGGACGCTGAACTTAGTAGAGTAACTGCAGAACGCCATGGAGAGTACAGCCACAACAGCGCTATCACAGACTTTGTTTTCTCTGCACAATTAGCTATGTGCTCCGAGTGTTGATTGAGCGTCTGTTTACAGGTCTTAGCTCTGGTTTTATCCACGCTCTGTGGTGGAAAGTGACAACTATCCATCCATCTTCTTCCGCTTATCCGGGGCCGGGTCGCGGGGGCAGCAGTCTAAGCAGGGGCTCCCAAGCTTCCTTCTCCCCAGCCACTTCCACCAGCTCCTCCGGACGGACCCCGCGGCGTTCCCAGGCCAGCCGAGAGACATAGTCCCTCCAGCGTGTCCTGGGTCTTTCCCGGGGTCTCCTACCAGTGGGACATGCCTGGAACACCTCCCGAGGGAGGCGTCCAGGAGGCATCCAGACCAGATGCCCGAGCCACCTCAACTGGCTCCTCTCGACGTGGAGGAGCAGCGACTCTACTCCGAGCTCCTCCTGTGTGACCGAGCTCCTCACCCTATCTCTAAGGGAGCACGCGGCCACTCTGCGAAGGAAACTCATTTCGGCCGCTTGTATCCGCGATCTCGTTCTTTCGGTCATTACCCAAAACTCATGACCATAGGTGAGGGTAGGAACGTAGATTGACCGGTAAATCGAGAGCTTCGCCTTTCGGCTCAGCTCCCTCTTCACCACAACGGTCCGATGCAGCGACCGCATCACTGCCGACGCCGCACCGATCCGCCTGTCAATCTCACGCTTCTTCCTCCCCTCACTCGTGAACAAGACCCCGAGATACTTGAACTCCTCCACTTGAGGCAGAGACTCCCCACCCACCCGGAGAGGGCAATCCACCTTTTTCCAGTCGAGAACCATGGCCTCGGATTTGGAACAGCTGATTCTCATCCCAGCCGCTTCACACTCGGCTGCAAACCGCCCCAGTGCACGCTGCAGGTCCTGGTTTCGATGAAGCCAACAGGACAACATTGTCCGCAAAAAGCAGCAATGAGATCCTTTGGTTCCCGAACTGGACCCCCTCCGGCCCCTGGCTGCGTCTAGAAATTCTGTCCGTAAATACAATGAACAGAACCGGTTACAAAGGGCAGCCCTGGCGGAGTCCAACATGCACCGGGAACAGGTCTGACTTACTGCCGGCAATGCGAACACAGCTCCTGCTCCGGTCATACAGGGACCGGACAGCCCTTAGCAAAGGGCCTCGGACCCCATACTCCCGGAGCACCCCCCACAGGGCACCACGAGGGACATGGTTGAATGCCTTCTCCAGGTCCACAAAGCACATGTGGACTGGTTGGGCAAACTCCCATGAACCCTCGAGCACCCGACGGAGGGTGTAGAGCTGGTCCAGTGTTCCACGACCAGGCCGAAAACCACACTGCTCCTCTTGATTCCAAGGTTCGACTATCGGACGGACTCTCCTCTCCAGTACCCTGGCATAGACTTTACCAGGGAGGCTGAGGAGTGTGATTCCCCTGTAGTTGGAACACACCCTCCGGTCCCCCTTTTTATACAGAGGGACCACCACCCCAGTCTGCTAGTCCAGAGGTACTGTCCCCGACCGCCACGCGATGTTGCAGAGGCGTGTCAGCCAAGACAGCCCCACAACACCCAGAGACTTAAGGTACTCAGGACGGATCTCATCCACCCCCGGAGCCTTGCCACCGAGGAGCTTTCTAACCACCTCAGTGACTTCGGCCAGGGTGATGGATGAGTCCGCCTCTGGGTCCCCAGCCTCGGCCTCCTCTTTGGAGGACGTGACGGTGGGATTGACGGTGGGATCCCCAAAGTATTCCTTCCACCGCCCGACAACATACCCAGTCGAGGTCAGCAGCTCTCCCCCCGCACTGTAAACAGTATTGGTGAAGGGCCGCTTCCCCCTACTGAGGCGCCGGACGGTTTGCCAGAATTTCCTTGGGGCCGTCCGATAGTCCTCCTCCATGGCCTCCCCGAACTCCTCCCAAACCTGAGTTTTTGCCTCTGCAACCACCCGGGCTGCAGCACGCTTGGCCCGCTGGTACCCGTCAGCTGCCTCAGGAGTCCACCGGGCCAGCAAGGCCCGGTAGAACTCCTTCTTCAGCTTGACAGCATCCCTTACTTCCGGTGTCCACCACCGGGTTCGGGGATTGCCGCCCCGACAGGCACCACAGACCTTGCGGCCACAGCTACGACCAGCCGCGTCGACAATGGAGGCCGAGAATGAGGCCCACTCGGACTCCATGTCCCCAGCCTCCCCCGGGATCCGGGAGAAGCTCTCCCGGAGGTGTGAGTTGAAGGCCGCGCCGACAGAGGGTTCCACCAGACGTTCCCAACAGACCCTCACGATACGCTTGGGCCTGCCAGGTCTTTCCGGCTTCCTCCACCGCCAGTGGACCCAACTCACCACCAGGTGGTGATCAGTTGACAGTTCTGCCCCTCTCTTCACCCGAGTGTCCAAGACACACGGCCAGAGGTCAGATGACACGACAACAAAGTCGATCATTGACCTCCGGCCTAGGGAGTCCTGGTGCCACGTGCACCGATGGACCCCCTTGTGCTTGAACATGGTGTTCGTTATGGACAAACTGTGACTAGCACAGAAGTCCAATAACAGAACACCACTCAGGTTCAGATCAGGGAGGCCGTTCCTCCCAATCACCCCTCTCCAAGTGTCACTGTTGTTGCCCACGTCAGCGTTGAAGTCCCCCAGTAGAACAATGGAGTCCCCGGTCGGTGCACTGTCCAGTACCCCTCCCAGGGACTCCAAGAAGGCCGGGTACTCTGCACTGCTGTTCGGCCCGTAGGCCGACACCACAGTGAGAGACCTGTCCCCGACCCGAAGGCGCAGGGACGCGACCCTCTCGTGCACCGGGGTGAACTCCAACACACAGCGGCTGAGCTGTGGGGCAATGAGCCCACACCAGCTCGCCGCCGCTCCCCGCGGCCAACGCCAGAGAAATGGAGAGTCCAACCCCTCTCAAGGAGTTGGGTTCTGGAACCCAAACTGTGCGTGGAGGTGAGGCCGACTATATCTAGCCGGTAACGCTCAACCTCCCGCACAAGCTCAGGCTCCTTCCCCCCCAGCGAGGTGACATTCCATGTCCCCAGAGCTAGTCTCCATGTCCGGAGATCTGGTCGCCGAGGCCCCTGCCTTCGACTGCCGCCCAGATCTCTCTGCACTCAGCCCCTATGGCTCCTCCCGCGGATGGTGGGTCCAGGGGAGGGAGGTCCCACGTCGTCCCTTCGGGCTGCGCCCGGCCGGGCCCCGTGGGAAAAGGCCCGCCCACCCCAGGCCTGGCTCCAGGGTGGGGCCCCGGTGACGCCAATCCGGGCGACGTATCTTGCCTCTGTATGTTGCTCATCATATGGGGCTTCTGAACCTCTCTTCGTCTGACCCGTCTCCCCGGACCTGTTTGCCTTGGGTGACCCTACCAGGGGCATAAAGCCCCCGACAACATAGCTCCTGGGATCATTCGGGTACTCAAACCCCTCCACCACGTTAAGGTGGCGGTTCGAGGAGGGGGAAAGTGACAACTAGAAAAGTAAAAGTGCTTAAATTAGCACTACTTATCATCAAGAGCATTATACATTTACTTTTTAATAAAATTTAATCTTGCAGATTTTCTTAAATAGCCTTTTATGAAATACAACTTTTTGTTTTTGTACTGTAACAAAATTTTGTAGCCATACTTCACACTAAGTGGTATTGGTATCAACGAGTACACAAAGGCCAAGTATCAGATCAGATCCTAAAAATGGTATTGGAAAAACATTAGTGCACACACTGGGTGTTGCTCGATTCCCAGGACCCTTCCTCCAAAAACCACTTTGTATCCCTCCTCTGAAGTCGGCTCCTCAGCAGCAGAGCCAAGTGTCCGTGGAAGAGGCTCTGGAGGGAGCGATGCACCGTGTCACGTGACCAGATCAAACACCCACTGCGTCTACGCCAGTCATTCATTTAAATCCTTCAAATGCAAGGTTGGATTTGCTTGAAAAATAATTCTATTGACACAGACATTCACATCGACAACCTAGTGTTGTAACTGTCATTGTAATTGTCCCTTTAATACATGTTAAGTAGCCATTTCCTTTGTGCAGGGTTCTCCTCTTTTTACTGAGCTCAAACATGAATAGTATAGTTTAAAAAAAAAAACCTAACACAGTGAGATAAAACCCTATCCTGTCATTGTGTGTAAACGGTGTTCAGTTGATGTGCCACTAGGGGCAGCAAGGCCGAGACAACTCTTTATGTAATAATGGGCTGAATGTACAACGACCTGTTCATTCATTGAAGTAAACCATCCATCCATCCATCTTCTCCCGCTTAATCCGGCTGGGTCACGGGGGTCAGCTTGCTGCCCAATCCTCATAGCACCTGACCACCTCTATGAACCCCTCTGTGAGTGGTGAACCCACAGGAGGAAGTAGACCAATAATAAAATATTTGGATACTACAAGACTAAAACCTACGTGCACTGAACTCGTGCATCTCTTCTTTGGAGAAAAAAATGGAATCAGCCAATGACTTTGACTGGCCAATTGTTTCTCACTTTCCTGCCCGCTGGTCCACCAAACACAAGAATCCAACTGTGAAGTATCTAGACCCGAAACAGTCTTTTGGAGAAAGATGAACGCTTGAATGCCAAGCTGCTTTTAATGCTGTAATTGAGAACCAAACATCTGTTCCTGTGCTTCGGTTTGCCAATCCAAAATTACTACATCCTGCACACAGATGCGAGGAGAAGTGAGTCACGATACCGAGCTCACAATCGTCCTTGTCCTGAAATGGAGTGTTACCGAAAAATTTCATGACTACCTCTATGGTGGACTTCACAGTGGTTACCGACAACATTCCTCTCACTTACGTTCTCACCTCTGCAAAACTTGATGCTACCAGTCACCGATGGTTAGCTGCCTTATCCACATACTCATTCAAGATGCAGTACCTAGCTGGCAAACACAATTATGATGCTGATGCTCTGTCCAGAAGAGCCCATGCTGAAGTTCCCGATGACCTCCACTCAAGAAAAGAGTGGGACTTCATTCACCACCTAGCAGAGCAACTGTCTGATCCAGGCGAGGCTGTAGAGATTTCCCCCGACATTGTCCACGCCATCTGTCAAAGCAGTCTTGTACGAGCGTTCCCTCAGTCTGGGTTTATTCAGTCTCATGTCACCCTGGTTGAGTCCCTAACAGTCTCTGCTGAAGTCCTGCCACCTGGTTTCGGCAAAGAAGAGTCGCACAGCTTCTCTGACCCACACTGATTTGAGGGAAGAACAGAATGCCGATCCCGCCATTCGGGAAATCGTTCACCAACTCCAGACAGGAGAAAAGATTCCTCCTGCAGTTCGAGAAGAAGTTCCTGAGCTCCTTATGGGAATGGAATCGATTAGAGTTGGAGGATGGTGTTCTTTACAGGAGGAGACAAGAAGAGGACAAAATTGCCCTTCAGCTCGTCTTGCCACCAGTCTTACATTCTACTGTCCTGAAGAGTCTCCACAGCGACATGGGGCATATGGGGGTAGATTGGACTCTGGATTTGGTGCGGCAATGCTTCTTCTGGCCGAAGATGGTAGTGAATGTGAAGCATTTCATTAAAACTTGTGGACAGTGTATGCTACGCACCTGAGAAAGCCGCTCCATTGGTGAACATCAAAACCAGTCGACCTCTAGTACTACTATGCATAGGTTTTCTGTCACTTGAGCTGGATAGCAGCAATACAAAAGACATCTTGGTACAAACAGATCACTTCACAAAATTTGCAGTCGCAATTCCAACTGCGAACCAGAAGGCAAAGACTGTGGCGAAGCACTTGTGGAATGACTTCATGGTCTATTATGGCGTCCCTGAGCGCCTGGATTCTGATCAAGGTCCAGATTTCGAATCGTGACTAATCAAGGAGCTCTGTGAGACCTAATATTATTACTGCTGCTACTACTACTACTACTACTACTACTACTACTAATAATAATAATAATACTAAGACTACTACTACCTGTTGTAATCAATATAGCGGCATTGTATGTGCTACATGCACATCATAATAAGCACTGCAATCTTGTAGACTGTTTTCACTGTCAGTTGCTTCACATGACTTAGGGCCGCTGGCCACCATGATGCCCAGTGTTGGAAAGAATACTTTACAAATGCATAGAATACAGAAACCTCCTTTGTACTTTGTGACATATTCAGATACATGGCTTATCAGCGTAATGTATTCTGAATACTTAAAACACTTTGTGTTCTAGATAGATGGTGAACTATGCCTGGGCAGGGCGAAGGCAGAGGAAACTCTGGTGGAGGCCCCAGCGGCCCTGACATGCAGTTGAATTGTTAGTTGATCACATTTTTACACTATAATATAATATAATGAATGAAGTAATAAATGTTTATTCATACAGCAATGCATGGAACACACATAATTATAATGTAAATACAGACATACAGTACAAAAAACAAATGCTTTTTTTCTATAACAATAAACAAAAATAAATGTCACACAGATTTTACTAATGTCCGAAATGTAACAATATAATGCAACAGCTTTGTTTGTTTCACTTTTTGTGTATATTTGTGTGACTTTATTTAGAACAGATTAGAGGGGAAAATTGCACACAACAAAAAAGTTCAATTGAACTCGGCCGTGCATAACAATTTATTGTTTTTCTCTCACTAAAGTTGTAGAGTATTCAGTTTCATTAAATATATTGCTATATCAAGATCATTGACAGTTTTTGTGACATAAGAATGTGACATAAGACACAGCTGCAAACAAATATTCCAGATCTCACATGACTAAAGTGTAGATGCACTCGCCATTGATTCATAAAGAGAAGGTCTAATCTCACCATCCTCCACAGCCATTATTGCTCATCTTCTGCGGACTGACACTTTATGAGTGGCACTACAGGAGAGATGCTTCTTCAGATATTGTCTAAACGTTACATCTCGTAGCCCATACACCATGGGGCTCAGAAGCCTGGGCATGATGTGCAGGAATATGTACCATCCAAATATGAACTGGACATATATTCCTGGGAACATAATTAAAACAAACTTTTGAACAGCCGAATATATGTAAACTGACATGCACAAAACGAGCTGAAAACTATGCAACAAAATGGTATTTCTAGCCTTTTTGGCATCACTATTTGTTGTTTTCACTGATCTGGCAGCTAAAAATATTTGGACATAAGTGTAAATCAGAACAAGCCAAACACAAACTAAATTCAGAGAGTATGTGACTTCTCTCTTTTTAACCATGATGGGATTCTGAAATAAAAATGCAGGGTCACATTGAACAATGGAGAAGAATAGAGAGGGCTTTGTTGCTGCAAGATAAAATAAGTCTGGTAAAAATGAAAATATGCTGAAGGTCCATATACATGTGATCACTATGTAAATCCTTTTCATGTTGCACAACTGGGGGTGCTGAAGGGGGAAGCATATGGCAATATAGCACTCCACCGCCATCACTGCTAAGTTCAGAGGAGAGTTTAGTGATGTGCAAATAGCAAATGCAAGAAGAAAACAACACAGAAATGTGTTGATTGTGTATAAAATAGAAGCGCACGCAAAGAGAGTGATGGCAGTGGTGAGTTGGATCATGTCATTCACCACCAGATGGATGAAGAGGACGTAGCGAGGGTTCTGGTAAAAGACCTAAGACAAGAATAAAACAGTTCAGCATTAAATAAACCAATATACATAGCAGAAAAAATAAGAAATTGCACTTAAAAATAAAAACAAAACTCACCCTAAAAATTATTCTAGTACTTATAACTACTTAAGTCCATATAAATATTCAGATTATAAAAGTAACCTAAATATAATTTTATATAATTATTTTACATTCTATATTAGTCTTTGTTGTTAAAAATATGACCTATCCTAGAGTAAGACCTGATGGATTTGTGTATCCATGACTGCAAAACAGATAACAATGCATTTGCAATACATAATAGATGGATTAACATGTCTGAATTTCTGACCTGGTGTTTACTGAAGGTGTAAATGAGAGTCCCGTTTAAGTAATTAATAGATATTCCAAGCAGAATAACTATTATATTTTTAGCTATAATTGAGTTTGAAGGGCGGACAGTAGATAATCCATTTTGGCCAGATGATGAATTCATGGAAGTACTATTCAAAAAAAAAGAAAAGAAAATGTCTGCATTATTCAAAGGTATAACCAAAAATGAATATGAGTTTTACTGGCTGTCTATAGACATACCTCGAATGTGGCTCACCCTCCTCAGATGAAGATCAGAGGTGAACTGAGTTTTATACCAAGTTCTCACAGGGAGGTTGCTAAGGATGACGTTAACCAAAACATTGGAAACAACTAAAGCCAAAATATATGTACTTACACTTCTGGCTGCCCTCCCATATTTGACCTAGATAAAAATTTAAAAGGTTTCTAAAAGGATTTAGTTTTAGGCTGTATGTTTTTTGTTTTTTTCTTTTGAACTTGTTTTTATTAAATACTTTTTTGGTGTAGGACACATATCGTTATGAACCAGCATTAACAATACAACAGAAGAAAAATAACGTAAAATAAAGTTAGAGTATAGATGCGGATACACATTGTCTTCTCCTTTACCATTCATAGTATTACCAATAAACTCACAGAAAAAGAACTTATAAACGATAGTTTTACGATCTATTTAAAATGTAGGCTTGACGTGAAGACCATTTGTCCATGAATAGATCAGTCTTTATTTGTCACCTTGCAGTTATCTGCTCCATATGATACACATCTTTTATTTTACTCTTCCACTGGGTAATTACGGGGGCAGAGGCCTGAGCCAGGAGGCCGAAATTTTTAACAAATGAAAGTGACTATTTGCTCTCATTATTTGAAAAAATTCTCAACAGCGCACTGGACAGCCCCGATACAATTTTGATCCCCAAACAGTTTTCAATTTCGAATTGCACCTCTTTCCAAAATGTTGCCAGTTTAGGGCAGTCCCAAAATATATGAGAATGATCCCCCATTAGAACGTAGCCCCTCCAACATTTAATTCCAGGTGCCACAACCAGGTCATTGTTGAAAATGAGAATTGTTTCTCAACCGACCTACCTGGTAAAATAAAGGTTAAATAAAATAAAAGGTACCGAGGCCCCACCCTGGAGTCAGACCTGGGGTGGGTGTATGCCAGTGAGCGCCTGGTGGCTGGGCCTTCTTCCACGGGGCCCGGCCGGGCACAGCCCGAAGGAGCAATATGGGGCCACCCTCTTGTGGACCCACCACCTGTGAGAGAAGCCATAAGGGGCGGGTGCAGAGGAATCTGGACGGCGGCCAAAGGCGGGGGCCCCGACATCCGGATCTCCGGACATGAAGACTAGCTCTGGGGACATGGAATGTGACCTCGCTGGGGGGGAAGGAGCCTGAGCTTGTGCGGGAGGTTGAGTGTTACTTACTAGATATAGTCGGCCTCACCTCCACGCACAGCTTGGACTCTGTAACCAAACTCCTTGAGAGGGGTTGGACTCTCCATTTCTCTGGCGCTGGCTGGAATGAGCGGCAGCGAGCTGCTGTGGGCTCATCGCAGCTCAGCCGCTGCGTGTTGGAGTTCACCCCGGTGAACGAGAGGGTCGCGTCTCTGCGTCTTCGGGTCGGGGACAGGTCTCTCACTGTGGTGTCGGCCTACGAGCCAAACAGCAGTGCAGAGTACCCGGCCTTCTTGAAGTCTCTGGGAGGGGTACTGGACAGTGCACCGACCGGGGACTCCGTTGTTCTGCTGGAGGACTTCAACGCCCACGTGGGCAACGACAGTGGCACTTGGAGAGGGGTGACTGGGAGGATCGGCCTTCCTGATCTGAACCTGAGTGGTTCTGTGATTGGACTTCTGTGCTAGTCACAGTTTGTCCAAACACCATGTTCGAGCACAAGGGTCCACGTCTGCCCCCGGAGGTCGATGATCGACTTTGTTGTCGTGTCATCTGACCTCCGGCCCTGTGTCTTGGACACTCGGGTGAAGAGAAGGGCAAAGCTGTCAACTGATCACCACCTGGTGGTGAGTTGGGTCTGCTGGCGGAGGAGGAAGTCGGAAAGACCTGGCAGGCACAAGTGTATCGTGAGGGTCTGTTGGGAACCTTCTGTCGGTGTGGCTTTCAACTCACATCCCGGGGAAGGCTGGGGACATGGAGTCCGAGTGGGCTTCGTTCTCAGCCTCCATTGTCGATGCGGCCGCTCGTAGCTGTGGCCATAAGGTCTGTGGTGCCTTTAAATATTTTCCATGTTTCTGTGCCAAACTTCAGTTCCAAGCATTTCTTTTTTTAATCACTAAACTGGTTCAAGTCCTATCTAGAAGACAGGAAGTATTTTGTTGAAATTGGAAACTGTGTCTCAGATCACATGGCCCTGATCTGTGGGGTGCCCCAGGGGTCGCACCTGGGCCCACTTTTGTTCAATCTCTACATGCTGCCTTTAGGCCAGTTAATACGCAGCACTAATGTGTCCTGCCACAACTACGCAGACAACACTCAGATCTATGTCTCACTGGCAGCAGGAGACTTTGGACCAGTGGACTCACTCTGCCACTGCATCCAACAGATCAGTGTGTGGATGCAAAACAACTTTCTCCAGCTAAACTCAGACAAGACAGAAGTCATAGTCTTAGGCCCACAGAAACAAAGAGACAGTGTCAGCAGTTACCTCCAGTTTCTCTTTCTAAAACCTGCAAATCAGGCTAGAAATCTAGAGGTAATAATGGACTCAGACTTGAACTTTAACAGCCACATCAAATCAATAACATCTGCAGCCTTTTACCATCTAAAAACATAGCAAAAATCAAAGGTCTACTGTCTAAAGCACACTTGGAGAGACTTATCCATGTGTTTGTCTCCAGTAGGTTAGATTACTGTAACGGTTTGCTCACTGGCCTCTCCAAACGAGCTGTAAAACAGCTATAGAACATCCAGAATGCTGCAGCTCAGGTCCTGACTCGAACCAGGAAGTACGAGCACATAAGTCCTGGGCTCAGGTCTCTTCACTGGCTTCCTGTGGCTCAGAGAATAGACTTTGAAGCAGCTCTGCTTGTGTACAAGTCTCTCCATGGCCTAGCTCCAAAGTACATGTGTGACTTGTTAGTGCCATGGATTTTTTTACTTGACAGACCCTGATTGTCACATCTGGGTATTCAAGAAGCTAGTACAAATTTGCCTTTTTCTATCAGATTTACTAGTTTGTGGTGAGACAACATTTCAATACGATAACCCATAGTTAACACAGAAGCTTTTTCATATAAAAGATGTGCTACTCCCAGATCATGGTAACATTCTGGCAACCCAAGTTCTACCGCCGATAGCGCTAAGGAATAATACGCAATCGGATGAGCATGTGTTCCTACGCCCGTTTTTTGAGTCAAAACTCCACACGCCTGATTCTGACGGCATGATACAAACAACTGAAAAGGTTTGTTATAGTCTGGAAGTGCCAATGCTGGTGCCTGCTGCAGCAAAGTCTAAATTGTTTCAAATGCGACGCAGCCTTCAGGCATCCATTCCAATTTGGCTTTCAATTGATTTGTTTCCTGTTCCATGTTAATCTCTCTTAACAGTTGAACAATGACAGAATAGCCATCAATCCATTCAGCGCTATATCCTGTCATTCCTAAAAATGTCATCATTTGTCTTACTGATGTTGGTTTTGGAGTTTTGGTTATTGTTTCCACCTGAGCAGGTGATACTGCCCTCGACCCTTCTTGTAACTTTTTCAATGAGGCTTTATGACCTTTTTCTGCAAGCAATGTCAGCATTGTTATGCAATCTTTATGACATGTCTCCAGGTCTGGTGCACACAGAAGAATGTCATCGACATATTGTATAACTGTGCTGAAGATTTAGTTCAACAACTCTGCCATGTCCTCCTTTAATATTTTATTGAACAAATGAGAACTGTGTTTCAGGCCTTGTGCCAATCTTGTACACCGGTAAGATTCATTTTTGTACGTGAATACAAATAGATGGCTACTTATTGGACTCAGTGGTACGCTGAAAAATCCATCCATCCATCCATCCATCTTCTCCCGCTTAATCCGGCTGGGTCGCGGGGGCAGCTTGCTGCCCAATCCTCATATCACCTGACCCTCCCTATGAACCCCTCTGCAGGTGGTGAGCCCACAGGAGGGTGGACAACATGGTCCTTGATGTTAGTTCATAGGGGTGCGGGCATGTTTTGGGTTGATGGGGGAAACCGGAGTACCCGGAGGAAACCCATCCAGACACAGGGAGAACATGCAAACTCCACACAGAAAGGCCCCGGGGATCGAACCTGCGACCTTCTTGCTGTGAGGCCTGAGTGTTGCCACTCAGCCACCGTGCCGCCACCGTGGTACGCTGAAAAATGCAGAACATAAATCAACTACCGCAAACCATTTTACATCCACTGGCACATTTGTCAGTAGTGTATGTGGGTTTGGAACCTCAGCCGGAAAATCTTCTATCACTTCGTTCAACGCCCTGAGGTCATGCGCTAATCGGTACCTACATGCGTCTGCTTTCTGCACTGGAAAAATAAGTGTATTGCTGCATGGGTTTGGCTTTCGCACAAGCACTCCTGCTTTTACCAACCCATTAATGGTGTCTTCAATACCCGCTTCAGCCTCTGGCTGCACCCATGGGGACGACACCCTGGTTTTAGCTTAATTTCCACTGGTTGCGCTGACTTAATTAACCCCACGTCAGTGTTATGTTTTGCCCATAATTGTGATGGAACTGCACAACATTTCTTTTTCAATGTCCGAATGCTGTAGACACATTTCGGATTCACAAGTTATTACTTGTGGGTGAGCCCAACCCGATGCTGTACTTGAAACCTTAACATAGATGTTGTCTTCACTTATCCAAATGTTTTTGTTTTCTGTTGGCAGAAAATTTGTCTTTGATGCCTCTACCACCATAGGTCCTAAATGTTTTGATTTATAGCCCAAATTTACCAATAACATAACATGAGGCAAACTGTGTTTCATTTTGAATTCTTTTTCTAAATACCCATTGTTGTCTATTACTATAGTGCTGCTCCCTGTTTACCGAGTACAATGGAAGATGCATGCAATTGAACGTTGTCAGGCTGTTCTGTAATCCATCCTTCTGGATCTGCCTCAGTGTCTTTTATTAAGTATTTAAAGTACAATGTGGTGGGCAAGCTGGTGGTCTGGCTTCAGGCAGATTTGCCTTAATAAAGTCCGTCCACTCTCTGGTGGAAATCATAAAACTGTTACTTAGTCCTAGCCAGTACACAACTTCTTCTTTCATTTTTGTCATGTTCATTTGGCAATGTTCCATGTCCACAACCAGTCCACCTGGTGTGCAAAAAATCAATATCGTCGGTCTGCGGAACATAAATGGGCGTTTCTTCCCTAAACAAGAACACCTCCCGTTTCCATGCTGAACTGTCAACATCCGGTCTAACATACATGTCAAAATAAGAGTTGCACATTGCTCTGAGTAGAAAAGCAAGAACTTTACTTTTAACGCTAAGCCCGCTACTGAACATCGCAGTAAAATATTGCGCTAACGAACATCCCAGTAAAATGTCGGGTTGTGCAGTGCATTGTTTTACTTATCAAATAGTTTACCTGCCCCCATACAAAAAGTATTTCCAACACAGTGCATTCAAGTGCAAGTGCAATCATTTGGATACGAAGAAACTGCATTCGTAACAAACTAGTGTTTCCACTGTACTCGGGCATACTGCACAATGCAGTATTTTGGACATGAAAATATTGCAGTACAGTTTTCCTGTTACTTTGATCAGTCACAGATAAGCAGGGGAAGCATAACTGTCAGCCTGTGGGTCAGATAATGCTTTGCATTCAGGAATTAGATTAACCTCCACAAACCTAACCTTATACCCTTCACTGAATGTCACAGGCCAATATCTAGTATTAGGCCTAGGCCTGTCTTTGCATGACATTTCATAATATTTCCTGTGTATATTCCAAAAATGACTGACTTGAAGTATTAATTTTAATATCACCTGGGCATTGAGCAAATATGTTTAAATTACAAAAAGCATTCATTTACAATATGGCAGCATAGTTCACACATAGTTCACAAAGACTAATACTTGGCTGAATGTGGATTTTTTCAGTAAAGACGCAAAGAGCATTTATTTCATGTAGTAAACATAATTTAACTTTATTTAAATAAATATGTTTGAACTTTTCTGAACTTTTGTGTAACATTTCTCTTATTTGAAGAAAAACAGGCTCACAACAACTCGCACGTGTCCATCCTACTTTGGAAATTGTACATCCTGTACCAAGTACATTCCATATCTTGTTTGTCTAAGCACCAGGATGCCTTCCTCCACAAACAGCAGTGGAACAGTGTGCACCCCTGGTCCTGACATCGTTGTAAAAGCGGCTTCTGACCGCTGGGCAGGATCGAACAATGGAACTACAGTGAAAGGAAGACATATGGAGAATAGTGACCAAACTCAATTGTATTCTTATGCCATCTTACTTACCGCTGCTTGAATTTGCTGCGTTAATGTGTTAAACTGTTAAAATGTGTTAAACACGCAACACGGATGGTTAATGTTCTTTACATCTTCAATTTGAATGACGTTTAGATGGAAAGAAACAAATGTGCGTTGTGATATGTGACAAAAACATGGTACCTAGTTTTGTCAGTATTTAACTTACTCTAAGCAATCATTGAAATCAAACAAGCTATTCCTCTGTGTGGTGAGTTTCCCGAAAGCTTAGTTGCTAACTAAGTTAACTAAGTTAGCAACTTCTTTCGTTGTCACCGGAGAGGGTCTAATCACATTTTTGACAATGTTTATGAACATTTAACATGACGCTGGAATTGCTCAAACTGTACAAATTAATGATATTTATGGGCATAATCTCCAATGAGACAAACGATATTGAAACTTTTCTATATCATTACCCTCCTCAAACTTTTTGCCGACTTTGGCTTGAAAGAAACTGGAAAGCGGAAGAGTGCAGGTTCCTGCGAGTGTGAGCGAGTGAGTTCCTGACTGGTTGATTAAACGCTACGGGAACACCCATTGGGGCGTTTCTGTGGCACAACCAGAATGCCCACACTGCAGACCGACCCTCCTCCAAAAAATAGCGCATTTCCGTTTACACATAGCGTATATATATATATATATATATATATATATATATATATATATATATATATATATATATATATATATATGTATATATATATATATATATATATATATATATATATATATATATATATATATATATATGTACACACACAGTGGGGTGCAGGGGAAGAGGTTCTGGAGGAACCATCATGGCAGGACAAACCCCTACACGGGGGCGTACCACCGGAGCATAACTGAAGTGGCTGATATCAAGAAATCCTACCAATGGCTGGAGAGGGCTGGTCTGAAGGACACACAGAGGCACTCATCCTGGCTGCACAGGAGTCTTGAGCACCTGAGCAATAGAGGCCCAGATCTACCACACCAGACAAGACCCAAGGTGTAGGTTGTGCAAAGAAGTGCCTGAGACAGTCCAGCACATAACTGCAGGGTGTAAGATGCTGGCAGGGAAAGCGTACATGGAGCGACATAACCAAGTAGCGGGCATAGTGTACAGAAACATCTGTGCAGAGTACGGGCTGGAAACCCCAGGATCAAGGTGGGAAACGCCTCCAAAGGTTGTGGAGAATGAGCGGGTCAAACAGACAAAACAGACATCGTGGTTCTGGATAAGCGAGAGAACAACGCCGTGGTGGTGGACATTGCAATACCGAGTGATGGCAATGTCAGGAAAAAGGAACATGAGAAACTAGAGAAATACCAGGGGCTCAAAGAAGAGCTGGAGAGAGCCTGGAAGGTGAAAGCTTCAGTGCCTGTGGTGATCGGAGCACTCGGGGCCGTGACCCCCAAACTGGATGAGTGGTTGCAGCAGATCCCAGGAAGGACAACAGACATCTCAGTCCAGAAAAGTGCAGTACTGGGAACAGCAAAGATACTGCGCAGAACTCTCAAGCTCCCAGGCCTCTGGTAGAACCCGAGCTGATGAGGGTGGGAGACCAACCACCGTGGAAGGTGAGAAACATGTTTATATATATATTACATACAGGGTCTTCGGGGCCACTTGATCCAGAGCTATTGAAAGTTTTTGGTAACTCTTCTTATTCAGCGGCTCCAGTGTGCAAGCTCCAGCTCCAGCCATGGCTGCTCTCCAACAAGGACAAGGGCAGAAAAGGACTCTGACCTGAGTGTCACATGCAACTCATGTGTATGAATTCACACACACACGCGCACACATGCACACACACACACGCACACGCACACATACACACACACAGACACACACACGCACACACACATACACACACACAGACACACACACACAGACACACGACTTCATGTTGAGCTTGGTCTTTGGTTTTCCATTTATTTTTTACATGACATCTTCAATTTATAATACATTTTCAGTGCCTATTTGTATTGTCCCTGCAGTTATTTAATGCCTAATTCTGTCAATTCATGTTAAAAACTACTTTGAGACATTTTTTACAGCTAAAGAATGTTTCATAAGAATTTGGCAGTGAAAAATATTTTTGTTCTATTTTAAGAGCAGTTAAAACAGACTGGTCAGGGAACACTAAAGTAAGGGGCAGGAGGTGAACACGACAGGAGGGTTAATATCTTCCTATATCAAGATCATGGTTTTTGTGACATAAGACAAACTGCAAACAAATATTCCAGATCTCACATAACTAAAGTGTAGATGCACTCGCCATTGATTCATAAAGAGAAGGCCTAATCTCACCATCCTCCACAGCCATTATTGCTCATCTTCTGTGGACTGACACTTTCTGAGTGACACTACAGGAGAAATGCTTCTTCAGATATTGTCTAAACGTTACATCTCGTAGCCCATACACCATGGGGCTCACAAGCCTGGGGATGATTTGCAGAAATACGTACCATGCAAATATGAACTGGAGATATATTCCTGGGAACATAATTAAAACAAAATGTTGGCCAGCCGGATATATGTAAGTTAACATGCACAGAAAAAGCTGAAAACTATGCAACAAAATGGTATTTCTAGCCTTTTTGGCATCACTATTTGTTGTTTTTACTGATCTGGCAGCTAAAAATATTTGGACATAAGTGTAAATCAGAACAAGCCAAACACAAACTAAATTCAGAGCGTCCATGACTTCTGACTTTTTAAGCATGATGGTATTCTGAAATAAAAATGCATAGTCACATCGAACAGTGGAGAAGAATAGAGCGGGCTTTGTTGCTGCTAGATAAAATAATTCTGGAAAAAATGACAATAAGCTGAAGGTCCATACACCTGTGATCACTATGTAAATCCTTTTGATGCTGCACAACTGGGGGTGCTGAAGGGGGAAGCATATGGCAATATAGCACTCCACCGCCATTACTGCTAAGTTCAGAGGAGAGATGAATGTTGTGAAAATAGCAAATGCAAGAAGAAAACAACACAGAAATGTGTTGATGGTGTATAAAATAGAAGAGCACGCAAAGAGAATGATGGCAGTGGTGAGTTGGATCATGTCATTCACCACCAGATGGATGAACAGGACGTAGCGAGGGTTCTGGTAAAAAACCTAAGACAAGAATAATACAGTTCAACATTAAATAAACCAATATACATAAGAAGCAGAAAAAAATAGATAACAATGCATTTGCAATACATAATAGATGGATTAACATGTCTGAATTTCTGACCTGGTGTTTACTGAAGGTGTAAATGAGAGTCCCGTTTAAGTAATTAATAGATATTCCAAGCAGAATAACTATTATATTTTTAGCTATAATTGAGTTTGAAGGACGGACAGTAGATAATCCATTTTGGCCAGATGATGAATTCATGGAAGTACTATTGAAAAAAAAGAAAAGAAAATGTCTGCATTATTCAAAGGTATAACCAAAAATGAATATGAGTTTTACTGGCTGTCTATAGACATACCTTGAATGTGGCTCACCCTCCTCAGATGAAGATCAGAGGAGAACTGTGTTTTATACCAAGTTCTCACAGGGAGGTTGCTAAGGATGACGTTAACCAAAACATTGGGAACAACTAAAGCCAAAATGTATGTACTTACACTTCTGGCTGCCCTCCCATATTTGACCTAGATAAAAACTTAAAAGGTTTCTAAAAGGATTTAGTTTTAGGCTGTATGTTTAATTTTTTTAAATTTTGATTTTATTAAATACTTTTTTGGTGTAGGCCACATATTGTATAGTATTAAAAATACAACAGAAGAAAAATAACGTAAAATAAAGTTAGAGTATAGATGCGGATACACATTGTCTTCTCCTTTACCATTCATAGTATTACCCATAAACTCACACAAAAAGAACTTATAAACGATATTCATCTATTTAAAATGTAGGCTTGACGTGAAGACCATTTGTCCATGAATAGATCAGTCTTTATTTGTCACCTTGCAGTTATCTGCTCCATATGATACACATCTTTTATTTTACTCTTCCACTGGGTAATTACGGGGGCAGAGGCCTGAGCCAGGAGGCTGAAATTTTTAACAAATGAAAGTGACTATTTGCTCTCATTATTTGAAAAAATTCTCAACAGCGCACTGGACAGCCCTGATACAATTTTAATCCCCAAACAAACCTCTTTCCAAAATGTTGCCAGTTTAGGGCAGTCCCAAAATATATGAGAATGATCCCCCATCAGAACGTAGCCCCTCCAACATTTAATTCCAGGTGCCACAACCAGGTCATTGTTGAAAATGAGAATTGTTTCTCAACTGACCTACCTGGTTAAATAAAATAAAAGGTACCGAGGCCCCACCCTGGAGTCAGACCTGGGGTGGGTGTATACCAGTGAGCGCCTGGTGGCTGGGCCTTCTTCCACGGGGCCCGGCCAGGCACAGCCCGAAGGAGCAATATGTAGCCACCCTCTTGTGGACCCACCACCTGTGAGAGAAGCCATAAGGGGCGGGTGCAGAGGAATCTGGACGGCGGCCAAAGGCGGGGGCCCCGACATCCGGATCTCCGGACATGGAGACTAGCTCTGGGGACATGGAATGTGACCTCGCTGGGGGGAAGGAGCCTGAGCTTGTGCGGGAGGTTGAGTGTTACTTACTAGATATAGTCGGCCTCACCTCCACGCACAGCTTGGACTCTGTAACCAAACTCCTTGAGAGGGGTTGGACTCTCCATTTCTCTGGCGCTGGCTGGAATGAGCGGCAGCGAGCTGCTGTGGGCTCATCGCAGCTCAGCCGCTGCGTGTTGGAGTTCACCCCGGTGAACGAGAGGGTCGCGTCTCTGCGTCTTCGGGTCGGGGACAGGTCTCTCACTGTGGTGTCGGCCTATGGGCCGAACAGCAGTGCAGAGTACCCGGCCTTCTTGAAGTCTCTGGGAGGGGTACTGGACAGTGCACCGACCGGGGACTCCGTTGTTCTGCTGGGGGACTTCAAGGCCCACGTGGGCAACGACAGTGGCACTTGGAGAGGGGTGACTGGGAGGAACGGCCTCCCTGATCTGAACCTGAGCGGTTCTGTGATTGGACTTCTGTGCTAGTCACAATTTGTCCAAACACCATGTTCGAGCACAAGGGTCCACGTCTGCGCCCGGAGGTCGATGATCGACTTTGTTGTCGTGTCATCTGACCTCCGGCCCTGTGTCTTGGACACTCAGGTGAAGAGAAGGGCAAAGCTGTCAACTGATCACCACCTGGTGGTGAGTTGGGTCTGCTGGCGGAGGAGGAAGCCGGAAAGACCTGGCAGGCACAAGTGTATCGTGAGGGTCTGTTGGGAACCTTCTGTCGGTGTGGCTTTCAACTCACATCCCGGGGAAGGCTGGGGACATGGAGTCCGAGTGGGCTTCGTTCTCAGCCTCCATTGTCGATGCGGCCGCTCGTAGCTGTGGCCGTAAGGTCTGTGGTGCCTTTAAATATTTTCCATATTTCTGTGCCAAACTTCAGTTCCAAGCATTTCTTTTTTCAATCAGGTTTCCATGCAGTGTTTGTAAATCAACACAGCACTACTCTATTATCCCCGTAGTGATATTTGTAATTCTGAATACTTAAAATACTTTGTGTTGTTAGTTGATCACATTATTACACTGTAATATAATGTAACAGCTTTGTTTGTTTCACTTTTGGTTTAATATTTATTTAGAACACATTAGAGGGAAAAATTGCACACAAGAGTTATTTTTTCTATTTCCATTAATAACAGCAACAACAGAATAACTTTCACGTACAGCTAATATCTAAAAATAGGCCATGATATAACAAAAAGGTCCAATAGAAATTGGCCCTGCATAACAATTTATTGTTTTTCCCTCACTAAAGTTGTAGAGTCTTCAGTTTAATTTTATATATTGCTATATCAAGATATTTGGCAGTTTGAATGAAACATCTTCTCCCACTTAATTCGGCTGGGTCGCGGGTGCAGTTTGCTGCCCAACCCTCATAGCACCTGACCCCCCCATGAACCCCTCTGCAGGTGATGAGCCCACAGGAGGGTGGACAACATGGTCCTTGATGTTAGTTCATAGGGGTGCTGCATGTTTTGGGTTGATGGGGGAAACCGGAGCACCCGGAGGAAACCCATCCAGACACGGGGAGAACATGCAAACTCCACACAGAAAGGCCCCAGGCGACCCGGGTATCAAACCCGCAACCTTCTTGCTGTGAGGCCTGAGTGTTGCCATTCAGCCACCATGCCGCCGAGTTTGAAAGAAACAGCTGCAAACAAATATTCCAGATCTCACATAACTAAAGTGTAGATGCACTCGCCATTGATTCAGAAAGAGAAGGCCTAATCTCACCATCCTCCACAGCCATTATTGCTCATCTTCTGTGGACTGACACTTTATGAGTGACACTACAGGAGAGATGCTTCTTCAGATATTGTCTAAACGTTACATCTCGTAGCCCATACACCATGGGGCTCAGAAGCCTGGGCATGATTTGCAGAAATATGTACCACACATACATGAACTGGAGATATATTCCTGGGAACATAATTAAAACAAGCCTTTGGACAGGCAGATATATGTAAGTTGACATGCACATAACGAGCTGAAAACTATGCAACAAAATGGTATTTCTAGCCTTTTTGGCATCACTATTTGTTGTTTTTGCAGATCTAGCAACTAAAAATATATGAACATAAGTGTAAATCAGAACAAGCCAAACAGCAACTAAATACACTGAGTATGTGACTTCTCTCTTTTTAATGATGATGGGATTTTGAAATAAAACTACAGCATCACATTCAACAGTGGTGAAGAACAGAGCAGGCTCAGTTGCTGCAAGAAAAAATATGTCTGGTAAAAATGATAATATGCTTAAGGTCCATATACATGTGATCACTATGTAAATCCTTTTGATGTTGCACAACTGGGGGTGCTGAAGGGGGAAGCATACGGCAATATAGCACTCCACCGCCATCACTGCTAAGTTCAGAGGAGAGTTGAATGTTGTGAAAATAGCAAATGCAATAAGAAAACAACACAGAAATGTGTTGGTGGTGTATAAAATAGAAGAGCACGCAAAGAGAATGATGGCAGTGGTGAGTTGGATTATGTCATTCACCACCAGATGGATGAACAGGATGTAGCGAGGGTTCTGGTAAAAGACCTAAGACAAGAATAATACAGTTCAACATTAAATAAAGCAATATACATAAGAAGTTTATAAAATAACTAAAAATGCATGAAAATTGCTCTTAAAAATACAAATAAAAACAAAACTCACCCTATAAATTAATCTTGTAGTTAGAACTACCTAAGTCAATATAAATATTCAGATTTTCATTTTTATATATAGTTACTGTACATAACATTTGTGATTCCATAACTGCTAAATAGATAATTTATTGCAGTAAGATTTGCAATAGATGGATAAATATGTGAGCATTACTCACCTGGTGTTTACTGAAGGTGTAAATGAGAGTCCCATTTAAGTAAATAATAGATATTCCAAGCAGAATAACTATTAAAATTGTAGCTATAGTTGTGCTGAATGAGTCTGTAAAGCGGGGATAAGATAATCCATTTTGACCAGACAATGAATTAATGGAAGAGCTATTCCAAGAGAATGTCTGCATTATTCAAAGGTATAACCAAAAATGAAGATGAGTTTCACTGGCTGTCTATAGACATACCTCGAATGTGGTTCACCCTCCTCAGATGAAGATCAGAGGTACATTGAGCTTTATATCAAATTCTCACAGGAAGGTTGTTAAGGATGATGTCATTTGTAAAACAACACATTGGAAACAACAAAGGCCTCATGGCCCAAAATATATCTACTTATCCTAGACGTGAACACAGCTAATGAGTTCAACATCTTCTTCAATCGCTTTGACACTGCAGGAACTGTCCAGCTCCAGCCAGCAGCAGTCAGCCCCCTACCCCTCCCTCCCCCGTCTCCTGTGGAAGACCCAGCTCACACCTCAGACGACACCACCCCTCCCCCTCCTGACACCTCCACACTGACTGTCACTGAGGAGCAGGTGAGGTGTCAACTGCAGAGACTGAAGGCCGGGAAAGCACCAGGACCTGATGGAGTGAGCCCCAGAGTCCTGAAGGGCTGTGCTCTGCACCAGATCTTCAGCCTGAGCCTGAGTCTTCAGAGAGTCCCCCTGCTATGGAAGACATCGTGCCTCGTCCCTGTCCCAAAGACGCCGTGCCCCAGCGACCCTAAGGACTACAGGCCCGTGGCACTGACCTCCCACATCATGAAGACTCTGGAACGACTCGTCCTGCAGCAGCTGAGGCCTATGGTCCAACATCTGCAAGACCCTCTCCAGTTTGCCTACCAGCCCCACCTTGGAGTAGATGACGCCATCCTGACCCTACTCCACAGAGTCTACTCCCACCTGGACAAGCCAGCTGCCAGTGTGAGGATCATGTTTTTTGACTTCTCCAGTGCGTTCAACACCATCAGGCCGGCTCTGCTGGCTGAGAAGCTGGCAGTGATGCAGGTGGATGCCTCCTTGGTGTCCTGGATTGTGGATTACCTCACTGGAAGACCACAGTATGTGCGTTTGCAGAGCCGTGTGTCGGACAGAGTGGTCAGCAACACCGGGGCTCCACAGGGGACAGTCCTGTCTCCCTTCCTCTTCACCCTCTACACCACGGACTTCAACTACTGCAGCCAGTCTTGCCACCTTCAGAAGTTTTCTGAGGACTCTGCAGTGGTGGGATGCATCAGCGGGGGTGACGAGGAGGAGTACAGGACTGTAGTGGACAACTTTGTCACTTGGAGTGAGGAGAACCACCTCCAGCTCAACGTGATGAAGACAAAGGAACTGGTGGTGGACCTTAGGAGGACCAAAGCTGCTGTGACCCCCATCTCCATCCGGGGGGTCAGTGTGGACGTGGTGGAGGAGTACAAGTACCTGGGGGTGTACTTGGACAATAAACTGGACTGGAGCAGGAACGTGGACGCGGTTTACAAGAAGGGCCAGAGCCGCCTCTATTTCCTGAGGAGGCTGAGGTCCTTTGACATCTGCAGGACAATGCTCAGGATGTTCTACGAGTCTATGGTGGCCAGTGCCATCATGTACGCTGTAGTCTGCTGGGGCAGCAGTCTGCGCGTGAGGGACACTAATAGACTCGAGAAGATCATTAGGAAGGCTGGACATGTTGTGGGGGAGGAGCTGGACTCTCTGGCGGTGGTGTTGGACAGGAGAATGCTGGACAAAATCTGGACTATTCTGGACTCTCCCTCCCACCCCCTCCACAAGGTGCTGGCCAATCAGAGGAGCTCTTTCAGCCATAGACTGTGGCTGCCGCGCTGCTCCACTGAGAGACACAGGAAATCTTTCCTGCCTGTCGCCATCAAACTGTTGAACGCTGCACTTTAACTCACAAACTACCCAATCCTTTTCATCCTATTCCCGGCTCACACATGTATATAGTCATAAATATGTCAATGATGTAAATAATTTCCCAGAGAGAGCTATTTTATCTTTTATCTTATTGTATTTAGCTTATTTTGTAACTTGTTCGATGTACATGCTCTTGGTCGGTTGCATCTGTAACAAAGAAAATTTCCCCTCGGGGGTGAATAAAAGTAATTCTGATTCTGATTCTGATTCTACTTCCTTAAATACAAATATCCATTATGGGGACAATGGGCCTCATTCATGAAAAGTTCTTATGAACAATTTTGTACTTATAAGGCTTTTTGTGAACATTTTTGGCATTCGGAACTGAACATGTTCATCTGGAAGAACAAATCCTACAAATACAAGCACTCATAAGAACACTTAATCTAATGTTTTAGAATATTATTACTCTGACAATGCAAACGAATTCAAATTTCTCCATGATGGTAAGTTATATATTTTCTTAAATGAGTAAACCTATTACTGTGTGATCCAATATCATTTATAAGGCATTTTTAGAGCATATGGTTTAAGTCTCACAGACTTTATACAGGCTGCAGTTTAGCCTCACCCCAAATTCACACCAAAGCACAACAGCAGCAGCACAGCACATGAGCAGCAGATGGGCAGGTTTAGCTTTCCATTCTTCTTCTTTGCAGCGTCAACGGAGCGTCTCCAGGCTTTTTCGCAGGGGAAAGACAAGAAATGAGCATGTGGTGTCAAAACAAACTACCATTCCGCTTTTAAAATAAGTTTAAAGGGATAGTTTGGGTTTTTTGACATGAATCTGTATGGCATCCCCGTCAGCAGTGTCATACATCAACACTGACTGACCTCCCGACAGTGTCCGGTGAGCCGAGTTCTTCCCCAGTTTCGGTGCTGATGAAAGTGTCCAGCAAGTTGGCTGAGGTCACGAAAATAAACGTTTTTCTTCTCAAAACAATATGTGTTCAAAAGAGTGATACATTTGCGTCACGAAACGTGAATGGAGAAAAGTCAGACCTCATAATCGCTTGGTACTACTCTGCAGTCATATCACTCCTCTAGTTCAGCAATGTTTAAGTGCTCAGACATTTGACCGTCACGACACGAGAGAGCTAACATGAGAGCTACAGCCAGAAGTACAGTATATACGCTTGTATAAGCTATACAAGAATATATATAAAAATGGTGCGGACTTGTGATTATCCAAGCTGTAACATCATTTGGACATCAGTATATTCAGGTTCATAAAGCCTTGGCTCTGTGCTAAAGATGGCCTTTAGTCTTCATCGTCTGTGTCATAGTCACACATGTTGTCGTGAACTTTCCGAGCAGGAAACACAGTGAAACAGGTGCGGCGCCACCTGGCGGCAGCGCAGTGATACGACCAGAGAGAAAATAGTACCAAGTGATTATGAGGTCCGACTTTTTTACCGTTCACGTTTTGTATCATCAGTTTCATCAGTTTTTTATATAGCGCTTTTCAGGACACTCAAAGACGCTTTACAGAGCATTATTCATTCACTCCAGACCCGGTGGTGGTGCTGCTATTGTAGCCGCAGCTGCCCTGGAGCAGACTGATGGAAACAAGGCTGCCAATCTGCACCATCAGCCCCTCCGACCACCACCAGCACTCACGCACACACCACTTTCATACTAGGCAATGTGGGTGATGTGTCTTGCCTAAGGACACAGCGACAGTTTTTGCGACTGGTGCCCTCCTGTGGCACCTGTAATTCCTTGTGGTCTCCCATCCAAGTACTAACCAGGCCCGGCCCAGCTTAGCTTCTGAGATCTGACAGGATCAGGCTTTGACGAGCCGGTATGGCCACATTTTGTGACGCAAATGTATCGTTCTTTTGAACACATATTATTTTGAGAAGAAAAACAGTTTATTTTCATGACTCCAGCCAACTTGCTGGACATGTTCATCAGCACCAAAACTGGGGAAGAACTCGGCTCACCGCACGCTGACAGGAGGTAAATCAGTGATGATGCACGACACTGCTGACGGGGATGCCATGGAGATTCATGTCAAAAATCCCAAACTATACCTTTAACTAAAGCCAAGACAATGACGTTGTGGTTGTTTGAAAGGAAAAAATCCTGGAGGTGAGAAGATGTTTTGTGATTTATTTCAGGTGATACAAAATGATTACAAAGTATTAAGTACTGTGCACAGAGTGAACTATAACAGAAAATACTTAAAGAGAACAGACGGTGGAGAGCGGGAGAGAAGGGCCCTGGGAATCAATTCTGGAGCCCCAAACTAGGCGAACCCCCTGCTTTTCAACTAAGAAGGTGTAATCAAAAAAAGAATGTAAGCCTCTGGTTATGTTTTGGCTCTGTGCAGGGAACTGTTTTTCCCCTTCAAGGACAGTGAGCCCCTGTCTCCCGACTCCTCAGGACGTCTTCCTGCGCTCCTTAGTTACTTGAGAAAAACATTTAAACAAAATACATTTCGGTCAACAATTAATCACATATTGAATAAGAAGTTTCCACCACAGAATTTCCTCCTTTCCAGGCTACTGGCATGGAACTAAACTTTAAATGATCATAATGATGTGTAGCATCACAATTTGCACCACCATACCATGCGGTGGAGAAGAAAAAAAAAACCTCTAGTAGCCAAACCAGGGAAAAATTCCTCCACGACCTTCTTTCTGAGCGATCCCTGTCGTGTGTGTTACTATTGGTTTCCATTCATCACATCGACAATCACACATTCAGAGCATGGTCTGGTGTCACAGCAGCGATACATAGTAAATACATTGAATAACAATAACAATCTGTGTAATCCATGTTTGTAAGCTGCTGCGAACCTTTTGCACCTGTATTGCATTGTACAAACACTTTGAATACTTGAGTATAATAATAAGATGATTACATTTGGATTACTGATAACCATAGAGTCCCTTTAAAGAGTCCACATAACAGTCTCCTAACAACGTCTTCACCTCATGTACTTTGCACACAGTAGAGAGGCTCTTTGTTGGGGATAATGTCAGAGATTACCAACCTGGAAATGAAATGCTGTTAGTACCTACACTCCCTTCACTCATGGATTCCCCCTGTTCGTCACTGTCCAGCTCTACCTTGTACCTGTTCTTTCCACACATTCAAATTGTCCCACAGATGTCAATGGTAATCCTATCGGCATTCCCAACTGCGCACTCTTTTCACCTATCCTTACCTTCAAGGCCTTACACCTTTGTAGGTTTGTAACCCCTTGGGCACTCAAGTTGAACATGTGCACATACCCTGGAGTTCCCAAATACAGTAAACACTCAGCTCCACACCAGGTCCTGCCTTCAGATCGCACATTGACTGCTTCCTCTGCACACCTTTTCCACAAACAATTGATCTGGTCTAGCTTTAGTACACACATAGCAGTCTGTTTTGTTATTACTGTAACTGGAAAATCGAACCCATCTGTACCAACTGTTAACACCTGTTTGCCTCTAGCTTGTCAATCTCATCAATTTGGTCTTGTTCTATAACTTCATTAACTACCTCATTAACCTTTTTCACAACCCCCCCTTCCAACTCACTCCATCCCTGTATTGTCTGCTGCAACCAGCTGGCTACACTCTGATTCATCTCAACTACTGGGGTCTCAACTCCCTTAACGCTTTCCTCATCCACCTGCCGCTTAAACCTCCTTGTTGTTGTTGTGGTTATGTGTTGTCCTGCTCGCGTCGCCTGTAACTTAGTAGTCAGAGAGTTAACAGTAATGGCCTTTATTTTAGCCGTCGTCGTGGGGGTGATAGTTGCCGGACTAGTCAGAGAAGTCGGAATAGTAGGAGTAGTTGGAGTAGTTGTGATTGTTGCAGTAGTCTTCCCTTCAGTCTTTGCGGTCATTAAAGTTGCTGTCATCGGTTTATCTGTCGCTTTTGTTGTTGTTGTGCTCCTAACTGTAGTAGGCGTCATCCTCGGTGTACTTATCAGAGTAGGAGTGGTAGTCCATACAGGTGTGGTTGTTACAGGTGTGGTCATTAGTGGGATTTTGGGAGTCGTAATCTTACGTTCCGTTGAGGGGGTCTCGTTTGGGATGGTTGTAGGATGGTACAACCTGACATATTTCTCCTCAGCCGGCAGTCCCGGATTTACATTATCTGTAACATAAACAATCCACCCCACATAGAGGTTCCCCTCTCGTCCACTCCTGGCAGCCTCCGTCATTGGGTGGCCTTCAATATGCACCAACCTCTTCCCCATCAGGAGGAGCAGCATCAGAAGCACCATTCTCCCCCCTTTGCAGGGAAGATTTGCCCTGGAAGTCGACATCTTTTTTATCTTTGATCTCCAATGTCTCTACTAGGTCAGAGTTAACTTTCACACAGTGATTTAAATGATACCAAGTAGTTGTACCTTTTACTTGGACCGCCGTTGACGTTGCTTGAGTAACATCGTATGGTCCTTCTCTCCTCAGAAGGTCCCACTTTCTCCGGAAGACCTTCACGTACACCAAGTCACCAGGTTTCACTTTCGGTTTTTCCTTCTGGACTCCTTTTTCCTGCAAATACAAAGAAGCCACCCTCGCAGAAATGCTCCTGTGGATGTTAGTCAATTGTTTCACATATGCTTTCATATCATTTACCAAAACATCCAATGTTGGGCCCTTTGCTGCTTTATACACTGGTGTTGGCATAACCCGACCTGTTAACGCTTCATGCTGGGATAATTTTAGTGTTCTGTTAGCACTCGCCCTATATGCCATTAATACGAGTGGGAGGGCATCAACCCAATTCAGTACTGTGCACATGCAAATTTTCAACAGTTTATTTTTCAACACCCCATTAGCCCTCTCCACCATGCCATTCGCCCAGGGAGAATAGACGCATGAAAATCTTTGTTTATTACCCAGCTTTTGTAAGACGCATTATACGTTCTTATCTACAAATTCCTTACCATGATCAGAACTTATTCTTGCCGGGATACTGTATCGAGGTATAACATTTCTACACAGGAATTTTGCTACTGTGTCTGCATTTTTGTGTTTTGATGGTGTTGCCTCGATCCATCGACTAAACCTGTCGACTACAACAAGCATGTATCTTTTCCCTTGCACTGGTCTAACCATGTCCACAAAATCCATTGCCAGATGCATAAACGGTCCCTCTGGTGCCGGAATATGTCCTGCCGGCGGATTTTCTCCCCTCCTTACAGTCATGTGAAAAAGTTTGGGCACCCCTGATCATTTTCAAGATTTTCCTTTATAAATCATTGGTTGTTCGGATCAGCAATTTCAGTTAAATATATCATATAGCAGAAAAACAGTGATATTTGAGAAGTGAAATGAACTTTATAGGATTTACAGAAAGTGTGCAATAATTACTTAAACAAAAGTAGGCATTGTAGTTGTAACATAATTATAATTAACATAACATAACATAACATAATTGTAACATAGTAGTGTTTGTTAGTGTTTGTGGGTGTTTGTTCATGTTGTGTGCGTGTTTGTGTGCGTCCCCTCATGTTGCAGGTCACTGTTGTTTTCACCATTGCGACGCAGATGCAGGAAGAGAAACAGCAGGTAGCCGTCTATATTGATAATGTTCTGTGCACATCTTTTCCGGGCACGAGGATACGATGCGCATGCCAGTGTACCATGCGGTACACGTCCAACAGCACATGTCCAGAACTGTGACAAGCGAACCGAACGGTTCTTCTTTTTTTTTTTATGAATCGTGCCACTCCTAGTGTGCACAGCGGCAGTTGTTTCCTTTTGTAATGAAACAGGGTATATACAATAGTCCCACAGACCAGGGCACAGTTGGAAACACTTTTGACTTGTGTTATACAATTCACGAGGACTTGATTGACACACTTTTAATAATTAGAAGTTTGGCAAATTATACCATGGGGAGTGTTGCAAACTTGACCTTGCTAGTTAGTGTTTCACTTTAGCAAACAGTTACAGTCCAGTGGCTTTCTAAGAAGGATTGCAAAGATCTCTTTTTGAACATTTTGCCGTGTTCATATGGAACCAGATGCGTTTTGGAATGTGCCAAGTAACTTTTAGAAAGTTAATGTAAAAGACCTTAAGAAGTCAGCAGCGACGTCGCTTCTCTTGACAAGTAGGGATGCACTAATCCAATTCTGATACTGGTACTATGGCTCTAAATATCAGTCATTACCCGATATTATCCTATACCATTGCAGCATTGTATATGCTACATAAACGTGGCGAGTGATTAGCCAGGAGGAAGTGGGTTGTGTTGAGTTAATGTGATTTTTGCCTGTTTATTTAAGTGCCTATATTATTTGAAATACATTGTCAAAAATGGATGTATTTATGAAACATGGCATCAAAATTCCCAATGCTGTTTTGTTGAGGGCCTAACAGAAACAGTAGAGGATGAAATAATTAACTTCCTTGAAAAATATAGATCAATTAATAATAAGATAATTATTTCTGAATCTGAGTCTGAATTTGATGGCACGCTTGTAGTTGAGTCACAAGTGGTGCTGCGCTAGAAACATTATGCCCAATATTACCTTACCCTTTTGTTACTGCTAAAAAGACACATTTTGCATGTCTGAGCTTTCTACCGTCTATACCGAGCACTTTGCTAAAACCACAACAAAATCTTACCTTTCTGATGTCCAGAATATGGCTAAACTTACTGGGGTAGATTATGCAGAAAAACTTAACTTAAAAACTTAAAACAATGATGGCTCAGATTGGACTGTCTATTGCTGAACTCCACTTTGCTGCTCGTGGAAAAGAAGATCCAGCCAACCCAGAGTCTCTTGCATTGCTGCCACAGCTGAGGGAGTGATCTGACCATCCATCGCCGACCGTCCATTGCCAGCCGTCTATCGCCGGCCGTCACAGGTCTATTATTTAGCAACACCATGCCAGCCACTGATAGAGACACTGACCCATCTGCTCCTAAACCACAACCGGGAGTGAGGCACACAGTCTCTCATTCCCCCAATGACAGTCATCGCTGACATTGCTGCTTCTCCAACCATCCTTGCCCAGCATTTTCCGATCCCAGCTGTCTGGAATGAATGAGTAACTTCAAATCTCAACCATATGCCTGAAGTGTTCTCTCACCATGATCTCGATCTCGGCTGTACAGACCGTGTCAAGCATACTATCAAGCTCCATGATGAAATGCCTTTCAAGCAGCGAGCCAGGCCAATCCACCCCTGTGACATTGAAGCTGTTCAAAGCCATCTGTGGGACCTGCTCGAAGCTGGAAGAAACCGGGAATCAGAGTCACCCTTTGCTTCACCAAGCGACGTAAGGCTCTGCATCGACTATCAAAAGCTGAACCTGCAAACGGTAAAAGATGCCTACACCCTGCCAAACCTGGAAGATACATTCTCTGCTCTTACAGGCTCCAAATGGTTGTCAGTTTTGGATCTGAAGTCTGGATATTACCAGATTCAAATGGAGGAAGCTGACCAAGCCAAAACTGCCATTTTTACACCAGTTGGGTTCTGGAAATGGAACCGGATGCCACAAGGGGTCCAGAGACTGATGGAGAAATGTATGGGAGACCTGAATCTTGAAGTCCTGGTGTTCCTCGACATCATTGTATTCTCTAACACCCTAGAGGAACATGGCTACTCCGAGTACTCACCCGTCTCAAGGAGTATGGTTTAAAACTATCCCCTGAGAAATGCAAGTTTTTCCAGTCCAGTGTGTGGTACCTCGGACATGTGGTGTCTGAGAAGGGTGTTGAAATTGACCCAGAGAAGATAACCTCTCTCAAATCCTGGCCAGTTCCATGAGACCTTAAAGAGCTGCGGTTTTCTTAGGTTTCGCAGGATACTATCGGAGGCCCTTACCCAAGGTTATGCACCTGTCTGCTGGTCCACCAAACACAAGAATCCAACTGTGAAGTATCTAGACCCGAAACAGTCTTTCGGAGAAAGATGGACGCTTGAATGCCAAGCTGCTTTTAATGCTGTAATTGAGAACCAAACATCTGTTCCTGTGCTTCGGTTTGCCAATCCAAAATTACTACATCCTAGACACAGATGCGAGAAGAAGTGAGTCACGATACCCAGCTCACAATCTTCCTTGTCCTGAAATGGAGTGTTACCGAAAAATTTCATGACTACCTCTATGGTGCAGACTTCACAGTGGTTACCGACAACATTCCTCTCACTTACGTTCTCACCTCTGCAAAACTTGATGCTACCAGTCACCGATGGTTAGCTGCCTTATCCACATACTCATTCAAGATGCAGTACCTAGCTGGCAAACACAATTATGATGCTGATGCTCTGTCCAGAAGAGCCCATGCTGAAGTTCCCGATGACCTCCACTCAAGAAAAGAGTGGGACTTCATTCACCACCTAGCAGAGCAACTATCTGATCCAGACGAGACTGCAGACATTTCCCCCGGCATTGTCCACGCCATCTGTCAAAGCAGTCTTGTATGAGCGTTCCCTCAGTCTGGGTTTATTCAGTCTCATGTCACCCTGGTTGAGTCCCTAACAGTCTCTGCTGAAGTCCTGCCACCTGGTTTCGGCAAAGAAGAGTCACACAGCTTACCTGTACTTCCTTCTCTGACCCACACTGATTTGAGGGAAGAACAGAATGCCGATCCCGCCATTCGGGAAATCGTTCACCAACTCCAGACAGGTGAAAAAATTCCTCCTGCAGTTCGAGAAGAAGTTCCTGAGCTCCCTTTGCTGTTATGGGAATGGAATCGATTGGAGTTGGAGGATGGTGTTCTTTACAGGAGGAGACAAGAAGAGGACAAAATTGCCCTTCAGCTCGTCTTGCCTCCAGTCTTACATTCTACTGTCCTGAAGAGTCTCCACAGCGACATGGGGCATATGGGGGTAGATTGGACTCTGGATTTGGTGCGGCAATGCTTCTTCTGGCCGAAGATGGTAGTGAATGTGGAGCATTTCATTAAAACTTGTGGACAGTGTATGCTACGCACCTGAGAAAGCCGCTCCATTGGTGAACATCAAAACCAGTCGACCTCTAGAATTACTATGCATAGGTTTTCTGTCACTTGAGCCGGATAGCAGCAATACAAAAGACATCTTGGTACTAACAGACCACTTCACAAAATTTGCAGTCGCAATTCCAACTGCGAACCAGAAGGCAAAGACTGTGGCGAAGCACTTGTGGAATGACTTCATGGTCTATTATGGCGTCCCTGAGCGCCTGGATGCTGATCAAGGTCCAGATTTCGAATCGTGACTAATCAAGGAGCTCTGTGAGACCTAATATTATTACTGCTGCTACTACTACTACTACTACTACTAATAATAATAATAATAATACTAAGACTACTACTACCTGTTGTAATCAATATAGCGGCATTGTATGTGCTACATGCACATCATAATAAGCACTGCAATCTTGTAGACTGTTTTCACTGTCAGCTGCTTCACATCAACTCGACTTAGGGCCGCTGGCCACCATGATGCCCAGTGTTGGAAAGAATACTTTGCAAATGCATAGAATACAGAAACCTCCTTTGTACTTTGTAACATATTCAGATACATGGCCTATCAGCGTAATGTATTCTGAATACTTAAGACACTTTGTGTTGTAGATAGATGGTGAACTATGCCTGGGCAGGACGAAGGCAGAGGAAACTCTGGTGGAGGCCCCAGCGGCCCTGACATGCAGTTGAATTGTTAGTTGTTCACATTTTTACACTATAATATAATATAGTGAATGAATGAATGAATGAATAAATGTTTATTCGTACAGCACAGAACACGCATAATTATAATGTAAATACATACATACAGTACACAAAACAAATGTTTTTTTTCCAATAACAAACAAAAATAAATGTCACACAGATTTTACTAATGTCCGAAATGTAACAATATAATGCAACAGCTTTGTTTGTTTCACTTTTTGTGTATATTTGTGTGACTATTTATTTAGAACAGATGAGAGAAAAATTGCACACAAGAGCTGTTTTTCTATTTCCAGCAATAACTTGACTTTATTTTCATACTTTCCAAGTCTTTCACATACAGCTAATATCTAAAAATAGGCCATGAGATAACAACAAAAAAGTTCAGTTGAATTCGGCCCTGCATAACAATTTATTGTTTTTCTCTCACTAAAGTTGTAGAGTATTCAGTTTCATTAAATATATTGCTATATCAAGATCATTGACAGTTTTTGTGACATAAGAATGTGACATAAGACACAGCTGCAAACAAATATTCCAGATCTCACATAACTAAAGTGTAGATGCACTCGCCATTGATTCATAAAGAGAAGGTCTAATCTCACCATCCTCCACAGCCATTATTGCTCATCTTCTGTGGACTGACACTTTATGAGCGGCACTACAGGAGAGATGCTTCTTCAGATATTGTCTAAACGTTACATCTCGTAGCCCATACACCATGGGGCTCAGAAGCCTGGGCATGATTTGTAGAAATACGTACCATGCAAATATGAACTGGAGATATAGTCCTGGGAACATAATTAAAACAAACTTTTGAACAGCCGAATATATGTAAGTTGACATGCACAGAAAGAGCTGAAAACTGTGCAACAAAATGGTATTTCTAGCCTTTTTGGCATCACTATTTGTTGTTTTTACTGATCTGGCAGCTAAAAATATTCGGACATAAGTGTAAATCAGAACAAGCCAAACACAAACTAAATTCAGAGAGTATGTGACTTCTCTCTTTTTAACCATGATGGTATTCTGAAATAAAAATGCAGAGTCACATTGAACAGTGGAGAAGAATAGAGAGGGCTTTGTTGCTACAAGATAAAATAAGTCTGGTAAAAATGACAATATGCTGAAGGTCCATACACCTGTGATCACTATGTAAATCCTTTTGATGTTGCACAACTGGGGGTGCTGAAGGGGGAAGCATATGGCAATATAGCACTCCACCGCCATCACTGCTAAGTTCAGAGGAGAGTTTAGTGTTGTGAAAATAGCAAATGCAATAAGAAAACAACACAGAAATGTGTTGATGGTGCGGAAAACATAAGCACAGACAAAGAGACTGATGGCAGTGGTGAGTTGGATCATGTCATTCACCACCAGATGGATGAAGAGGATGTAGCGAGGGTTCTGGTAAAAGACCTAAGACAAGAATAATACAGTTCAATGCTAAATAAAGCAATATACATAAGTAAATAAAAGAACAGCTAAAACTACATAAATTGCAGTTAAAGATAAAAACAAAACTCACCCTATAAATTACTCTAGTAGTTAGAAATACCTACATATTCAAATTAAATAATCTAAATATATTATTTTTATTTTGTCACTTTCATGGATTCTACATTACATTCTCTGTTGTAAGAAATATATTATCCTAGAGCATAACATTTGTGAATCCATAACTCTAAAATAGATAATTTATTGGAGTAAGATTTACAATAGATGGATAACTATGTGAGCATTACTGACCTGGTGTTTACTGAAGGTGTAAATGAGAGTCCCATTTAAGTAAATAATAGATATTCCAAGCAGAACAACTGTTATATTTTTCGCTATAGCTGTGTTGAATGAGTCTGGATAGCGGACATAAGATGACCCATTTTGACCAGATGATGAATTCATGGAAGTGCTATTCCAAAAAGGAATGTCTGCATTATTCAAAGGTATAACCAAAAATGAATATGAGTTTTACTGGCTGTCTATAGACATACCTCGAATGTGGTTCACCCTCCCCAGATGAAGATCAGAGGCACAGAGCTTTATATCAAGTTCTCACAGGACGGTTGTTCAGGATGATGTCATTTGTAAACCAACAACCAAACCCAAATTGTTTTTTTCCATGTTGAAAGAAAAAGTGTTATGTTGCAGTTAGAGCTATGAAACTTTCCAGATAATGTTTTTTATTACATGTTAAAATGGCATCTTCAGCCCTCGCCCCTCCCATCTCTGTGCTGCAGTTTTTGCCTGTGTTTGTATCCCTCGGGACCAAACATGTCCCAATGACTTCCATTAGACACTCACTTTTTCAGCCTGCTGTTATAAAGACATTATATAATGTCATATCATGAAATACCATCTCAACCTACGCGAATGGGTTGAAAATTGAATAATAATAATAATTATTATTATTTTCATGAGGTGGCTCCTCTGGACCCCCAGAGGCCCCTATGCGTTTTCATATGCAAGCTCATCTGAAGCTCTTCCCTTCTTTTACAGGCCCCTGTGTAACAGTGAAACAAATGATTGGAATTAAATGTCATGGTTTGTTTGTTTTTTTGTTGTTTCCCATCCCTTTGTGTTCTGTTTACTTCAGGTCTGGTGTCTGACAGAGGCGTGGCTGGAGCTCCTGTAGCAGAGTGGCACATCTGCAGCTCATCATCATCTACTTCAGTATAAAGGCCTCACCTCCTGCTCTTCAGTGCCAGATAATTCTTTCTCATGCAGTAGTGCTCTGATCTCCCTGCCAAATATTACCTGTGATTTACTTAGCTTTAAATCTGTCTTCAGGTCATCTTGCCTGTGCCACTACTGCAGTTCCCGGACCTGCCTGCCTCTAGTCTGCCTCCGTCCCCACAGCCTGGTAAACTTTGTAAATAAAACTGTTAAAACTTACTAGTCTTCGCCTCTGCTTTGGGGTCCTCATGTCATGTTTTGAGTGTGTAAAGAGGACCACAAAACAGAGAAAGAGGCACAGGTTTATTGCAGAGATTGCAGGATGTGGTAATTGGAGCTGGCTGGAGACATAGACCGGAAGGAAGACATTGGGGGAAGACTCACAGGTTGTGGACAGGCAGAACGAGAACGTAGACAAGCAAATGACACAGGATAGATGAGGAGCTGATGAGGATTGAACTGAAACAAGAGCACACAGGGAGAGGGCTGTAATGGGGCTGATTGGTGAATGAGCTGCAGGTGAGCCACCCAGCAGCAAGCTCCAGCTACGCCCCCGGAAAGGTGCAGAAACAGACACAGAAGGGAAGGGGACACCTCTTTAACACCTCATTAACAAAATATAACAGAATTATCTGACCAACATGGACCCCGCAGAGAGTGAGAGGTTGAGACAGGCTCTAGCTGCACAGGGTAATCGTCTGACCCAACATGACGATGCTCTTAAAAAGATTATGGACTCATTTCTAAGTATTGATCTGGGTAATCTGTTGGATCAGCTTTGGCTGCTGTTCCTGTTCAAGCTCCTCTTTCAGCTCTGGTTTCCCATCCTGCTTTGCCCCCGTGAACCCTTCATTCCCACTCCTGCCAGATACTCAGGTGAAGTAGGGGTATGTAGTCAATTTCTGCACCAGTGCTTGCTAGTTTTTGACCAACAAGCACTTACTTATGCCTCTGATAGAGCTAAGGTAGCTTTTATTATGTGTTTCTTTCTGGTAAAGCTTCTGCTTGGGCTGTAGCTGTTAATTATAACTCCCCAGTCTGCGACACCCTAGATTCATTTACTAACGAGATGCGATGAGTTTTTGACCACCCTCTACAGGGGAAAGGGGCAAGTCGCCTTCTTTCACACCGCCAGGGTACAGGCTCAGTAACTACTCTATTGATTTCCATATTCTAGATGCTGAGACTGGGTGGGATGAAAAGGCATCGCAGGGGGTATTTTTCCAGGGTTTGAGTGAGGAGCTTAAAGACCAGCTACCTGCTCGGGATGAGACCTCTTCCCTTGAGGACTTGATTTCCTTAGCCATTCGTTTAGACAGTTATCTAGCCGAAAGAAAAAACAGCAGAAAGGGAAAGAACAGCTAGAAGTGCTCCTCCTGCCAACTCCCTTCCCCCACTGCCTCACCAGTCCACACCTGCACCCCTGGAGCAATCAGCCCTCGCCTCCGCACTTAAGCCCCTTTCACATTGGCTGCCGATGTATTTGCGATGCGTTGGCGACTGCAATATCGCAAACACCTTTTCAAGACATCGCTAGTGTTCCTCTTTTACAATATATTTACATACTGTTGACGATACTTTGTGACACTGTGATGTGTTGACGATGTCTTGATGGTTGCAATGCAAAGATGTTGTTACCGTAATCTCATAACGATGTCTTGACAAACATTAATGAATATTGGCAACTGTAGACAAATTATCGGCGAGGACATGCGATATGGATGGAATTCAGTAATGACCTAATGGCAACTTGGTGACTGCTCCATGAAGTACTGGCGACATGTAGTCACATGACTTTCGCTTATATATAAAGAGGTGCAACAATGCTGGAGGGTGAGGATTAAACTGGCCTATGCACACTGCATTTGTATAATCTCTGAAAAGTTTAACATAAATCATCTAGAACACACAGAATGGACTCACCATAAGGAGCACGTCCCTCTTTCACAGAAAGAACACAAGTAATCCACGGAATCTTGTCCTTTAGTCCGACAAAAGCTGACCTTGTCAGCGCATGGTTTTTTTTTCAGTGCTTTATAGTTCATGTGGTTTTAAGTTTTGTTTCTGTAAAACGTAAACAAATGTGCGCAAAGCTGCATTAAACACATTATTACTCAATGTATATATACTGGTTCCGGGGGAATAGACGCCACTCATGGATCTGATGTGCTGTCTTTTGCAGCTCAGCTGGGCGTGCAGCTTGTCTGTGATGTAGTCCAGAAATCCATCTGTTCATTAATATATTTCAGATGTGAATCGCAAGTGTTTGCAGAGGGTTCATCAATATTTGTTATTGAATCTCTACTCTACAGAGTCCTCTGAACTCTGTGGAACCCATGTAGCTGGGAAGAATGGGGCTCAGTCCTGAGGAGTCTGCATCTACAGCAGCGAAGGTAGACACACTGTGGCCAATTGGTCCTCTAGACCAAAAGAACAGACTCATCAGCCAGCGGAGGAGCACTGGTGAGCCATACTCCATCAGACCCCTCCTTCAGACGTGTTCTGCTCCAAGGTACTGTGTCCCATTCTACTGACTCCTTTCCCCTGCTAGCTTTAATGGATTCTGTAGCTGATGGTAACTTTATTGTGGTCAGTCTAAGGCACATCTGTGCACTAATCCTGCTGTCTAATCAGCATCTTGATATGCCATACCTGTGAGGTGGGATGAATTATCTGGACAAAGGAGAAATGCTCACTAACACAGATTTAAACAGATTTGTGAAAAGTATTGGAGGGAAATGGCCTTTTGTGTATGTAGAAAAAGTTTTAAATCTTTGAGTCCAGCTCATGAAAAATGGGAGTAAAAACAAAAGTGTGGCATTTAAATTTTTGTTCAGTGTAGATTTCTGTTTGTTTATCTTGATGACATTTTGATTTTCTCCCATTCATTTCAAGAACATCTTCAGCATGTTAGACTGGCTCTGCTGCGCCTTCTTTAGAACCGACTTTATGTTAAAGCAAAGAAATGTGAGTTTCATGTTAGTTCAGTTAGTTTCCTTGGGTTTATTGTTGAAAAGGGACAGAACAAGGCAGATCCAACTAAAGTTAAAGCTGTTGCTGAGTGACCTACACCTGTAAATAGAAAGCAACTTCATGGTATGGACTGATCACAAGAATTTATCTCCGCTCTGCTCGCAGGCTAAATTCTTGCCAGGCTCACTGGGAGCTGTTCCTTGGTCGGTTCAATCTAACCATCATTTACCGGCCAAGTTCCAGGAGCACTAAACCAAATGCCTTGTCTAGGCAGTTTGTGTCACCTGTGGATGAGTCTCCTGATGAAACTACAGTTGTGGTCAAAAGTTTACATACACTTGTAAAGAACATAATGTCACGTCTCTCTTGAGCTTTCAGTTATTTCTACAACTCTGATTTTTCTCTGATAGAGTGACTGGAACAGATACTTCTGTGTCACAAAAAACATTCATGAAGTTTGGTTCTTTTATTACTTTATTATGGGCTAAGAGAAAAAGTGACTAAATCTGCTGGGTCAAAAATATACATACAGCAACATGAATTTGCAATTTTGGTGACTTACAAAGTTGTGTGAATGAAATGAGCTTCATAGCATGGCTTCTCAACTTCTTGTGAGTGACTACAACTGGTGACTTCTCCGAGGCCATTTAAACAGGGCTCATCGGACACAAACGCCCACAAACACTACAATGGACAAGTCAAAGGAGCTCAGCACAGATCTGAAAAAGCGAATCATTGACTTGAACAAGTCAGGAAAGTCACTTGGAGTCATTTCAGCTGCAGGTCCCACAAGGAACAGTGCAAACAATTGTTTGTGTGTATAAAGTGTTTGGGACTGTTTTGTCACTGCCACGATGAGAAAGAAAATGCAAGCTATCACCTGCTGCTGAGAGAAAATTGGTCAGGAGGGTGAAGAGTCAACTGAGAAGCACCAAAAAGCAGATGTACCAAGAATTAGAAGCTGCTAGAACACAGGTGTCAATGTCCACATTCAAGAGTGCCTTGCATCACTATGAAATGAGAGACTGCTGTGCAAGAAGGAAGCCCTTGCTCCAAAAGCGGCACCTTAAGGCTCCACTGAAGTTTGCTGCTGACCACATGGACACAGATAAAACCTTCTGGAGGAAAGTTTTGTGGTCAGACGAAACAAAAATCAAGCTGTTGGGCCACAATGTCCTGCAATATGTTTGGAGGAGAAAAGGTGAGGCCTTTAACCCCAAGAGCACCATGCCTATCGCCAAACACAGTGGTGGGAGTATTATGCTGTGGGGCTGTTTTGCTGGAAATGTGCTTTACAGAGAGTAAATGGGATAATGAAGAAGGAGGATTACCTGCAAATTATTTAAGAAAACCTAAAATCATCAGCCAAAGGTTGGGTCTTGGGCACAATTGGGTGTTCCAACAGGACAGTGACCCTAAACACACATCAAAAGTGGTAATGGAATGCTTATATCAGGCTAGAATAAAATTTTTAGAATGGCCTTCCCAGAGTCCTGACCTAAACATGTGGACAATGCTGAACAAACAAGTCCATGTCAGAAAGCCAACAAATTTAACTGAACTGTACCAATTCTGTTAAGTGGAGTGGTCAAAGATTCAACCAGAAGCTTGTGTATGGCTACCAAAAGCACCTAATTGAAGTGAAAATGGGACATTTAACCAAATATTAGCATTGCTGTATGTATATTTTTCACCCAGCAAATTTGGTCACTTTTTCTTTTAGCTCATAATAAAAGAACCAAACTTCATGAATGTTTTTTGTGACAAAGAAGCATCTGTTCCAATCACTCTATCAGAGAAAATTCGGAGTTGTAGAAATAACTGGAAGCTCAAGAGAGCTGTGGCATTATGTTCTTTACAAGTGTATGTAAACGTTTGACCACAACTGTATATACCCCTCATCCTGTATAGTTGGTGTAGCCTCTTGAGATGTAGAGAAGACTGTTCAAGAGGCCTTGGGCAATAATCCTCCACCTGAGGGCTGTCCCCCCTGCTTCTTTGTTCCTCCACCTGCCAGGTCGGAGGTCCTCCGGTGGGCTCATTCATCTAATATTGCCTGCCAGCCCAGATTCCATTGCACCCTCATGCTCGTCCGACAGCGGTTCTGGTGGACTTCCATGTCCTCTGATACCAAGGAGTTTGTTACCGCCTGCTCAGTCTGTGCTCGCAGTAAGTCCTCACAGTGCCCCAGCTGGTCTCCTCGAACCACTCCCTACACCTCACCGTCCATGGTCACAAATTGCGGTGGACTTTGTAACAGGACTTCCTCCCTCTGAAGGTAACAGTCTTTTTGACCATTGTTGACCGGTCAGTTCATTTTGTTCCATTTCCCAAGTTACCTTCAGCGTTTGAGACCGCTAACCTGCTTGTTTGACATGTTTTCAAACTCCATGGCATCCCACAGGACATTGTCTCTGACAGAGGCCTGCAGTTCTCTTCCCAGGTTTGGAAAGCCTTCTGTCGCGCTCTGGGGGCTTCAGACAGCTTGTCGTCTGTGTACCATCCACAGATTAAAGGGCAGACTGAGCGGGCTACCCAGGACCTGAAGGCAGCGCTTTGTTGTGTCACTACTCGTCATCCACATTCCTGGTCTATTCATCTCCCCTGGATAGAGTACTCTGACAACTCCTTGGTCTCATCCGCTACCAGTATGGCCCCATTCATGGCTGCTAATGGCTTCCAAACTCCTCTGTTCCCTAGTCAAGAGTCACATGTTGCCGTTCCATTTATCCAATGGCATCTTCAGCGAGTCCGACGAGTCTGGCATGAGTCAGCCCTTTCTCGTACTGCCGTTCTCCAGCTCCTGATTATAAGGCTGGTCAGAGGGTCTGGCTCTCCATGCATGATCTACCACTACAAACTGAATCCAAGAAATTGTCACCCAGATACACTGGTCCATAAAAAATGATAAAGTGATTGTCTATCTTAAATTGCCTCCTTTTTTGAATGTTCATCCTGCCTTCCATGTTTACCTCCTAAAACCGGTCACTTCCAGGCCTCTTGGAAGAATGATTTCTATAATTTGCCACTAAGCCATGCTAAATGGTATAAGAATGAATCTGCTGTTGTGCAAAACACAATGATGCACCAAAATCAAAATTGTTATAAATGATTAATGATAATATATATATATACATATACATATATATATGTATATATATATATATATATATATATATATATATATATATATATATATATATATATATATATATATATAATTTTATTTGCTTTGGACAGTGCACGTTAATGGACAGACATGAAAAGACACATGGATGTAAACATGCCGGATTGTAGCCTAAAAGACTAATTTCCTTCCGTCGTAAGTATGTAAGGGTCTAATAACATCAACTCAAATAATCCACTTCAGGGAGTGTAAACAACACATAGATTTTTGCACCTTACATGGCCCTTATCTTATGGCCTTATGGCTCTAGAAAAAAAAAATTGAATTCCTCCATGGTGATATATTTTCTTAAATGATTTCCTATAAACCCATTACTATTTGATCCAATAACATTGAGGCATTTTATAGAGCATGTGGTCTATGGCGTCTAACAGAATTCATACAGGCTGCAGTTGAGCCTCAGTCTGTCCCAGCCTCAGTGCTCTCTATATGGGTCACTATCACAGCCCTGTGCCCGGTCACTGCGCTGGACTCATCACCCAGAGTTCTTTCAGCATCTTCTTAAAGTGGAAGTTAATAGTAAATAGTCTTATTGCATCAATTCATATATCCGGCTAGGACACTGACTGAATCAATATTTGGAACCCAGTATCCTATCCATCTAACTTTTCCTCATCAGTGCTTTTATCTGATACCAGTATCAGATTAGTGCATCCCTATTGACAAAATCATAGTCTTTTCTTCCAATGAAAACCACCCTTTGGTGAAGCTGGATGAAGTGATGGGTAAACTATACACCAAAGATCTTAGAGACTGTAATAGAATTCACAAAGACCTCTAAGATCCTGATGAACTTTTATCTCTGCACAATCGAAAGCAACATTACGGCCAAAGAGAGGAAAGCTTTAAACAGGGTGGTCCGCTCAGCCAAAAAGAAATTGACCTTTGTGTCCTCGGGGCTCTTTACAAATGTATACTTTTAAACCGAGCCCTTCAGATCATACACACCTCCCTGCCATCCTGGCAGAAACATGTTTGAGTTCCTTCTCTGTGGAAGAAGATATCCTTCATTAGACGCAATACTTCTCACCATGCTTCTTCCCACAAGCTGTTATAAGCTTGAACAATGCACTTTGAACTTTGATTTAACACCTTCATATTTTGGCGAGTTAATCTTAGGTTTACATGAGCTGCGAAACATTTTCAACCTAAATAAATGTTTGGCCGGTTGACAAATTGAATTTCTCCTCTAACCTGGATATACACATTAATCTGAGCTTGTTTATTTCACAGTGTCAGTATATCACTTGTAATGACTATTGTTGGTTCATGTGGTTATTTTTTATGTGTAGAATAAAGAAACCTTTTTTACATTTAGTAACATTCTGATACAGGGCCAATATGAGTAATGTATTCTGAATATTTATACTAACTCGTGAAGTATTTTTTCACATTTTTACACTGTAACATGTTTTTTTTTTATTTAATGTTTTTTACACAATTTATTTCTAACAGATTAGAGAGAGAGAAATTTTACTTAAAAATAACTTCTTTATTTTCAGACTTTCACACACAAAAAAATAGGTCATGAGAGACAACAGAAAAGTTTGATAGACCCTGCATAACAATTTATAGTTTTTTTACATTAAAGCTGAAGACTAGTCAGCTTTCATTTACTATATAGCTATATCTGTATAGCTATATATACTATATAGCTATATTGCTATATCTGTTGATCTTTGACAGTTTTTTGACATAAAAATGAAACAGCTGCAAAAAAGTTTACTTCCAAGACCTCACCTGACTTAAATGTGTTTGATGCTTTAGCCACAACAGATTCAGAAAGAGAAGGTCTAATCTCACCATCCTCCACAGTCATTATTGCTTATATTCTACTGACTGACACTTCATGAGTGGCACTACAGGAGAGATGCTTCTTTAGATACTGTCTAAACATTACATCTCGCAGCCCATACACCATGGGGCTCAGAAACCTGGGGACGATTTGCAATAATATATACCACACAAATATGAAGCGTTCATATAAATTTGGCAACATAATTAAAACAAGCCTTTGGACAGATGAATATATGAAAGTTGACATGCACATAAAGAGCTGAAAACTATGCAACAAAATGGTATTTCTAGCCTTTTTGGCATCACTATTTGTTGTTTTTGCTGATCTAGCAACTAAAAATATATGAACATAAGTGTAAATCAGAACAAGCCAAACAGCAACTAAATACATTGAGTATGTGACTTGTCTCTTTTTAATGATGATGGGATGATGAAATAAAGCTACAGGGTCACATTGAACAGTGGAGAAGAATAAAGCAGGTTCAGTTGCTGCAAGAAAACATAAGTCTGGGAAAAATGATAATATGCTTAAGGTCCATATACATGTGATCACTATGTAAATCCTTTTGATGTTGCACAACTGGGGGTGCTGAAGGGGGAAGCAAACGGCAATATAGCACTCCACCGCCATCACTGCTAAGTTCAGAGGAGAGTTGAATGTTGTGAAAATAGCAAATGCAAGAAGAAAACAACACAGAAATGTGTTGATGGTGTATAAAATAGAAGAGCACGCAAAGAGAGTGATGGCAGTGGTGAGTTGGATCATGTCATTCACCACCAGATGGATGAAGAGGATGTAGCGAGGGTTCTGGTAAAAGACCTAAGACAAGAATAATACAGTTCAACATTAAATAAACCAATATACATAAGAAGAAGAAAAAATAACAACTAAAAATGCATGAAAATTGCTCTTAAAAATAAAAACAAAACTCATAAATTAATCTTGTTAGAAATACCAAAGTCAATATAAATATTAAGATTTTCATTTTTATATATAGTTACTTTAGATCGATTCTACATTACAGTCTCTGTTGTAAGAAATATATTACTTATCCTAGAGAATAACATTTGTGATTCCATAACTGCTAAATAGATCATTTATTGCAGTAAGATTTACAATAGATGGATAAATATGTGAGCATTACTAACCTGGTGTTTACTGAAGGTGTAAATGAGAGTCCCATTTAAGTAAATAATAGATATTCCAAGCAGAACAACTGTTATATTTTTCGCTATAGTTGTGCTGAATGAGTCTGAGCGGACATAAGACAACCCATTGTGACCAGACGATGAATTCATGGAAGTGCTGTTCCAAAAAGGAATGTCTGCATTATTCAAAGGTATAACAAAAAATGAATATGACTGTCTATAGACATACCTCGAATGTGGTTCACCCTCCTCAGATGAAGATCAGAGGTACATTGAGCTTTATATCAAGTTCTCACAGGAAGGTTGTTAATGTGTGTCTGTGTGTGTATGTGTGTGAGAGTGTGTGTCTGTCTGGGTTGTTTGGTTGTGTCGGGTCGTGCAGCTTTGGGGTTGGGTGGGTGGGTGGAAGGAAATGTGGGATTAATTTTAATCACTGTAAAGCACTATGTGTTACATTTTTTTGTATGAAAAGCACCTTATAAATAAACTTTGATTTGATTTAAGGATGATGTATTTTGCAAACCAACACATTGGAAACAACAAAAGCCTCATGGCCCAAAATATATCTACTTATCCTACTTTCTTCACTACAAATATCCATTATGGGGACAATGTGCTTCATTCATGAAATGTTCTTAGGAACAAATTTGTACTTAAGGCCTTCTTGCAAAGTGAAAAGGTTCTTCTGGAAGAACATATCCTATGAACAGGAACACTCATAAGAACAAAAAATCTACAGTTTCAGAATATTATTACTCTGACAATCCAAAAAAAACAAAACAATTCTAATTCCTCCATGATTGTAAATTATATATTTCCTTAAATTATTTCCTATAAACTTCACTATGTGATCCAATAACATTTATAAGGCATTTTATAGAGCATGTGGTCTAAATGTAGTTAATATGATTAACTTTCAGACCAGGAGCAGGACGACGCCTCAACTGTCCTCATCTCCTCTCCAGCGAATCGCTGCTGCACTGAGTCTCGTCATTTTGGTCTTAAAATGTCCGTATGAAAGTTTCCTTATTATTCTCAAGAATCACCATTGAAATACAGCGGTCCAGGCAGAATGGTGCAGAGTATCGCCACTCTGCCATGAGTCGGCCGGGCTCATTTAACGATCTCAGTCATGATTGGCTTTTATGGTTGCTATGATACTCATAGTCAGATTTCCAAATATGGAGCCTGGCTCCAAATTCATTCCTGTAACTGTGTCATCAGGAGCCTCATTTGGGCGGCGCTGAACGCTATGAGTGACGTCACACTCACTTAGTCCACTAATATTTATGGTCTATGGTTTAGACCTGGTTCAGTCCAGGTTTAAACCTGGTTTAGACCTGGACACTCAAAACAAGTGGTTTTACTATAGACAGAAAACAGCTGACACACTGCCGAGTCCAAGCCAAACCCGTAGGACTTCGGGTCTCCAAGTGTTTGCGGGGCACTGTGTGAATCCTCGCAAAACTACTGTTCTGTACTGGCAGATTCGGACTGCCCCCCGATTTTATTTTTTTTCTCCCCAGATCTGCATCAATCTCATAATTGACCTTGAGCCGGGTAACAGAAATCCGTCACAGTCACGGAGAACTTTAATCCATGCTCTTTGATGCTTGATACATTTGGTTGGAGCTCAACAATTATGCCACCAATTAGCACCCTCATATCTTGCAAAACTTGGGCAAAGTCTTTACCGGTTGCTATAGCCAGTAGCTTCAGTTCTAACAAGTAAGTCTGAGTCTTAGTAGTGCCCACTTTGCCCACATAAATTTCGGAGAGCAGAGATTTTATATTTAATGTTATTTGTGGTAGTAAACATGTACAATAATCAAGGATACAGAGCGACAATTGCAGATTGCGAAGTAGAACGAGATAGTTCAACTTTGAGCTTTTCAAACACTTCCATGATCAAAACTGAACAACTGTTTATTTATTACTGTTGGAGATAGCTAGGGACAGTAGACTGTGTACTGGACACTTCATCCAAACAATACTCCGGTCAGAGAGTAAGTTGGGACACAGGGTGTAGTTTTGGAGGTTTTAATGTCCTTTCTTGTTATCTGCCCCCGCGACCCAGCCGGATTAAGCGGGAAAAGATGGATGGATGGATGGATCTTGTTATCTTTCCATCTGTCTATCTTTCTTTTCCTCTGATTTCTTTTCATCTGTCCTATCCTTTCCATCTGGTAATCTCTCATAAACGCAGACTTGGGAAGGTAAAAGGTAATGATCTGAAGCAACAGCAGTTAGTCTAGTAGTAATAGTGTCACCATGGTGCTCTGAGCTGCTTGAGAATTCCTGATCTCGATAAATGGCTACTGAACTAATAGTTATACTGGGGAATTTACAACAATTACTGTGCGACAAACCTCCTGTGTAGTTCGCCACAAGTGATGTAGTATTTACTCCTAAATAAGTTAATTAAACTGTGTAAGACTTATGCTATGAACTGGCAAATAGTATGTATTAATATCATAATGAAGTTGTTATGACGTATTAATTACTATCCATCCATCCATCCATCTTCTCCCGCTTAATCCAGCTGGGTCGCGGGGGCAGCTTGCTGCCCAATACTCATAGCACCTGACCCCCCCTATGAACCCCTCTGCAGGTGGTGAGCCCACAGGAGGGTGGACAACATGGTCCTTGATGTTAGTTCATAGGGGTGCGGGCATGTTTTGAGTTGATGGGGGAAACCGGAGTACCCGGAGGAAACCCATCCAGACACGGGGAGAACATGCAAACTCCACACAGAAAGGCCCGGGCGACCCGGGGATCGAACCCGTAACCTTCTTGCCACTCAGCCACCGTGCCGCCAATAATTACTATCGTGTAATTGAATAGTAGCAGAAATGTACTACCATGTATTTTTTTTGTGCAAAGTGTAAAGATTTACATATCTACAGAGTGAGAGAGAGAGAGATAGGTCAAGACCTTAAATAGTTCATCAACATCATCAGCACTAATCAAAACAATGGCAACAAACAATCAATCAAAGAGCATCAGCAATAATAATTAAATAAATCAGTGTCCATGTATCAAAACTCTTCCCAAAGTTCAGTGCAATTCAGGGTGATGTGCAATTGTAGTTAGTCCATGAGTTGATCCTCAAAAGTAAATTTATAAAGTCCACTGGGTAAAGTGCATTTGTGGAAGTAGGTAGATGTAGAGTTGTGCAAAGAGAACAATGGGGGGCAAAGGCTTATACTGGGGATGTTGTCGGAGGGTAGAAGGAATACTTTGAGGATCTCCTCAATCCCACTGTCACATCAGGAGGAGGCAGAGGCTGGTGACTTAGAGGCATCACCCTGGCTGAAGTCACTGAGGTGGTTGGAAAGCTCCTTAGTGGTAAGGCTCCAGGCGTGGATGAGAAATGTCCTGAGTACCTTAAGTCTCTGGATGTTGTCGGGCTGTCTTGGCTGACGTGCCTATGCAACGTCACATGGCAATTGGGAACAGTACCTCTGGACTGGCAGACCGGGGTGGTGGTCTCTCTGTATAAGAAGGGGGACCAGAGGGTGTGTTCCAACTACAGGGGAATCACACTCCTCAGCCTCCCAGATAAAGTTTATGCCAGGGAGAGGAGACTTCATCCGATAGTCGAACCTCGGATCCAAGAAGAGCAGTGTGGTTTTCTGCCTGGTCGTGGAACACTGGACCAGCTCTACACCCTCCATCGGGTGCTCGAGGGTTCATGGGAGTTTGCCCAACCAGTCTACATGTGCTTTGTGGACCTGGAGAAGGCATTTGACCCTTGTGATGCTCTGTGGGGGGTGCTTCGGGAGTATGGAGTCCGGGGCCCTTTACTAAGGCCTGACCAGTCCCTGTATGACCAGAGCAGGAGCTGTGTTCGCATTGCCGGCAGTAAGTCAGACCTGTTCCAGGTGCATGTTGGACTCTACAAGAGCTGCCCTTTGTCACCGGTTCTGTTCATTGTATTTATGGACAGAATTTCTAGGCGCAGTCAGGGGCTGGAGGGGGTCTGGTTTGGGGACCACAGGATCTCATCTCTGCTTTTTGCGGATGATGTTGTCCTGTTGGCTTCATCGAGCCAGGACCTGCAGCACTGGGGTGGTTTGCAACCGAGTGTGAAGTGGCTGGGATGAGAATCAGCTGTTCCAAATCCGAGGCCATGGTTCTCGACTGGATAAAGGTGGATTGCCCTCTCCGGGTGGGTGGGGAGTCTCTGCCTCAAGTGGAGTTCAAGTATCTCGGGGTCTTGTTCCCAGTGAGGGGAGGATGGAGCGTGAGATTGACAGGTGGATTGGTGCAGCGTCGGCAGTGATGCAGTCACTGTATCGGACCGTTGTGGTGAAGAGGGAGCTGAGCCGAAAGGTCTCGATTTACCTCAATCTACATTCCTCCCCTCACCTATGGTCATGAGCTCTGAGAAATGACGAGATTGTGGATACAAGTGGCCCAAATGAGTTTCCTCCATTGAGTGGCCAGGCGCTCCCTTAGAGACAGGGTGAGGAGTTTGGTCACATGGGAGGAGCTCAGAGTAGAGTTGCTGCTCCTCCACAACGAGAGGAGCCAGCTGAGGTAGCTCAGGCATCTGGTCCGGATGCCTCCTGGACACCGCCCTCGGGAGGTGTTCTGGGCATGTCCCACTGGTAGGAGGCCCCGGGGAAGACCCAGGACACGCTGGAGGGACTATGTCTCTTGGCTGGCCTGGGAACGCCTCAGGGTCTCTCTACAGGAGCTGGAGGAAGTGGCTGGGGAGAGGGAAGGTTGGGAGCCCCTGCTTAAACTGCTGCCCCTGTGACCCGGCCCCGGATAAGCGGAAGAAGACGGATGGACTCACGTGCGTCACGTGACTACGAGTACCATGAGAGGGCCCAAAATAACAAGAGAACTCTAGAGCAGCTCAGACAGCAGTGCACAGAATAATATATAAGAATAATACATTCTGTTTATTTTTGCTGTGATTAGCAGGGGTTACAAGTGGCCACAGCTTAAGAAAAATTTGTTCACTGGGTCACAAAAAGCATTAATCTTGTGATAAAAAATGTAGACCATTAAAATAGTTTTGAGTGAATGCATAATTGGCACGATATTTTTGACAGCACTAATTATTATGGTTAATTTTACCTGACAAATGAGTTCAGGGCTGTACACTAACTTTTTTTTTCAGGAGCACCTGTGCCCCTAAGTCAAAAATTTTAGGAGCACAGAAAAACAAATGGGGGCACAAATAGGTTTTAGTTTTGAACGTTTATTACAGTGCAGAACTTGCTCACACCAACTTATTTGAATGAATTTTATACAAAAAACACAAAAGAATTATGACTGTACTTTTCCTGCACAATCACTGTGTTTTTAATCAGCCTATCTCCATTTTATCTGATTAATATTCATTTAGACTTAAAATAAGCCAAACAGACTGTACTGCACTGAAACACTCTGCGCCCTTTTTTGGACCTAAGCTAACATACAAGAACATTCACACAGACAGTGGCTCCTCTTTTCTGCATCACTCGAGGAAAAACTAAAACTAAAACACAACACTACCCACAGTTTGAGAACCTCTTCTTTAAGAGAACTTCCACTGGCACTTTACACAAAACTGCTTCGATGTGAATAAAGTGGGTAGAATTTTTAAACCTGTATTTTCAAATTCCTGGAGTTGTGACAAACAGATTAATTTGGCATTTTCTTTGGCAAACTTCAGCCCACATATCGCCTGCTCTGTGCCGTAGCTCTGCTCTGTGCGGACAGAATTTAGACAAAAATTAGTTTTTTTCACAGGGCAGATGTTTAACCTGCCCTGTGACGTACGCTGAGGGTGGAGCTGTGGACAAGCCATGCGCTGGCGGTGCAGTGTCCACGGGCTCCAGCACACAGGTCCCGCACACTGGTACAAGTTTACTGGCGACAGCAGCGGCCGTAATGATGCACTCAGTATTCAGACATCGAGTCCGTGACATGACCGAGTCCAAATGCGCAAATCCAAGACAAGACCGAGACAAGACCGAGACAAAGCTCTCGCTTTAGAGAGGGAAGTCCAGCGGCACAGGGGAATCTACTGAGCGGTGGGACAGGTGTGGGTCCTGCTGCGGGGAGCTCCTCGTTTAAGGGGGCGTGGGTGTGTTTTGAAGCGGAGTTTGTCCGTATGAGTGATATCGCCGCACACCCGGAGCTTGTACGCTGGGGCCATGCGCGGTTCGGTTGCGCTCGCGCTGGGAAAGCGTGCTGCGCTTTAGGGGCGTTCTAGGCTTGGGCACGATTCTGAAGTCCTAGTGTGAGTGCGCCCCACATGATACATTGATACATTGATGTAGAACGTTTAACTCATCACGTTGCGTCTGTGCGCAGCTCCTTCTTGTGCTGCAGAAGCACTGGCGCGACTGTTTTATTTTCCTCGTTCGCACGACGAAATATTTACTCGCAAATGCGAGTGAAATGGGCGCACTGTAGAGCCCTGAATGAGTTAAAAACTTGTGGTGGTATACTAGCGTCCTCTTGTGACTCCATGCTGGGGCAATAGCTGCTTGATCTGTTGAGTTAGGCCCAGTAGGTGTCTGATTATTTAGTTCCACTGTACTGTAGATTTAGCTGAATAAAAAGTCTGATGTTCACTATTGGACTACTGCTGCCCTGGAGGTTATTGCCGCCTAATTATCCCTGAGCAAACTTTTGAAACTTACAATTTAAAAATATTGTCTGAAAGGAAAAATTTAATGGAAATCCACTTCCAGAACAGGCACACTGCAATATGAATTAAAATAGGGTTAAACAGTGTATAAATACATCTACGGATGCGCTGGGACACATCATCAGTGATGTTGTTTCCTGGGTTCACAGGGTGTTTCGGGTCTTTCAACATCAGACACCCTCCCCCAGGCGACCCAGCCGGGGTGATCAATCCTCGGCTTGTGTCCGAGCAGCTTAAGCCCACTTTTCAGACCTTTTGATCCAAATCCACCTGGAGGCTCTCTCTGCAGCCTCTGTGGCGGACTTGATGGCTCTCCTCTTCGCAGCACCTGATATTCCAAGAAGGCTGTATGCCTTGCACAGGGAGCGTGCAGCAAAGCCCCGACATCCCACCTCTACAGGTTTGCAACGGGCTTTCCAGCCTCTCCTCCGGCATTCTTCGATGAGCTCCTGGTATTTGAGTCGCTTGCGCTCATTGGCCTCTTCCATGCGGTCCTCCCAAGGGACTGTCAGTTCCAATAAGAGGACTTGCTTCGAAGAGGCAGATGTCAGTACCAGGTCAGGTCTCAAAGAAGTTGATGCGACATATTCTGGGAACTTGAGCTGCCTGCCCAAGTCGACTCGCAGTTCCCAGTCTGTTGCAGATGATAGGAGGCTGGCCGATGGTGTTGGCTTTGAACGAGGCTTCTCTCCAGCCTTCACAAAGGGAATTCACTTCTGGCTGCTGGCATGTTTGTTGCCACTGCACTGGATATAGTCTCAGCCACTGCCTTCAGCACCTGATCATGTCTCCAGCGATAACGGCCCCCCCCCAAGAGCTTCGGGGCAACTGCTTATGATGTGCTCCAGGGTGCCTCTTCCTGGACAGAGAGAGCAAGTTGGAAGAATGCTCTTTCCCCAAACATGCAGGTTGGCTGGGCTTGGTAGAAGATCATAGACAGCTTGGACCATGAACTTGATATGCCGGGATTCTGCCTTCCAGATGTCATTCCAGGTCAGCTTCCTCTCCAGTGCTCCTTCCCATCTCGTTGATGCCCCCTGCTGCCGCATGCTCACCATCTTGCTGGTCCTCACATCCTCGACACCTGCCCGCACCTCTTCCAGGACAAGGTCCCGCCTTTCCTTGCCCTGCGCCCTGTCGTGCCGGGGTTGTGGGATGGCGCCCAGCCCTGCCCGCCCGATCGCCACTGTGCCCACTAAGGCCTTGTGTCTCAGACGAGACTCCGCCAGCTCCAGCCCCTCTTGAGCTTTGAACTTCCTGCCTGTCCGAACCACAATGCCTACTGCTGCCACTCTGGTGTCACTGGAGTCATGATAGACTAGTGCCTCTCTTGTACGAGAGACCCTGAACTCCTCCTCCAGGCTACTGAAGGGAAGCTGGAGTTTGTTACTTCTGCCATACAGTGCTGCACTCATGAGACTGCGTGGCAGACCCAGCCATCTTCTGAGGTAGGAACTGATCTTTCTCTCCAGGGTCTCTACCATGGACATGGTCACCTCGTACACCAACAGGGGCCAAAGGATACGAGGGAGAATGCCATGCTGGTACAGCCATGCTTTAAACTTGCCGGGTAGGCCAGACTTGTCTACTGCCGACAACCAAGCTTCTAGCTTCGTGATGGTTGCTTGGATGGACGCTGTGTCTCTGAGGCTACAGTCAAACATCTTCCCCAAGCTCGTGACTGGTTTCTCAGTGATCAATGGTATTGCCGTTCCATCAATAAGAAAGCGAAACTTGTCTACCACTTTCCCGCGCTTCAGAACCATGGACCTGGATTTTGTTGGTTTAAAGCTCATCCTTGCCCAGCGGATTAGCTTAAGCCCTGTAGGATCCACCTACACCCTGGCACTGATGTGGTGGTAACCGTCAAGTCGTCCATAAAAGCGCGGATAGGGGGTTGCCGAACTCCAGACTTGGACAAGGGGCCTCTGCACTCGGTCTCAGCTGCCTTAACCAACATATTCATGGCAAGGGCGAACAGGATAACTGAGATCGTACAACCAGTTATGATCCCTTTCTCGAGCCGATGCCAGTCGGATGTGACACGCCCTGATGTAACTCTCATCCTGAAGTTCCCATAGTAGTTCAGGATTAGGTCCTTGATAGTGCTAGGAATGTGGTGTCGGTCCAAGGTGGTTTCCACAAGCTTGTGAGGGATGGATCCATATGCATTGGCGAGGTCAAGCCAAAGCACCGCCAGGTCACCATTCCCCTCACGTGCCTCCCTGATGAGCTGGGTGACCACTCCGGTGTGTTCAAGACAGCCTGGCACTCCGGGGATGCCGCCCTTCTGTACTGATGTGTCAACATACTTGTTCTTGAGGAGGAAGTCTGCCATCCTTCTGGCGAGGACGCTGAAGAAGATCTTTCCCTCCACGCTGAGAAGTGAGATAGATCGAAACTGCTCCAGTTTGGTGGAATTTTCCTCTTTTGGGATCCAAATTCCCTCTGCCTCTCTCCACTGATCTGAGATGGTCCCTCTACGCCAAATCACACTTAGCAGCTTCCATAGGATTCTGAGGAGATTTGGACAGCGCTTGTACACCTTGTACGGCACTTGGCTGGGACCTGGAGCAGAGCTTGCTCTGGCGGATTTTACCACCTGCTGAACTTCCTTCCAGGTGGGCTCTGAGATGTTAAACTCCACCAGGGGCGCTGGTACGTCCATGAGGGCTCTCTGTGGTCCCAGTTCTTGCTCTCTGTCTGGGTCGCGGAGGGTGTTGCTGAGATAGTCATCTACCTCCTCCTTAGAACAGTCAAGGTGCCCACTGCGCTTCTGTCCCATCAGCCGCTTTGTGAAGCCAAAGGGGTTGGCTATGAAGGAGCTCCGCTTCCTGGCTCTCTCGGTCCTCCGTCTCCTGTGCCATTCCGCCCTGCGCAGGGTTGTGAGTTTCTTCCGGATTGTGTGACAAAGCTCAACGAGAGGTGGTTTCTCAGCTTCAGCTGCTGCCTTGAACTGCTTTGCCAGCAAACGCAGTTCTTTCCGCAGCTGGTGGATCTTATCTGCCCTGCGGTTATTGGTGTAGGTGGGCTTGCTGGACTTGGGCTCCTCAACGCCAAACCTCTCAGCCCCGAAGCTTGTGATGAGGGTAGTCAGGGTCTTGAGTCGTCCCTCTACATCTCCTCTTGCTGTAGCGTTGATGATTTCAGATGTATCCTCATCAAACTGTTGCCACAGCTTGTACTGCTTTGCTTGAGGCCATTTGATCCGATGACGCTGGACTACTCTGCTAGGAGTTGGAGTGTCGAGCACGTGGGGGTTCTGGGCTCTGTGGGTTGTCTCCAGGCCGGGCTCCTCCTACGTCTCACCAGGCGTTAATCCTGTGCATTGTGCTGTCGTCTCCTGAACCAGGCATTTCATCCGGGCCTGATGTATTTTTAGGCCATGGTCGTTCTTACAGACCTTTCCACAGATACATCTGCTATTCATCGTCGATTTTCCGTTTTCCAAGGTCGTCATCATTGGGTCCGTCCTATTGGGGTGCTCATCCCCCCCCCCCCCTCGGGCTCCCCTGGGGGTGTTTTTCTGTGGGTCGATCTGTAGCTTGCTTGCAATGCAATATGAATTAAAATGGGTTTAGACAAATTGTAACTGTGACTGATTGCCCTTACTTGCCCTGTTATTCCCATACCGGTGTATCTCTCTGTCTCTCTGGTTTGAGAAAGTGCCACAGCCAGGAGCATCCCACTTGTGGTTGGGTAACTAAGCTCTGGTAAACCCTCCTTACTCGTGTATTCAAGGGTGCTCTCGACGGCGTTCCTATACCAATACTGGTTTCGGCAAAAGCTGTGATATTGCACATTTTTCAGGTATCGGCGAGTATTCAGACCAAATTTTTTATACCTTCATTTAGCCTTTGGTGTGGACGCTGAACTTAGTAGAGTAACTGCAGAACGCCATGGAGAGTGCAGCCACAACAGCGCTATCACAGACTTTGTTTTCTCTGCACAATTAGCTATGTGCTCCGAGTGTTGATTGAGCGTCTGTTTACAGGCCTCAGCTCTGGTTTTATCCACGTTCTGTGGTGGAACTACTAGAAAAGTAAAAGTGCCTAAATTACCACTACTTATCATCAAGAGCATTGTACATTTACTTTTTAATCAAATTTATTCTTGCAGATTTTCTTAAATAGCCTTTTATGAAATACAACTTTTAAGTACTGCAATCTTTTAGACTGTTTTCACTGTCAGTTGCTTCACATCAACTCGACTTAGGGCCGCTGGCCACCATGATGCCCAGGGTTGGAAAGAATACTTTGCAGTTGCATAGAATACAGAAACCTCCTTTGTACTTTGTAAAATATTCAGATACATGGCCTATCAGCGTAATGTATTCTGAATACTTAAAACACTTTGTGTTGTAGATAGATGGTGAACTATGCCTGGGCAGGACGAAGGCAGAGGAAACTCTGGTGGAGGCCCCAGCGGCCCTGACATGCAGTTGAATTGTTAGTTCACATTTTTCACTATAATATAATATAATGAATGAATGAATAAATGTTTATTCATACAGCAATGCATGGAACACACATAATTAGAATGTAAATACAGACATACAGTACAAAAAACAAATGCTTTTTTCCTATAACAATAAACAAAAATAAATGTCACACAGATTTTACTAATGTCCGAAATGTAACAATATAATGCAACAGCTTTGTTTGTTTCACTTTTTGTGTATATTTGTGTGACTTTATTTAGAACAGATTAGAGGGAAAAATTGCACACAAGAGCTGTTTTTCTATTTCCAGCAATAACTTGACTTTATTTTCATACTTTCCAAGTCTTTTGACGTACAGCTAATATCTTAAATTAGGCCATGAGATAACAACAAAAAAGTTCAATTGAACTCGGCCCTGCATAACAATTTATTGTTTTTCTCTCACTAAAGTTGTAGAGTGTTCAGTTTCATTAAATATATTGCTATATCAAGATCATCAGTTTTTGTGACATAAGAATGTGACATAAGACACAGCTGCAAACAAATATTCCAGATCTCACATAACTAAAGTGTAGATGCACTCGCCATTGATTCATAAAGAAAAGGTCTAATCTCACCATCCTCCACAGCCATTATTGCTCATCTTCTGTGGACTGACACTTTATGAGTGACACTACAGGAGAGATGCTTCTTCAGATATTGTCTAAACGTTACATCTCGTAGCCCATACACCATGGGGCTCAGAAGCCTGGGCATGATTTGCAGAAATATGTACCATACAAATATGAACTGGACATATATTCCTGGGAACATATTTAAAACAAACTGTTGGACAGCCGAATATATGAAAGTTGACATGCACAAAACAAGCTGAAAACTATGCAACAAAATGGTATTTCTAGCCTTTTTGGCATCACTATTTGTTGTATTTACTGATCTGGCAGCTAAAAATATTCGGACATAAGTGTAAATCAGAACAAGCCAAACACCAACAAAATTCAGAGCGTCCGCGATTTCTGTCTTTTTAACCAGGATGGGATTCTGAAATAAAAATGCATAGTCACATTGAACAGTGGAGAAGAATAGAGAGGGCTTTGTTGCTGCAACATACAATATGTTTGGTAAAAATAAGATTATGCTTAAGGTCCATATACATGTGATCACTATGTAAATCCTTTTGATGCTGCACAACTGGGGGTGCTGAAGGGGGAAGCATATGGCAATATAGCACTCCACCGCCATCACTGCTAAGTTCAGAGGAGAGTTGAATGTTGTGAAAATAGCAAATGCCATAAGAAAACAACACAAAAATGTGTTGATGGTGTATAAAATAGTAGCACACGCAAAGAGAATGATGGCAGTGGTGAGTTGGATCATGTCATTCACCACCAGATGGATGAAGAGGATGTAGCGAGGGTTCTGGTAAAAGACCTAAGACAAGAATAATACAGTTCAATGTTAAATAAAGCAATATACATAAGAAACAGAAAAATAAAAACTAAAAATGCATGAAAATTGCTCTTAAAAATAAAAACAAAACTCACCCTATAAATTAATCTTGTTAGAAATACCAAAGTCAATATAAATATTAAGATTTTCATTTTATATATAGTTACTTTAGATCGATTCTACATTACAGTCTCTGTTGTAAGAAGTATATTACTTATCCTAGAGCATAACATTTGTGAATCTATAACTCTAAAATAGATAACAATTTATTGCAGTAAGATTTGCAATAGATGGATAAATATGTGAGCATTACTGACCTGGTGTTTACTGAAGGTGTAAATGAGAGTCCCATTTAAGTAAATAATAGATATTCCAAGTAGAACAACTATTACATTTTTAGCGATAATTGTGCTGGATGCATGTGAGCGGACATAAGATGACCCATTTTGACCAGACGATGAATTCATGGAAGTGCTGTTCCAAAAAGGAATGTCTGCATTATTCAAAGGTATAACCAAAAATGAAGATGAGTTTTACTGGCTGTCTATAGACATACCTCGAATGTGGTTCACCCTCCTCAGATGAAGATCAGAGGTACATTGAGCTTTATATCAAGTTCTCACAGGAAGGTTGTTAAGGATGATGTCATTAGTAAAACAACACATTGGAAACAACAAAGGCCTCATGGCCCAAAATATATCTACTTATCCTACTTCCTTAAATACAAATATCCATTATGGGGACAATGGGCCTCATTCATGAAATGTTCTTAGGAACAAATTTGTACTTAAGGCCTTCTTGCAAAGTGAAAAGGTTCTTCTGGAAGAACATATCCTACGAACAGGAGCACTCATAAGAACCAAAAAATCTACAGTTTCAGAATATTATTACTCTGACAATCCAAAAAAAACCCCAATTCTAATTCCTCCATAATTGTAAATTATATATTTCCTTAAATTATCTCCTATAAACTTTATTATGTGATCCAATAACATTTATAAGGCATTTTATAGAGCATGTGGTCTACTGAGTCTAAATGTAGTTAATATGATTAACTTTCAGACCAGGAGCAGGACGACGCCTCAACTGTCCTCGTCTCCTCTCCAGCGAATCGCTGCTGCACTGAGTCTCGTCATTTTGGTCTTAAAATGTCCGTATGAAAGTTTCCTTATTATTCTCAAGAATCACTGTTGAAATACAGCGGTCCAGGCAGAATGGTGCAGAGTATCGCCACTCTGCCATGATCTGCATCAATCTCATAATTGACCTTGAGCCGGTTAACAGAAATCCGTCACAGTGACGGAGAACTTTAATCCATGCTCTTTGATGCTTGATACATTTGGTTGGAGCTCAACAATTATGCCACCAATAAGCACCCTCATATCTTGCAGAACTTGGGCAAAGTCTTTACCGGTTGCTATAGCCAGTAGCTTTAGTTCTGACAAGTAAGTCTGAGTCTTAGTAGTGCCCACTTTGCCCGCATAAATTTTGGAGAGCAGAGATTTTATATTTAATGTTATTTGTGGTAGTAAACATGTACGATAATCAAGGATACAGAGCGACAATTGCAGATTGCGAACTAAACTCAACTACAAGGTGTTGATAGTGATCTGAATTTTTATCATTAACTGTCCTAGTTTGATTAATTGACTTGTATTGTTTATGAAACTCTAGCGCCTCATCATCATCCTGGTTACCAGTGACACTATCCATCAACACAGAACGAGATAGTTCAACCTTGAGCTTTTCAAACACTTCCATGATCAAAACTGAACAACTGTTTATTTATTACTGTTGGAGATAGCTAGGGACAGTAGACTGTGTACTGGACACTTCATCCAAACAATACTCCGGTCAGAGAGTAAGTTGGGACACAGTGTGTAGTTTTGGAGGTTGTAATGTCCTTTCTTGTTATCTTTCCATCTGTCTATCTTTCTTTTCCTCTGATTTCTTTTCATCTGTCCTATCCTTTCCATCTGGTAATCTCTCATAGACGCAGACTTGGAAAGGTAAAAGGTAATGATCTGAAGCAACAGCAGTTAGTCTAGCAGTAATAGTGTCACCATGGTGCTCTGAGCTGCTTGAGAATTCCTGATCTCGATACATGGCTACTGAACTAATAGTTATACTGGGGAATTTACAACAATTACTGTGCGACAAACCTCCTGTGTAGCTCGCCACAAGTGATGTAGTATTTACTCCTAAATAAGTTAATTAAACTGTGTAAGACTTATGCTATGAACTGGCAAATAGTATGTATTAATATCATAATGAAGTTGTTATGACGTATTAATTACTATCGTGTAATTGAATAGTAGCAGAAATGTACTACCATGTATTTTTTTGTGCAAAGTGTAAAGATTTACATATCTACAGAGTGAGAGAGAGAGAGATAGGTCAAGACCTTAAATAGTTCATCAACATCATCAGCACTAATCAAAACAATGGCAACAAACAATCAATCAAAGAGCATCAGCAATAATAATTAAATAAATCAGTGTCCGTGTATCAAAACTCTTCCCAAAGTTCAGTGCAATTCAGGGTGATGTGCAATTGTAGTTAGTCCATGAGTTGATCCTCAAAAGTAAATTTATAAAGTCCACTGGGTAAATTGCATTTGTGGAAGTAGGTAGATGTAGAGTTGTGCAAAGAGAACAATGGGGGCCAAAGGCTTATAGTTTATATCTCCTACCGCACAGGTGGAGAATCTGAATGAGATAATTGATGCTTAATTTGTAGATCCTGGGTAAGCTCCCCATCGATTGGTTGAACGATGAACAGGAAAAAAAAGACCCAGCCAGTTTGCTGTGACTATTTTTAGCATACCACTCAAACGGTTCAGATTGGTCCCATACAAGATCTGCTGCAGTCCTTCAGAATGCTGCCTCCACTGCCTAACTGACTGTCAGTCGCACCATGATTAAAACTATTCATCATATTATTAATCCCAGAGAGGTTCTTTCGGATCCTGGGGGAAATAGGGGACATGGAGTCCGATTGGACGTCGTTCTTGGCCTCTATTGTTGATAGAGAAGAAGGAGTCCTATCAGATCTCGCTGGCTCGGGGGACTCCTGAGGCAGCCGACGAGTACCAATGGGCCAAGTGTTCTGCAGCCCAGGCAGTCGTAGAGACAAAAACTCAGGTTTGGGAGGAATTCGGGGAGGCCATGGAGGAGGACTATCGCAAGGTTCCATGGAAATTCTGGCATACCATCTGGCGCTTCAGGAGGGGGAAGCAGTGCTTCACCAACATTGTTTACAGTGCGGGGGGACAGCTTCTGACCGCTACTGGGGATGTTCTCGGAGGGTAGAAGGAATACTTTGAGGATCTCCTCAATCCCACTGTCACATCAGGAGGAGGCAGAGGCTGGTGACTTGGAGGCATCACCCTGGCTGAAGTCACTGAGGTGGTTGGAAAGCTCCTTGGTGGTAAGGCTCCGGGCGTGGATGAGAAATGTCCTGAGTACCTTAAGTCTCTGGATGTTGTCGGGCTGTCTTGGCTGACATGCCTATGCAACGTCACATGGCAATTGGGAACAGTACCTCTGGACTGGCAGACCGGGGTGGTGGTCTCTCTGTATAAGAAGGGGGACCAGAGGGTGTGTTCCAACTATAGGGGAATCACACTCCTCGGCCTCCCAGGTAAATTTTATGCCAGGGTACTGGAGAGGAGACTTCATCCGATAGTCGAACCTTGGATCCAAGAGGAGCAGTGTGGTTTTCTGCCTTGTCGTGGAACACTGGACCAGCTCTACACCCTCCATCGGATGCTCGAGGGTTCATGGGAGTTTGCCCAACCAATCTACATGTGCTTTGTGGACCTGGAGAAGGCATTTGACCCTCGTGGTGCTCTGTGGGGGGTGCTCCGGGAGTATGGAGTCCGGGGCCCTTTACTAAGGGCTGACCAGTCCCTGTATGACCGGAGCAGGAGCTGTGTTCGCATTGTCGGCAGTAAGTCAGACCTGTTCCAGGTGCATGTTGGACTCTACAAGAGCTGCCCTTTGTCACCGGTTCTGGTGTATTTATGGACAGAATTTCTAGGCGCAGTCAGGGGCTGGAGGGGGTCTGGTTTGGGAACCACAGGATCTCATCTCTGCTTTTTGCGGATGATGTTGTCCTGTTGGCTTCATCGAGCCAGGACCTGCAGCACTGGGGTGGTTTGCAGCCGAGTGTGAAGCGGCTGAGATGAGAATCAGCTGTTCCAAATCCGGGGCCATGGTTCTCAACTGGAAAAAGGTGGATTTCCCTCTCCGGGTGGGTGGGGAGTCTCTGCCTCAAGTGGAGTTCAAGTATCTCGGGGTCTTGTTCACAGTGAGGGGAGGATGGAGCATGAGATTGACAGGTGGATTGGTGCAGCGTCGGCAGTGATGCAATCGCTCTATCGGACTGCTGTGGTGAAGAGGGAGCTGAGCCAAAAGGTCTTGGTTTACCTCAATCTACGTTCCTCACCTATGGTCATGAGCTCTGGGAAATGACGAGATCGTGGATACAAGTGGCCCAAATGAGTTTCCTCCGTAGAGTGGCTGGGCGCTCCCTTAGAGACAGGGTGAGGAGTTTGGTCACATGGGAGGAGCTCAGAGTAGAGTTGCTGCTCCTCCACAACGAGAGGAGCCAGCTGAGGTAGCTCGGGCATCTGGTCCGGATGCCTCCTGGACACCGCCCTCGGGAGGTGTTCTGGGCATGTCCCACTGGTAGGAGACCCCGGGGAAGACCCAGGACACGCTGGAGGGACTATGTCTCTTGGCTGGCCTGGGAACGCCTCGGGGTCCCTCTACAGGAGCTGGAGGAAGTGGCTGGGGAGAGGGAAGGTTGGGAGCCCCTGCTTTAACTGCTGCCCCTGTGACCCGGCCCCGGATAAGCGGAAGAAGACGGATGGACTCATGTGCGTCACGTAACTACGAGTACCATGAGAGGGCCCAAAATAACAAGAGAACTCTAGAGCAGCTCAGACAGCAGTGCACAGAATAATATATAAGAATAATACATTCTGTTTATTTTTGCTGTGATTAGCAGGGGTTACAAGTGGCCACAGCTTAAGAAAAAAACTAGTTCACTGGGTCACAAAAAGCATTAATCTTGTGATAAAAAAGTGTAGACCATTAAAATAGTTTTGAGTGAATGCATAATTGGCACGATATTTTTGACAGCACTAATTATTATGGTTAATTTTACCTGACAAATGAGTTAAAAACTTGTGGTGGTATACTAGCGTCCTCTTGTGACTCCATGCTGGGGCAATAGCTTCTTGATCTGAGAGTTAGGCCCAGTAGGTGTCTGATTATTTAGTTCCACTGTACTGTAGATTTAGCTGAATAAAAAGTCTGATGTTCACTATTGGACTATTGCTGCCCTGGAGGTTATTGCCACCTAATTGTCCCTGAGCAAACTTTCGAAACTTACAATTTAATATATTGTCTGAAAGGAAAAAATTTATGGAAATCCACTTCCAGAACAGGCACACTGCAATATGAATTAAAATAGGGTTAAACAAATTGTAACTGTGACTGATTGCCCTTACTTGCCCTGTTATTCCCATATCGGTGTATCTCTCTGTCTCTCTGGTTTGAGAAAGTGCCACAGCCAGGAGCATCCCACTTGTGGTTGAGTAACTAAGCTCTGGTAAACCCTCCTTACTAGTGTGTTCAAGGGTGCTCTCTAGGGCGTTCCTATACCAATACTGGTTTCGGCAAAAGATGTGATATTGGACATTTTTCAGGTATCGGCGAGTATTCAGACCAAATTTTTGATACCTTCATTTAGCCTTTGGTGTGGACGCTGAACTTAGTAGAGTAACTGCAGAACGCCATGGAGAGTGCAGCCACAACAGCGCTATCACAGACTTTGTTTTCTCTGCACAATTAGCTATGTGCTGATTGAGCATCTGTTTACAGGCCTCAGCTCTGGTTTTATCCACGCTCTGTGGTGGAACTACTAGAAAAGTAAAAGCGCCTAAATTACCACTACTTATCATCAAGAGCATTATACATTTACTTTTTAATACTTAAGTCTTCAAAATCAAATTTATTCTTGCAGATTTTCTTAAATAGCCTTTTATGAAATACAACTTTTAAGTACTGCAATCTTTTAGACTGTTTTCACTGTCAGTTGCTTCACATCAACTCGACTTAGGGCCGCTGGCCACCATGATGCCCAGTGTTGGAAAGAATACTTTGCAAATGCATAGAATACAGAAACCTCCTTTGTACTTTGTAACATATTCAGATACATGGCCTATCAGCGTAATGTATTCTGAATACTTAAAACTCTTTGTGTTGTAGATAGATGGTCAACTATGCCTGGGCAGGACGAAGGCAGAGGAAACTCTGGTGGAGGCCCCAGCGGCCCTGACATGCAGTTGAATTGTTAGTTCACATTTTTACACTATAATATAATATAATGAATGAATGAATAAATGTTTATTCATACAGCATGGAACACACATAATTAGAATGTAAATACAGACATACAGTACAAAAACAAATGCTTTTTTCCTATAACAATAAACAAAAATAAATGTCACACAGATTTTACTAATGTCCGAAATGTAACAATATAATGCAACAGCTTTGTTTGTTTCACTTTTTGTGTATATTTGTGTGACTTTATTTAGAACAGATTAGAGGGAAAAATCACACACAAGAGCTGTTTTTCTATTTCCAGCAATAACTTGACTTTATTTTCATACTTTCCAAGTCTTTTGACGTACAGCTAATATCTTAAATTAGGCCATGAGATAACAACAAAAAAGTTCAATTGAACTCGGCCCTGCATAACAATTTATTGTTTTTCTCTCACTAAAGTTGTAGAGTATTCAGTTTCATTAAATATATTGCTATATCAAGATCATTGGCAGTTTTTGTGACATAAGACACAGCTGCAAACAAATATTCCAGATCTCACATGACTAAAGTGTAGATGCACTCGCCATTGATTCAGAAAGAGAAGGTCTAATCTCACCATCCTCCACAGCCATTATTGCTCATCTTCTGTGGACTGACACTTTTTGAGTGACACTACAGGAGAGATGCTTCTTCAGATATTGTCTAAATGTTACATCTCGTAGCCCATACACCATGGGGCTCAGAAGCCTGGGCATGATTTGCAGGAATATGTACCAGGCAAATATGAACTGGAAATATATTCCTGGGAACATACTTAAAACAAACTGTTGGACAGCCGAATATATGAAAGTTGACATGCACAAAACGAGCTGAAAACTATGCAACAAAATGGTATTTCTAGCCTTTTTGGCATCACTATTTGTTGTATTTACTGATCTGGCAGCTAAAAATATTCGGACATAAGTGTAAATCAGAACAAGCCAAACACCAATAAAATTCAGAGCGTCCGCGATTTCTGTCTTTTTAACCAGGATGGGATTCTGAAATAAAAATGCATAGTCACATCGAACAGTGGAGAAGAATAGAGAGGGCTGTGTTGCTGCAACATACAATATGTTTGGTAAAAATAAGAATATGCTTAAGGTCCATATACATGTGATCACTATGTAAATCCTTTTGATGTTGCACAACTGGGGGTGCTGAAGGGGGAAGCATACGGCAATATAGCACTCCACCGCCATCACTGCTAAGTTCAGAGGAGAGTTGAATGTTGTGAAAATAGCAAATGCCATAAGAAAACAACACAAAAATGTGTTGATGGTGTATAAAATAGTAGCACACGCAAAGAGAATGATGGCAGTGGTGAGTTGGATCATGTCATTCACCACCAGATGGAGGAAGAGGATGTAGCGAGGGTTCTGGTAAAAGACCTAAGACAAGAATAATACAGTTCAATGTTAAATAAAGCAATATACATAAGAAACAGAAAAATAAAAACTAAAAATGCATGAAAATTGCTCTTAAAAATAAAAACAAAACTCACCCTATAAATTAATCTTGTTAGAAATACCAAAGTCAATATAAATATTAAGGTTTTCATTTTATATATAGTTACTTTAGATCGATTCTACATTACAGTCTCTGTTGTAAGAAGTGTATTACTTATCCTAGAGCATAACATTTGTGAATCTATAACTCTAAAATAGATAACAATTTATTGCAGTAAGATTTGCAACAGATGGATAAATATGTGAGCATTACTGACCTGGTGTTTACTGAAGGTGTAAATGAGAGTCCCATTTAAGTAAATAATAGATATTCCAAGTAGAACAACTATTACATTTTTAACTATAGTTGTGCTGGATGGATCTGAGCGGACATAAGATGACCCATTTTGACCAGACGATGAATTCATGGAAGTGCTATTCCAAAAAGGAATGTCTGCATTATTCAAAGGTATAACAAAAAATGAAGATGAGTTTTACTGGCTGTCTATAGACATACCTCGAATGTGGTTCATCCTCCTCAGATGAAGATCAGAGGTACATTGAGCTTTATATCAAGTTCTCACAGGAAGGTTGTTAAGGATGATGTCATTAGTAAAACAACACATTGGAAACAACAAAGGCCTCATGGGCCAAAATATATCTACTTATCCTACTTCCTTAAATACAAATATCCATTATGGAGACAATGGGCCTCATTCATGAAATGTTCTTAGGAACAAATTTGTACTTAAGGCCTTCTTGCAAAGTGAAAAGGTTCTTCTGGAAGAACATATCCTACGAACAGGAGCACTCATAAGAACAAAAAATCTACTGTTTCAGAATATTATTACTCTGACAATCCCAAAAAAAACCCAATTCTAATTCCTCCATGATTGTAAATTATATATTTCCTTAAATTATTTCGATAAACTTTACTATGTGATAATAACATTTATAAGGCATTTTATAGAGCATGTGGTCTACTGAGTCTAAATGTAGTTAATATGATTAACTTTCAGACCAGGAGCAGGACGACGCCTCAACTGTCCTCGTCTCCTCTCCAGCGAATCGCTGCTGCACTGAGTCTCGTCATTTTGATTTTAAAATGTCCGTATAAAAGTTTCCTTATTATTCTCAAGAATCACCGTTGAAATACAGCGGTCCAGGCAGAATGGTGCAGAGTATCGCCACTCTGCCATGATCTGCATCAGTCTCATAATTGACCTTGAGTCGGTTAACAGAAATCCGTCACAGTGACGGAGAACTTTAATCCATGCTCTTTGATGCTTGATACATTTGGTTGGAGCTCAACAATTATGCCACCAATTAGCACCCTCATATCTTGCAGAACTTGGGCAAAGTCTTTACCGGTTGCTATAGCCAGTAGCTTGTCAGTTAGCCTGTCCGTCCATGGGAGTGGATCCCTCCTTCACTGTAGTTCTCCCCGAGGTTTCTTCTTTTTCCCAGGACCCTGGGTTTTTTTGGAGTTTTTCCTTGCTGAGAAGGAGGGTCTAAGGACAGGGGATGACTGGACAATGTTTCATTTGCTGCTTTACATGAATGTTGTTTAGTCCTGTTTTGATATGTCTGGGTGTATGTTTTACTCATCCATATCTTGGAACGCCCTTAGAGGCTACTGTTGTTGCGATTTTGGGCGCTACAAAATAAATTGAATTGAAAATTGAATAGCTTCAGTTCTAACAAGTAAGTCTGAGTCTTAGTAGTGCCCACTTTGCCCGCATAAATTTCGGAGAGCAGAGATTTTATATTTAATGTTATTTGAGGTAGTAAACATGTACGATAATCAAGGATACAGAGCGACTATTGCAGATTGCGAACTAAACTCAACTACAAGGTGTTGATAGTGATCTGAATTTTTATCATTAACTGTCCTAGTTTGATTAATTGACTTGTATTGTTTATGAAACTCTAGCGCCTCATCATCATCCTGGTTACCAGTGACACTATCCATCAACACAGAACGAGATAGTTCAACTTTGAGCTTTTCAAACACTTCCATGATCAAAACTGAACAACTGTTTATTTATTACTGTTGGAGATAGCTAGGGACAGTAGACTGTGTACTGGACACTTCATCCAAACAATACTCCGGTCAGAGAGTAAGTTGGGACACAGGGTGTAGTTTTGGAGGTTGTAATGTCCATCCATCCATCCATCCATCTTCTTCCTCCGCTTATCCGGGGCTGGGTCGCGGGGGCAGCTGTCTAAGCAGGGGCTCCCAAGCTTCCTTCTCCCCAGCCACTTCCTCCAGCTCCTCCGGACGGACCCCGAGGCGTTCCCAGGCCAGCCGAGAGACATAGTCCCTCCAGCGTGTCCTGGGTCTTCCCCGGGGCCTCCTACCGGTGGGACATGCCCGGAACACCTCCCGAGGGAGGCGTCCAGGAGGCATCCGGACCAGATGCCCGAACCACCTCAGCTGGCTCCTCTCGACGTGGAGGAGCAGCGACTCTACTCCGAGCTCCTCCCGTGTGACCGAGCTCCTCACCCTATCTCTAAGGGAGCGCCCGGCCACTCTGCGGAGGAAACTCATTTCGGCCGCTTGTATCCGCGATCTCGTTCTTTCGGTCATTACCCAGAGCTCATGACCATAGGTGAGGGTAGGAACGTAGATTGACCGGTAAATCGAGAGCTTCGCCTTCCGGCTCAGCTCCCTCTTCACCACAACGGTCCGATACAGCGACTGCATCACTGCCGACGCCGCACCGATCCGCCTGTCAATCTCGCGCTCCATCCTCCCCTCACTCGTGAACAAGATCCCGAGATACTTGAACTCCTCCACTTGAGGCAGAGACTCCCCACCCACCCGGAGAGGGCAATCCACCTTTTTCCGGTCGAGAACCATGGCCTCGGATTTGGAACAGCTGATTCTCATCCCAGCCGTTTCACACTCGGCTGCAAACCGCCCCAGTGCACGCTGCAGGTCCTGGTTCGATGGAGCCAACAGGACAACATCATCCGCAAAAAGCAGCGATGAAATCCTGTGGTTCCCAAACTGGACCCCCTCCGGCCCCTGGCTGCGCATAGAAATTCTGTCCATAAATACAATGAACAGAACCAGTGACAAAGGGCAGCCCTGGTGGAGTCCAACATGCACTGGGAACAAGTCTGACTTACTGCCGGCAATGCGAACACAGCTCCTGCTCCGGTCATACAGGGACCGGACAGCCCTTAGCAAAGGGCCCCGGACCCCATACTCCCGGAGCACCCCCCACAGGGCACCACGAGGGACACGGTCGAATGCCTTCTCCAGGTCCACAAAGCACATGTGGACTGGTTGGGCAAACTCCCATGAACCCTCGAGCACTCGATGGAGGGTGTAGAGCTGGTCCAGTGTTCCACGACCAGGCCGAAAACCACACTGCTCCTCTTGAATCCGAGGTTCGACTATCGGCCGAACTCTCCTCTCCAGCACCCTGGCATAGACTTTACCGGGGAGGCTGAGGAGTGTGATTCCCCTGTAGTTGGAACACACCCTCCGGTCCCCCTTTTTATACAGAGGGACCACCACCCCGGTCTGCCAGTCCAGAGGTACTGTTCCCGACCGCCACGCGATGTTGTAGAGACGTGTCAGCCAAGACAGCCCCACAACACCCAGAGACTTAAGGTACTCAGGACGGATCTCATCCACCCCCGGAGCCTTGCCACCGAGGAGCTTTCCGACCACCTCAGTGACTTCGGCCAGGGTGATGGATGAGTCCGCCTCTGGGTCCCCAGCCTCGGCCTCCTCTTCAGAGGACGTGACGGTGGGATTGAGGAGATCCCCAAAATATTCCTTCCACCGCCCGACAACATCCCCAGTCGAGGTCAGCAGCTCTCACCCCGCACTGTAAACAGTGTTGGTGAAGGACCGCTTCCCCCTCCTGAGGCGCCGGACGGTTTGCCAGAATTTCCTTGGGGCCGTCCGATAGTCCTCCTCCATGGCCTCCCCGAACTCCTCCCAGACCCGAGTTTTTGCCTCTGCAACCGCCCGGGCTGCAGCACGCTTGGCCCGACGGTACCCGTCAGCTGCCTCAGGAGTCCACCGGGCCAGTAAGGCCCGGTAGGACTCCTTCTTCAGCTTGACGGCATCCCTTACTTCCGGTGTCCACCACCGGGTTCGGGGATTGCCGCCGCGACAGGCACCGCAGACCTTACGGCCACAGCTACGAACGGCCGCATCGACAATGGAGGCCGAGAACGAAGCCCACTCGGGCTCCATGTCCCCAGCCTCCCCCGGAATCTGGGAGAAGCTCTCCCGGAGGTGTGAGTTGAAGGTTGCACTGACAGAAGGTTCCGCCAGACGTTCCCAGCAGACCCTCACGATACGCTTGGGGCTGCCAGGTCTTTCCGGCTTCCTCCTCCGCCAGCGGACCCAACTCACCACCAGGTGGTGATCAGTTGACAGCTTTGCCCCTCTCTTCACCCGAGTGTCCAAGACACACGGCCGGAGGTCAGATGACACGACAACAAAGTCGATCATCGACCTCCGGCCTAGGGAGTCCTGGTGCCACGTGCACCGATGGACCCCCTTGTGCTCGAACATGGTGTTCGTTATGGACAAACTGTGACTAGCACAGAAGTCCAATAACAGAACACCGCTCGGGTTCAGATCAGGGAGGCCGTTCCTCCCAATCACCCCTCTCCAAGTGTCACTGTCGTTGCCCACATGGGCGTTGAAGTCCCCCAGTAGAACAACGGAGTCCCCGGTCGGTGCACTATCCAGTACCCCTCCCAGAGACTCCAAGAAGGCCGGGTACTCTGCACTGCTGTTCGGCCCATAGGCCGACACCACAGTGAGAGACCTGTCCCCGACCCGAAGGCACAGGGACGTGACCCTCTCGTTCACCGGGGTAAACTCCAACACGCAGCGGCTGAGCTGTGGGGCTATAAGCAAGCCCACGCCAGCTCGCCGCCGCTCCCCGCGGCCAACGCCAGAGAAATGTAGAGTCCAACCCCTCTCAAGGAGTTGGGTTCCAGAGCCCAAGCTGTGCGTGGAGGTGAGGCCGACTATATCTAGCCAGTAACGCTCGACCTCCCGCACAAGCTCAGGCTCCTTCCCCCCCAGCGAGGTGACATTCCATGTCCCCAGAGCTAGTCTCCATGTCCGGAGATCTGGTCGCCGAGGCCCCTGCCTTCGACCGCCACCCAGATGTAGGCATTTGCCCTCTCAAGTCTGTTACAGCGACGATCTGGAGTCAGGTTAAGACCCCACTGAGGACGACGAGCATGCAGTTGAGCTTCCCTGAGACGGTTTCTGACAGTTTATGCAGAAATTCTTTGGTTATGCAAACCAATTGTTTCAGCAGCTGTCTGAGTAGCTGGTCTCAGACGATCTTGGAGGTGAACCTGCTGGATGTGGAGGTCCTGGGCTGGTGTGGTTACATGTGGTCTGCGGTTGTGAGACCGGTTGGATGTACTGCCATATTCTCTGAAACGCCTTTGGAGACGGCTTATGGTGGAGAAATGAACATTCAATGCCCGAGCAACAGATCTGGTTGACATTCCTGCTGTCAGCATGCCAATTGCACGCTCCCTCAATGCTTGCGCCATCTGTGGCATTTTGCTGTGAGACAAAACTGCACATTTCAGAGTGGCCTTTTATTGTGGGCAGTCTAAGGTACAGCTGTGCACTAATCATGGTGTCTGATGAGCATCTTGATGTGGCACACCTGTGAGGTGGGATGGATTATCTCAGCAAAGCAAAAATGCTCACTATCACACATTTAGACAGATTTGTGAACAATGTTTGAGAGAAATGGTAATATTGTGTATCTGGAATGAATTTTAGATCTTTGAGTCCATCTCATGACAAATGGGAGCAAAAACAAAAGTGTTGCGTTTATATTTTTGTTGAGTGTAGTTCATCAACATCATCAGCACTAATCAAAACAATGGCAACAAACAATCAATCAAAGAGCATCAGCAATAATAATTAAATAAATTAGTGTCCGTGTATAACAACTCTTCCCAAAGTTCAGTGCAATTCAGGGTGATGTGCAATTGTAGTTCGTTTGCTGTGACTATTTTTAGCATGCCACTCAAACGGTTCAGATTGGTCCCATACAACATCTGCTGCAGTCCTTCAGAATGCTGCCTCCACTGCCTAACTGACTGTCGGTCGCACCATGATTAAAACTATTAATCATGGTGGAGAGCTTCTCCAAGATCCCGGGGGGAGGCTGGGGACATGGAGTCCGAGTGGGCTTCGTTCTCGGCCTCTATTGTTGAGGCGGCCACTCGTAGCTGTGGTCGTAAGGTCTGTGGTGCCTGTCGTGGTGGCAATCCCTGAAACCGGTGGTGGACGCTGGAAGTAAGGGATGCCGTCAGGCTGAAGAAGGAGTCCTATTGGTCCTTGCTGGCTCGGGGGACTCCCAACGGGGCAAGCGTGCTGCAGCCCGTGCGGTCGTAGAGGCAAAAACTTGGCCCACGGAAATTCGGGCAAATCGTCCGGCGCCTCAGGAGGGGGAAGCAGTGCTTCACCAACACTGTTTACAGTGCGGGGGGACAGCTTCTGACCTCTACTGGGGGATGTCGGAGGGTGGAAGGAATACTTTGAGGATCTCTTCAATCTCACTGTCACATCTTCTGAGGAGGAGGAGGCAGAGGCTGGTGTATTGGAGGCATCACCCTGGCTGAAGTCACTGAAGTAGTTGGAAAGCTCCTTGGTGGATGAGAAATGTCCTGAGTACCTTAAGTCTCTGGATGTTGTCGGGGCTGTCGGGGACAGTGCCTCTGGACTGGCAGACCGGGGTGGTGGTCTCTCTGTATAAAAAGGGGGACTGGAGTGTGTGTTCCAATTACAGGGGAATCACACTCCTCAGCCTCCCTGGTAAGGTCTACTCCAGGGTACTGGAGAGGAGAATCCAGCCGATAATCGAACCTTGGATCCAAGAGGAGCAGTGTGGTTTTCGTCCTGGTCTTGGAAAACTGGACCAGCTCTACACCCTCCATCGGGTGCTCGAGGGTTCATAGTAGTTTGCCCAATCAGTCCACATGTGCAGGACCTGCAGCGTACACTGGGGCGGTTTGCAGCCAAGTGTAAAGCGGCTGGGATGAGAATCAGCTGTTCCAAATCCGAGGCCATGGTTCGACTGGAAAAAGGTCGATTGCCCTCTCCGGGTGGGTGGGGAGTCTCTGCCTCAAGTGGAGGAGTTCAAGTATCTCGGGGTCTTGTTCATCGTGAGGGGAGGATGGAGCGAGAGACTGACAGGTGTATCGGTGCAGCGTCGGCAGTGATGCGGTCGCTCTATCGGACTGTTGTGCTGAAGAGGGAGCTGAGCCGAAAGGCGAAGCTCTCGATTTACCTCAGTCTACGTTCCTCCCCTCACCTATGGCCATGAGCTCTGGGTAATGACTGAAAGGATGAGAACGCCGATACAAGCGGCCCAAATGAATTTCCTCCGCAGAGTGGCCGGGCGCACCCTTAGAGATAGGGTGAGGAGCCTGGTCACACGGGAGGAGCTCAGAGTAGAGTTGCTGCTCCTCCACGTTGAGAGGAACAGCTGAGACCCCAGGGAAGACCCAGGACATGCTGGAGGAAGTGGCTGGGGAGCGGGAAGGTTGGGAGCCCCTGCTTAAACTGCTGCCCCTGTGACCCGGCCCCGGATAAGCGGAAGAAGACGGATGGACTCATGTGCGTCATGTGACTACGAGTACCATGAGAGGGCCCAAAATAACAAGAGAACTCTAGAGCAGCTCAGACAGCAGTGCACAGAATAATATATAAGAATAATACATTCTGTTTATTTTTGCTGCTATTAGCAGGGGTTACAAGTGGCCACAGCTTAAGAAAAAAACTAGTTCACTGGGTCACAAAAAGCATTAATCTTGTGATAAAAAAATGTACACCATTAAAATAGTTTTGAGTGAATGCATAATTGGCATGATATTTCTGACAGCACTAATTATTATGGGTAATTTTACCTGACAAATGAGTTAAAAACTTGTGGTGGTATACTAGCGTCCTCTTGTGACTCCATGCTGGGGCAATAACTTCTTGATCTGTTGAGTTAGGCCCAGTAGGTGTCTGATTATTTAGTTCCACTGTACTGTAGATTTAGCTGAATAAAAAGTCTGATGTTCACTATTGGACTATTGCTGCCCTGGAGGTTATTGCCGCCTAATTGTCCCTGAGCAAACTTTTGAAACTTACAATTTAATATATTGTCTGAAAGGAAAAAAATTATGGAAATCCACTTCCAGAACAGGCACACTGCAATATGAATTAAAATAGGGTTAAACAAATTGTAACTGTGACTGATTGCCCTTACTTGCCCTGTTATTCCCATATCGGTGTATCTCTCTGTCTCTCTGGTTTGAGAAAGTGCCACAGCCAGGAGCATCCCACTTGTGGTTGGGTAACTAAGCTCTGGTCAACCCTCCTTACTTGTGTGTTTAAGGGTGCTCTCTAGGGCGTTCCTATACCAATACTGGTTTCGGCAAAAGCTGTGACATTGCACATTTTTCAGGTATCGGCGAGTATTCAGACCAAATTTTTGATACCTTCATTTAGCCTTTGGTGTGGACGCTGAACTTAGTAGAGTAACTGCAGAACGCCATGGAGAACAGCCACAACAGCACTATCACAGACTTTGTTTTCTCTGCACAATTAGCTATGTGCTCCGAGTGTTGATTGAGCGTCTTTTTACAGGCCTCAGCTCTGGTTTTATCCACGCTCTGTGGTGGAACTACTAGAAAAGTAAAAGTGCCTAAATTACCACTACTTATCATCAAGAGCATTATACATTTACTTTTTAATACTTAAGTCTTCAAAATCAAATTTATTCTGGCAGATTTTCTTAAATAGCCTTTTATGAAATACAACTTTTTGTTTTTGTACTGTAACAAAATTTTGTAGCCATACTTCACACTAAGCGGTATTGGTATCAACGAGTACACAAAGGCCAAGTATCAGATCAGATCCTAAAAATGGTATTGGAAAAAGATTAGTGCCCACACTGGGTGTTGCTCGATTCCCAGGATCCTTCCTCCAAAAACCACTTTGTATCCCTCCTCTGAAGTCGGCTCCTCAGCAGCAGAGCCAAATGTCTGTGGAAGAGGCTCTGGAGGGAGCGATGCACCGTGTCACATGACCAGATCAAACACAATAACACCCAGTTTTAATAAACATCAACGCTTCTACAAATGAAAAGTGTTCAGAGGTTTTTTTATGTGTCAACATGCATGAAAACATGTGAATAATGAAGGCTGAGTGAATCATCTGTTACCGATTTTATTTAGGCTGATAATTTACCTAAATAAATAAAAACAGGTTGAAACATTTTCAGATGATTTTATTTCTAATCCCGTTCTTTAAGAGATTTTGCTGCAATTGTCCTCATTTTAATTTATTCTGATAAGAGTGTTATTTGCAGCAATATGGCTAAAATAGCAAAATATTTACTCCTTTTTATTGTGTAATGTTTAATTTTATTAAAATGTATTTTACTGCTTAAATAAAGTTTGTAAAAAATGAATGTTGCAGTGCACTGTGGGCAATTTGCAGCACTTCAAGGTGGCCGAGGGTCCACCCATGCATCCTTGGTAAAAGAGCCAATTGGAGGAGTTGAGTGCAGAGGATGTGAGGGCTTTGGGTAAATTGGAACACCACTTGGCAGAGCTCTGATGATGCGGATTTCTCTGAAGTGGTTCAGCAGCCGAGGATCCTGACAACTGGCAAACACCCACTGCGTCTACGCCAGTCATTCATTAAAATCCTTCAAATGCAAGGTTGGTTTTCCTTCTAAAATTATTCTATGGACACAGAAATTCACATCAACAATCTGGTGTTGTAATTGTTGTTATAATTGTCCCTTTAATACATGTAAGTAAGTAGCAATTTGCTTTGTGCAGGGTTCTCCTCTTTTTACTGGGCTCAAACATGAATAGAATAGTTAAAAAAAAACTAACACAGTTAGATAAAACCCTATCCTGCCATTGTGTGCAAACGGTGTTCAGTTGATGTGCCACTAGGGGCAGCAAGGCCGAGACAACTCTTTATCTAATCTTGAAGTAGATCATCCATCCATCTTCTCCCGCTTAATCCGGCTGGGTCGTGGGGTCAGCTTGCTGCCCAATCCTCATAGCACCTGACCACCTCTATGAACACCTCTGTGAGTGGTGAGTGGCTCACGTTTTATACATGTGCAGGTGCATCAATAATCTGAGGGGCATAATCATGACTATGCTGTTTTGACATAATGGATCTTAGATTTGCACTAGGGGTGGCACGAGTCACAAAATTCACGGTTCAGTTTGTATTGCGGTTTAAGGGTCACGGTTTTTGGTTCTGTATGGTTCTTGCTTTATTTTTTTTTATTTATTATTTTTTTTAAATCACTTTCTTTGCAAACATTAAGGCGCTGGTCCAGTAAAAATCCATAATATTTGTTTTTGTTCTCAAAAGGATGCAGAATCATGTATTTAACAAACAGCTCAGTGTATGGGTGGAGATGCAGTATGTGCAGAATGGTTTAGTCCTGGTTACATCCCATTTTAGTCCAGTTTTAGTCCTGGTTTTAGTCCTGATTTAGTCCTAGTTTAGTTCTGGTTAAATTCTGGTTTTCTTTTTGGTTTAGAGGCGCATGGGCATAGGCATGATCCATGTGCCGTACAGGAGGAGACGCAACATACGGCAGTGGGAGGAGGCGCGGTGTACGGGAGGAGACGCGGCGTATGGGAGGAGACGCGGCGTATGGGAGGAGACGCGGTCAACGGGAGCGGGAGAAGGCACGGTGTACGGGAGGAGACGCTGCACGCGGTGTACGGGAGGAGATGCGGTCAACGGAAGCGGGAGGAGGCGCGGTGTACGGGAGGAGACGCGGCCTACGGGAGGAGGTGCAGTGTACGAGAGGAGGTGGGGCGTACGGGAGGAGACGCAGCCTACGGGAGGAGGTGCAGTGCACGAGAGGAGGTGGGGCGTACGGGAGGAGATGCGGCGTACGGGTGGAGGCGCTGCGTATGGAAAGAGACGCGGTCAACGGGAGCGGGAGAAGGCACGGTGTACGGGAGGAGATGTGGCGTACGGGAGGAGATGTGGCGTATGGGAGGAGATGCGGCACGCAGTGTATGAGAGGAGGCGCGGTGTAGGGAGGAGACGCGGTCAACGGGAGCGGGAGAAGGCGCAGTGTACGGGAGGAGACGCGGCACACAGTGTACAAGAGGAGGCGCGGCGTATGGGAGGAGGTGCAGTGTACGAGAGGAGATGCGGCGTACGGGTGGAGGCGCTGCGTATGGAAGGAGACGTGGTCAACAAGAGCGGGAGAAGGCGCGGTGTACGGGAGGAGGAGATGTGGCGTACGGGAGGAAACGTGGCGTACGGGAGGAGATGCGGGATGCAGTGTACGAGAGGAGGCGCGGTGTACGGGAGGAGACGCGGTCAACGGGAGGAGGAGAAGGCGCGGTGTACGGGAGGAGACGCGGCACGCAGTGTACGAGAGGAGGCGCGGCGTACGGGAGGAGGCGCTGCGTATGGAAGGAGACGCGGTCAACGGGAGCGGGAGAAGGCGCAGTGAACAGGAGATGTGGCGTATGGGAGGAGGCGCTGCATATGGGAGGAGACACGGTCAACGGGAGCGGGAGAAGGCGCAGTGAACAGGAGTACGGGAGGAGACGCGGCACACAGTGTACAAGAGGAGGCGCGGCGTATGGGAGGAGGTGCAGTGTACGAGAGGAGATGCGGAGTACGGGTGGAGGCGCTGCGTATGGAAGGAGACGCGGTCAACAAGAGCGGGAGAAGGCGCGGTGTACGGGAGGAGGAGATGTGGCGTATGGGAGGAAACGTGGCGTACGGGAGGAGATGCGGCACGCAGTGTACGAGAGGAGGCGCGGTGTACGGGAGGAGACGCGGACAGCGGGAGCGGGAGAAGGCGCAGTGAACAGGAGATGTGGCGTATGGGAGGAGGCGCTGCATATGGGAGGAGACGCGGTCAATGGGAGCGGGAGAAGGCGCAGTGAACAGGAGATGTGGTGTATGGGAGGAGGCGCTGTGTATGGAAGGAGACACGGTCAACGGGAGCGGGAGAAGGCGCAGTGAACAGGAGATGCGGCGTATGGGAGGAGGCGCTGCATATGGGAGGAGACACGGTCAACGGGAGCGGGAGAAGGCGCAGTGAACAGGAGTACGGGAGGACACGCGGCACACAGTGTACAAGAGGAGGCGCGGCGTATGGGAGGAGGTGCAGTGTACGAGAGGAGATGCGGAGTACGGGTGGAGGCGCTGCGTATGGAAGGAGACGCGGTCAACAAGAGCGGGAGAAGGCGCGGTGTACGGGAGGAGGAGATGTGGCGTATGGGAGGAAACGTGGCGTACGGGAGGAGATGCGGCACGCAGTGTACGAGAGGAGGCGCGGTGTACGGGAGGAGACGCGGTCAACGGGAGGAGGAGAAGGCGCAGTGAACAGGAGATGTGGCGTATGGGAGGAGGCGCTGCATATGGGAGGAGACGCGGTCAATGGGAGCGGGAGAAGGCGCAGTGAACAGGAGATGTGGCGTATGGGAGGAGGCGCTGCATATGGGAGGAGACACGGTCAACGGGAGCGGGTGAAGGCGCGGCGTATGCGAGGAGACGTGGTGTACTGGAGGAAACGTGGTGTACGGGAGGAGATGCGGCACGCAGTGTACGAGAGGAGGCTCGGAGTATGGGAGGAGACGCGGTCAACGGGAGCGGGAGAAGGCGCGGTGTACGGGAGGAGACGCGGCACCCAGTGTACGAGAGGAGGCGCGGCGTACGGGAGGAGGCGCTGCGTATGGAAGGAGACGCGGTCAACGGGAGCGGGAGAAGGCGCAGTGAACAGGAGATGTGGCGTATGGGAGGAGGCGCTGCATATGGGAGGAGACACGGTCAACGGGAGCGGGAGAAGGCGCAGTGAACAGGAGTACGGGAGGAGACGCGGCACACAGTGTACAAGAGGAGGCGCGGCGTATGGGAGGAGGTGCAGTGTACGAGAGGAGATGCGGAGTACGGGTGGAGGCGCTGCGTATGGAAGGAGACGCGGTCAACAAGAGCGGGAGAAGGCGCGGTGTACGGGAGGAGGAGATGTGGCGTATGGGAGGAAACGTGGCGTACGGGAGGAGATGCGGCACGCAGTGTACGAGAGGAGGCGCGGTGTACGGGAGGAGACGCGGTCAACGGGAGCGGGAGAAGGCGCGGTGTACGGGAGGAGACGCGGCACGCAGTGTACGAGAGGAGGCGCGCCGTACGGGAGGAGGCGCTGCGTATGGAAGGAGACGCGGTCAACGGGAGGTGGAGAAGGCGCAGTGAACAGGAGATGTGGCGTATGGGAGGAGGCGCTGCATATGGGAGGAGACGCGGTCAACGGGAGTGGGAGAAGGCGCAGTGAACAGGAGATGTGGCGTATGGGAGGAGGCGCTGCATATGGGAGGAGACACGGTCAACGGGAGCGGGAGAAGGCGCGGCGTACGCGAGGAGACGTGGCGTACTGGAGGAAACGTGGTGTACGGGAGGAGATGCGGCACGCAGTGTACGAGAGGAGGCTCGGAGTATGGGAGGAGACGCGGCCTATGGGAGGAGGTGCAGTGTACGAGAGGAGATGCGGCGTACGGGTGGAGGCGCTGCGTATGGAAGGAGACGCGGTCAACGGGAGCGGGAGAAGGCGCGGTATACGGGAGGAGGAGACGTGGCGTACGGGAGGAAACGTGGCGTACGGGAGGAGATGCGGCACACAGTGTACGAGAGGAGGCGCGATGTACGGGAGGAGACGCGGTCAACGGGAGCGGGAGAAGGCGCGGTGTACGGGAGGAGACGCGGCGTACGGGAGGAGGCGCTGCGTATGGAAGGAGATGCGGTCAACGGGAGCGGGAGAAGGCGCAGTGAACAGGAGATGCGGCGTATGGGAGTAGGCGCTGCATATGGGAGGAGACGCGGTCAACGGGAGTGGGAGAAGGCGCGGTGTACGGGAGGAGACGTGGCGTACGGGAGGAAACGTGGCGTACAGGAGGAGATGCGGCACGCAGTGTACGAGAGGAGGCGTGGCGTATGGGAGGAGACGCGGCCTACGGGAGTAGTTGCAGTGTACGAGAGGAGATGCGGCGTACGGGTGGAGGCGCTGCGTATGGAAGGAGACGCGGTCAACGGGAGTGGGAGAAGGCGCGGTGTACGGGAGGAGACGTGGCGTACGGGAGGAAACGTGGCGTACGGGAGGAGATGCGGCACGCAGTGTACGAGAGGAGACGCGGCCTACGGGAGGAGGTGCAGTGTACGAGAGGAGATGCGGCCGTACGGGAGTAGGCGCTGCATATGGGAGGAGACGCGGTCAACGGGAGTGGGAGAAGGCGCGGTGTACGGGAGGAGACGTGGCGTACGGGAGGAAACGTGGCGTACAGGAGGAGATGCGGCACGCAGTGTACGAGAGGAGGCGTGGCGTATGGGAGGAGACGCGGCCTACGGGAGTAGTTGCAGTGTACGAGAGGAGATGCGGCGTACGGGTGGAGGCGCTGCGTATGGAAGGAGACGCGGTCAACGGGAGCGGGAGAAGGCGCGGTGTATGGGAGGAGGAGACGTGGCGTACGGGAGGAAACGTGGCGTACGGGAGGAGATGCGGCACGCAGTGTACGAGAGGAGACGCGGCCTACGGGAGGAGGTGCAGTGTACGAGAGGAGATGCGGCGTGCGGGTGGAGGCGCTGCGTATGGAAGGAGACGCGGTCAACGGGAGCGGGAGAAGGCGCGGTGTACAGGAGGAGGAGACGTGGCATACGGGAGGAAACGTGGCGTACGGGAGGAGATGCGGCACACAGTGTACGAGAGGAGGCGCGATGTACGGGAGGAGACGCGGTCAACGGAAGCAGGAGGAGGCGCGGTGTACGGGAGGAGGTGCAGTGTACAAGAGGAGGTGGGCCGTACGGGAGGAGACGCGGCCTACGGCAGGAGGTGCAGTGCACGAGAGGAGGTGAGGCGTACGGGAGGTGATGCGGCGTACGGGTGGAGGCGCTGCGTATGGAAAGAGACACGGTCAACGGGAGCGGGAGAAGGCGCGGTGTACGGGAGGAGATGTGGCGTACGGGAGGAAACGTGGCATACGGGAGGAGATGCGGCACGCAGTGTACGAGAGGAGGCGTGGTGTAGGTAGGAGTCAACGGGAGCGGGAGAAGGCGCGGTGTACGGGAGGAGACGTGGCACGCAGTATACGAGAGGAGGCGCGGCATATGGGAGGAGGTGCAGTGTACAAGAGGAGGTGGGGCGTACGTGTGGAGGCGCTGCGTATGGAAGGAGACGCGATCAACGGGAGCGGGAGAAGGCGCGGTGTACGGGAGGAGACGTGGCGTACGGGAGGAAACGTGGCGTACAGGAGGAGATGCGGCGTATGGGAGGAGACGCGGCCTACGGGAGGAGGTGCAGTGTACGAGAGGAGATGCGGCGTATGGGTGGAGGCGCTGCGTATGGAAGGAGACGCGGTCAATGGGAGCGGGAGAAGGTGCGGTGTACGGGAGGAGGAGACGTGGCGTACGGGAGGAAACGTGGCGTACGGGAGGAGATGCGGCACGCAGAGTACGACAGGAGGCGCGGTGTAGGGAGGAGACGCGGTCAACGGGAGCAGGAGAAGGCGCGGTGTACGGGAGGAGACGTGCCGTATGGAAGGAGATGCGGTCAACGGGAGCGGGAGAAGGCGCGGTGTACGGGAGGAGGAGACGTGGCGTACGGGAGGAAACATGGCGTACGAGAGGAGATGCGGCACACAGTGTACGAGAGGAGGCGCGGTGTACGGGAGGAGACGCGGTCAACGGGAGCGGGAGAAGGCGCGGTGTACGGGAGGAAAAGCGGCACGCGGTGTACGGGAGGAGAAGTGGTCAACGGAAGCGGGAGGAGGCGCGGTGTACGGGAGGAAAAGCGGCACGCGGTGTACGGGAGGAGACGCGGTCAGCGGGAGCGGGAGAAGGCGCGGTGTACGGGAGGAAAAGCGGCACGCGGTGTACGGGAGGAGACGCGGTCAACGGGAGCGGGAGAAGGCGCGGTGTACGGGAGGAGACGCGGCACGCAGTGTACGAGAGGAGGCGCGGCGTATGGGAGGAGACGCGGCCTACGGGAGGAGGTGCAGTGTACGAGAGGAGGCGCGGCGTACGGGAGGAGGCGCTGTGTATGGAAGGAGACACGGTCAACGGGAGCGGGAGAAGGCGCAGTGAACAGGAGATGCGGCGTATGGGAGTAGGCGCTGCGTATGGGAGGAGACGCGGTCAACGGGAGCGGGAGAAGGCGCGGTTTACGGGAGGAGACGTGGCGTACGGGAGGAAACGTGGCGTACGGGAGGAGATGCGGCACGCATTGTACGAGAGGAGGCGTGGCATATGGGAGGAGACGCGGCCTACGAGAGGAGATGCGGCGTGCGGGTGGAGGCGCTGCGTATGGAAGGAGACGCGGTCAACGGGAGCGGGAGAAGGCGCGGTGTACGGGAGGAGGAGACGTGGCGTACGGGAGGAAACATGGCGTACGGGAGGAGATGCGGCACGCAGTGTACGAGAGGAGGCCTTTTATTGTGGGCAGTCTAAGGTACACCTATGCACTAATCATGGTGTCTGATGAGCATCTTGATGTGGCACACCTGTGAGGTGGGATGGATTATCTCAGCAAAGCAAAAGTGCTCACTATCACACATTTAGACAGATTTGTGAACAATGTTTGAGAGAAATGGTAATATTGTTTATCTGGAATGAATTTTAGATCTTTGAGTCCATCTCATGACAAATGGGAGCAAAAACAAAAGTGTTGCATTTATATTTTTGTTGAGTGTATATATATATTTTATTATTATTATTTTTTAAATCGGTCGAAACATACAGGTTTTCATGTATGAAAATGCCTATGCCTAGATTTGAAATTGAAAATAAAATAGTCGCCTCATTCACTTACATTAGGGCACCGCGTGAGTGCGAGTCTGGAGGGGCTCAATTCTGTTTACAGAGCTGCACCCGACCAGCTCCTGAGCCTGCGTGCGCAAAGTAAAAAGAGATTACCCACAAGCCCCGCGGAGAGCCCCGGTCCCGCGGAGCAAATGAAATTAAATTAATGTAGCAACCATCTCCTGCAAATTCTTTGGTTTTATACCCGGTTTTAGACCTGGTTTAAACCTGGTTTACACCTGGTTCATACCTGGTTTTTAGCCTGGTTTAGACCTGGTTGTAGTCCTGGTTTAGACCTGGATTTAGTCCTGATTTAATGCTAGTTTAGTCCTGGTTTTAGTCCGGTTATACCTGCTTTAGACCTGTCTTAGTCCTGGTGTTAGTTCTGGTTTAGAGGTGCACAGGAGGAAGCGCGGTTCACGCAGCGACGCGACAAGACACGATCCAGGTGCGGTGTCCACGCCGTACAAGAGGAGTGCGAGGCACGCTAGATATATACTTGGCCGCAGTGCTTTATGGGAAGGTTTTCGGACCATGAGTGAGGAAGACGTGTTCAACATATAGTTCTACCCCTGGGCCCTGAGCCACGGGCCAATATGGATAATTTGGTTTTATGTATGTGTTTGTTTGTGTAGTTCATTCAAGTTTGGCAGGCGGTGGTGCGCCCTTTCTTCATGTCAGAGCAACTGCCAAAATTCCTGTGCGCGTCCCTGTGCCCAATATTACCTTACACCTTTGTTACTGCTAAAAAGACAGACACATTTTGCATGTCTGAGCTTTCTACCGTCTATACCGAGCACTTTGCTAAAACCACAACAAAATCTTACCTTTCTGATCTCCAGAGTATGGCTAAATTTACTGGGCTAAATTATGCAGAAATTCTTAAAACAATGATGGCTCAGATTGGACTGTCTATTGCTGAACTCCACTCTGCTGCTCGTGGAAAAGAAGATCCAGCCAACCCAGAGTCCCTTGCATTGCTGCCACAGCTGAGGGAGTGATCTGACCGTCCATCGCCGACCGTCCATTGCCAGCCGTCCATCGCCGGCCGTCACTGGTCCATTATTGAGCAACACCATGCCAGCCACTGATAGAGACACTGACCCATCTGCTCCTAAACCACAACCGGGAGTGAGGCACACAATGTCCAGCATGGATGTCCATCCGCCTGATGTGCAGCGGTATGTGGTGGAACATATTGTGAAGAAAGAAGAGCAGTACATCATCAGAGGCTGAGGGCATTTTCAGGACAGCTGCCCAGACCAGCACACCAGATTGACTACGAGACCTGGAGGTCTGATGTTACATGATTCATCTCTGTCCAATCTCCAGTTCTCCCGGAGAATTATTGAGAGTCTCCTCCCTCCAGTGGGTGATGTAGTGAAACACCTGAGTGCTGATACCATGCCTACAGTGTATTTGGACACTCTTGATTTGGCTTATGGAACTGTTCAGGATGGAGACGAATTGTTTGCTAAATTGATGGACACATTTCAGGACGCGGGCGAGAAGCCATCCACTTATCTCCAATAACTCCAGGTTTCCCTGAATGCTGCTCTGAAGAGGGGAGGAGTAATAGAGCCTGACATCAACTGGGATAACACACTGATAGCTGAGCTCCAGTTTAAACAGAAGAAGACTCAACCCCCCACCTTTGCTGAGCTACTACTTCTCTTGCGCACCGAAGAGGACTGAGAAGCCACTAAAGCTATGCGGATGAAGCAGCACCTGGGGTCCACCCGCCAGAAAGCCACCACCCATGCCCAGTTTGCTCATCCTAACCCTGAAGATGGAGGGGCAGTTGCTGCCCTAACCAAAATCACACAGCAACTGGCACCACAATTAGCTGACGTCCAGCGGCAACTAGCCTTGCTAACCGCAAAGCATCCAAAGACCCCTTCTAAGCCTCCATCCTACAGCAAGCCACATGTCAAAGAGAAAGCCACAGCCCAGCAATCACGTCAACCCCCATTCTCTCAGCTCATATAAAATAAACCCGGTTCCTGTTGTGGTACAGACGGGAGCCAAGGGGGATCAAACCTGTCCCAATAAAAAAGAAGATTGTTAAATGTGCTAAACTGTCACAGTTCAAGAAAAACACACCAACCCGACTTCCAAAGGGGCTCGTGGGTTTGAAGTGCTCCGCAATTATCAACATTGCTGGACAGAACCACCATTGTTAGTCAGTGCTTTACCTAGTTTATGTGGAGATGACAATCACATTCCCTGAAGATTTTTTGGGGGTAGAATTTGACATCCCAACCCTTGCCCTGGTTGTGCCGGATGCCCGCTCTGATTGTCCTTCACCTGTTTTGATCGGCATGAACACTCTGGAGCTGTTATATGAGCAGTAACTCTCCACTGATGTCTCTAACTTCCAGTTAGCCGCCCAAGGTTACTGTGCAGTCCTGAAGCTCCTGCAACTCAACCACCACCAGAACCAAGTGGACAGCGCTGGAGCTGTGAAGTTGCTGAGTGAGACCCCAGTCGAAGTCCCAGTGGGTCAAACTATTGTCCTGGAGGGCTCTGTCAAAGTAAACCACCTGTCTGCAATCCAGTGGGCCGTAGTTGAACACTCCGCATCTCCACTTCCTGGCGGATTGTGTGTTCAAAACCACCTCATTATGCTCCCCACCCATGATCCATACAAAGTCGCTGTTGTCTGAAATGAATCTAAACAAGATGCTCTCATTCCCCCAATGACAGTCATCACTGACATTGCTGCTTCTCTAACCATCCTTGCCCAGCAAACTGTAAACCACCTGCCAACTCAAGCAACATCTGAGATTAACACTTTAGAGTTCAATTTTGGAAATTCTCCAATCCCAGCTGACTGGAATGAGCGAGTAACTTCAAAGTTCAACCATATGCCTGAAGGGTTCTCTCACCATGATCTCAATCTTGGCTGTACAGACCATGTCAAGCATACTATCAAGCTCCACGATGAAATGCCTTTCAAGCAGCGAGCCAGGCCAATCCACCCCTGTGACATTGAAGCTGTTCAAAGCCATCTGCGCGAGCTGCTCGAAGCTGTTATCATCTGGGAATCAATGTCACCCTTTGCTTCCCCAAGAGACGTAAGGCTCTGCATCAACTATCGAAAGCTGAATCTGCAAACGCTGAAAGATGCCTACGCCCTGCCAAACCTGGAAGATTCATTCTCTGCTCTTACAGGCTCCAAATGGTTTTCAGTTTTGGATCTGAAGTCTGGATATTACCAGATTCAAATGGAGGAAGCTGACCAGGCCAAAACCGCCATTGTTACACCAGTCGGGTTCTGGAAATGGAACCGGATGCCACAAGGGGTCCAGAGACTGATGGAGAAATGTATGGGAGACCTGAATCTTGAAGAAGTCCTGGTGGTCCTTGACATCATTGTATTCTCTAACACCCTAGAGGAACATGGCTACTCTGAGTACTCACCCTTCTCAAGGAGTATGGTTTAAAACTATCCCCTGAGAAATGCAAGTTTTTCCAGTTCAGTGTGCGGTACCTCGGGCATGTGGTGTCTGAGAAGGGTGTTGAAACTGACCCCGAGAAGATAACCTCTCTCAAATCCTGGCCATTTCCCCGAGACCTTAAAGAGCTGTGGTTCTTCTTAGGCTTCGCAGGATAATATCGGAGGCCCTTACCCAAGGTTATGCACCTGTCTGCTGGTCCACCAAACACAAGAATCCAACTGTGAAGTATCTAGACCCGAAACAGTCTTTCGGAGAAAGATGGACGCTTGAATGCCAAGCTGCTTTTGATGCTGTAATTGAGAACCAAACATCTGTTCCTGTGCTTCGGTTTGCCAATCCAAAATTACTACATCCTGCACACAGATGCGAGGAGAAGTGAGTCACGATACCCAGCTCACAATCTTCCTTGTCCTGAAATGGAGTGTTACCGAAAAATTTCATGACTACCTCTATGGTGCAGACTTCACAGTGGTTACCGACAACATTCCTCTCACTTAAGTTCTCACCTCTGCAAAACTTGATGCTACCAGTGACTGATGGTTAGCTGCCTTATCCACATACTCATTCAAGATGCAGTACCTAGCTGGCAAACACAATTATGATGCTGATGCTCTGTCCAGAAGAGCCCATGCTGAAGTTCCCGATGACCTCTACTCAGGAAAAGAGTGGGTCTTCATTCACCACCTAGCAGAGCAACTGTCTGGTTCAGGCGAGGCTGTAGAGATTTCCCCCGACATTGTCCACGCCATCTGTCAAAGCAGTCTTGTACGAGCGTTCCCTCAGTCTGGGTTTATTCCGTCTCATGTCACCCTGGTCGAGTCCATAACAGTCTCTGCTGAAGTCCTGCCACCTGGTTTCGGCAAAGAAGAGTCGCACAGCTTACCTGTACTTCCTTCTCTGACCCACATTGATTTGAGGGAAGAACAGAATGCCGATCCCGCCATTCGGGAAATTATTCACCAACTCTAGACAGGAGAAAAAATTCCTCCTGCAGTTCGAGAAGAAGTTCCTGAGCTCCTTATGGGAATGGAATCGATTGGAGTTGGAGGATGGTGTTCTTTACAGGAGGAGACAAGAAGAGGACAAAATTGCCCTTCAGCTCGTCTTGCCTCCAGTCTTACATTCTACTGTCCTGAAGAGTCTCCACAGCGACATGGGGATGTATGGGGGTAGATTGGACTCTGGATTTGGTGCGGCAATGCTTCTTCTGGCCGAAGATGGCAGTGGATGTGGAGCATTTCATTAAAACTTGTGGACGGTGTATGCTACGCACCTGAGAAAGCCGCTCCATTGGTGAACATCAAAACCAGTCGACCTCTAGTATTACTATGCATAGGTTTTCTGTCACTTGAGCCGGATAGCAGCAATACAAAAGACATCTTGGTACTAACAGACCACTTCACAAAATTTGCAGTCGCAATTCCAACTGCGAACCAGAAGGCAAAGACTGTGGCGAAGAATGACTTCATGGTCTATTATGGCATCCCTGAGTGCCTGGATGCTGATCAAGGTCCAGATTTCGAATCGTGACTAATCAAGGAGCTCTGTGAGACCTAATATTATTACTGCTGCTACTACTACTACTACTACTACTACTACTACTACCTGTTGTAATCAATATAGCGGCATTGTATGTGCTACATGCACATCATAATAAGTACTGCAATCTTGTAGACTGTTTTCACTGTCAGCTGCTTCACATCAACTTGACTTAGGGCCGCTGGCCACCATGATACCCAGTGTTGGAAAGAATACTTTGCAAATGCATAGAATACAGAAACCTCCTTTGTACTTTGTAACATATTCAGATACATGGCCTATCAGCGTAATGTATTCTGAATACTTAAAACACTTTGTGTTGTAGATAGATGGTGAACTGTGTCTGGGCAGGGCGAAGGCAGAGGAAACTCTGGTGGAGGCCCCAGCGGCCCTGACATGCAGTTGAATTGTTAGTTGTTCACATTTTTACACTATAATATAATATAATGAATGAATGAATAAATGTTTATTCATACAGCATAGAACATGCATAATTATAATGTAAATACAGACATACAGTACAAAAAACAAATGTTTTTTTCCTATAACAATAAAAAAAAATAAATGTCACACAGATTTTACTAATGTCCGAAATGTAACAATATAATGCAACAGCTTTGTTTGTTTCACTTTTTGTGTATATTTGTGTGATTATTTATTTAGAACAGATGAGAAAAATTGCACACAAGAGCTGTTTTTCTATTTCCAGCAATAACTTGACTTTATTTTCATACTTTCCAAGTCTTTTGACGTACAGCTAATATCTAAAAATAGGCCATGAGATAACAACAAAAAAGTTCAATAGAACTTGGCCCTGCATAACAATTTGTTTTTCTCTCACTAAAGTTGTAGAGTATTCAGTTTCATTAAATATATTGCTATATCAAGATCATTGACAATTTTTGTGACATAAGAATGTGACATAAGACACAGCTGCAAACAAATATTCCAGATCTCACATGACTAAAGTGTAGATGCACTCGCCATTGATTCATAAAGAGAAGGTCTAATCTCACCATCCTCCACAGCCATTATTGCTCATCTTCTGCGGACTGACACTGTATGAGTGACACTACAGGAGAAATGCTTCTTCAGATATTGTCTAAACGTTACATCTCGTAGCCCATACACCATGGGGCTCAGAAGCCTGGGCATGATTTGTAGAAATACGTACCATGCAAATATGAACTGGAGATATATTCCTGGGAACATAATTAAAACAAACTTTTGAACAGCCGAATATATGTAAACTGACATGCACAGAAAGAGCTGAAAACTGTGCAACAAAATGGTATTTCTAGCCTTTTTGGCATCACTATTTGTTGTTTTTACTGATCTGGCAGCTAAAAATATTTGGACATAAGTGTAAATCAGAACAAGCCAAACACAAACTAAATTCAGAGAGTATATGACTTCTCTCTTTTTAACCATGATGGGATTCTGAAATAAAAATGCAGAGTCACATTGAACAGTGGAGAAGAATAGAGCGGGCTTTGTTGCTACAATATAAAATAAGTCTGGTAAAAATGACAATATGCTGAAGGTCCATATACATGTGATCACTATGTAAATCCTTTTAATGTTGCACAACTGGGGGTGCTGAAGGGGGAAGCATATGGCAATATAGCACTCCACCGCCATCACTGCTAAGTTCAGAGGAGAGTTTAGTGATGTGCAAATAGCAAATGCAAGAAGAAAACAACACAGAAATGTGTTGATTGTGTATAAAATAGAAGAGCACGCAAAGAGAATGATGGCAGTGCTGAGCTGGATCATGTCATTCACCACCAGATGGATGAAGAGGATGTAGCGAGGGTTCTGGTAAAAGACCTAAGACAAGAATAATACAGTTCAACATTAAATAAACCAATATACATAAGAAGCAGAAAAAATAACAAATTGCACTAAAAACAAAACTCACCCTAAAAAATATTCTAGTACTTATAACTACTTAAGTTCATATAAATATTCAGATTATAAAAGTAACCTAAATATCATTTTATATAATTATTTTACATTCTATATTAGTCTTTGTTAAAAATATGACCTATCCTAGAGTAAGACCTGATGGATTTGTGTATCCATGACTGCAAAACAGATAACAATGCATTTGCAATACATAATAGATGGATTAACATGTCTGAATTTCTGACCTGGTGTTTACTGAAGGTGTAAATGAGAGTCCCGTTTAAGTAATTAATAGATATTCCAAGCAGAATAACTATTATATTTTTAGCTATAATTGAGTTTGAAGGGCGGACAGTAGATAATCCATTTTGGCCAGATGATGAATTCATGGAAGTACTAATCAAAAAAAAGAAAAGAAAATGTATGCATTATTCAAATGTATAACCAAAAATGAATATGAGTTTTACTGGCTGTCTGTAGACATACCTCGAATGTGGCTCACCCTCCCCAGATGAAGATCAGAGGTGAGCTGAGTTTTATACCAAGTTCTCACAGGGAGGTTGCTAAGGATGACGTTAACCAAAACATTGGAAACAACTAAAGCCAAAATGTATGTACTTACACTTCTGGCTGCCCTCCCATATTTGACCTAGATAAAAATTTAAAAGGTTTTTAAAAAGATTTTAGGCTGTATGTTTCTTTTTTTTCCAACTTGTTTTTCTTAAATACTTTTTTGGTGTAGGCCACATATCATTATGAAACAGCATTAAAAATACAACAGAAGAAAAATAACATAAAATCAAAGCTGCTCGCGGCGATGATGGCCCTCGCCCCGGCGCACACGCCCCTCCCACATGACCGCTGAGGACTCGCAACCGCCCCGGCACACCACTCTCTTTTGCCGACAGCTGCGCTGATCGACAGCTCGTCCAGAAAAGTTACATAGTGCACCTTTAATATTTGACAAGGTGAACGATCTAGAGCCAACTTATAAAAACTAAACCACAGGTCATGTGACTTTTATAATCAAGACCACAAGTTAATGAAAACATTAATTTGAAAGTAATATTTTTTCTCCCCATAGTAAACTGTGTACATTCCTATAGGTGGCGCTGTAGCACTGATAATTGTGATAGACATATAAATGGAATCAGGGCCGTGCAGTGTATAACTGAAATTTCAGCACAATTGAACTAAACATATCCATGTAATAATTTGGTCCTGGCCAACTGTGAAAAATGCCCCATGTCCGTAACATATTTTTTTTGTTCGTAGTCACGCATAGAATTTGATCCCCAAATTTGGTACAAATCTGATAATGTGGACGTTTCCTGTCTTTGCTAGGGGGCGCTATAGTGTAACTTTTCATATGCTTTATAGTGTATTATAATCAGGCCCTGATCAGGCATTAGTGATTCAAATTTCAGCACCATCAGACAAAGTCTGTGCGTGTAATAATTTTTTTTTCTATTTTTTAGGAGAGTCTTTGCGCCCCTTCTGGCTAACGGTGAAAAATGCACCATGTCCATAATATATTTTTTTGCTTGTAATCATGCAGAGAATTTAATCCACAAATTTGGTCCAAATCCAATCATGTTGACGTTTCACGTATATGGTAGGTGGCGCTATAGAGTTCACTTTTATCAGATTTCATATTTCATCACATTCAGGCCGGGATCACACAATAGTGATGTGAGTTTGAGCTCTGTAGGCCAAAGCCTGTGGCCATGAGAGGTCATCAAAGAAACAGGAAATTAAGGTGTTATTCACCAGCGTGTTACGGACAAACCCTGAGGAGGATCCTAAAAACAAATACAACTTTGTGGACCCATGTCTTCACATTCATGAGGCAGATGTGAAGAAGCAGTCCCCAACAAAAACACTCAGACTGTCTCAGTCACCTGACCCTGTGCTGTATTTTTTGCACCTGTCTGTTTGCACTGATCATTACCTGCACTGTTATATTCTTATAATAGTTGTAAATTTTTGTTATATTATAGTTTATTGTTTTCTACTTCCATCCATCCATCTTCTCCCGTTTAATCCGGCTGGGTCGCGGGGGCAGCTTGCTGCCCAATCCTCATAGCACCTGACCCCCCTATGAACCCCTCTGCAGGTGGTGAGCCACAGGAGGGTGGACGTCATGGTCCTTGATGTTAGTTCATTTGGGTGCTGCATGTTTTGGGTTGATGGGGGAACCGGAGCACCCGGAGGAAACCCATCCAGACACGGGGAGAGCATACAAACTCCACACAGAAAGGCCCGGGCGACCCGGGCATTGAACCTGCAACCTTCTTGCCTGAGTGTTGCCACTCAGCCACCGTGCCGCCCGTGTTTTCTACTTACTTTATCCTATTTTATTTGTTGCATGTTTAGTGTTTGTCTACATTCCCTCCAAGCACCGCAGCAATTTCCTAATGTGGCAATAAGAAGCTCAGCCGCTGCGTGTTGGAGTTCACCCCGGTGAACGAGAGGGTCGCGTCCCTGCGCCTTCGGGTCGGGGACAGGTCTCTCACTGTGGTGTCGGCCTACGGGTCGAACAGCAGTGCAGAGTACCCGGCCTTCTTGGAGTCCCTGGGAGGGGTACTAGACAGTGCATGGACCGGGGGACTCCGTTGTTCTACTGGGGGAATTCAACGCCCACATGGGCAATGACAGTGCCACTTGGAGAGGGGTGATTGGGAGGAACGAGCAGTGTTGTTATTGGACTTCTGTGCTAGTCACTTTTTGTCCATAACGAACGCCATGTTCGAGCACAAGGGTCCATCAGTCCATCTGTTATTCCCAAACCACCGGCTCCTCCTACAGTTGTTCAAAGGAGACACATACACTCAACAAAAATATAAACGCAACACTTTTGTTTTTGCTCCCATTTGTCATGAGATGGACTCAAAGATCTAAAATTCATTCCAGATACACAATATTACCATTTCTCTCAAACATTGTTCACAAATCTGTCTAAATGTGTGATAGTGAGCACTTTTGCTTTGCTGAGATAATCCATCCCACCTCACAGGTGTGCCACATCAAGATGCTCATCAGACACCATGATTAGTGCATAGGTGTACCTTAGACTGCCCAGAGCTTCTCTGTGCGTCTTACGTATTGTTTGAGTGATCGCAGTTCTGGAGTAAACCAAGGAGCCGGAGGTCTTGGTTTAATGCTTTTCTGTTTTAGCGGAGCTGCAACATCAAGAGCAGATTTTAAGGTGAGCATTGTCCTATCAACAAACTGATCCATGATAATTGGATTAAAGTTGTTCTCATTGTCACATGGCATATCATTTAATACTGGCTCAATTATTTCTTTGAACTTGGCTACCGATTTTTCTGATATTGTTCTTTTCATTATAGTTTTCTCCTGCCGAGCTGGATAGTCTTTTAGTACGAATTGAAAGGTAATTAAAAAATGGTCAGAGAGTATAGGGTTTTGAGGAATTACAATTAAATCATTAATCTCAATACCATAAATTAGGACGAGATCAAGAGTGTGATTGTGACAGTGAGTCGGCTTGTTCACACTCTGGGTAAAACTGACCCCATCCAGGAGAGCACCAAAAGCACTGCTGAGGCACTCACTGCTGTTATCAACATGAATGTTGAAATCTCCAACTATAACAATCCTTTCCCATTCCAAAACTAAACTTGAAATAAAGTCAGAAAACTCTGTCAGAAACTCGGCATATGGACCAGGAGGTCGGTAGATTGTTATGAATATAACAGCTTTTTGGTTTTTCCAGTTGGTGCACGTAATAGATAGTGCGAGGCTTTCAAAGGAGCGGAATGTATAATTAGATTTGAGGCTGAGAATTAGGCTGGAGTGAGAAATGACGGCCACACTGCCACCTCGACCTGTGCTCCTGGCACTTTGAAAGTTCACGTGACTTGGAGGTGTAGATTCGTTTAGTCTAACATAATCATTTTCCTGAAGCCATGTTTCAGTTAAAGCTAGAAGATCAATATTAAAGTCGCCAATTCATTCATTTATTAAAAGAGATTTGGAGGAGAGGGACCTGATGTTTAGCAGTCCACATTTTACACACTTATCATTCTGTTTATTTGCGGCACATGTATTTATTTTTATGAAGTTATGAGATCTGCCGCCTTTCCTGTCAGAGTTTAGTTGACATTTATTTGTGCTTTTTACACACTTATTTTGTTTATTTGCAACGCATGTATTTATTTTTATTAAGTTAGGAGATCTGACACCTTTCCTATCAGAGTTTAGCTGTGTTTTATTTGTGCTTTTGTGCGTGGGACATACACAGCCTCAGCCAGTCTGTTCATGCAGGGTGGCTCAGAGGAGGCCCCTGTACGTGGGGCACACGCAGTCTCAGCCTGTTTGGAGCTGTTCTCGCTAACAGAGCAGTGCCTCACTAGTCTACTCATTCACACTAAGTTAATACCATCAGCACAAATACTTCCAATCAAATACTTCCAATAAACACAATTTTCATGCAGATATAAAAAGTAACATTTTAAGAAATTACATAAATAGTGATAATTAGAGGCTAAATATAAGAGCAAAATGATGCAAATGATGATGATGATGATACTCATAATAATAAGACATTTTGCACTGATACTTATGTATATTACATTGCTCATATATATATAACAAATGAAGCATGTTGTATTTTACATACTATACGTACATTAATGTCACTGTTTTTTTTCCTCTTTTTCTTTCCTGTCTTATTGTAATTTGCTTAACACTGTACAAGTATTCAAGTTTTGGCAGCCAACCACTGTCACCGGTTAACTGTAAAAACACAAAAAATAAGGATCACTACTAATTTTGGGAGAAGGGGTGGGATCTAATAAGTTTTACTTCTACCCACTCCTTTTCGGGCATGTATATATATGTATATATACGTATTTGTGTCCATATATCCATTCTTTTTTTCTGTGTAACCTTGTTTATTTAAATTGAATGACATTGTACATATTCTGTGTTCTACAAGTATCATATGCTCGAAATAAATTACTACTACTACTACTACTACTACTACTACTCTGCTCCATAGCGTCACTGACACTCCCTGAGCTATTCTGTGCGCTAGTCTTACCTGATGGTCATCTAAGGCTAGCGATCATATTCTGAGCTAAAAGGGAGGAACCAGCCGGTGTGGGATGAATGCCGTCGCTACGTATAAGCCTGGGCTTCCCCTCAAATGCCCTCCAGTTGTCTATGAAGACGACACCATTCTGCGGGCACCAATTGGACAACCACTGGTTTACAGCTGAAAAGCGGCTGAACATTTCACAATTGGCATAATTTGGAAGGGGGCCAGAGAAGTACACGGACTCCGACATCGAATTAGCCAATTCACAGACTGCTGCTATCTGCAACTTAACCACCTCTGACTGACCGCGCCGAGTATCGTTACCCCCTGCGTGTATAACGATCCGGCGGTACCTGTTCTTACTTCTCTTTAAAAGCCTCAGATTCCCCTCGATGTCACCCAGTCTGGCTCCAGGGTAACACCGTGTGGAAGCTGCAGGCAGTTCCACGTCCCTGACTATGGAGCTCCCTATGACTAGAGTGTCCCGCGTCCAGCTCAGGGGGGCGAACCTGTTCTGGACGGGAAGCTCCCTACTGGTCTCCTGCAGTCCTACTCTCAGCCCTGTGTCCCTGGTCTCCTGCAGTCCTACACTCAGCCCTGTGTCCCTGGTCTCCTGCAGTCCTACTCTCAGCCCTATGTCCCTGGTCTCCTGCAGTCTTACACTCAGCTATATGTCCCTGATCTGCAGTCCTAGTCTTAGCCCTGTGCCTGCGTCTAACTGTCACAAACCTGTCCTGGTCTGGTCCCGGCTGCACGGGATGCGCCGGGGGGCTGCTCTCGCTAGCTGCGCTCATGCTAATGCGGTCCACGGTTCCTGCTACTGCCTGACTATAACTCGGCTTCAGCGCCTCCAATGAGCGGATCCGCGTTTCTAACTCTGTAACCCTGGCCTCGAGGACGGCCACTACGCTGCACTTAGTGCAACTATCCATGTCACTATCAAATAAGTCAGGGTTCTGACTCCACATGTGTAAACTAGAACAGGAACGGGGGGGCGAGAGTTTTAGCCATGATGCTAGGCTAGGCTAAATCAGGTTGAAACTACAGGCTGAAACTACAGAGAGAGAGAGGCTTAGACCACAAATTAGGAAGCACTAGATGCTGAATAAACTTCGATGGTTTGACGTACCAATGTCTATGTGCACAAATGTGTTCTTTAAATACAGTGTTACCGGTAGGGAGGGGGGCGTGTGTGCTGATGACGGGTATGGGGTCATGGGCTGTCAATAGCCTAACATTGGGGGAACCACCCCCCTAACAGCATTTCAGGTTGTTACTAAGTTAAATTGACTCACTCTGAAGTGATGCTTATGCACACTTTTTCTCTGTGAATTATACATTCTGAACTTTGACTGCTGAATGTAAGAGCTTGAACATATGTGCTGAATATTTAAAAGGTGACTAATTATTTAGATTTTTAAACACAGACAATGTAGAGTTAAAAATTCAAAGTGAGAATATCAACAGCATTTAAAATTCAAAATCTGATTAAACTAATTATTTTCCATATTTCTGTGCCAAACTTCCAAATGTCAGTTCCAAGAATTTCTTTTTTTAATCATTTTTCCATGCAGTGTTTGTAAATCAACACAGTGGAGATACATTTTTTTAAAGATACTCTATTATCCCCATAGTGAAATTTGTCCTCCACATTGGACCCATCCTTCGATTCTGCTTTGGGATCTTAGGAGCAGTAGGCAGCACATGGTGCGTCCGGGGCCCATCTTCACAATCTTCTTGCCATTCTTGGTCAGGACAATCTTAGTTGGAGGATTTGTGCAAGGTGGATGTAATATAATAAACACTGCAATCTTTTAGACTGTTTTCACTGTCAGCTGCTTAACATCGCCTGGTACAGGCTCGACTGAGGGCCGCTGGCCACCATGATGCCCAGTTTTGGAAAGAATACTTCGCAAATGCATAGAATACAGAAACCATCTTTGTACTTTGTAACGTATTCAGATACATGGCCTATCAGCATAATTCTGAATACTTTAAATACTTAAATACTGTGATGTTAGTTGATCACATTTTTACACTGTAATATAATGTAACAGTTTTGTTTGTTTCACTTTTTGTTGAATATTTATTTAGAACAGATTAGAGGGAAAAACTGCACACAGGAGTTATTTTTTCTATTTCCAATAATAACAGCAACAATATAATAACTTTCACATACAGCTAATATCTAAAAATAGGCCATGATATAACAACAAAATAGTCCAATAGAGATCGGCCCTGCATAACAATTTATTGTTTTTCCCTCAACAAAGTTGTAGAGTGTTCAGTTTCATTAAATATATTGCTATATTAAGATCTTTGACAGTTTTTGTGACATAAGAATGAAACAGCTGCAAACAAATATTCCAGATCTCACATAACTAAAGTGTAGATGCACTCGCCATTGATTCATAAAGAGAAGGTCTAATCTCACCATCCTCCACAGCCATTATTGCTCATCTTCTGCGGACTGACACTTTATGAGTGGCACTACAGGAGAGATGCTTCTTCAGATATTGTCTAAACGTTACATCTCGTAGCCCATACACCATGGGGCTCAGAAGCCTGGGCATGATGTGCAGGAATATGTACCATGCAAATATGAACTGGAGATATATTCCTGGGAACATACTTAAAACAAACTGTTGGACAGCCGAATATATGTAAGTTGACATGCACATAACGAGCTGAAAACTATGCAACAAAATGGTATTTCTAGCCTTTTTGGCATCACTATTTGTTGTTTTCACTGATCTGGCAGCTAAAAATATTCGGACATAAGTGTAAATCAGAACAAGCCAAACACAAACTAAATTCAGAGTGTCCGTAACTTCTGTCTTTTTAACCAGGATGGGATTCTGAAATAAAAATGCATAGTCACATTGAACAGTGGAGAAGAATAGAGAGGGCTTTGTTGCTGCAACATACAATATGTTTGGTAAAAATAACAATAGGCTTAAGGTCCATATACATGTGATCACTATGTAAATCCTTTTGATGTTGCACAACTGGGGGTGCTGAAGGGGGAAGCATACGGCAATATAGCACTCCACCGCCATCACTGCTAAGTTCAGAGGAGAGTTTAGTGTTGTGAAAACAGCAAATGCAAGAAGAAAACAACACAGAAATGTGTTGATTGTGTATAAAATAGAAGAGCATGCAAAGAGAATGATGGCAGTGCTGAGCTGGATCATGTCATTCACCACCAGATGGATGAAGAGGACGTAGCGAGGGTTCTGGTAAAAGACCTAAGACAAGAATAATACAGTTCAACGTTAAATAAACCAATATACATAGCAGAAAAAATAACAAATTGTACTTAAAAGTAAAAACAACTCACCGTATAAATTATTCTAGTACTTATAACTACTTAAGTCCATATAAATATTCAGATTATAAAGTAACCTAAATATAATTTTATATAATTATTTTACATTCTATATTAGTCTTTGTTGTTAAAAATATGACCTATCCTAGAGTAAGACCTGATGGATTTGTGTGTCCATGACTGCAAAACAGATAACAATGCATTTGCAATACATAATAGATGGATTAACATGTCTGAATTTCTGACCTGGTGTTTACTGAAGGTGTAAATGAGAGTCCCGTTTAAGTAATTAATAGATATTCCAAGCAGAATAACTATTATATTTTTAGCTATAATTGAGTTTGAAGGGCGGACAGTAGATAATCCATTTTGGCCAGATGATGAATTCATCGAAGTACTATTCAAAAAAAAGAAAAGAAAATGTCTGGATTATTCAAAGGTATAACCAATATGAGTTTTACTGGCTGTCTATAGACATACCTCGAATGTGGTTCACCCTCCCCAGATGAAGATCAGAGGAGAACTGAGTTTTATACCAAGTTCTCACAGGGAGGTTGCTAAGGATGACGTTAACCAAAACATTGGAAACATCCATCCATCCATCCATCTTCTCCCGCTTAATTCAGCTGGGTCGCGGGGGCAGCTTGCTGCCCAATTCTCATAGCACCTGACCCCCCCTATGAACCCCTCTGCAGGTGGTGAGCCCACAGGAGGGACATTGGAAACAACTAAAGCCAAATTGTATGTACTTACACTTCTGGCTGCCCTCCCATATTTGACCTAGATAAAAATTTCAAAGGTTTTTTAAAAGATTTTAGGCTGTATGTTTCTTTTTTTCCAACTTGTTTTTCTTAAATACTTTTTTGGTGTAGGCAACATATCGTTATGAAACAGCATTAAAAATACAACAGAAGAAAAATAACATAAAATCAAAGCTGCTCGCGGCGATGATGTCCCTCGCCCCGGCGCACACGCCCCTCCCACATGACCGTTGAGGACTCGCAACCGCCCCGGCACACCACTCTCTTTTGCCGACAGCTGCGCTGATCGACAGCTCGTCCAGAAAAGTTACATAGTGCACCTTTAATATTTGAAAAGGTGAACGATCTAGAGCCAACTTATAAAAACTAAACCACAGGTCATGTGACTTTTATAATCAAGACCACAAGTTAATGAAAACATTAATTTGAAAGTAATATTTTTTCTCCCCATAGTAAACTGTGTACATTCCTATAGGTGGCGCTGTAGCACTGATAATTGTGTTAGACGTATCAATGGAATCAGGGCCGTGCAGTGTATAACTGAAATTTCAGCACATTTGAACTAAACATATCCATGTAATAATTTGGTGCTGGCCAACTGTGAAAAATGCCCCATGTCCGTAACATATTTTTTTGCTCGTAGTCACGCATAGAATTTGATCCCCAAATTTGGTACAAATCTGATAATGTGGACATTTCCTGTCTTTGCTAGGGGGCGCTATAGTGTAATTTTAATATGCTTTATAGTGTATTATAATCAGGCCCTGATCAGGCATTAGTGATTCAAATTTCAGCACCATCAGACAAAGTCTGTGCGCGTAATAATTTTTTTTCTATTTTTTAGGAGAGTCTTTGCACCCCTGCTGGCTAACGGTGAAAAATGCACCATGTCCGTAATATATTTTTTTGCTTGTAATCATGCAGAGAATTTAATCCACAAATTTGGTACAAATCCGATCATGTTGACGTTTCATGCATATGGTAGGTGGCGCTATAGAGTTCTCTTTTATCAGATTTCATATTTCATCACATTCAGGCCAGGATCACACAATAGTGATGTGAGTTAGGTTAGGTTAGGTTGCTTTATTTGTACCCGTAGGTAAATTTGCTTTGCAGATTTGAGAGGCTGGTCCCACATTTCATTCATCGACATTCTGCACAATAAACACCAATAAAAACACAAATATAAATATAAATAAAGTGTTGCAGTTCTCCAGTGCAGAGTGGTTGTTCCATAAATAAAAGAATTCATCTGAGTGAGCTAAAAATTGCAATACATATCAAAAGCATGATAAATAAATAAATTACAATTTATTCATAAAAACAATAGCAGCTGGAACGAAACTCATTTTAAAGCGATTTGTTCTTGATCTTGGAACTGAAAACCTCTGACCAGAGGGAAGTAGCTTAAACTCTGAATTTAGAGGATGTTGCGTATCATGAAGAATATTCTGGGACATCCGCTGTAACTGTCCTGAGTACAGTGAGTCCAGGCTGTTCTGAGGATGGCCAATCACCTTACTCGCCCATTTAATCAACTGATTCAGGGAGTTCTTGTTTTTAGCAGAGATGCTTCCAAACCATGAGACCAGTGAAAAAATTAAAACTGATTCCATAAACGTCTTATAGAACAGTGTCATCATGGTTCTATCTACACGGTAGAAGGACAATTTCCTCAGACAATGAAGGCGTTGGTGGCCTCTTTTACGCACAGCAGTACAATTATCATCAAAGCTCAATTTCGAATCAATGAGTGTTCCAAGATACTTATAAGAGTCGACACACTCAACTGACTGCCCCTTTATGTACGTTACATCATTCTGAGGAGCACTTTTCCGAAAGTCAATAAGCATATCCTTCGTTTTGGACACATTAAGGTGTAGATATGACTCCTCACACCACTTTACAAAGTCCTCAACAATTGGCCCATGTTGGTTTTCATTTTTCTGAAGCAAACTCACAATAACAGAATCATCCGCATACTTTATTATTGTTCTGTTCTCATAGGTGCTCTGACACTTGTTAGTGTACAGTATGAACAGCAGGGATGAGAGAACACATCCCTGCGGCGATCCTGTTGATGACACCATCTGGTCAGAAAGGACCCCATTGACCCTTACTCTTTGTGTTCTCATGGTTAAAAAATCAAGAATCCACCCCACAATATTAAAATCTAGGCTAAAATGTTCTAAAAGCCTTTTGGATAAAATATGTGGCTGGATTGTGTTGAACGCTGATGAGAAATCAATAAAAAGAAGTCTTGCATGTGCTCCAATTGTCTCTAAATGCTTAAAAATTAAATGGAGTAAAGTTATGGTGGCATCATCTACTCCTCTTTGAGGCCTGTAGGCAAATTGCATGGGGTCAAGCACAGTCACAGTTTTCCTCAAAATCTCTGACCTTATCAGTTTTTCAAAGTTTTTCATCACCATTGACGTTAGTGCGACCGGCCTAAAGTCATTAAGATTTTTTGGCCTGCTTTCCTTAGGGACTGGAACAATCACGGAGTCTTTCCAGGACTGTGGAACTTGTTGCTTTTTCAGAGATAAGTTAAAAATGACCTGAAAAATAGAACTCAGCTCCTTGGCACAGTTTTTAAGAATATGACCACAAATATTGTCTGGGCCCATACTTTTGTTGACCTTGGTTGACCTAAATATGTTTTCGACTTGTTTCTGTGAAATCTCACAGTGCTGATCTTCCCTTAGCTTGTCTTTAAGCTCCTTAACTTCATCAGCAAAATCTAAGGTCTCAAAGCGAGTGTAAAAACAATTCAAAGCATTTGCCAGCTCTATGTCAGATTTAAAACCATTTAGGGAAACATTCCTTGAACCAGATGTATTGTTAAGACCAGTTATGGTTTTCACACTGGACCAAAAGGAACCAAGTCTATTCTCTGCCACTTTCCTTTCTAACACTTTTTTGTGACACTGCTTGGCCAACCCGATTTCAGATTTTAGAGCTTTGCTGGCATTATACCGCTCAATGGCAGATCCTTGCTTAAAAACACGCCTTTTTTCCTGTATACACAATTTGACAGATTTATTGACCCAAGGTGGATTGTTTGGGTACATTTTAATCTGTCTAGAGGGGACAATCATGTCTCTACAAAAAGCAATGTAAGAGCACACTACATCTGTCAGTTCATTCAGGTTATTTCCACAGCTGTCTATAAATACATCCCAATTTGTGCACTCATAACACTCCTGCAAACATGCAGTGGACTCCTCATTCCAAGATTTAATTTCTCTAGTCTCTACCTTCTCCCTAGGGACAGATATGCATCCTTGACGGTTCTATAGCAACGGTCCAGTGTTTTTCCCCTTCTCGTGGGACAAGTTACGTACTGATAGAAGTTCACAAGTGACTTTTTTAAGCACACATGGTTAAAATCCCCCACTATAAAGTTCGGTGCATCTGGGGAGTTTGAGCTCTGTAGGCCAAAGCCTGTGGCCGTGAAAGGTCATCAAAGAAACAGGGAATTAAGGTGTTATTTGCCAGCGTGTTACGGACAAACCCTGAGGAGGATCCTAAAAACAAATACAACTGGACCCATGTCTTCACCTTCATGAGGCAGTCCGGAGTGGTGGTACCAGGGCCCCACCCTGGAGTCAGGCCAGGGGTGGCTGCATGCCAGCGAGCGCCTGGTGTCAGGGACTTTCTCCACAGCCCGAAGGAGCGATGTGGGGCCACCCTCTCGTGGACCCACCACCTGCAACAGGAGCCATAAGGGGCGGGTGCAGAGGGATCTGGGCAGCAGCCAGAGGCAGGGGCCCCAACAACCGGATCTCTGGACATGGAGACGAGCTCTGGGGACATGGAATGTCACCTCGCTGGGGGAGAAGGAGGTTGAGCATTACCGGCTAGATATAATCGGCCTCACCTCCACACACAGCTTGGGCTTTGGAACCCAACTCCTTGAGAGGGGTTGGACTCTCCATTTCTCTGACTTTGGCCGCGGGGAGCAGCGGCGAGCTAGTGTGGGCTCATCGCCCCACAGCTCAGCCGCTGTGTGTGGGGGTTCACCCCGGTGAACGAGAGGATCACGTCCCTGCGCCTTCGGTTCGGGGACAGGTCTCTCACTGTGGTGTCGGCCTACGGGCCGAACAGCAGTGCAGAGTACCCGGCCTTCTTGGAGTCGTAAAGATCTGGCAGGCCGAAGTGTATCATGAGGGTCTGTTGGGAATGTCTGGCGGACCCTGTGTCAGTGCGGCCGTCAAGTCACACCTCCGGAAGAGCTTCGTTCTCAGCCTCTATTGTCGATGCTGCCACTCATAGCTGTGGCCGTAAGGTCTGTGGTGCCTGTGGTGGCGGCAATTTCCAAGCCCGGTGGTGGACACCGGAAGTAAGGGATGCCATCAGGCTGAAGAAGGAGTCCTATCGGGCCTTGCTGGCTCGGGGGACTCCTGAGGCTGCTGAAGGGTACCAGCGGGCCAAGCGTGCTGCATCCCGGGTGGTCGTGGAGGCAAAAACTCTGGTTTGGGAGGAGTTCTGGGAGGCCATGGAGGAGGACTATCGGATGGCCCCGAGGAAATTCTGGCAAACCGTCCACCCCCCAGGAGGGGGAAGCAGTGCTTCACCACGGACGGTGGAAGGAATACTTTGGGGATCTCCTCAATCCCACCGTCACATCCTCTGAGGAGGAGGCAGAGGCTAGGGACCCAGAGGCGGACTCGTCCATCACCCTGGCTGAAGTCACTGAGGTGGTTGGAAAGCTCCTTAGTGGCATGGCTCCGGGGGCGGATGAGATCCGTCCTAAATACCTTAAGTCTCTGGATGTTGTGGGGCTGTCTTGTCTGACACACCTCTGCAACATCGCGTGGCAGTTGGGAACAGTGCCCCTGGACTGGCAGACCGGGGTGGTGGTCCCTCTGTATAAGAAGGGGGACCAGGGGATGTGTTCCAACTACAGGGGAATCACACACCTCAGCCTCCCTGGTAAGTCGTCTGATAGTCAAACCTCGGATCCAAGAGGAGCAGTGTGGTTTTCTGCCTGGTCGTGGAACACTGGACCAGCTCTACACCCTCCATCGGGTGCTCGAGGGTTCATGGGAGTTTGCCCAACCAGTCCACATGTGCTTTTTGGACCTGGAGAAGGCATTCAACCATGTCCCTCGTGGTGCCCTGTGGGGGGTACTCCGGAAGTATTGGGTCCGGCGCCCTTTGCTAAGGCCTGACCAATCCCTGTATGACTGGAGCAGGAGCTGTGTTCGCATTGCCCGCAGTAAATCAGACCTGTTCCCGGTGCATTTTGGACTCCACCAGAGCTGCCCTTTGTCACAGTTCTGTTCATTGTATTTATGGACAGAATTTCTCTGGTTTGGGGCCACAGGATCTCATCTCTGCTTTTTATAAATAATGTTGTCCTGTTGGCTTCATCGAACCAGGACCTGCAGCACTGGGGCAGTTTGCAGCCAAGCGTGAATCGGCTGGAATGAGAATCAGCTGTTCCAAATCAGAGGTCATGGTTCTCGACTGGAAAAAGATGGATTGCCCTCTCCTGGAGTTAAATTATCTCGGGGTCTTCTTCACAGTGAGGGGAGGATGGAGCGAGAGATTGACAGGTGGATCGGTGCAGGGTCAGCAGTGATGCGGTCGCTGTATTGGACCGTTGTGGTGAAGAGGGAGCTGAGCCGAAAGCCCTTGATTTACCTCAGTCCTCAGAGCCGCTGCTCCTCTACATTGAAAGGAGCAGCTGAGGTGGCTCAGGCATCTGTTCCAGATGTCTCTCAGGAAGTGCATGTCCCACCGGAAGAAGGTCCCAGAGGAAGACCCAGGACATGCTGGAGGGATTATGTCTCGGGGCCCCCAAGAGGAGCTGAAGGAAGTGTCGGGGGTGAAGGAAGTCTGGGTGTCCCTGCTTAGACTACTGGCCCCGCGACCCTGCCCCGGATAAGCAGAAGAAATTGGATGGATGAACTGTTCTCATTAAATAAATCCACTGAACCAGATCTGGCTTCATGTTCCTAAAGAGCTGAGACTATCAAGCAATGAACACATCAAAAATAGGCTTTTATAAAAATAAAAAATACCCTGACTCCGAGATGGCTTTACCAATGTCTATGTGCACAAATGTGTTCTTTAAGTACAGTGTTACCGGTAGGGAGGGGGGCGTGTGTGCTGATGACGGGTATGGGGTCATGGGCTGTCAATAGCCTAACATTGGGGGAACCACCCCCCCAACAGCATTTCAGGTTGTTACTAAGTTAAATTGACTCACTCTGAAGTGATGCTTATGCACACTTTTTCTCTGTGAATTATACATTCTGAACTTTGACTGCTGAATGTAAGAGCTTGAACATATGTGCTGAATATTTAAAAGGTGACTTTTTATTTAGATTTTTAAACACAGAAAAGGTAGAGTTAAAAATTCAAAGTGAGAATATCAACAGCATTTAAAATTCAAAATCTGATTAAACTAATTATTTTCCATATTTCTGTGCCAAACTTCCAAATGTCAGTTCCAAGGATTTCTTTTTTTAATCATTTTTCCATGCAGTGTTTGTAAATCAACACAGTGGGGATACATTTTTTTAAAGATACTCTATTATCCCCATAGTGAAATTTGTCCTCCACATTGGACCCATCCTTCGATTCTGCTTTGGGATCTTAGGAGCAGTAGGCAGCACATGGTGCGTCCGGGGCCCATCTTCACAATCTTCTTGCCATTCTTGGTCAGGACAATCTTAGTTGGAGGATTTGTGCAAGGTGGACGTAATATAATAAACACTGCAATCTTTTAGACTGTTTTCACTGTCAGCTGCTTGACATCGCCTGGTACAGGCTCGACTGAGGGCCGCTGGCCACCATGATGCCCAGTGTTGGAAAGAATACTTCGCAAATGCATAGAATACAGAAACCTCCTTTGTACTTTGTAACGTATTCAGATACATGGCCTATCAGCATAATTCTGAATACTTGAAATACTTAAATACTGTGATGTTAGTTGATCACATTTTTACACTGTAATATAATGTAACAGTTTTGTTTGTTTCACTTTTTGTTGAATATTTATTTAGAACAGATTAGAGGGAAAAACTGCACACAGGAGTTATTTTTTGTATTTCCAATAATAACAGCAACAACATAATAACTTTCACGTACAGCTAATATCTAAAAATAGGCCATGATATAACAACAAAATAGTCCAATAGAGATCGGTCCTGCATAACAATTTATTGTTTTTCCCTCAACAAAGCTGTAGAGTATTCAGTTTCATTAAATATATTGCTATATTAAGATCTTTGACAGTTTTTGTGAGATAAGAATGAAACAGCTGCAAACAAATATTCCAGATCTCACATAACTAAAGTGTAGATGCACTCACCATTGATTCAGAAAGAGAAGGTCTAATCTCACCATCCTCCACAGCCATTATTGCTCATCTTCTGCGGACTGACACTTTATGAGTGGCACTACAGGAGAGATGCTTCTTCAGATATTGTCTAAACGTTACATCTCGTAGCCCATACACCATGGGGCTCAGAAGCCTGGGCATGATTTGCAGAAATATGTACCAGGCAAATATGAACTGGAGATATATTCCTGGGAACATACTTAAAACAAACTGTTGGACAGCCGAATATATGAAAGTTGACATGCACAGAAAGAGCTGAAAACTATGCAACAAAATGGTATTTCTAGCCTTTTTGGCATCACTATTTGTTGTTTTTACTGATCTGGCAGCTAAAAATATTTGGACATAAGTGTAAATCAGAACAAGCCAAACACAAACTAAATTCAGAGTGTCCGTAACTTCTGTCTTTTTAACCAGGATGGGATTCTGAAATAAAAATGCATAGTCACATTGAACAGTGGAGAAGAATAGAGCGGGCTTTGTTGCTGCAACATACAATATGTTTGGTAAAAATAACAATATGCTTAAGGTCCATATACAAGCGATCACTATGTAAATCCTTTTAATGTTGCACAACTGGGGGTGCTGAAGGGGGAAGCATATGGCAATATAGCACTCCACCGCCATCACTGCTAAGTTCAGAGGAGAGTTTAGTGTTGTGAAAATAGCAAATGCAAGAAGAAAACAACACAGAAATGTGTTGATTGTGTATAAAATAGAAGAGCATGCAAAGAGAATGATGGCAGTGCTGAGCTGGATCATGTCATTCACCACCAGATGGATGAAGAGGATGTAGCGAGGGTTCTGGTAAAAGACCTAAGACAAGAATAATACAGTTCAACATTAAATAAACCAATATACATAATAAGAAGAAAAAATAACAAATTGCACTTAAAAATAAAAACAAAACTCACCCTAAAAATTATTCTAGTACTTATAACTACTTAAGTCCATATAAATATTCAGATTATAAAAGTAACCTAAATATAATTTTATATAATTATTTTACATTCTATATTAGTCTTTGTTGTTAAAAATGTGACCTATCCTAGAGTAAGACCTGATGGATTTGTGTATCCATGACTGCAAAATAGATAACAATGCATTTGCAATACATAATAGATGGATTAACATGTCTGAATTTCTGACCTGGTGTTTACTGAAGGTGTAAATGAGAGTCCCGTTTAAGTAGTTAATAGATATTCCAAGCAGAATAACTATTATATTTTTAGCTATAATTGAGTTTGAAGGGCGGACAGTAGATAATCCATTTTGGCCAGATGATGAATTCATGGAAGTACTATTCAAAAAAAGAAAAGAAAATGTCTGGATTATTCAAAGGTATAACCAAAAATGAATATGAGTTTTACTGGGTGTCTATAGACATACCTCGAATGTGGCTCACCCTCCTCAGATGAAGATCAGAGGTGAACTGAGTTTTATACCAAGTTCTCACAGGGAGGTTGCTAAGGATGACGTTAACCAAAACATTGGAAACAACTAAAGCCAAAATGTATGTACTTACACTTCTGGCTGCCCTCCCATATTTGACCTAGATAAAAATTTAAAAGGTTTCTAAAAGGATTTAGTTTTAGGCTGTATGTTTAATTTTTAATTTTTTAGTTTTTATTACATACTTTTTTGGTGTAGGCCACATATCGTATAGTATTTAAAATACAACAGAAGAAAAATAACGTAAAATAAAGTTAGAGTATAGATGCGGATACACATTGTCTTCTCCTTTACCATTCATAGTATTACCCATAAACTCACACAAAAAGAACTTATAAACGATATTCATCTATTTAAAATGTAGGCTTGACGTGAAGACCATTTGTCCATGAATAGATCAGTCTTTATTTGTCACGTTGCAGTTATTTGCTCCATATGATACACATCTTTTATTTTACTCTTCCACTGGGTAATTACGGGGGCAGAGGCCTGAGCCAGGAGGCCGAAATTTTTAACAAAGGAAAGTGACTATTTGCTCTCATTATTTGAAAAAAGTCTCAACAGCGCACTGGACAGCCCCGATACAATTTTGATCCCCAAACAGTTTTCATTTTCGCATTGCACCTCTTTCCAAAATGTTGCCAGTTTAGGGCAGTCCCAAAATATATGAGAATGATCCCCCATCAGAACGTAGCCCCTCCAACATTTAATTCCAGGTGCCACAACCAGGTCATTGTTGAAAATGAGAATTGGTTCTCAACCGACCTACCTGGTAAAATAAAGGTTAAATAAAATAAAAGGTACCGAGGCCCCACCCTGGAGTCAGACCTGGGGTGGGTGTACGCCAGTGAGCGCCTGGTGGCTGGGCCTTCTTCCACGGGGCCTGGCCGGGCACAGCCCGAAGGAGCAATATGGGGCCACCACCATGTGGACCCACCACCTGTAAGAGAAGCCATAAGGGGCGGGTGCAGAGGAATCTGGGCGGCGGCCAAAGGCGGGGGCCCCGACATCCGGATCTCCGGACATGGAGACTAGCTCTGGGGACATGGAATGTGACCTCGCTGGGGGGGAAGGAGCCTGAGCTTGTGCGGGAGGTTGAGTGTTACTTACTAGATATAGTCGGCCTCACCTCCACGCACAGCTTGGACTCTGTAACCAAACTCCTTGAGAGGGGTTGGACTCTCCATTTCTCTGGCGCTGGCTGGAATGAGCGGCAGCGAGCTGCTGTGGGCTCATCGCCCCACAGCTCAGCCGCTGCGTGTTGGAGTTCACCCCGGTGAACGAGATGGTCTCGTCTCTGCGTCTTCGGGTCGGGGACAGGTCTCTCACTGTGGTGTCGGCCTACGGGCCGAACAGCAGTGCAGAGTACCCGGCCTTCTTGAAGTCTCTGGGAGGGAAACTGAACAGTGCACCGACTGGGGACTCCGTTGTTCTGCTGGAGGACTTCAATGCCCACGTGGGCAACGACAGTGACACTTGGAGAGGGGTGATTGGGAGGAACTGCCTCCCTGATCTGAACCTGAGCGGTTCTGTGATTGGACTTCTGTGCTAGTCACAGTTTGTCCAAACACCATGTTCGAGCACAAAGGTCCACGTCTGCGCCCGGAGGTCGATGATCGACTTTGTTGTCGTGTCATCTGACCTCCGGCCCTGTGTCTTGGACACTCAGGTGAAGAGAAGGGCAAAGTTGTCAACTGATCACCACCTGGTGGTGAGTTGGGTCCGCTGGCGGAGGAGGAAGCCGGAAAGACCTGGCAGGCACAAGTGTATCGTGAGGGTCTGTTGGGAACCTTCTGTCGGTGTGGCTTTCAACTCACATCCCGGGGAAGGCTGGGGACATGGAGTCCGAGTGGGCTTCGTTCTCAGCCTCCATTGTCGATGCGGCCGCTCGTAGCTGTGGCCGTAAGGTCTGTGGTGCCTTTAAATATTTTCCATATTTCTGTGCCAAACTTCCAAACTTCAGTTCCAAGCATTTCTTTTTTTAATCAGGTTTCCATGCAGTGTTTGTAAATCAACACAGCACTACTCTAGTATCCCTGTAGTGATATTTGTAATTCTGAATACTTAAAATACTTTGTATTGTTAGTTGATCACATTATTACACTGTAATATAATGTAACAGCTTTGTTTGTTTCACTTTTGGTTGAATATTTATTTAGAACAGATTAGAGGGAAAAATTGCACACAAGAGTTATTTTTTCTATTTCCATTAATAACAGCAACAACAGAATAACTTTCACATACAGCTAATATCTAAAAATAGGCCATGATATGACAACAAAAAGGTCCAATAGAAATTGGCCCTGCATAACAATTTATTGTTTTTCCCTCACTAAAGTTGAGTATTCAGTTTAATTTTATATATTGCTATATCACGATCTTTGACAGTTTGAATGAAACATCCAGCCATCTTCTCCCGCTTAATTCGGCTGGGTCGCGGGTGCAGTTTGCTGCCCAACCCTCATAGCACCTGACCCCCCCTATGAACCCCTCTGCAGGTGGTGAGCCCACAGGAGGGTGGACAACATGGTCCTTGATGTTAGTTCATAGGGGTGCGGCCATGTTTTGGGTTAATGGGGGAAACCGGAGCACCCGGAGGAAACCCATCCAGACACGGGGAGAACATGCAAACTCCACACAGAAAGGCCCCGGGCGACCCGGGGATCAAACCCGCAACCTTCTTGCTGTGAGGCCTGAGTGTTGCCATTCAGCCACCATGCCGCCGAGTTTGAAAGAAACAGCTGCAAACAAATATTCCAGATCTCACATAACTAAAGTGTAGATGCACTCGCCATTGATTCAGAAAGAAAAGGTCTAATCTCACCATCCTCCACAGCCATTATTGCTCATCTTCTGTGGACTGACACTTTTTGAGTGACACTACAGGAGAGATGCTTCTTCAGATATTGTCTAAACGTTACATCTCGTAGCCCATACACCATGGGGCTCACAAGCCTGGGCATGATTTGCAGAAATATGTACCACACATACATGAACTGGAGATATATTCCTGGGAACATAATTAAAACAAGCCTTTGGACAGGCAGATATATGTAAGTTAACATACATATAACGAGCTGAAAACTATGCAACAAAATGGTATTTCTAGCCTTTTTGGCATCATTATTTGTTGTTTTTGCAGATCTAGCAACTAAAATTATATGAACATAAGTGTAAATCAGAACAAGCCAAACACAAACTAAATACATTGAGAATGTGACTTCTCTCTTTTTAATGATGATGGGATTTTGAAATAAAACTACAGCATCACATTCAACAATGGAGAAGAACAGAGCAGGTTCAGTTGCTGCAAGAAAAAATATGTCTGGTAAAAATGATAATATGCTTAAGGTCCATATACATGTGATCACTATGTAAATCCTTTTAATGTTGCACAACTGGGGGTGCTGAAGGGGGAAGCATATGGCAATATAGCACTCCACCGCCATCACTGCTAAGTTCAGAGGAGAGTTTAGTGTTGTGAAAACAGCAAATGCAAGAAGAAAACAACACAGAAATGTGTTGATTGCGTGGAAAACATAAGCACACACAAAGAGACTGATGGCAGTGGTGAGTTGGATTATGTCATTCACCACCAGATGGATGAAGAGGATGTAGCGAGGGTTCTGGTATAAAACCTAAGACAAGAATAATACAGTTCAACATTAAATAAAGCAATATACATAAGAAGCTTATAAAATAACTAAAAATGCATGAAAATTGCTCTTAAAAATACAAATAAAAACAAAACTCACCCTATAAATTAATCTTGTAGTTAGAACTACCTAAGTCAATATAAATATTCAGATTTTCATTTTTAAATATAGTTACTGTACATAACATTTGTGATTCCATAACTGCTAAATAGATAATTTATTGCAGTAAGATTTGCAATAGATGGATAAATATGTGAGCATTACTGACCTGGTGTTTTCTGAAGGTGTAAATGAGAGTCCCATTTAAGTAAATAATAGATATTCCAAGCAGAATAACTATTAAAATTTTAGCTATAGTTGTGCCGAATGAGTCTGTATAGCGAGGATAAGATAATCCATTTTGACCAGACGATGAATTAATGGAAGCGCTATTCCAAAGGAATGTATGCATTATTCAAAGGTATAACCAAAAATGAAGATGAGTTTTACTGGCTGTCTATAGACATACCTCGAATGTGGTTCACCCTCCTCAGATGAAGATCAGAGGTACATTGAGCTTTATATCAAGTTCTCACAGGAAGGTTGTTAAGGATGATGTCATTTGTAAAACAACACATTGGAAACAACAAAGGCCTCATGGCCCAAAATATATCTACTTATCCTACTTCCTTAAATACAAATATCCATTATGGGGACAATGGGCCTCATTCATGAAAAGTTCTTATGAACAATTTTGTACTTATACGGCCTTTTTGCGAACATTTTTGGCTTTCGGAACTGAAAATGTTCATCTGGAAGAACAAATCCTACAAATACAAGCACTCATAAGAACACTAAATCTAATGTTTTAGAATATTATTACTCTGATAATGCAAAAGAATTCAAATTTCTCCATGATAGCAAGTTGTCATACGCATGTCCAACGGCCATTGTGCCGTTACGCACAGCTCAAGATAGGTTGGAGTTCTTTGCAGTGTCAACGGAGCGTCTCCAGGCTTTTTCGCAGGGGAAAGACAGGAAATGAGCATGCGGTGTCAAAATAAACTACCATTGTCCTTTTAAAATAAGTTAAAGGGATAGAAAATAAAACGCATTATTTTCATGATCCCAGACATCTTGCCGGACACTTTCGTCAGCACCAAAACCGGGTAAGAACTCGGTTCACCAGACACTGTCGCGATGTAAATCAGTGTTGATGCACGACACTGCTGATGGAAATACCATAGAGATTCATGTAAAAAATCCCAAACTATCCTTTAACTAAAGTCAAGACAATGACGTAAACATTGCGCACTTTATCTGATACCCGTATCAGATCAGTGCATCCCTATTATCCCTACAACATCATAGTCTTCTCTTCCAATGAAGCCCACCCGTTGGTGAAGCTGGATGAAGTGATGAGTAAACTACACACCAAAGAGCTTAAAGATTTTAATAGAATTCAGAAGGACCTCTAAGATCCTGCTGAACATTTATCTCTGCACAGTGGAAAGCCTTCTGGTTTGCCTGGAGAACCATGGTCTCAGATTTGGTGGAGCTGCTCTTCATCCTAGCTGCCTCACAGTCCTGGTCCTGGTTCGATGAAGCCAACAGGACAACATCATCTGCAAACAGCAGAGACGAGATCCTGTGGTCCCCGAACTGGACCCCCTCCGGCCCCTGGCTGCGCCTAGAAATTCTGTCCATAAATACAATGAACAGAACCCGTGACAAAGGGCAGCCCTGGCGGATTCCAACATGCACCGGGAACAAGTCTGACTTACTGCCGGCAATGCGAACACAGCTCCTGCTCCAGTCATACAGGGACAGCCCTTAGCAAAGGGCCCCGGACCCCATACTCCCGGAGCACCCCCCACAGGGCACCACGAGGGACACGGTCGAACGCATTCTGCAGGTCCACAAAGCACATGTGTACTGGTTGGGCAAACTTCCATGAATGCTCAAGCTCCGATTGTCAGTGTAGAGCTGGTCCAGTGTTCCACAAACAAGACGAAAACCACACTGCTCCTTTTGGATCCAAGGTTCAATTATCGGCCGGATTCTCCTCTCCAGTACCCTGGCATAGACCTTAGAGACTGAGGAGTGTGATTCCCCTGTAGTTGGAACACACCTTCCGGTCCCCCTTCTTATACAGAGGGACCACCACCCCGGTCTGCCAGTCCAGAGGCACTGTTCCCGACCGCCATGCGATGTTGCAGAGGCGTGTCAGCCAAGACAGCCCCACAACACCCAGAGACTTAAGGTACTCAGGACGGATCTCATCCACCCCCGGGGCCTTGCCACCGAGGAGCTTTCCGACCACCTCAGTGACTTCGGCCAGGGTGATGGATGAGTCCGCCTCCGGGTCTCCAGCCTCGACCTCCTCTTCGGAGGACGTGAGGGTGGGACTGAGGAGATCCCAAAATTATTCCTTCCACCGCCCAACAACATCCCCAGTCGAGGTCAGCAGCTCTACCCCCGCACTGTATTGTACAGTGCACAGTATTGGTGAAGCACTGCTTTCCGCTCCTGAGGTGCAAAACAGTTTGCCAGAATTTCTTTGTGGCCGTCCGATAGTCCTCCATGGCCTCCCTGAACTCTTCCCAAAACACGTTCTTACCTCTGTGACCACCTGGGCTGTAGCACGCTTGGCCCGCCGGTACTCGTGAGCTGCCTCAGGAGTCCCCCGAGGGAGTAAGGCCCGATAGGAATCCTTCTTCAGCCTGACAGCATCCTTTACTTCCAGTGTCCAGCACCAGGTTCGGGGATTTCCGGCATGACAGGCACCACAGACCTGACAACCACAGCTATGAGCAGCCGCATTGACAATAGAGGCCGAGAACGAAGCCCACTCAGACTCCATGTCCCCAGCCTCCCCCAGGATGTGAGTTGAAGGTTGCACTGACAGAGGTTCTGGCAGACGTTCCCAACAGACCCTCACGATATGCTTGGGCCTGCCAGATCTTTCCGGCTTCCTCCTCTGCCAGCGGACCCAACTCACCACCGGGTGGTGATCAGTTGACAGCTCTGCCCCTCTCTTCACCCGAGTGTCCAAGACACACGACCGGAGGTCAGATGACACGACAACAAAGTCGATCATCGACCTCCAGCCTCCACCGTCCACTGATGGGCCCTCTTGTGCTCAAACATGGTGTTTATCATGGACATGACTAGCGCTGAAGTCCAATAATAGAGAATCGTTCGGGTTCAGATCAGGGAGGCCGTTCCTCCCAGTCATCTCTCTCCAAGTGTCACTGTCATTGCCCAAGTGGGCGTTGAAGTCCCCCAAACGAGTCTCCGGTCGGTGTAATGTCCAGTACCCCTCCCAGAGACTCCAAGAAGGCCGGGTACTCTGCACTGCTGTTCGGCCTGTAGGCCAACACCACAGTGAGAGACCTGTCCCCGAACTGAAGGCGCAGGGGCACGACCCTCTTGTTCACCGGGGTGAACCCACACACACAGCAGCTGAGCTGTGGGGCAATGAGCCCACACCAGCTCACCTCCGCTGGATGTAACTGGCCTCTGCATAGAACTCCAAAAGAAGAAATGGGAGTGAGACAAGAAAAAATTTAAAAAAGCAATTTATTGCAAACAACCATTATATTGACACAGGCTGTTCATCAGTTGATCAAATGTTTAAGACCGTCCGTCCGTCTTCTTCCACTTTATCCAGCTGGGTCGCAGGGGCAGCTGTTCGCCGCCCAATCCTCATAACACCTGCCCCCCCCATCTTTCCCGGGGGATCGAACCCGCAACCTTCTTGCTGTGAGGCATTAGCCACTGTGCCACCATGTTTAAGACCACATCTAAAAAACCCTCCTGTCGTGTTCAGGTAAATTCTGACCGATTTAGAACTGGAAACACGTAAATATTGTGTTTTCCATCTGATTCCCTCAAGGCCTTATGATATCCTTCACACTGTGCACTTGAACATATAAAAGTGATGATCATCGCTTTCATTGATTTTTGAGTGTTTTAATCAACCTTGTTACACCTGTGGTGTTCCTGGTCAAAAGTAACTGCCATAGAAAACGAATGGGTGTCTGGACTATATTCATCCATCAGACAGAAAACATCCCCATACACATCACCCCAACACACACAGACATTTCGGATTGAACAATGTAAACCAGAACTAACCAGGACTAAACTAGGATTATAAACCAGGATTGAACCAGGACTAATCCAGCACTAAACCAGGACTAATCCAGGACTAAACCAGGACTGAACCAGGACTAAACCAGGACTGAACCAGGATTAATCCAGGACTAAACCAGGACTGAACCAGGACTAATTCAGGACTGAACCAGGACTAATTCAGGACTAAACCAGGATTAAACCAGGATTGAACCAGGATTGAACCAGAACTGGACCAGGACTATACTACGACTAGATCAGGACTAGGACTAAACCAGTACTGAACCAAGAGTAAACCAGGACTAAACCAGTGTCATTAGCAGTATTAAAAAATGTATGGAATAAATACACTAAATTCACTCTCTTGACCGGGAAAACAAGGCGCCTGCAGACCAAAAGTTTGGGGTCACCCAGACAATTTTGTGTTTTCCATGAAAAGTCACACTTTTATTTACCACCATGAGTTGTAAAATGAATTATCTATAGTCAAGACATTGACAAGGTTAGAAATAATGATTTTATATGAAATAATAATTTTTTCCTTCAAACTTTGCTTTCGTCAAAGAATCCTCCATTTGCAGCCATTACAGCATTGCAGACCTTTAGGCTCGAGCTGTTAATTTGTTGAAGGATCTGGAAAAATTTTACCCCACGCTTCTAGAAACTCCTCCCACAAGTTGGATTGGCTGGATGGGCACTTCTTGTGAACCATATGGTCAAGCTGCTCCCACAGCAGCTCAGTGGGGTCTGTCCATTACATCTTTCCATTCTTCCTCTGTCCAATGTGTGTCCATATTAATCTTTTTCTTTTATTGGCCAGTCTCAGATGTGGCTTTTCCTTTGCCACTCTGCCCTGAAGCTGCATCCCGGAGTCGCCTCTTCACTGTAGATGTTGACACTGGCGTTTTGCAGGTACTATTTAATGAAGCTGCCAGTTGAGGATCTGTGAGGCGTCTATTTCTCAAACTAGAGACTCTCATGTACGTATCTTCTTGCTCAGTTGTGCAGCGGGGCCTCCCACTTCTCTTTCTACTCTGGTTAGAGCCTGTTTGTGCTCTTCTCTGAAGGGAGTAGGACACACCGTTGTAGGAAATCTTCAGTTTCTTGGCAATTTCTTGCATGGAATAGCCATTTCTAAGAACAAGAATAGACTACCGAGTTTTACATGAAAGTTCTCTTTTTCTGACCATTTTGAGCGTTTAATCGACCCCACAAATGTGATGCTCCAGATACTCAACCTGCTCAAAGGAAGGTCAGTTTTATAGCTTCTCTAACCAGCTAAACTGTTTTCATTTGTGCTAACATGCCTGCACAAGGGTTTTATAATCATTCATTAGCCTCTGACACAATGAGCAAACACATTGTACCTTTAGAACACTGCAGTGATAGATGCTGGAAATGGACCTCTACACACCTACGTAGATACTGTACCAAAAACCAGACATTTGCAGCTAGAATTGTCATGTACAGTGAACCCTCGTTTATCGCGGGGGTTACGTTCCAAAAAGAACCTATGATAGGCGAAACCCGTGAAGTTACAATTATTATACAATACAATACTGTACTATAGAATGAAACAAAAGATCAAAACCTTTTTTCAGGTATTTAAAAATATAAATGTTTTCTTACAAATAACTATGATAGTTTTTAAAAATACTGTACAATCATAATTTTAACAATGAATGCAAGGTTGGACATTGTGACTCACGTGTATTTCACAGTCCCTCTGATTGTGCCTCTTCCTCCTGACTCTGCTCCGCTATAGCGTCTTTTTCTACTAAAGGCTGTGGTGCAGGTGCCTTTTCCCATTGTCCTTATGTTATTTTCCTCCTTCTTTATCAAACACCTCATCTCCTCCCATACGCCGCGCACCTCATCTCCTCCTGTACGTTGCACACCTCATCTCCCGTACGCCGCGCACCTCATCTCCTCCCGTACGCCACACACCTCATCTCCCGTACACATCTCATCTCCTCCCGTACACCACACACCTCATTTCCTAACGTACGCCGCACACCTCATCTCCTGTACACACCTCATCTCCTCCCGTACGCCGCGCACCTCATCTCCTCCCGTACATTGCACACCTCATCTCCTCCCGTATGCCCCGCACCTCATCTCCTCCCGTACGTTGCACACCTCATCTCCTCCCGTATGACGCGCACCTCATCTCCTCCTGTACGTTGCACACCTCATCTCCTCCCGTACGCCGCGCACCTCATCTCCTCCCGTACGCCGCGCACCTCATCTCCTCCCATACGCCGCGCACCTCATCTCCTCCCGTACTCCGCACACCTCATCTCCTAACGTACGCCGCACATGTCATCTCCCGTACACACCTCATCTCTTCCCGTACGGCGCGCATCTCATCTCCCGTACGCCGCGCACCTCATCTCCTCCCGTACACCGCACACCTCTTCTCCTCCCGTACACCGCACACCTCATCTCCTCCCGTACACCGCGCACCTCTTCTCATCCCGTACGCCGCGCAACCTCATCTCCCGTACACCGCGCACCTCTTCTCCTCCCGTACGCCGCGCACCTCATCTCCTCCCGTACGCCGCACACCTCATCTCCTCCCGTACGCCGCGCACCTCATCTCCTCCCGTACGCCGCGCACCTCATCTCCTCCCGTACGCCGCGCACACCTCATCTCCTCCCGTACACCGCACTCCTCATCTCCTCCCGTACGCCGCGCACACCTCATCTCCTCCCGTACGCCGCGCACACCTCATCTCCTCCCGTACGCCGCGCACCTCATCTCCTCCCGTATGCCGCGCACCTCATCTCCTCCCGTACGCCGCGCACCTCATCTCCTCCCGTACACCGCACACCTCATCTCGTCCCGTACGCCGCGCACCTCATCTCCTCCTGTACACCACGCACCTCTTCTCCTCCCATACGCCGCGCACCTCATCTCCTCCCGTATGGCACAGACACCGTGCGTGGATCGTGTCTTGTAGCTTACGCTGCGTGGACCGCGCTTCCTCCTGTGCGCCTCTAAACCAGAACACCGGGACCAAATCCAGGCCTAAACCAGGTCTAAAGCAGGTCTAAAGCAGGTGTAAACCAGATCTAAAACCAGCACTAAAAGGAGAAACGAAATTTAAAACCGCAGGGCTAATCTGCATACACTGCGCTGAAAACAGTTCGGTGCTAAGGCGGTCAGCTTCTGTCAGACTAAAGAACACAACTCAGTGGATTATTTGTGTTGTACTTTCATTGATTTCATAAATGCAACACACTATAGTCTTTTATACAGTGCAAACAGTCTCCAAATGGCTCTTTGAGTATTTAAGGTTGCCGACCCCTGGTCTAAGGGGAAAAGACTGTCAACCTTTTTCACTTCTAGACTACAATCCCTTGGCCAGTCAGGATTCAGAACACAATGCACTGTAAAAAAAAAAAAAAAAAAGATGAACCGTGTTATAGCGAGGGTTCACTGTACCACATTAGCAATGTATAGAGTGTATTTCTGATTAGTTTAAAGTTATCTTCATTAAAAAAAACAGCGCTTTTCTTTCAAAAATAAGTAAATTTCTAAGTGACCACAAACTTTTGAACGGTAGTGTATATATACACACACACACACACATGCACACACACACGTTGATTTTGGTCTTTGGTTTTCCATTTATTTTTTACATTACATGTTCATTTTATATTACATTTTCAGTGCCTATTTGTATTGTCCCTGCAGTTATTTAATGCCTAATTCTGTAAATTCATGTTAAAAACTACTTTGAGACATTTGTTACAGCTAAAGAATGTTTCATAAGAATTTGGCGGTGAAAAATATTTTTGTTCTAATTTAAGAGCAGTTAAAACAGACTGGTCAGGGAACACTAAAGTAAGGGGCAGGAGGTGAACACGACAAGAGGGTTAATATCTTCCTATATCAAGATCATGGTTTTTGTGACATAAGACAAACTGCAAACAAATATTCCAGATCTCACATAACTAAAGTGTAGATGCACTCGCCATTGATTCAGAAAGAGAAGGTCTAATCTCACCATCCTCCACAGCCATTATTGCTCATCTTCTGTGGACTGACACTTTATGAGTGACACTACAGGAGAAATGCTTCTTCAGATACTGTCTAAACGTTACATCTCGTAGCCCATACACCATGGGGCTCAGAAGCCTGGGCATGATTTGCAGAAATACGTACCATGCAAATATGAACTGGACATATATTCCTGGGAACATAATTAAAACAAACTTTTGGACAGCCGAATATATGTAAGTTAACATGCACAGAAAGAGCTGAAAACTATGCAGCAAAATGGTATTTCTAGCCTTTTTGGCATCACTATTTGTTGTTTTTACTGATCTGGCAGCTAAAAATATTTGGACATAAGTGTAAATCAGAACAAGCCAAACACAAACTAAATTCAGAGCGTCCATGATTTCTGTCTTTTTAAGCATGATGGTATTCTGAAATAAAAATGCATAGTCACATTGAACAGTGGAGAAGAATACAGCGGGCTTTGTTGCTGCAAGATAAAATAATTCTGGAAAAAATGACAATATGCTGAAGGTCCATATACATGTGATCACTATGTAAATCCTTTTGATGCCGCACAACTGGGGGTGCTGAAGGGGGAAGCATATGGCAATATAGCACTCCACCGCCATCACTGCTAAGTTCAGAGGAGAGTTGAATGTTGTGAAAACAGCAAATGCAAGAAGAAAACAACACAGAACTGTGTTGATTGCGTGGAAAACATAAGCACACACAAAGAGAGTGATAGCAGTGGTGAGTTGGATTATGTCATTCACCACCAGATGGACGAAGAGGATGTAGCGAGGGTTCTGATAAAAGACCTAAGACAAGAATAATACAGTTCAACATTAAATAAAGCAATATACATAAGAAGTTTATAAAATAAGAACTAAAAATGCATGAAAATTGTTCTTCAAAAAAAAAAAAAAAAAACTAAATTAATCTTGTAGTTAGAACTACCTAAGTCAATATAAATATTCAGATTTTCATTTTTATATATAGTTACTGTACATAATATTTGTGATTCCATAACTGCTAAATAGATAATTTATTGCAGTAAGATTTGCAATAGATGGATAAATATGTGAGCATTACTTACCTGGTGTTTACTGAAGGTGTAAATGAGAGTCCCATTTAAGTAAATAATAGATAGTCCAAGTAGAATAACTATTAAAATTTGAGCTATAGTTTTGCCGAATAAGACTGTATAGCGAGGATAAGATAATCCATTTTGACCAGACGATGAATTAATGGAAGCGCTATTCCAAAGGAATGTATGCATTATTCAAAGGTATAACCAAAAATGAATGTGAGTTTTACTGGCTGTCTATAGACATACCTTGAATGTGGTTCACCCTCCTCAGATGAAGATCAGAGGTACACTGAGCTTTATATCAAATTCTCACAGGAAGGTTGTTAAGGATGATGTAATTTGTAAAACAACACATTGGAAACAACAAAGGCCTCATGGCCCAAAATATATCTACTTATCCTACTTCCTTAAATACAAATATCCATTATGGGGACAATGGGCCTCATTCATGAAAAGTTCTTATGAACAATTTTGTACTTATAAGGCTTTTTGTGAACATTTTTGGCATTCGGAACTGAAAATGTTCATCTAGAAGAACAAATCCTACAAATACAAGCACTCATAAGAACACTAAATGTAATGTTTTAGAATATTATTACTCTGATAATGCAAAAGAATTCAAATTTCTCCATGATGGTAAGTTATATATTTTCTTAACCCTTGTATGGTGTTCGGGTGTGTGGGACCCGTTTTCAGTTCATAACAATAGAAAAATAAAACAATTAATTATTTTTTCAACCTGAAATTCATTGGCTTTGGCTCATTATCTGTGAAGAACATAAATCAAAACACATTTTCAATGACCGCATACTGTACACCCACCCTACGCATTTATATTACATACAGGGTGTTTGGGTCCACTGGACCCAGGAATAATAAAGTGTGGAAAGTATAGGTCCTGCATAGCTTCACTCTGTCTTCCTCCTTTCTGGGGCTACTGATAGTGTTTTCTGCCCTTCCTGTTCCCGCACAAAACTGCAACATTGTTGCAACCAACACCGTCTGCTCTTACTTTCCCGCACATTTTACCCTCTGTCTTGCGGGAACCAAACTTTTTTTTTTCTCGTACCCTATCCCACCTGCAAATTAGGGGCGTGACACTATAAATAAAGGCTTTGTCAGTGTGGTAGCTTATAATAATAATAATAATGCATCAGTTTTATATAGCCCTTTTCTGGACACTCAAAGACGCTTTACAGAGCATTATTCATTCACTCCAGACCCGGTGGTGGTAAGCTACCATTGTAGCTACAGCTGCCCTGGGGCAGACTGACAGAAGCGAGGCTGCCAATCTGCGCCATCGGCCCCTCCGACCACCACCAACACTCACGCACACACCACTTTCAAACTAGGCAATGTGGGTGATGTGCCTTGCCTAAGGACACAACGACAGTTTTTGCAACTGGCGCCCCACTGTGCCACCTGGAATTCCTTGTGGTCTCCCATCCAAGTACTAACCAGCTGCTTAGCTTCTGAGATCTGACGGGTTCAGGCTTTGACGAGTCGGTATGGCCACTTATCACAAGTGATCAAGATGGCCAAAAGATTATCTATCTGCTGAGAGGGCTTTACAGATGATTTGGGAAGAGATAGAAGCTTCTGAAGATGAAGACCAGCCTATCAGCAGCCAGCTGCAGGACTGAGGTCACGAAAATAAACGTTTTTCTTCTCAAAACAATATGTGTTCAAAAGAGTGATACATTTGCGTCACAAATCGTGAATGGAAAAAAGTCAGACCTCATAATCGCTTGGTACTATTTTCTCTACGGTCATATCACTCCTCTAGTTCAGCAGTGTTTAAGTGCTCAGACATTTGACCGTCACGACGCGAGAGAGCTAACATGAGAGCTACAGCCAGAAGTACAGTATATACGCTTGTATAAGCTATATAAGAATATATATAAAAATGGTGCGGACTTGTGATTATCCAAGCTGTAACATCATTTGGGCATCAGTATATTCAGGTTCATAAAGCCTTGGCTCTGTGCTAAAGATGGCCTTTAGTCTTCATTGTCTGTGTCATAGTCACATGTTGTCGTGAACTTTCCAAGCAGGAAACACAGTGAAACAGGTGTGGCGCCACCTGGCGGCGGCGCAGTGATACGACCGGAGAGAAAATAGCACCAAGTGATTATGATGTCTGACTTTTTTTTTCTGTTCACGTTTTGTGATGCAAAATCTGAACCTGATCTGAACCTGAGCGGTGTTCTGTTATTGGACTTCTGCACTAGTCATGGTTTGTCCATAACAAACACCATGCTTGAGCACAAGGGTCCATCAGTGTACGTCAGAGGCCGGAGGCCAATAATCGACTTTGTTGCTGTGTCATCTGACCTCCGGCCATGTGTCTTGGACACTCGGGTGAAGAGATGGGCAGAGCTGTCAACTGATCACCACCTGGTGGTGAGTTGGGTCCGCTGGCAGAGGAGGAAGCCGGAAAGACCTGGTAGGCCCAAGCGTATCGTGAGGGTCTGTTGGGAACCTCTGTCGGTGCGGCCTTCAACTCACATCCTGGGGGAGGCTGAGGACATGGAGTCCGAGTGGGCTTCGTTCTCGGCCTTCATTATTGATGTGGCCACTCGTAGCTGTGGCCGTAAGGTCTGTGGTGCCTGTCGCGGCGGCAATCCCCGAACCCCGTGGTGGACACCGGAAGTAAGGGATGCCATCAGGCTGAGGAAGGAGTCCTACTGGGCCTTGCTGGCTCGGGGGACCGGTGGGCCAAGCGTGCAGCAGCAACCTGAACAGAAAAAAAGTCAGACCTCATAATCGCTTGGTACTATTTTCTCTACGATACCCGAACTATCCCTTTAAGAGACACCCACAGCTTCAACTTTATGTTTCCTCTGCAGACTGTGACTGGATGTGGAGTTATTACCATGATACTTAACTAGGGTAATAACTTAACATCAGCCTTCCCAGGGACTAGCACTAGTGCTACAACCTGTTAAGGTTAATATGGTGTGCAGTGAACTGTTCTCATTAAATAAATCCACTAAACCAGATCTGGCTTCATGTTCATAAAGAGCTGAGACTATCAAGCAGTGAACACATCAAAAATAGGCTTTTATAAAAATAAAAAACACGGCACGGTGGCTGAGTGCCAACACTCAGGCCTCACAGCAAGAAGGTTGCGGGTTCAATCCCCGTGTCACCCGGGGCTTTCTGTGTGGAGTTTGCATGTTCTCCCCGTGTCTGGATGGGTTTCCTCCGGTTACTCCGATTTCCACCATCAACTCAAAACATGCAGCACCCCTATGAACTAACATCAAGGACCACATGAACTACATGAATGTTGTTTATTACATGAATGTTGTTTATTCCTGTTTTAATATGTCTGTGTGTATGTTTTGCTCATCCATATCTTGGAACGCCCTTAGAGGCAACTGTTGTTGCGATTTTGGGCGCTACAAAAATAAATTGAATTGAATTGAACCATGACGTCCACCGTCCTGTGGGCTCACCACCTGCAGAGGGTTTCATAGGGGGGGTCAGGTGCTATGAGGATTGGGCAGCAAGCTGCCCCCACAACCCAGCTGGATTAAGTGGGAGAAGATGGATGGATGGATGGATGGAAAAATAAAAAAATACCCTGACTCCAAGATGGCTTTACCAATGTCTATGCGCACAAATGTGTTCGTTAAATACCGTGTTACCAGTAGGGAGGGGGTGTGCTGATGACAGGTATGGGGTCATGGGCTGTCAATAGCCTAACATTGGGGGAACCCCCCAACGGCATTTCCTGGTTGTTACTAAGTTAAATTGACTCACTCTGAAGTGATGCTTATGCACACTTTCTCTGTGAATTATACATTCTGAACTTTGCTGAATTTAAGAGCTTTAACATATGTGCCGAATATTTTAAAGGTGACTTATTAAACACATAGCAAATGTACGTTAAAAATTCAAAGTGAGAAATTCAACAGCATTTAAATCAATCAATCAATCAATTTATTATTTATATAGCACTTTACAATAATTATAAATTGCCCTAAGTGCTTTACACAAATGATACAGAATGTTGCATATACAACATAAATAAATGAATACAATTTACAGATGTCACAATACTAAGTGCCAAAGGCCAGTCTGTACAGATACATTTTCAGCTCGGCTTTAAACAGGAGCAGGTCTGTGATGGAGCGCCACTCAATGGGCAGCGTGTTTCAGAGTTTAGGACCTGCCACTGCAAAGGCAGATCTCCCCACTGCTTGCACCTGGAGCGAGGGACGACAAGTAGATGTTGTCCAGCAGAGCGCAGGCTTCTACTGGGCTGATGGAATTTTAGAGTCTCACATAGATAGGCAGGTGCAAGACCATTAATTACAGAAAACACAAACAATAGCAGCTTAAACTGGATTCTGAACTGAACCGGGAGCCAGTGGAGGGAGCGGAGGACAGGTGTAATGTGATGGTGTTTCCGGGTGTTGGTCAGGAGGTGAGCAGCAGCATTTTGTACCAGTTGCAGGCGGTGCAGAGAAGGTTAATTCCGGTATACAGAGCGTTGCAGTAGTCTAGTCAGGAGCTTATAAAGGCATGTATTGCTTCCTCTAGATCACTACAGCTCAGAAAAGGCTTAACTTGGCTCAGGAGGCAGAGTTGAAAAAAGCTAGCCCTGACAACTGAGCTGACCTGGTCATCAAATTTTAGCTTGCTGTCCCACTTCAACCCAAAGTTCCTCACCACAGGGTCAGCACCTGGGAGCAGAGTTGAAAGATCAGGATAGGTATTGGGTGAATCTCCAAACCAGATGTATTCAGTTTTGTCCATATTCAAACAGAGGAAATTTTGTGCTAACCAGAGCTTGATGCCACCGAGACATCTATGGAGGGTATCAACAATTTCTGGGGAGTGTGCAGTAACCGGCAGGTAGATCTGTATATTGTCAGTGTATAAATGAAAAGAGACATTATGTTTTGCTATAACTGATCTAGGGGTAACATGTAAAGTGAAAAAAGGACAGGGCCCAAAATTGAGCCCTACGGCACACCAGACATGAGGGGGGCTGATGAGGATAAGAAATCACCAACCCAGACAGAGAAGCTCCTATTTGATAAGTAGGAGGTGAACAAATTAAGTACAGGTCCCTGAAGGCCGACCTGTTGGGCCAGACAGGTCAGGAGGATGGAGTGATCTACAGTATCAAATGCTGCAGTTAAGTCTAGCAGTACTAACATCACAGATTGCTTGTGATCAAGGGCTAGGATAATATCTCTTTGAACCTTTAACAGAACAGACTCAGTGCTATGGCGCGTTCTGAAACTAGATTAGAATTTTTCAAAAATGCTGTTATTTTCAAGAAAAGCTTGTAAATGTGTGTGGACTATTTTTTCTAGAATTTTTAGAGAAAGGATAAATGAGAAACCGGCCTAAAGTTTAAAAGGACTGTAGGGTCATGGTTTGTTTTTTAAGAAGAGGCCTGACCACAGCATGCTTAAAGACAACTGGGACAGTCCCTGAGCTCAAGCAGTTGTTAATGAATTAGAGAAGGCACGGTCCTAGTGTGCTAAAACCTGTTTGAGCAGTGTGGATGAAACCATGTCTAGGGGGCAACTGGTTGGTCTTAACCCTAGGACCACCTCAGACAGAAGAGAGAGGGACACTGGCTCAAGCTCGTTGAACACAGCAGTAGGTACCAGATGTGTGTGAGGCATATGAGGCGTGGTGTTATTAATGCTCTGCCTAACAGAGGCCACTTTATCAGCAAAATGATGGAGAATCTCATCACATGTTGATTTGGACACATTACTCAGGACATTATTGGATGGATTTGTAACAGACGCTATTATTTTGAATAACACCTGAGGACGGTTGCTGCTGGTGCAGATGACATTAGAAAGATAGTGACACTTTGCTTGCTTGACAGCATTTTGATAGTCAGAAAAGGAGTTTAAGATTTGAAATTCAAAATCTGATCAAACTAATTATTTTCCATATTTCTGTGCCAAACTTCCAAACTTCAGTTCCAAGCATTTCTTTTTTTAATCAGTTTTCCATTCAGTGTTTGTAAATCAACACAGCACTACACTATTATCCCCGTAGTGATATTTGTAATTCTGAACACTTAAAATACTTTGTGTTGTTAGTTGATCACATTTTACACTGCAATATAATGTAACAGCTTTGTTTGTTTCACTTTTGGTTGAATATTTATTTAGAACAGATTAGAGGGAAAAATTGCACACAGGAGTTATTTTTTCTATTTTCATTAATAACAGCAACAACAGAATAACTTTCACATACAGCTAATATCTAAAAATAGGCCATGATATGACAACAAAAAGGTCCAATAGAAATTGGCCCTGCATAACAATTTATTGTTTTTCCCTCACTAAAGTTGTAGAGTTTTCAGTTTAATTTTATATATTGCTATATCAAGATCTTTGACAGTTTGAATGAAACAGCTGCAAACAAATTTTCCAGATCTCACATAACTAAAGTGTAGATGCACTCGCCATTGATTCAGAAAGAAAAGGTCTAATCTCACCATCCTCCACAGCCATTATTGCTCATCTTCTGTGGACTGACACTTTTTGAGTGACACTACAGGAGAGATGCTTCTTCAGATACTGTCTAAACGTTACATCTCGTAGCCCATACACCATGGGGCTCACAAGCCTGGGCATGATTTGCAGAAATATGTACCACACATAAATGAACTGGAAATGTATTCCTGGGAACATACTTAAAACAAAATGTTGGACAGCCGGATATATGTAAGTTGACATGCACAGAAAGAGCTGAAAACTGTGCAACAAAATGGTATTTCTAGCCTTTTTGGCATCACTATTTGTTTTTGCAGATCTAGCAACTAAAATTATATGAACATAAGTGTAAATCAGAACAAGCCAAACACAAACTAAATACACTGAGTATGTGACTTCTCTCTTTTTAATGATGATGGGATTTTTAAACAAAGGTACAGCATCACATTCAACAGTGGTGAAGAACAGAGCAGGCTCAGTTGCTGCAAGAAAAAATATGTCTGGTAAAAATGACAATATGCTTAAGGCCCATATACATGTGATCACTATGTAAATCCTTTTGATGTTGCACAACTGGGGGTGCTGAAGGGGGAAGCATACGGCAATATAGCACTCCACCGCCATCACTGCTAAGTTCAGAGGAGTGTTTAGTGTTGTGAAAATAGCAAATGCAAGAAGAAAACAACACAGAACTGTGTTGATGGTGCGGAAAATATAAGTGCACACAAAGAGAATGATGGCAGTGGTGAGTTGGATTATGTCATTCACCACCAGATGGAAGAAGAGGATGTAGCGAGGGTTCTGGTAAAAGACCTAAGACAAGAATAATACAGTTCAACATTAAATAAAGCAATATACATTAGAAGTTTATAAAATAACAACTAAAAATGCATGAAAATTGCTCTTAAAAATAAACAAAACTCACCATATAAATTAATCTTGTAGTTAGAACTACTAAGTCAATATAAATATTCAGATTTTCATTTTTAAATATAGTTACTGTACATAACATTTGTGATTCCATAACTGCTAAATAGATCATTTAGTGCAGTAAGATTTGCAATAGATGGATAAATATGTGAGCATTACTGACCTGGTGTTTACTGAAGGTGTAAATGAGAGTCCCATTTAAGTAAATAATAGATAGTCCAAGCAGAATAACTATTAAAATTTTAGCTATAGTTATGATGAATGAGTCTTTATAGCGAGGATAAGATAATCCATTTTGACCAGACGATGAATTAATAGAAGAGCTATTCCAAGAGAATGTCTGCATTATTCAAAGGTATAACCAAAAATGAATGCGCGTTTTACTGGCTGTCTATAGACATACCTCGAATGTGGTTCACCCTCCTCAGATGAAGATCAGAGGTACATTGAGCTTTATATCAAGTTCTCACAGGACGGTTGTTAAGGATGATGTCATTTGTAAAACAACACATTGGAAACAACAAAGGCCTCATGGCCCAAAATATATCTACTTATCCTACTTCCTTAAATACAAATATCCATTCTGGGGACAATGGGCCTCATTCATGAAAAGTTCTTATGAACAATTTTGTACTTATAAGGCTTTTTGTGAACATTTTTGGCATTCGGAACTGAACATGTTCATCTGGAAGAACAAATCCTACAAATACAAGCACTCATAAGAACACTAAATGTAATGTTTTAGAATATTATTACTCTGATAATGCAAAAGAATTCAAATTTCTCCATGATGGTAAGCTATATATTTTCTTAAATGAGTAAACCTATTACTGTGTGATCCAATATCATTTATGAGGCACTTTAAAGAGCATGTGGTTTACTGAGTCTAACAGACTTTATACAGGCTGCAGTTTAGCCTCACCCCAAATTCACACCAAAGCACAACAGAAGCAGAACAGCACATGAGCAGCAGATGCGCAGGTTTAGCTTTCCATTTTAATCTGTCTCACAGTCTACACCAGCAGTGTCATACGCATGTCCAACGGCCATTGTGACGTTACGCACAGCTCAAGATAGATTGGAGTTCTTTGCAGCATCAACGGAGCGTCTCCAGGCTTTTTTGCAGGGGAAAGGCAGGAAATGAGCATGTGGTGTCAAAATAAACTACCATTCCACTTTTAAAATAATTAATTATTTAAAGGAATAGTTTGGGTTTTTTGACATGAATCTGTATGGCATCCCCGTCAGCAGTGTCATACATCAACACTGACTGACCTCCCGACATTGTCCGGTGAGCCGAGTTCTTCCCCAGTTTCGGTGCTGATGAAAGTGTCCAGCAAGTTGGCTGAGGTCATGAAAATAAAGCGTTTTTCTTCTCAAAACAATATGTGTTCAAAAGAGTGATACATGTGCGTCACGAAACGTGAACGGAAAAAAGTCAGACCTCATAATCGCTTGGTACTATTTTCTCTACGGTCATATCACTCCTCTAGTTCAGCAGTGTTTAAGTGCTCAGACATTTGACCGCCGCGACACGAGAGAGCTAACATGAGAGCTACAGCCAGAAGAACAGTATATATGCTTGTATAAGCTATACAAGAATATATATAAAAATGGTGCGGACTTGTCATTATCCAAGCTGTAACATCATTTGGGCATCAGTATATTCGGGTTCATAAAGATCTCCCCTTGGCTCTGTGCTAAAGGCCATGTCTTCATTGTTGGTGTTGTAGTCACACATGTTGTCATGAACTTTCCAAGCACGAAACACAGTGAAACATGCGACACCTGGCGGCAGCGCAGTGATACGACCGGAGAGAAAATAGTACCAAGTGATTATGAAGTCCGACTTATTTTCCGTTCACGTTTTGTGACGCAAATGTATCGTTCTTTTGAACACATATTGTTTTGAGAAGAAAAATGCTTTATTTTCATGACCCCAGACATCTTGCCAGACACTTTCGTCAGCATCAAAACCGGGGAAGAACTCGGCTCACCGGACGCTGTTGGGATGTAAGTCAGTGTTGATGCACAACACTGCTGATGGAAATGCCAAAGAGATTCATGTCAAAAATCCCAAACTATCCCTTTAAATAAAGCCAAGACAATGACGTAAACATCGTGCACTTTATCTGATACCCGTATCAGATCAGTGCATCCCTATTATCCCTACAACATCATAGTCTTCTCTTCCAATGAAGCCCACCCTTTGCTGAAGCTGGATGAAGTGATGAGTAAACTACACACCAAAGATATTAAAGATTTTAGTAGAATTCAGAAGGACCTCTAAGATCCTGCTGAACATTTATCTCTGCACAGCGGAAAGCCTTCTGGTTTGCCTGGAGAACCATGGTCTCAGATTTGGTGGAGCTGCTCTTCATCCTAGCCGCTTCACAGTCCTGGTCCTGGTTCGATGAAACCAACAGGACAACATCATTTGCAAACAGCAGACACGAGATCCTGTGGTCCCCAAACAGGACCCCCTCTGGCCGCTGGCTGCGCCTAGAAATTCTGTCCATAAATAAAATGAACTGAAAGAAACAAAGGGCAGCCCTGGTAGAGTCCAATATGCACTGAGAACAGGTCTGACTTACTGCTGGCAATGGGAACACAGCTCCTGCTCCAGTCATACAGGGACAGCCCTTAGCAAAGGGCCCCGGGCCCCGGACCCCATACTCCCGGAGTACACCCCACAGGGCACCACGAGGGACTGTGTCCCTCGTGGTGCCCTGTCCCACCTTCAGATTCGCAAAAAGCACATGTGGACTGGTTGGGCAAAGTCCCATGAGCCTTCGAGCACCCAATGGAGCGTGTGGTCCAGTGTTCTGCGGCTTGGACGAAAACCACACTGCTCCTCCTGGATCCGAGGTTTGACTACTGGTCGGATTCTCCTCTTCAGTACCCTGGAATAGACCTTACCGGAGGGGCTGAGGAGTGCAATTCCCCTGTAGTTGGAACAGTGTGATCCCCCTGTAGTTGGAACATACCCTCCAGTCCTCCCTTTTCTTAACTGCCACACGATGTTGCAGAGACTTAAAATACTCAGGACAGATCTCATCCACCCCCAGAGTTTTTCCAGTGAGGAGCTTGCCAACCACCTCAGTAACTTCATCCAGGGTGGTCGGCGAGTCTGCCACAAAGTCCTCGGCATCGGCTTCCTCCTCAGAAGGCGTGACGTGGGATTCAGGGGATCGTCAAAGTATTCCTTCCACCATCCGACAACAACCCCAGTCCAGGTCAACTGCTCCCCCATAGTCCCTTCAATGTATCCTGGGTCTTCCCCGGAGTCTCCTTCAGGTGGGACATGCCTGGAACACCTCCCAAGAGAGGCAGGAGGCATCCAGAACAGATGCCCTCCCCTAACCTGCTCCTCTCAATGTGGAGGACCAGCGACTCTACTTCGAACTCCTCCCGTGTAACCAAGCTCCTCTTCCTATCTCTAAGACAGCACCCGTCCACTCTGCGGAGGAAACTCATTTTGGCTGCTTGTATTGTCCAACCAGGAAGTAAAATTACTTCACCAAAATCAAAACCATCTGCACTGTCCCCTGACTGGAGTCTTACCTGTACGAAGGTGTTTTGCTAGCGGCGTCCCTGGTGTACAACCTTTTGGAGTCGTGTCACTTACTGCAACCAACTACTCAGCTCTCGGCCCCATGGATTGTCCTTCCAGGATCTCCCAGTCCCGGTGTGCTCAATCCCAAAGGGTCCGATAGAGCCCTCCGCTAGCTAGCCTGCTAGCTGCAGTGATCTCCGCTCCCTCGAACTGACAGCACATCTACTGGACCCGCCGGCCATCTTCCGGACTTCTGCTGCTATGCCCATAGCGCTGTGGATTCTCTGGGGCCTCTTAATCGTCGTCTCTGTGACTTCTCCACCACCAGCCGACGCTAGTCTACTGCCAGTGTAGAGCCGGTCTGACGCTAGCACTAGTCTCCTGCTACCACCGCTCCTCCAGATCATGGCTCTCCGGTACTCTGCCTCCGCTCTTCGCCGACTCAACAGCCACGGCTGCCCGTCCTGCACTGACACTCTCCAACATCTTGGATTACTCCTGCCGTCCTCCACACAGAGGCTCTGGTCATATCTACACCTACACCTTTTCATCTCCTAACGCCATCCCGTCACTCTGGTCTCATCGCTCACCTGTCTCCTCTTTACGTCATCACAACAAACCCCGTGAATCCAGCCAATCTCCGCCCTCTCTCTCCGTCCTCACACCCAATCACCACATATCAAAGCATCTCAAACTCTCTCTCCTCAACAGTCGCTCCCTCAACTGCAAAGGTCTCATCTTACATGAAAACATTTCTGACAATAACCTGGATTTTCTCTGTTTAGTTGAAACATGGCACAAACCCCTGGACTATTTCTTACTTAATCAGACCACACCCCCCGGTTACACTTACATTGAAACCCCTCGCCCCGAGGGGTGGGGCGGAGGAACTGCAGTAATGTACACGAAAAACAATAAAATCACTCCCATCTCCCTTCCATCTATCCACTCATTTGAATTCACTGTTTTCAAACTGCCTGGCCCCACTCCTTTAGTCACTGCAATAATTTATCGCCCTCCCAAACCAAACCCCTCCTTGTTTGACTTCACAGATTTTCTGACCCAGCTCTTTGCCATGTCTCAATCCATCCTCCTCCTTGGTGATTTCAACCTCCACATAGACAACCCTAACTCCAAACCTGCTGCTGATTTTATGGACCTATTACACTCCTACAATATCACTCAAGATGTCAGTTTCCCAACCCATACCCACGGACACATACTTGATCTTGTTTGCACTTCTGGTCTCACAACTCCCAAACTCTCCAGCCATAATCTCCATATATCTGACCACCTGGCAAACACACTGGACATTGACATCCCTCTCCCCATTCCAAAAACTAAACGCACAATATCTTTCCGTAACCTTAAATCCATCTCCCCTTCTGCTCTTTCATCCTCACTGGCCACTAAATTGATCACCTCCCCTCCCCAACATTCCGACAATCCCTCTGAACTTGTTACCCATTACAACAACACTCTTTCCTTCTGTCTTGATTCGCTAGCTCCCCTTAAAACTAAAACTGTCACATTTACTCAAACAGCACCTTGGTACACTCCTGAACTCCATCAAATGAAGTCCCGTAAGTGCCAGCTTGAGAGACTGCACAAAAAATCTGGTTTAACTGTCCATCTTCAAGCCTATACAGACCACCTCCAGCAATACAAAGATGCCCTCAACGCAGCCCGGAGTCATTCTGACTCCAATAACCCCAAAACCCTGTTTTCCACTATAAACAAACTCCTCAAACCTTTTGACAACACCTCTTCATCTTTTACAGTCAACAAATGTAACACATTCCTGTCGTACTTTCAATCCAAAATCGATTCCATTTACAGTTCCCTCTCTCCCGCCTCAGCCCCCACAGATCCCCCTCCTGAGCTCTTTTCCACCAGCCCCATTCAGCAACTTTCAAATTTCTCCCCCATTTCTCCAACTGATCTTCCTAAAGTCCTGTCAACAATGAAAACCCCCACCTGCTCCCTGGATCCCATCCCCTCCGCTCTCATAAAAGGCTGTCTCCCAATCATCTCCCCCCTGATCACACCAATCCTCATTTCCTCACCCATCTCTGGGTCTGTCCCGCAGTCTCTCAAGCTGGCTGCCATCATCCCCATCCTGAAAAAACCTGGTCTTGACCCTCACAACCTCGCAAACTTCCGTCCCATCTCCAACGTCCCCTTACTGTCAAAAATCCTGGAAAGTGTCGTAGCTGCCCAACTCAAATCCCATCTCAACTCCAACCGTCTGAACCATTTCAGTCTGGTTTCCACACACACCACAGCACAGAAACAGCCCTACTCAAAATCACCAACGATCTCCTCCTCTCCTCAGACTCTGGCCACTCCAACATCCTCATCCTCCTGGACCTTACAGCAGCTTTCGACACAATCAACCACTCCATCCTCCTGTCCCGTCTCCAGAACTCACTCCACATCACTGGCTCCGCTCTGTCCTGGCTCAAGTCCTACCTCACCAACCGCCAACAATTCATCCACATCAATAACTGCTCCTCCTCCCCCACCCCCCTGTCACAAGGTGTCCCCCAAGGTTTGGTGCTTGGTCCTCTCCTGTTCATCCTTTACATCCTCCCCCTTGGAAACATCATCCGCCGCCATGGCCTCCACTTCCACTGTTACACCGATGACATTCAACTGTATATTTCCACCAAATCCATCAACCCTGCAACCCACTCCACCCTCACCCACTGCCTCACGGAAATAAAAACCTGGATGCAGCAAAACTTTCTTAAATTAAATTACGACAAATCGGTTATCATCATCATCAGTTCCAAAAACATCATAAAGTCCACTCAAGACTTCTCCCTATCCATAGACACTATTACCCTCTCTCCATCACCACTCAACAAACTCCAATACATCCAAAACTCTGCTGCCCGCCTTCTCACCCACACCTGCTCCCGAGACCACATTATCCCTATCCTTCAAAACGTCCACTGGCTCCCCATCCCTCAACGCATCCACTTCAAAGTCCTCCTAATCACCTTCAAAGCCCTCCATAACCTGGCCCCCTCCTACCTCTCTGATCTTCTTCACCGACACACCCCATCGCGTTCCCTCCGTTCCTCTGATGTCAACCTCCTGTCCCTCCCCTGCAGGACCAAACTCCGAACCTGGGGTGACCGAGCATATTCCATCGCTGCCCCCACCCTCTGGAACTCACTCCCACAACCCAACATGCACCTGGAACAGGTCTGACTTACTGCCGGCAATGCGAACACAGCTCCTGCTCCGGTCATACAGGGACCGGACAGCCCTTAACAAAGTGCCCCGGACCCCATCCTCCCGGAGCACCCCCCACAGGACACCAAGAGGGACACGGTCGAATGCCTTCTGCAGGTCCACAAAACACATGTGGGCTGGTTGGGCAAACTCCCATGAACCCTCGAGCACCCGATGGAGGGTGTAGAGCTTGTCAAGCGTTCCAGGACCGGGCCAAAAACCACACTGCTCCTCCTGCATCCGAGGTTCGACTATCGGCCGGATTCTCCTCTCCAGTACCCTGACATAGACCTTACCAGGGAGACTGAGAAGTGTAATTGGAACACACCCTCTGGTCCCCCTTCTTATACAGAGGGATCACCACCCCAGTCTGCCAGTCCAGAAGCATTGTTCCTGACTGCCACACGCTGTTGCAGAGGCGTGTCAGCCAAGACAGCCCCAACACATCCAGACACTTAAGGTACTTAGGTACGAGATGGATGAGTTTGCCTCTGGGTACCCAGCCTCTTCCTCCTCCTCAGGAGACATGACGGTGGGATTGAGGAGATCCCAAAAGTATTCCTTCCACCGTTCGACAACATCCCCAGTCAAGGTCAGCAGCTCTCCCCCCACACTGTAAACAGTGTTGGTGAAGCACTGCTTCCCCCTCCTGAGGCACCGGACGGTTTGCCAGGAATTTCCTCGTGGCCATCCGATACTCCTCCTCCATGGCCTCCCCGAACTCCTCTCAAACCCGAGTTTTTACCTCTACGACCACCCGGGCTGCAGCACACTTCGCCCGCCTGCCTCAGGAGTCCCCTGAGCCAGCAAGGCCCGATAGGACTCCGTCTTCAGTCTGACAGCATCCCTTCCTTCCAGTGTCCACCACCGGGTTCGGGGATTGCCGCCATGACAGGCACCACAGATCTGATAACCACCGCTACGAGTGGCCGCATCGACAATAGAGGCCAAGAACAAAGCCCACTCAGACTCCATGTCCCCAGCCTCCCCCAGGATTTGTGAGAAGCTCTCCCGGAGGTGTGAGTTGAAGGCCGCACTGACAGAGGTTCCGCCAGATGTTCCCAACAGACCCTCATGATACGCTTGGGCCTACCAGGTCTTTCCGGCTTCCTCCTCCACCAGCGGACTCAACTCACCACCAGGTGGTGATCAGTTGACAGCTCTGCCCCTCTCTTCCCCCAAGTGTCCAAGACACATGGCTGGAGGTCAGATGACACGACAACAAAGTCGACCTCTGGCCTCAAGCCTCCGACGTGCACTGATGGACCCTCTTGTGCTCAAACATGGTGTTTATTATGGACATGACTAGCGCTGAAGTCCAATAACAGAACATCATTCGGTTTCAGATCAGGAAGGCTGTTCCTCCCAGTCATCCCTCTCCAGGTGTCATTGTCGTTGCCCACTTGGGCGTTGAATTCCCCCAGCAGAACAACGGAGTCTCTGGTCAGTGTAATGTCTAGTACCCCTCCCACAGACTCCAAGAAGGCCGGGTACTCTGCACTGCTGTTCGGCCTGTAGGCCAACACCACAGTGAGAGTCTGTCCCCGAACTGAAGGCGCAGGGACACGACCCTCTTGTTCACCGGGGTGAACCCACACACACAGCAGCGGAGCTGTGGGGCAATGAGCCCACACCAGCTCACCTCCGCTGGATGTAACTGGCCTCTGCATAGAACTCCAAAAGAAGAAATGGGAGTGAGACAAGAAAAAAATTTGAGTAAGCAATTTATTGCAAACAACCATTATATTGACACAGGCTGTTCATCAGTTGATCAAATGTTTAAGACCGTTTGTCTTCTTCCGCTTTATCCAGCTGGGTCACAGGGTCACCCTCTGTGAGTGGAGCCCACAGGAGGGTGGACGTCACAGTCCTTGATGTTAGTTCATAGGGGTGCTGCATGTATTGAGTTGATGGGGGAAACCGGAGTGCCCGGAGGAAACCCATCCAGGCACAGGGAGAACATGCAAACTCCCGGGGGATCGCAACCTTCTTGCTGTGAGGCATTAGCCACTGTGCCACCATGTTTAAGACCACATCTAAAAAAAAAAAAAAAAAAAAAACTCCTAAAATAGAAATAACAATTTCAAAAAAGGACTCAATCATGAGTAGCAGCGCCATTCTTGACCGATTTACAACTTGAAACACGTAAATATTGTGTTTTCCATCTGATTCCCTCAAGGCCTTATGATATCCTTCACACTGTGCACTTGAACATATAAAAGTGATGATCATCGCTTTCATTGATTTTTGAGTGTTTTAATCAACCTTGTTACACCTGTGGTGTTCCTGGTCAAAAGTAACCGCCATAGAAAACGAATGGGTGTCTGGACTATATTCATCCATCAGACAGAAAACATCCCCATACACATCACCCCAACACACACAGACATTGCAGATTGAACAATGTAAACCAGAACTAATCCAGGACTAAACTAGGATTATAAACCAGGTATGAACCAGGACTAATCCAGCACTAAACCAGGACTAATCCAGGACTAAACCAGGACTGAACCAGGACTAAACCAGGACTGAACCAGGACTGAACCAGGACTAAACCAGGACTGAACCAGGATTAATCCAGGACTAAACCAGGACTGAACAAGGACTAAACCAGGACTGAACCAAGACTAAACCAGGACTAAACCAGCACTGAACCAGGACTGAACAAGGACTAATCCAGGACTAAACCAGGACTAATCCAGGACTAAACCAGGACTGAACCAGGACTGAACCAGGACTAATCCAGGACTAACCCAGGATTAATCCAGGACTAAACCAGGACTGAACCACGACTGAACCAGTACTGAACCAGGTCTAAACCAGGACTAAACCAGTGTCATTAGCAGTATTAAAAAATTTATGGAATAAATACACTAAATTCACTCTCTTGACCAGGAAAACAAGAAGCGCGTCAAGTATTTTTCTCCCATTGGTCCAGGAGGCATCTGAACTTAAATGCAATGACCTCAAATCCTGAAATGAACTGGCCTTGGTTCATTTTGTGTGAGTAATATGAATCAAAGAAAAAAAGTAAATTGATCCCCCCTTGCTTCCACCCCCTTCACACACACACACACACACACACACACACACACACATATATATATATATATATATATATGGTCTTTGGTTTTCATTTTCTATTACATTTTCAGTGCCTATTTGTATTGTCCCTGCAGTTATTTAATGTCTAATTCTATAAATTCATGTTAAAAACTACTGTGAGACATTTTTTTTTACAGCTAAAGAATGTTTAATAAGAATTTGGCGGTGAAAAATATTTTTGTTCTAATTTAAGAGCAGTTAAAACAGACTGGTCAGGGAACACTAAAGTAAGGGGCAGGAGGTGAACACGACAAGAGGGTTAATATCTTCCTATATCAAGATCATGGTTTTTGTGACATAAGACAAACTGCAAACAAATATTCCAGATCTCACATAACTAAAGTGTAGATGCACTCGTCATTGATTCATAAAGAGAAGGCCTAATCTCACCATCCTCCACAGCCATTATTGCTCATCTTCTGTGGACTGACACGTTCTGAGCGGCACTACAGGAGAAATGCTTCTTCAGATACTGTCTAAACGTTACATCTCGTAGCCCATACACCATGGGGCTCACAAGCCTCGGCATGATTTGCAGAAATACGTACCATGCAAATATGAACTGGACATATATTCCTGGGAACATAATTAAAACAAACTTTTGGACAGCTGAATATATGTAAGTTATCACGCACAGAAAGAGCTGAAAACTATGCAACAAAATGGTATTTCTAGCCTTTTTGGCATCACTATTTGTTGTTTTTACTGATCTGGCAGCTAAAAATATTTGGACATAAGTGTAAATCAGAACAAGCCAAACACAAACTAAATTCAGAGTGTCCATGACTTCTGTCTTTTTAAGCATGATGGTATTCTGAAATAATAATGCATAGTCACATTGAACAGTGGAGAAGAATAGAGCGGGCTTTGTTGCTGCAAGATAAAATAATTCTGGAAAAAATGACAATATGCTGAAGGTCCATACACCTGTGATCACTATGTAAATCCTTTTGATGCTGCACAACTGGGGGTGCTGAAGGGGGAAGCATACAGCAATATAGCACTCCACCGCCATCACTGCTAAGTTTAGAGGAGTGTTTACTGTTGTGTAAACAGCAAATGCAAGAAGAAAACAACACAGAACTGTGTTGATTGCGTGGAAAACATAAGCACACACAAAGAGAGTGATGGCAGTGGTGAGTTGGATTATGTCATTCACCACCAGATGGATGAAGAGGATGTAGCGAGGGTTCTGGTAAAAGACCTAAGACAAGAATAATACAGTTCAGCATTAAATAAAGCAATATACATAAGAAGTTTATAAAATAACAACTAAAAATGCATGAAAATTGTTCTTCAAAAAAAAAAAAAACAACAACAACTATAAATGAATCTTGTAGTTAGAACTACCTAAGTCAATATAAATATTCAGATTTTCATTTTTATATATAGTTACTGTACATAATATTTGTGATTCCATAACTGCTAAATAGATCATTTATTGCAGTAAGATTTGCAATAGATGGATAAATATGTGAGCATTACTAACCTGGTGTTTACTGAAGGTGTAAATGAGAGTCCCATTTAAGTAAATAATAGATAGTCCAAGTAGAATAACTATTAAAATTTTAGCTATAGTTCTGATGAATGAGTCTTTATAGCGAGGATAAGATAATCCATTTTGACCAGACGATGAATTAATGGAAGAGCTATTCCAAGAGAATGTCTGCATTATTCAAAGGTATAACCAAAAATGAATGCGCGTTTTACTGGCTGTCTATAGACATACCTCGAATGTGGTTCACCCTCCTCAGATGAAGATCAGAGGTACATTGAGGTTTATATCAAGTTCTCACAGGAAGGCTGTTAAGGATGATGTAATTTGTAAAACAACACATTGGAAACAACAAAGGCCTCATGGCCCAAAATATATCTACTTATCCTACTTCCTTAAATACAAATATCCATTATGGGGACAATGGGCCTCATTCATGAAAAGTTCTTATGAACAATTTTGTACTTATAAGGCTTTTTGTGAACATTTTTGGCATTCGGAACTGAAAATGTTCATCTGGAAGAACAAATCCTACAAATACAAGCACTCATAAGAACACTAAATCTAATGTTTTAGAATATTATTACTCTGACAATACAAAAGAATTCAAATTTCTCCATGATGATAAGTTATATATTTTCTTAACCCTTGTATGGTGTTCGGGTGTGTGGGACCCGTTTTCAGTTTATAACAATAGAAAAATAAAACAATTATTTTTTCAACCTGAAATTCATTGGCTTTGGCTCATTATCTGTGAAGAACATAAATCAAAACACATTTTCAATGACCGCATACTGTACACCCACCCTACGCATTTATATTACATACAGGGTGTTTGGGTCCACTGGACCCAGGAATAATAAAGTGTGGAAAGTATAGGTCCTGCATACCTTCACTCTGTCTTCCTCCTTTCTGGGGCTACTGATAGTGTTTTCTGCCCCTCCTGTTCCCGCACAAAACTGCAACATTGTTGCAACCAACACCGTCTGCTCTTACTTTCCCGCACATTTTACCCTCTGTCTTGCGGGAACCAAACTTTTTTTTTTTCTCGTACCCTATCCCACCTGCAAATTAGGGGCGTGACACGATAAATAAAGGCTTTTTCAGTGTGGTATCTTATAATAATAATAATAATGCATCAGTTTTATATAGCGCTTTTCTGGACACTCAAAGACGCTTTACAGAGCATTATTCATTCACTCCAGACCCGGTGGTGGTAAGCTACCATTGTAGCTACAGCTGCCCTGGGGCAGACTGATGGAAGCGAGGCTGCCAATCTGCGCCATCGGCCCCTCCGACCACCACCAACACTCACGCACACACCACTTTCATACTAGGCAATGTGGGTGATGTGCCTTGCCTAAGGACACAACGACAGTTTTTGCAACTGGCGCCCCACTGTGGCACCTGGAATTCCTTGTGGTCTCCCATCCAAGTACTAACCAGGCCCGGCCCTGCTTAGCTTCTGAGATCTGACGGGTTCAGGCTTTGACGAGCCGGTATGGCCACTTATCACAAGTGATCAAGATGGCCAAAAGATTATCTGCTGAGAGGGCTTTACAAATGATTTGGGAAGAGATAGAAGCTTCTGAAGATGAAGACCAGCCTACAGCAGCCAGCTGCAGGACCAGAAGTCTACCAGATAGCAAGTGAAGCAATATGGAGGTCCAAAAGTGGTGAAATTGAATGGTCTTCTTGCCCAAGAAATGAGCCACCCCGCAGAGCTGCTAATGTGATAAAGATGCAACCAGGGCCAACACGGCTGGCAGTTACTCATGTGCAGGACATCACGTCTTCATTTGAACTTTTTATCCCTGTTTCAATCCAGAAAATTATTCTGGATTACAGTAATCTTGAAGGAAGGCATGTTTTTGAAGAAATTCAATTCAATTCAATTCAATTTATTTTGTAGCGCCCAAAATCGCAACAACAGTTGCCTCTAAGGGCGTTCCAAGAAAGGTGGAAGGAGATGGACCAAATTGATTTACAAGCCTACTTTGGGGTTCTTATCCTTGCTGGAGTTTTCAGGTCCAAAGGGGAATCCACAGAATCCCTGTGGGATGCAGAAACTGGCAGAGAACTTTTCCATGCAACAATGTCTCTGGAAAACTTCCACAAATTTTCCAGAATTATACATTTTGATAACCGAAACGACAGATCATCTCGACGGCAAAGAGACAAGCTAGCTGCCATCAGGACAGTGTGGGATAAGTGGGTGCACCGACTCCCCCTGTTTTACAACCCTGGGCCTAATATCACTATTGATGAGCAGCTGATGCCATTTAGAGGCCGCTGCCCTTTTAGGCAGTATATACCATCTAAACCTGCAAAATATGGTATAAAGATCTGGGCTGCCTGTGATGCCACTTCCTCATATGCTTGAAACTTACAAGTCTACACAGGGAAACCTGATGGAGGAGCCCCTGAGAAAAATCAAGTGATGAGAGTTGTCCAGGACCTGACTCAGGGACTGACTGGACACAACATCACATGTGCCATTTTTTTTTTTTACCTCATACAGGCTAGGACAGGAGCTCCTAAAGAGAAAACTGACCATGGTGGGAACAATACGGAAAACCAAATTTGAGCTCCCACCCCAACTGCTGACTATGAAGAACAGGTCTGTCAAGTCCTCCAAGTCTGTGTACACAGCTGACACATCCCTGGTCTCCTATGTGCCAAAGAAAGGCAAGAATGTGTTACTCATGAGTACACTGCACAGGGATGGGAGAATCTGTGACCAAGAGCATCAAAAGCCTGAGATCATCATGGATCACAATGCCACAAAAGGAGGGGTGGACAACATGGACAAGCTGGTGACTGCCTACAGCTGCAAAAGGAGGACCCTACACTAGCCGCTGGTGATATTCTTTGGCATGTTTGGCAAATCCTCAAAAGACAATATGTTCCACAAACACCAGCTTCTGCAGCCATTGTGAGGAGAATTCAAGAGGAGAATGCTGGTGCCCCATCCACCCGACCTACAAAACCACCATCTGATGAACCTGAAGTGTGTGATGCTTTTGCAGTATGCCATGTATGCTTTGCAATAGAGCAGGGGTGTCAAACTCATTTTGGTCCGGGGGCCGTATGCAACCTACTTTGATCCCAAAAGGGCCGGATCAGGAAACTCAGTTCTCTCTTCAAGTTATTGTATTTTTCTCCGTGTCTCGTAGTGGTGTTTAAGATTATATTCTTCGAGCAACACCACTTGTTCCAAACACACTGAGCACAGATTTTCCATTCACCTCTGTCAACAAATAAGAATTAGACTATTTTTCTTGGGAAATCCTGAACTCAGCATCTGCTTTTCTCATTTTTTGACATTTTGCTGATGAGGGTCACGGTCGACAGTCAAAGCGATCGTCCTTTAAGAGCGTTTGGAAAGAGGAAGGTCTTCATTTGTGCTGCTCTGGTGGGAGGTGCAACGTACAGAAATGCCGGAGACGCTGCTATGCTAAACGGTGCAGAAAATTAACAGAAAAATCTGAAAATTTTAAGTATTTTAATAGAAAAATCAGCCGAGGGCCAGATTAAGGGTCTTGGAGGGCCGGATCTGGCCCCCGGGCCGCATGTTTGACACATGTGCAATAGAGAGAGGTGTTGGTAACATTTCTGATCTTTTCATTATTCGAGGTTGTGGCCAGCAAAAACAAAAAGAAGCGCTGTGAAGTCTGTGGACCCAAGTTGGACAGGAAAACTCAATATACATGCAGCAAGTGTAACAAATACATATGCAACACACACATTGTAAAACTCTGCCCCTCATGTTTTGTATAGGCTTGTGTAAACAGAACTCAGTGGGGCTGATGTGATGAGACTGATATTGTTACTGTATATGTTCAGCTTGTGTTATGTAAACTAGCCTAAATGAGTTATGTCTAATGAAGGTCAAATGAATAAAATCAGTAGTTGTGAAACATCTTGCTTCATTTGCAAATGTGTTTTTTTCTACTCACTTCACTTGATTATAACTGATTTTCATATTTAATATTTGTATTACATTTTATTTTAAAAAAACTGAGTTGCACATTAATTCATAAATGTCCATCCATCCATCCATCTTCTTCCGCTTAATCCGGCTGGGTCGCGGGGGCAGCGTGCAATACTCATAGCACCTGACCCCCCCTATGAACCCCTCTGCAGGTGGTGAGCCCACAGGAGGGTGGACAACATGGTCCTTGATGTTAGTTCATAGGGGTGCGGGCATGTTTTGGGTTGATGGGGGAAACCGGAGTACCCGGAGGAAACCCATCCAGACACGGGGAGAACATGCAAACTCCACACAGAAAGGCCCGGGCGACCCGGGAAATAGTACCAAGTGATTATGAAGTCCGACTTATTTTCCGTTCACGTTTTGTGACGCAAATGTATCGTTCTTTTGAACACATATTGTTTTGAGAAGAAAAATGCTTTATTTTCATGATCCCAGACATCTTGCTGGACACTTTCGTCAGCATCAAAACCGGGGAAGAACTCGGCTCACCGGACGCTGTCGGGATGTAAGTCAGTGTTGATGCACGACACTGCTGATGGAAATGCCAAAGAGATTCATATCAAAAATCCCAAACTATCCCTTTAAATAAAGCCAAGACAATGACGTAAACATTGTGCACTTTATCTGATACCCGTATCAGATCAGTGCATCCCTATTATCCCTACAACATCATAGTCTTCTCTTCCAATGAAGCCCACCCTTTGGTGAAGCTGGATGAAGTGATGAGTAAACTACACACCAAAGATATTAAAGATTTTAGTAGAATTCAGAAGGACCTCTAAGATCCTGCTGAACATTTATCTCTGCACAGCGGAAAGCCTTCTGGTTTGCCTGGAGAACCATGGTCTCAGATTTTGTGGAGCTGCTCTTCATCCTAGCCGCTTCACAGTCCTGGTCCTGGTTTGATGAAGCCAACAGGACAACATCATTTGCAAACAGCAGAGACGAGATCCTGTGGTCCCCAAACAGGACCCCCTCTGGCCCCTGGCTGCGCCTAGAAATTCTGTCCATAAATAAAATGAACTGAAAGAAACAAAGGGCAGCCCTGGTGGAGTCCAATATGCACTGAGAACAGGTCTGACTTACTGCCGGCAATGCGAACACAGCTCCTGCTCCAGTCATACAGGGACAGCCCTTAGCAAAGGGCCCCGGGTCCCGGACCCCATACTCCCGGAGTACACCCCACAGGGCACCACGAGGGACACATTCTCCAGATTCGCAAAAAGCACATGTGGACTGGTTGGGCAAAGTCCCATGAGCCTTCGAGCACCCAATGGAGCGTGTGGTCCAGTGTTCTGCGGCTTGGACGAAAACCACACTGCTCCTCCTGGATCCGAGGTTCGACTATTGGTCGGATTCTCCTCTTCAGTACCCTGGAATAGACCTTACCGGAGGGGCTGAGGAGTGTAATTCCCCTGTAGTTGGAACAGTGTGATCCCCCTGTAGTTGGAACATACCCTCCAGTCCTCCCTTTTCTTAACTGCCACACGATGTTGCAGAGACTTAAAATACTCAGGACAGATCTCATCCACCCCCAGAGCTTTTCCAGTGAGGAGCTTGCCAACCACCTCAGTAACTTCATCCAGGGTGGTCGGCGAGTCTGCCACAAAGTCCTCGGCATCGGCTTCCTCCTCAGAAGGCGTGACGTGGGATTCAGGGGATCGTCAAAGTATTCCTTCCACCATCCGACAACAACCCCAGTCCAGGTCAACTGCTCCCCCATAGTCCCTTCAATGTGTCCCGGGTCTTCCCCGGAGTCTCCTTCAGTTGGGACATGCCTGGAACACCTCCCAAGAGAGGCAGGAGGCATCCAGAACAGATGCCCTCCCCTAACCTGCTCCTCTCAATGTGGAGGACCAGCGACTCTACTTCGAACTCCTCCCGTGTAACCAAGCTCCTCTTCCTATCTCTAAGACAGCACCCGTCCACTCTGCGGAGGAAACTCATTTCGGCTGCTTGTATTGGCGATCTTGTCCAACCAGGAAGTAAAATTACTTCACCAATATCAAAACCATCTGCACTGTCCCCTGACCGGAGTCTTACCTGTACGAAGGTGTTTTGCTAGCGGCGTCCCTGGTGTGCTTGTCCTGTGTGCCTGTCCTACAACCTTTTGGAGTCGTGTCACTTACTGCAACCAACTACTCAGCTCTCGGCCCCATGGATTGTCCTTCCAGGATCTCCCAGTCCCGGTGTGCTCAATCCCAAAGGGTCCGATAGAGCCCTCCGCTAGCTAGCCTGCTAGCTGCAGTGATCTCCGCTCCCTCGAACTGACAGCACATCTACTGGACCCGCCGGCCATCTTCCGGACTTCTGCTGCTATGCCCATAGCGCTGTGGATTCTCTGGGGCCTCTTAATTGTCATCTCTGTGACTTCTCCACCGCCAGCCGACGCTAGTCTACTGCCAGTGTAGAGCCGGTCTGACGCTAGCACTAGTCTCCTGCTACCACCGCTCCTCCAGATCATGGCTCTCCGGTACTCTGCCTCCGCTCTTCGCCGACTCAACAGCCACGGCTGCCCGTCCTGCACTGACACTCTCCAACATCTTGGATTACTCCTGCCGTCCTCCACACAGAGGCTCTGGTCGTATCTACACCTACACCTTTTCATCTCCTAACGCCATCCCGTCACTCTGGTCTCATCGCTCACCTGTCTCCTCTTCACGTCATCACAACAAACCCTGTGAATCCAGCCAATCTCCGCCCTCTCTCTCCGTCCTCACAGCCAATCACCACATAGCGGCATCTCAAACTCTCTCTCCTCAACAGTCGCTCCCTCAACTGCAAAGGTCTCATCTTACATGAAAACATTTCTGACAATAACCTGGATTTTCTCTGTTTAGTTGAAACATGGCACAAACCCCTGGACTATTTCTTACTTAATCAGACCACACCCCCCGGTTACACTTACATTGAAACCCCTTGCCCCGAGGGGTGGGGCGGAGGAACTGCAGTAATGTACACGAAAAACAATAAAATCACTCCCATCTCCCTTCCATCTATCCACTCATTTGAATTCACTGTTTTCAAACTGCCTGGCCCCACTTTTTTAGTCACTGCAATAATTTATCGCCCTCCCAAACCAAACCCCTCCTTCTTGTTTGACTTCACAGATTTTCTGACCCAGCTCTTTGCCATGTCTCAATCCATCCTCCTCCTTGGTGATTTCAACCTCCACATAGACAACCCTAACTCCAAACCTGCTGCTGATTTTATGGACCTATTACACTGCTACAATATCACTCAAGATGTCAATTTCCCAACCCATACCCACCTTAAATCCATCTCCCCTTCTGCTCTTTCATCCTCACTGGCCACTAAATTGATCACCTCCCCTCCCCAACATTCCGACAATCCCTCTGAACTTGTTACCCATTACAACAACACTCTTTCCTTCTGTCTTGATTCGCTAGCTCCCCTTAAAACTAAAACTGTCACATTTACTCAAACAGCACCCTGGTACACTCCTGAACTCCATCAAATGAAGTCCCGTAAGTGCCAGCTTGAGAGACTGCACAAAAAAATCTGGTTTAACTGTCCATCTTCAAGCCTATACAGACCACCTCCAGCAATACAAAGATGCCCTCAACGCAGCCCGGTCCAACTACTACTCCAACCTCATTCATTCTGACTCCAATAACCCCAAAACCCTGTTTTCCACTATAAACAAACTCCTCAAACCTTTTGACAACACCTCTTCATCTTTTACAGTCAACAAATGTAACACATTCCTGTCGTACTTTCAATCCAAAATCGATTCCATTTACAGTTCCCTCTCTCCCGCCTCAGCCCCCACAGATCCCCCTCCTGAGCTCTTTTCCACCAGCCCCATTCAGCAACTTTCAAATTTCTCCCCCATTTCTCCAACTGATCTTCCTAAACTCCTGTCAACAATGAAAACCCCCACCTGCTCCCTGGATCCCTTCCCCTCCGCTCTCATAAAAGGCTGTCTCCCAATCATCTCCCCCCTGATCACACCAATCCTCATTTCCTCACTCATCTCTAGTTCTGTCCCGCAGTCTCTCAAGCTGGCTGCCATCATCCCCATCCTGAAAAAACCTGGTCTTGACCCTGACAACCTCGCAAACTTCCGTCCCATCTCCAACGTCCCCTTACTGTCAAAAATCCTGGAACGCGTCGTAGCTGCCCAACTCAAATCCCATCTCAACTCCAACAGTCTGTTTGAACCATTTCAGTCCGGTTTCCACACACACCACAGCACAGAAACAGCCCTACTCAAAATCACCAACGATCTCCTCCTCTCCTCAGACTCTGGCCACTCCAATATCCTCATCCTCCTGGACCTTACAGCAGCTTTCGACACAATCAACCACTCCATCCTCCTGTCCCGTCTCCAGAACTCACTCCACATCACTGGCTCCGCTCTGTCCTGGCTCAAGTCCTAACTCACCAACCGACAACAATTCATCCACATCAATAACTGCTCCTCCTCCACCACCCCCCTGTCACAAGGTGTCCCCCAAGGTTTGGTGCTTGGTCCTCTCCTGTTCATCCTTTACATCCTCCCCCTTGGAGACATCATCCGCCGCCATGGCCTCCACTTCCACTGTTACACCGATGACATTCAACTGTATATTTCCACCAAATCCATCAACCCTGCAAGCCACTCCACCCTCACCCACTGCCTCACGGAAATAAAAACCTGGATGCAGCAAAACTTTCTTAAATTAAATTACGACAAATCGGATATCATCATCATCGGTCCCAAAAACATCATAAAGTCCACTCAAGACTTCTCCCTATCCATAGACACTATTACCCTCTCTCCATCACCACTCATCCGTAATCTTGGCATCCATTTCGACCCCACCCTCTCCTTTCAACACCACATCAAACAAATAACCCGGACTGCATTCTTCCACCTAAAAAACATTGCCAGACTCCGTCCATCCCTCTCCTTTTCTGCTGCTGAAACCCTCATACATGCCTTTGTCACTTCCCGACTCGATTATTGCAATAGCCTCCTCTACGGTCTACCCTCCAAAACCCTCAACAAACTCCAATACATCCAAAACTCTGCTGCCCGCCTTCTCACCCACACCTGCTCCCGAGACCACATTATCCCTATCCTTCAAAACGTCCACTGGCTCCCCATCCCTCAACGCATCCACTTCAAAGTCCTCCTAATCACCTTCAAAGCCCTCCATAACCTGGTCCCCTCCTACCTCTCTGATCTTCTTCACCGACACACCCCATCGCGTTCCCTCCGTTCCTCTGATGTCAACCTCCTGTCCCTCCCCTGCAGGACCAAACTCCGAACCTGGGGTGACCGAACATATTCCATCGCTGCCCCCACCCTCTGGAACTCACTCCCACAACCCATCCGTGACTGCTCCGACCTCCCCTCCTTCAAAACACTGCTCAAGAGCCACCTTTTTAAAACTGCTTTTAATGTTTAATATTTAATGTTTGTTTGTTGCTGCTTTTATCTTGTCACTGTACAGCGTCTTTGAGTGTCATGAAAAGCGCTTTTACAAATAAAATGTATTATTTTATTATTATTTTCGGTAATTATCCAGAGCTCCAGATCATAGGTGAGAGGAGGAACATAGCTTGAGGTAAATCAATCACCACAACGGTCCGATACAGCAACCACATCAGTGCCAACGCTCCACCGATCCACCTGTCAATCTCACGCTTTATCCTCCCGGACCCCGAGATACTTGATCTCCTCCACTTGAGGCAGAGACTCCCCACCCAACCGGGGAGGGAAATCCAACTTTTTCCAGTCGAGAACCAAGACCTCGGATTTGGAACAGCTGATTCTCATCCCAGGCGCTTCACACTCGGCTGCAAACTGCCCCAGTGCTGCAGGTCCTGGTTCGATGAAGCCAACAGGACAACATCATCTGCAAAGAGCAGAGATGAAATGCTGTGGTCCCCAAACCGGATCCCCTCCGGACCCTGACTGCACCTAGAAATTCTGTCCATAAATACAATGAACAGAACCGGTGACAAAGGGCAGCTCTGGTGGAGTCCAACATGCACCTGGAACAGGTCTGACTTACTGCCGGCAATGCGAACACAGCTCCTGCTCCGGTCATACAGGGACTGGACAGCCCTTAACAAAGTACCCCGGACCCCATCCTCCCAGAGCACCCCCCACAGGGCACCAAGAGGGACACGGTCGAATGCCTTCTGCAGGTCCACAAAACACATGTGGGCTGGTTGGGCAAACTCCCATGAACCCTCGAGCACCCGATGGAGGGTGTAGAGCTTGTCAAGCGTTCCAGGACCGGGCCAAAAACCACACTGCTCCTCCTGCATCCGAGGTTCGACTATCGGCCGGATTCTCCTCTCCAGTACCCTGACATAGACCTTACCAGGGAGACTGAGAAGTGTAATTGGAACACACCCTCTGGTCCCCCTTCTTATACAGAGGGATCACCACCCCAGTCTGCCAGTCCAGAAGCATTGTTCCTGACTGCCACACGCTGTTGCAGAGGCGTGTCAGCCAAGACAGCCCCAACACATCCAGACACTTAAGGTACTTAGGTACGAGATGGATGAGTTTGCCTCTGGGTACCCAGCCTCTTCCTCCTCCTCAGGAGACATGACGGTGGGATTGAGGAGATCCCAACAGTATTCCTTCCACCGTTCGACAACATCCCCAGTCGAGGTCAGCAGCTCTCCCCCCGCACTGTAAACAGTGTTGGTGAAGCACTGCTTCCCCCTCCTGAGGCACCGGACGGTTTGCCAGGAATTTCCTCGTGGCCATCCGATACTCCTCCTCCATGGCCTCCCCGAACTCCTCTCAAACCCGAGTTTTTACCTCTACGACCACCCGGGCTGCAGCACACTTCGCCCACCTGCCTCAGGAGTCCCCCGAGCCAGCAAGGCCCGATAGGACTCCGTCTTCAGTCTGACAGCATCCCTTCCTTCCAGTATTCCTTCCTTCCAGTGTCCACCACCGGGTTCGGGGATTGCCGCCATGACAGGCACCACAGATCTGATAACCACCGCTACGAGTGGCCGCATCGACAATAGAGGCCAAGAACAAAGCCCACTCAGACTCCATGTCCCCAGCCTCCCCCAGGATTTGTGAGAAGCTCTCCCGGAGGTGTGAGTTGAAGGCCGCACTGACAGAGGTTCCGCCAGATGTTCCCAACAGACCCTCATGATACGCTTGGGCTTACCAGGTCTTTCCGGCTTCCTCCTCCACCAACGGACCCAACTCACCACCAGGTCGTGATCAGTTGACAGCTCTGCCCCTCTCTTCCCCCAAGTGTCCAAGACACATGGCTGGAGGTCAGATGACACGACAACAAAGTCAACCTCTGGCCTCAAGCCTCCGACGTGCACTGATGGACCCTCTTGTGCTCAAACATGGTGTTTATTATGGACATGACTAGCGCTGAAGTCCAATAACAGAACATCGTTCGGGTTCAGATCAGGAAGGCCGTTCCTCCCAGTCATCCCTCTCCAGGTGTCATTGTCGTTGCCCATTTGGGCGTTGAAGTCCCCCAGCAGAACAACGGAGTCTCCGGTCAGTGTAATGTCTAGTACCCCTCCCAGAGACTCCAAGAAGGCCGGGTACTCCGCACTGCTGTTCGGCCTGTAGGCCAACACCACAGTGAGAGTCTGTCCCCGAACTGAAGGCGCAGGGACACGACCCTCTTGTTCACCGGGGTGAACCCACACACACAGCAGCGGAGCTGTGGGGCAATGAGCCCACACCAGCTCACCTCCGCTGGATGTAACTGGCCTCTGCATAGAACTCCAAAAGAAGAAATGGGAGTGAGACAAGAAAAAAATTTGAGTAAGCAATTTATTGCAAACAACCATTATATTGACACAGGCTGTTCATAAGTTGATCAAATGTTTAAGACCGTCCGTCTTCTTCCGCTTTATCCAGCTGGGTCACAGGGTCACCCTCTGTGAGTGGAGCCCACAGGAGGGTGGACGTCACAGTCCTTGATGTTAGTTCATAGGGGTGCTGCATGTATTGAGTTGATGGGGGAAACCGGAGTGCCCGGAGGAAACCCATCCAGGCACAGGGAGAACATGCAAACTCCCGGGGGATCGCAACCTTCTTGCTGTGAGGCATTAGCCACTGTGCCACCATGTTTAAGACCACATCTAAAAAACTTTTTTTTAAAAACTCCTAAAATAGAAATAACAATTTCAAAAAAGGACTCAATCATGAGTAGCAGCGCCATTCTTGACCAATTTACAACTTCAAACACGTAAATATTGTGTTTTCCATCTGATTCCCTCAAGGCCTTATGATATCCTTCACACTGTGCACTTGAACATATAAAAGTGATGATCATCGCTTTCATTGATTTTTGAGTGTTTTAATCAACCTTGTTACACCTGTGGTGTTCCTGGTCAAAAGTAACTGCCATAGAAAACGAATGGGTGTCTGGACTATATTCATCCATCAGACAGAAAACATCCCCATACACATCACCCCAACACACACAGACATTGCAGATTGAACAATGTAAACCAGAACTAATCCAGGACTAAACTAGGATTATAAACCAGGATTGAACCAGGACTAATCCAGCACTAAACCAGGACTAATCCAGGACTAAACCAGGACTGAACCAGGACTAAACCAGGACTGAACCAGGACTAAACCAGGACTGAACCAGGATTAATCCAGGACTAAACCAGGACTGAACAAGGACTAAACCAGGACTGAACCAGGACTAAACCAGGACTAAACCAGCACTGAACCAGGACTGAACCAGGACTAATCCAGGACTAAACCAGGACTAATCCAGGACTAATCCAGGACTAAACCAGGACTGAACCAGGAATGAACCAGGACTAAACCAGGACTAACCCAGGATTAATCCAGGACTAAACCAGGAGTGAACCACGACTGAACCAGTACTGAACCAGGTCTAAACCAGGACTAAACCAGTGTCATTAGCAGTATTAAAAAATGTATGGAATAAATTCACTCTCTTGACCAGGAAAACAAGAAGCGCGTCAAGTATTTTTCTCCCATTGGTCCAGGAGGCATCTGAACTTAAATGCAATGACCTCAAATCGTGAAATGAACTGGCCTTGGTTCATTTTGTGTGAGTAATATGAATCAAAGAAAAAAAATAAATTGCTCCCCCCTTGCTTCCACCCCCTTCACACACACACACACACACACACACATATATATATATATATATATATATATATATATATATATATGGTCTTTGGTTTTCATTTTCTATTACATTTTCAGTGCCTATTTGTATTGTCCCTGCAGTTATTTAATGTCTAATTCTATAAATTCATGTTAAAAACTACTGTGAGACATTTTTTTTACAGCTAAAGAATGTTTAATAAGAATTTGGCGGTGAAAAATATTTTTGTTCTAATTTAAGAGCAGTTAAAACAGACTGGTCAGGGAACACTAAAGTAAGGGGCAGGAGGTGAACACGACAAGAGGGTTAATATCTTCCTATATCAAGATCATGGTTTTTGTGACATAAGACAAACTGCAAACAAATATTCCAGATCTCACATAACTAAAGTGTAGATGCACTCGCCATTGATTCATAAAGAGAAGGCCTAATCTCACCATCCTCCACAGCCATTATTGCTCATCTTCTGTGGACTGACACGTTCTGAGCGGCACTACAGGAGAAATGCTTCTTCAGATATTGTCTAAACGTTACATCTCGTAGCCCATACACCATGGGGCTCACAAGCCTGGGGATGATTTGTAGAAATACGTACCATGCAAATATGAACTGGAGATATATTCCTGGGAACATAATTAAAACAAACTTTTGGACAGCTGAATATATGTAAGTTAACATGCACAGAAAGAGCTGAAAACTATGCAACAAAATGGTATTTCTAGCCTTTTTGGCATCACTATTTGTTGTTTTTACTGATCTGGCAGCTAAAAATATTTGGACATAAGTGTAAATCAGAACAAGCCAAACACAAACTAAATTCAGAGCGTCCATGACTTCTGCCTTTTTAAGCATGATGGTATTCTGAAATAAAAATGCATAGTCACATCGAACAGTGGAGAAGAATACAGCGGGCTTTGTTGCTGCAAGATAAAATAATTCTGGAAAAAATGACAATAAGCTGAAGGTCCATATACATGTGATCACTATGTAAATCCTTTTGATGCTACACAACTGGGGGTGCTGAAGGGGGAAGCATATGGCAATATAGCACTCCACCGCCATTACTGCTAAGTTCAGAGGAGAGATGAATGTTGTGAAAATAGCAAATGCAAGAAGAAAACAACACAGAAATGTGCTGATGGTGTATAAAATAGAAGAGCATGCAAAGAGAATGATGGCAGTGGTGAGTTGGATCATGTCATTCACCACCAGATGGATGAACAAGACGTAGCGAGGGTTCTGGTATAAAACCTAAGACAAGCATAATACAGTTCAACGTTAAATAAAGCAATATACATAAGAAGCAGGAAAAAATAGATGGCAATGCATTTGCAATACATAATAGATGGATTAACATGAATTTCTGACCTGGTGTTTACTGAAGGTGTAAATGAGAGTCCCGTTTAAGTAATTAATAGATATTCCAAGCAGAATAACTATTATATTTTTAGCGATAATTGAGTTTGAAGGGCGGACAGTAGATAATCCATTTTGGCCAGATGATGAATTCATGGAAGTACTATTCAAAAAAAAAGAAAAGAAAATGTCTGGATTATTCAAATGTATAACCAAAAATGAATATGAGTTTTACTGGCTGTCTGTAGACATACCTCGAATGTGGCTCACCCTCCCCAGATGAAGATCAGAGGTGAACTGAGTTTTATACCAAGTTCTCACAGGGAGGTTGCTAAGGATGACGTTAACCAAAACACTGGAAACAACTAAAGCCAAAATGTATGTACTTACACTTCTGGCTGCCCTCCCATATTTGCCCTAGATAAAAATTTAAAAGGTTTCTAAAAGGATTTAGTTTTAACTTGTTTTTATTAAATACTTTTTTGGTGTAGACCACATATCGTTATGAACCAGTATTAAAAATACAACAGAAGAAAAATAACATAAAATAAAGTTAGAGTATAGATGCGGATACACATTGTCTTCTCCTTTACCATTCATAGTATTACCCATAAACTCACACAAAAAGAACTTATAAACGATATTCATCTATTTAAAATGTAGGCTTGACGTGAAGACCATTTGTCCATGAATAGATCAGTCTTTATTTGTCACCTTGCAGTTATCTGCTCCATATGATACACATCTTTTATTTTACTTTTCCACTGGGTAATTACGGGGGCAGAGGCCTGAGCCAGGAGGCTGAAATTTTTAACAGATGAAAGTGACTATTTGCTCTCATTATTTGAAAAAATTCTCAACAGGGCACTGGACAGCCCCGATACAATTTTAATCCCCAAACAGTTTTCAATTTCGCATTGCACCTCTTTCCAAAATGTTGCCAGTTTAGGGCAGTCCCAAAATATATGAGAATGATCCCCCATCAGAACGTAGCCCCTCCAACATTTATCTGAAGTCCCACCAAATTTACGTATAATAAAAGGCGTTTTAAAGAATCTAATTTTAGTTTTCCATTCAAACTCAGTACTGGGGTGTTCATAATTTTGTTTACCTCCCAAAGTGTCAGCTCCAATCCTCATCCTTAATAATTATATTAATTTGTAATCCCCATTTCTCCTTAATAGTTAGTGTGTTCTCTGTGGTAGCCTCTTGTAGTATTTTGTAAATATAAGAAATGTATTTGCTAGTAATGGATCTTTTAATCACAGATGTAAAGATTTCTCTATTTTGAGGTGGACCTTGCAAAGCATCCAACATTGTTTTGTTCATTTAGATAATGTCTAAGTTGTCGATATTTTAAAAAATCTTGGCTTGGAAGATCATACTTTTGTTGCAGTTCCTGAAAAGACATCAAGATTCCACCAACACTTGAGCCAGCATAGGCAGGCCTTTTTTGGCGCAGTTGTTTAAACTTGTTGCAGGGGAAAATTCAGAATTATGATTGATTCGAATTAATCTGTAAAGTGATTTAGGACCCCTCCTTGAACCACCACCTTAATGTGGTGGAGGGGTATGAGTGCCCAAATGATCCCGGGAGCTATGTTGTCAGGGGCTTCATGCCCCTGGTAGGGTCACCCATGGCAAACCGGTGCAGGAAGATGGGTCCATCTAAGAGCGGTTCGAATTCCCCTATGATGAAAGGCCGGCGTCACTGGGGCCCCACCCTGGAGCCAGGCCTGGGGTGGGTGTTCAAGGGTGAGTGCCTGGTGGCCAGGCCTTTCCCCATGGGGCCCAGCTGGGCACAGCCCGAAAGGACAACGTGGGACCGCCCTCTCGTGGACCCACCATCTGCGGGAGGAGCCATAAGGGGCCGGTGCGAACACATCTGGGCGGCGGTCAAAGGCGGGGGCCTCGGCGACCGGATCTCCGGACATGGAGACCAGCTCTGGGGACATGCAATGTCACCTCACTGGGGGGGAAGGAGCCTGAGCTTGTGCGGGAGGTTGAGCACTACCGGCTAGATATAGTCGGCCTCACCTCCACGCACAGCTTGGGCTCTTGAACCCAACTCCTTGAGAGGGGTTGGACTCTCCATTTCTCTGGCGTTGGCCGCGGGGAGCGGCGGTGAGCTGATGTGGGCTCATTGCCCCACAGCTAAGGCGCTGCGTGTTGGAGTTCACCCCGGTGAACGAGAGGGTCACGTCCCTGCGCCTTCGGGTCGGGGACAGGTCTCTCACTGTGGTGTCGACCTACGGGCCAAACAGCAGTGCAGAGTACCTGGCCTTCTTGGAGTCTCTGGGAGGGGTACTGGACAGTGCACCGACCGGGGACTCCGTTGTTCTACTGAGGGACTTCAACGCCCACGTGGGCAACGACAGTGACACTTGGAGAGGGGTGATTGGGAGGAACGGCCTCCCCGATCTGAACCCGAGCAGTGTTCTGTTATTGGACTTCTGTGCTAGTCACAGTTTGTACATAATGAACACCATGTTCGAGCACAAGGGGGTCCATCAGTGCACGTGGCGCCAGGACTCCCTAGGCTGGAGATCGATGATCGACTCGTGTGTCTTGGACACTCGGGTGAAGAGAGGGGCAGAGCTGTAGACCTGTAGAGCACCACCTGGTGGTGAGTTGGGTCCACTGACGGAGGAGGAAGCTGGAAAAACCTGGGAGGCCCAAGCGTATCGTGAGGGTCTGTTGGGAACATCTGGCGGAACCTCTGTCAGTGCGGCCTTCAGCTCACACCTCCGGGGGGACATGGAGTCCAAGTGGGCTTTGTTCTCGGCCTCTATTGTTGATGCAGCTGCTCGTAGCTGTGGTCGTAATGTTTGTGGTGCCTGTCGCAGTTCCAATCCCCAAACCCGGTGGAGTCCTATTGGATCTTGCTGGCTCAGAGGACTCCTGAGGCAGCTGACAGGTACCGGCAGGCCAAGCGTGCTGCAGCCCGGGCGGTCGCACTGTGTGGCCACAGCGTGTGCATCTGATGTTGCTCATAGTGGTCCTCAGTGTGCTCAGGGAGGTTGTCTGTATGCCCAGACATATGAAAAATTAGAGGGAACATTGCCGGCGGGCCAAACGTGCTGCAGCCTGGGTACCTCGCAGAGGTAAAAATGTGTTTTGGGAGGAGTTTGGGGAGGCCATGGAGGAGGACTATCGGACAGCCCCAAGGAAATTCTGGCAAACCATCCGGTGCCTCAGGAGGGGGAAGCAGTGCTTCACCAACACTGTTTACAGTGCGGGGGGAGAGCTGCTGACCTTGACTGGGGATGTTGTCGAACGGTGGAAGGAATACTTTAGGAATCTCCTCAATCCCACCGTCACGTCCTCTGAAGAGGAGGCTGACGCTGGAGACCCGGAGGCGACTCTTCCATCACCTTGGCCAAAGTCACTGAGGTGGTTGGAAAGCTCATTAGTGGCAAGGCTCCGGGGGTGGATGAGATCCGTCCTGAATACCTTAAGTCTCTGCATGTCGTCGAGCTGTCTTGGCTGACACACCTCTGCAACATCACGTGGTGGTCGGGAACAGTACCTCTGGACTGGCAGACCAGGGTGGTGGTCCCTCTGTTTTAGAAGGTTTAAGAAGATTACCTTGTAATTGTTCCAGTTACAAGGGAATCACACTCCTCAGCCTCCCCGGTAAAGTCTATGCCAGGGTACTGGAGAGGAGAGTCCGGCCGATAGTCGAACCTCGGATCCAAGAGGAGCAGACTGGTTTTCTGCTTGGTCGTGGAACACTGGACCAGCTCTACACCCTCCATCAGGTGCTCGAGGGTTCATGGGAGTTTGCCCAACCAGTCCACATGTGCTTTGTGAAAGGTGAAGCTCTGGATTTACCTCAGTCTACGTTCCTCCCCTCACCTATGGTCATGAGCTCTGGGGAATGACCGAAAAGACGAGATCGCCAATACAAGCGGCCGAAATGAGTTTCCTCCGCAGAGTGGCCGGGCGCTCCCTTAAATATAGGGTGAGGAGCTCGGTCACATGGGAGGGGCTCGGAGTACAGTCGCTGCTCCTCCACGTCGAGAGTAGCAGCTGAAGTGGCTCGGGCATCTGGTCCGGATGCCTCCTGGACTCCTCCCTCGGGAGGTGTTCCGGGCATGTCCCACCGGAAGGAGGCCCCGGGGAAGACCCAGGACAAGCTGGAGGGACTGTTACCCCTTTTCCACCAAGGCAGTTCAAGTGCTGGTTGGGAGCCAGTGCCCAATCTTGAACCAGTTCTTTCCTTTTCCACACAAATAAACCTGGCACTGGCCTCGAGGAACCGGTTCTAACTCAGAACTAACTAAAGGCTGGGCCAGAAACAAGAACCGGTGACGTAGAATGCTAGGTGTATCTTGGATGCTGTGTTTTCCCAGTTGAGAGAGTGACTTTAGTGTATTTATTACATAAAACACATCAGCGGAGCGGCAGACCACTTAGCTCCAGGCCCATGGTTCTCCTGCCCGTGGTGCTCCAGCCTGCGCAGATACAATTACTTTTCTTCTTTTCTTTCTGTCCTTTGCCCATAGCAATGATGAAGAGTTGTATGTTTCGTCTTTGGATTGACAAGAACGCTTGTAAAATGAATATCAGCAGAATTGATCTGTAGCGATCATCCTCCATTGTTGTTATTATCGGAGCTGACAGCTGTTGGGTTGCTAGGACAATGGTAGCTCGTGCAGGGACGTAGCGACGTAGCACTTCTCTGGCTCTGAGCTGGTGGAAAAACGGACCGGTTCTTAGATAATCGGCAGGAAGCACCAGCCCAGAACCAGCACCTGGTTCGTTGCAGTGGAAAAGAGGCATATGTCTCTGGGCCTGAAACCGGAGCCCGGAGGAAACCCATCCAGACACGGGAGAACATGCAAACTCCACACAGAAAGACCTGGGCAACCTGGGGATCAAACTCGGAACCTTCTTGCTGTAAGGAATGAGTGCTAGCCACTCAGCCACCGTACCGCCATGCCAAATTATCGATTGCCCTACACCCTAGCCCTCCATGAGGCAGACTATTGAATCTTTTAAAAAGCAGCTCAAAATACTGCTATTTAGACCAGCTTTTGGATGACTGTGTCTGTAATTCCTCTGTTCTTGTCCATGTTGTTTATTGCATTTTATCTGTGAAAGGTGCTCTATAAGTAAAATCTTACTTACTTACTTTAATCTGTCCCATTCTCTGCAGCACTGGTAAAGGTATTGTTTACATTTTTCACGTGTCCATCTACCTCAAGCATCTGTTTGAACCAAGCAGTGCACAGACGTCCGTGGAGTGAACACAGTGGCAGCCCCCTGTATTTGACAACATCCACAATCAGTTTTGTATATAAACCCATTAGGTTTTACACGTTTGATGGTTCAATGACAGACAATGTATTCATAAAGCCTTTTTTACGATTACAAAAAGCAGCAGTGTCGCCTGTGGTAAAGTTTAGGTCTCATGTGCTGTATAATTCCCTGAGGTACCACAGACACAAGTGGTTTCCTCAACTCATGAATTTATTTGCATCCATCTTCTTTGTAGAGCCATATAAACACACCATGAAAACTAAAGAAAAACACAGATAAACTAATAATTAGCTTGACAAAAAATAGACAATTACATTAAATACAAGAAAATAATGTTCATTGGCTGAGTACCGGAGGGATTAGCTTTAATTTCTTCATTTTTGTATTATTTCTCTCCTTAAATTGTTACCTTTTTTCTCTTAATCATGCTGCCTTTCAAGCTTCTATGTGCACTGTATCCTGGGAGTGTGTTGGCCATTTCCAACAGGTCCTAAACACAACACTTGAGTAGTAAAAAGAAGTGTGATTTTAGCACATTGTGCCAGATGCAGTGGTGTGCAACACATTACAAAGTGCACAGGTTCAGATCGGCTCAAGTTTCTGCTAGAGTGTATTAAACTTTTGTTATTTAGTCTGTTTCATTGGGTTTTTGTCAGTGCAGTTGATTGTTTCAATAAAATGTTAACTCAACTTCACTGGTGCCTATTCTCTGTTCAGCAATAGTTATTTGTAGTGTCAGTGTTGCACTTTGTTGACAACAGCCAGCTCCTGCACCCACGTGACTACATTTAATTTGTATATTGTTTCTCAGTGATGAGCATACATAAATCAAAACTTAAAACCCTATGATTTGTTTACAGTTTTGCCCAGAGGAGGGGCTAAGAGGAGCTCTGCTCATAATGTTTGTTGTCTTTGGCCTGACGTTGTGGCTGTTTGTGTAAATCCTACTACTTTATAATATCTGTTTTGTCTGCTATCCTACTGTGAAAATACTGCACTTTTTTACTGTTTTGGGTTGTACAGTGAAAAAAACACTAAAGTGATCCAGAATTTTTTCATTAATTTTTAACCTGTGGCAGTAATATCATTTATGTTTTTTTATATAAATGAAATCAATACTTGCTAGCCCATTAATCACCACCTGTGCCTATGGCTACCACTGCAATAACACATTTTATCCTTTTAAGCTTCACATTTCAAAACAGTCTTTATAAATCAACACACAAAGCTCAGTACTTTGATGCAAAGTCAGTTTTTGGACAAGCTTTCTGACTTCTGTATCCAGAGACTTGCACAGGCTCATCTTAGGGCCACTGTGATGCTCAGTGTATAAGAATATTTTGCAAATGTGCAGACGACAGAATAGCTTTGCTGTACTTTGTAATGTATTCCAATACATGGCCAATGAGGGCAGTGATTTCTGAAGAGTTAGAATACTTCACATTGAGTTACTATATCACACTTCATATCACATTAAAACTGTTTTATTACAATTATTTAGAAATTATTAAAGCGGGAAAAATTACACACAAAAATCTCATCCATAACTTGTTTTTATTTTCAGTTATTAAGCATATTTTCCACACAGATAATACCTTGAGAAATATGCCATTAGATAATAGCAAGAATTTTTTTTTTGTTTCTTGTGAAAGCTGTAGTCTTCCCAAATTTCAGTTAATATCTTGTTTTAGCTCAGTTTGTCCTGAGACAGTTGTTATTATTAAACAAATATTACTCATTTGACCTCATCGTCCTCCACAGACGGTGTTACCGACCATCGCAAAACATTTGAATATTATGAAAAAGTTCAATGTTTTTGTCTCTTATTTCAGAAAATCCATTCCATATATTACAGAGTTCAGCCACTCCACAGCTCCGTGCACAGTTTTCTACGGTTCTGATGGTCGCCTACGTATTAGCGACAAACTTTATAAACTAATCAAAGCGGCACAATGGGAATAATTTGGTCACGAAATGAAATGGAGCTGATGACACAAAGACTTGAGGAAATGTGACATCGCAGCATTAGAACCGCAGACAGGGTAAGAAAACAGACTTTAGGACAGAGCTGTAAACAGCCTCATGAATGAGCAGCTTTTGTGCAGCTCCAGATCAAACCAAACTGTAGAGCAGAGCTGAGCTGATACAGGAGGGGGATGAGGGGCTGTGCTCTGCTGTGGGAGGGCATCCGGACAGTGCCTGAACATGTTATGAATGTTAAGCATTTATCCTCTTAATATATTTCCAAATTAAAGAAGTCTTGAGCATGTTACATACTGTTTTTCAATGGACTAGTTTGATATTTATTTGTACTATTCTGGCAATTCACTGAAGACGCCACAGCACATCCTCAGTCTGCTCCACCTGATAGTCAGGCACAGCGCACCTCCTGTTTAGAGCTCCACCCCCCACACTTGCACTATGAGTCCTATAGGACCCATAGTGTTTAAGTGGCATTACAGGAGAGATGCTTCTTCAGATATTGTCTAAACGTATTATCTCGCAGCCCATACACCATAGGGCTCAGAAACCTGGGAACGATTTGCAATAGTATGTACCACACAAAGATGAAGTGGAGATATATTCTTGGGAACAACATGAAAACAAGTTCTTGGACAGCGGAAAACACATATGTCAACATGCACAGAAGGAGCTGAAAAGTATGCAACAAAATGGTATTTCTAGCCTTTTTTATATCGCTATTTATTGTTTTTGCTGATCTAGCAACTAAAAATATCTGGACATAAGCATAAATCAGAACAAGCCAAACACCAACAAAATACATTGAGTATGTGACATCTCTCTTTTTGATCATGATGGGATTTTGAAACAAATGTGTTGACACACAAAACACAGTGGAGAAGAACAGAGCAGGCTCAGTTGCTGCAAGAAAAAATATGTCTGGTAAAAATGACAATATGCTCAAGGTCCATATACATGTGATCACTATGTAAATCCTTTTGGTGTTGCACACTTGGGGGTGCTGAAGGGGGAAGCATACGGCAATATAGCACTCCACCGCCATCACTGCTAAGTTCAGAGGAGAGTTGAGACTTGTGAAGACAGCGAAAGAAATTATAAAGCAACATAAAAATGTGTTGATGGTGTAAAAAACATAAGAGCACACAAAGAGAGTGATGGCAGTGGTGAGTTGGATCATGTCATTCACCACCAGATGGATGAAGAGGATGTAGCGAGGGTTCTGGTAAAAGACCTAAGACAAGAATAATACAGTCAAATGTTTAATAAATTTGAATCATTAAGATGTAAATCAAATAAGAACTTGGTTGTGGCAGGTTACAATAATTTGCAATAATATTAACATTCCTGACCTGGTGTTTACTGAAGGTGTAAATGAGAGCCCCATTTAAGTAATTAATAGAAATCCCAAGCAGAACCAGTGTTACATTTTTGGCCAAAGCCGAGCTGAATGTGTCTGAATAGCGGACAGAAGATGACCCATTCTGACCAGACGATGAATTCATGGAACCACTATTCCTAAAAAGAGAGTATGCATGGTCATTGCAAAGACAGGGCCAGAAACAAATAAGAGTTAGTGAGTGTCCGTAGACCTACCTCTGACGTGGCTCACCCTCCCCGAATGAAGAGTCAGAGTAATCGGAGCTTTATATGAAGTTGTCACGGGGAGGCTGTTGAGGATGACGTAACATCTGTAAACCAACATACTGGAAACAGCAAACGTCTCATGACCCAAATTGGACCTTATCCTCATTAAGAGAGAGCGAATATACAGACTCGTGCCTGTTCCCCTTTTTCTCTGGGTCTCTGGCTGCACATTTCAGTGGGTCTGGAGTGTTTCATGTAATGCTACAAAGAGCTGTTTTTCAGTCTTGTAGTTTAGTGAATATCGTCTTTTCACATTGGCCCACATTATTCAAAATTACTTAGAAAAATATGTATTTGCTGCTTGACTGACCAGTCCCTTCTACATTCTGTTTAAATCCAGAAGGGTCTGGAATGAGTGTGTCAAACTGGAACTGGAAGTGTGTTATATGGCTCTAAATTATGTATAGTTTAATAGGGATGATGCTTTGCCATGGATTTTAAAAGCTAAACATTTGCTAAGTATTTACAAATATTGTTTATAGGCCACGTCAGCAGTTAATTACACGAATGATCAGATATGCACGTGCACAGATGGTATAAGAGCTGTGCTGCCTTCGTCATTCACAGTGTGACTTGAGGAGACCAAATTATGCCTTAGTATGTGAACACGGGGATGATTTTAGATCCACTTATATAATAACAGTTTTTTTTTTCTTGTGAAAGCTGTAGTCTTCCCAAATTTCTTATATTTCTTATTATTTTTTAATTATTTCTTATTATGTATGAATTTTTTTATAAATCAACACACAAAGCTCAGTACTTTGATGCAAAGTCAGTTTTTGGACAAGCTTTCTGACTTCTGTATCCAGAGACTTGCACAGGCTCATCTTAGGGCCACTGTGATGCTCAGTGTATAAGAATATTTTGCAAATGTGCAGACGACAGAATAGCTTTGTTGTACTTTGTAATGTATTCCAATACATGGCCAATGAAGGCAGTGATTTCTGAAGAGTTAGAATACTTCACACTGAGTTACTATATCACACTTTATATCACATTAAAACTGTTTTATTACAATTATTTAGAAATTATTAAAGTGGGAAAAATCACACACAAGAGCTGTCTTTTTCTCATCCATAACTTGTCTTTATTTTCATAGTTATTAAGCATATTTTCCACACACATAATACCTTGAGAAATATGCCATTAGATAATAGCAAGAATTTTTTTTTGTTTCTTGTGAAAGCTGTAGTCTTCCCAAATTTCAGTTAATATCTTGTTTTAGCTCAGTTTGTTCTGAGACAGTTGTTATTATTAAACAAATATTACTCATTTAACCTGATCTCATCGTCCTCCACAGACGGTGTTACCGACCATCGCAAAACATTTGAATATTATGAAAAAGTTCAATGTTTTTGTCTCTTATTTCAGAAAATCCATTCCATATATTACAGAGTTCAGCCACTCCACAGCTCCGTGCACAGTTTTCTACGGTTCTGATGGTCGCCTACGCATTAGCGACAAACTTTATAAACTAATCAAATAATAATTTGGTCACGAAATGAAATCGAGCTGATGACACAAAGACTTGAGGAAATGTGACATCGCAGCATTAGAACCGCAGACAGGGTAAGAAAACAGACTTTAGGACACAGCTGTAAACAGCCTCATGAATGAGCAGCTTTTGTGCAGCTCCAGATCAAACCAAACTGTAGAGCAGAGCTGAGCTGATACAGGAGGGGGATGAGGGGCTGTGCTCTGCTGTGGGAGGGCATCCGGACAGTGCCTCAACATGTTATGAATGTTAAGCATTTATTGTCCTAATATATTTCCAAATAAAAGAAGTCTTGAGCAGGTGAACAGGGGAGTGACTTTAGATCCACTTACTGTTTCCACATTGTCGACAGTGCAATTTGGAGTGACACGTTTTACAAACTCCATGAAGCCCACACTTGCCACTATCAATAACAGATGGGAGTCCTTTATTATAAAATCAACTGGGATCATGGGGGACCCCTCCCACCACCTGTTTGTCCCTCTGCCTCTGGAGGAGACTGAGGAGCATCAAAGCCAGAACATCTCGAGCTCCAGTTTTTTTCTGCCTCTCCATCTTTCTACATGTTTGACTTGTACTTGTCTGCTGAAACTGCTAAATGCTCTTGTTGTACTTTTAATATTGCTTATTTATTGTTGTTTTTGTCCCTCTTGGTCACGGGGCCTCGAGGAACACATTTCGTTCGGTCGTGTGTTTCTTTCGCATGCTTGAACGACAAATAAAGAACCTTGAACCTTGAACTAGCTTTGTATCCAGAACCTCCAGAGAAAACACAATCTGAAACAGCTTTCCTATCCTTGAAAAACATTGTCCTTGGACTATTTCAAAAGAACAAACTGGCTTCATTAAAGGGAGCAGTTTTATTTTGTCCGCCCCCTCTTGACCAGTCCAGAAATTGTGTTGCTTTTTTGTTTGTGTGTTGTTTATTAGGTGGTGGCACCCAGGACTGAGCTTTCTCCTCATTCTTAAGACTTATGATGTGTGCAGGTGATTTGTATAAGTTATTTTACATGTGTTGTGTCTTCAACTAATATTTTTGAAGGCATTTAATTTATAAGGGGGGAGGACTGTGAGCCACTAAATGGGTGCTATAGTTGTGGTACTGGTTTGCAGCCGCCATTTCCCTTGAACCTTGTAATGTCATATAAATACCGTATTTTTCTATAAGTCGCACCAGCCAAAAAATGCACAATGAAGAAGAAAAAACATGTATAAGTCGCACTTTTTGGGGGAAATTTATTTTATAAAATCAGAGACCAAGAACCAACATTTCATCTTGAAAGGCGAGTTATAGAAGTTATAGTAATAAAAACAACCTAATAGAGAAGATTCCGTGTATCATTCGTTCATTCCTTTTTCGATATAGAACCAAAAATAAGAAACTATTTTCTTTATTATGTCTCTAAATCCAAAATGAAAAAAATTGATAAAGATTTGTTTTTTGTTTTTCATTTTTGATTCATATATATGATTCATTTATTTGGTCTATGGGCTGTCAGTGTAAAAATGTAATATATAAGTCGCACCTGAGTATAAGTCGCAGCAACTACCCAACCCTGAAAAAAAGTGTGACTTATAGTCCTAAAAAATGGGATGTATCTCATCTACATGTTCTTATTAAACAGAAACAGCTCTCCAGTCCTCCAAGAGAACATCTTCCCTCCTTAAAATCCAATAGTAAATATATATTGTGGGAATAAAATCTGACCAATGAAACTATACAAGTGTCTCGTCTGCTTTTTAGGGTTATGGTTGTGATTAGGGCTTGGACATGAGAATATGGTCGATATTAGGGCCAGGAGGTTATGGATTAATTATGGATGTTGGTATATATGCTCCACGAAATGTAATACAATTTAATAAAAAAAACATTATAAGACAACCTTTTTTAAAGTTTAATTCGACATGAGCAAATAATCCAACAAACACACCCATCATTGATTATATGAAAGAAGTGTCTTATAGCTTGGATGAAATGGTGCAAAGAAGTTGCTTTTTCAATCTGTCTCTGAACATTTGGTCTCTCAGGCCGTAGACAATGGGGCTTACAAGCCTCGGCAAGATTTGAATAAATATGTAAGTCACAAACATGAGATGTATGAAATTTCTGGGGAAAAGGTAAGCAATTAAACCCACTATGAAGTGAAAAACATAGGTCAGAATGCACAGGAGCAATTGAAAAGCATGAAGCAAGATAGTGTTTTTTGCTTTTTTTGTATCCCCACTTGAGACCTTTGCAGCTTTGGCCACAATAAAAATATGGATGTATGTGTAAACGAGTGTAATCCAAACTCCTGCAAGGTACATTATGTACAACACTTCACGTTTTTTAATGCTGGCTGGGTGTCGGAAAATGCGAGCTCTGTCACAGTATATTGTTGTCAAAAAAAACTCCCTTGGCTCTGTGGCGATGAGTAAAAAGAGGTCCGGCAAAATGCCAATTGAACTCATAACCCAAATCAGTGCAATCAATATATATGTTGTCTTAATGGTGCAAAATTCAGCATGTCGTAATGGGAAGCATATGGCAATGAAGCACTCCACTGCCATGACTGCAAGGTTAATTGGGGAGTTCACAGTGGTGAATATGGCAAAACAAAGGATTATACAGCAGACAGAAGCATTGATTTTGTAGAAAACATAACTACTGACATACAAAGTGATGGCTGAAGTGAGCTGGAGCATATCGTTGATCACAAGATGAATGAAGAGGATGTACCGAGGTGTGGCATAGAACATCTAGAAAAGGGAATATACGGTATGTTTATAAATTATATTGTTTCTTCTTAAGGTTATCAAAACTACTGGAAATCAGATACTATTCTATACTAAATATTGTATTGAAATGAGATATTTCATTTCAGCAGGTACCAATACTAAAAAAGTGACATTCACAAGAGAAATTAACCTTTCATGAATAGATTTAGAATGATCTTGAGCTGTATTAGAACAAGTATAAGAGCACATAGACAACTGTACAACCATAGACCACTATAGAACATACCTGGAAGACTGAGAGATTACAAAGATATGAGGCCACATGGTAATATTAAAGGGATAGTTCGGGTTTTTTGACATGAATCTGTACGTCCCCGTCAGCAGAGTCGTGCATCAACACTGACTTACCTCCCGACAGCGTCTGAGCCGAGTTTTTCCCAGGTTTCGGTGCTGATGAAAGTGTCCGGCAAATTGGCTGGAGTCATGAAAATAAAGTGTTTTTCTTCTCAAAACAATATGTGTTCAAAATAGTGAGACATTTGCGTCACAAAACCACTGTCCATGAAAAAGTCAGACCTCATAATCGCTTGGTCTTATTTTCTCTCCGGTCGTATCACTGCGCTGCCTCCAGGTGAAGCCGCGCACAAATCCAACACTTTTTTCAGTAATTCGGCAGTGTTTACCTGCTCAGACCGATGAACACTTCGACATGATAGAGCTAACGTGAGAGCTACAGTGAAGAATATATATAAAAATGGTGCGGACTTGTGATTCTCAGGCTGGAACAACAAAACTCCAGGTTCTTCAGCTTGTCCCTCTGTCCCTCCTCTCTCTCTCTGCTGTTCTGACTCCATCTGGTGAATTTGGGCATCAGTACATTCGGGTACATAAAGATCTCCCCTTGGCTCTGAGCTAAAGGCATGGTCACATTTTCACATGGTCACATTTTTATAGCACTTTTCTACCTTCAAGGCACTAAAAGCGCTTTACAACAAGGAACCACTCACACATTCACACACCAGTGTACGCAGACACTGGGGGCGAGGTGGGTTAAGTGTCTTGCCCAAGGACACAACAACAGCATTCACCTGTGGGAGCTGGAATCACACCAGCGACCTGTGGGTCAGTGTATCTGACTGCTCACCAATGATGTTTATGTCGAGAGCAGGAAGGCCATGTCTTCATTGTCGGTGTCGTAGTCACACATGTTGTCGTGAACTTTACAAGCAGGAAACAGTGAAACAAGCGCAGCGCCACCTGGAGGCAGCGCAGTGATACGACCGGAGAGAAAATAGTACCAAGAGATTATGAGGTCTGACTTTTTCACAGTTTACGTTTTGTGACACAAATGTGTCACTCTTTTGAACACATATTGTTCTGAGAAGAAAAACACTTTATTTGCATGACTCCAGCCAACTTGCCCGACACATTCATCAGCACCAAAACCAGGGAAGAACTCATCTCACTGGACACTGTCGGCAGGTAAGTCAGTGTTGATGCACGACTCTGCTGACGGGGACGTACAGATTCATGTCAAAAAACCCAAACTATCCCTTTAAGGAAAGAAATACAATCACATTCCACTGTGTAAATAAAGAGTGCTTTTAATTATCACTATGTTATTAGAATCAGTATTCAGTATATTGCATGCATAATCCTTTAGTAATGACGTGATGACCTGGTGCTTTCTGAATACGTGAATGAGCATCCCATTGATGTAGTTTATGACCAGCCCCAAAGCCACAACAATCACATTCTTGGCCACTGCGATGGGGTACGGGTCTCGGTAGATCAGTGAAATATTCTGTTCTGGACTAGACAAATTCATCATGGAGCTCTGAAAGGACAAAACATGAAAATGAAAACTATGGAATAGGGTTGTCATAAGTGTTGAAAATCACATACACGTTGATATTAAAACTAGTATCGAAACGAGATAAAACATTTTGTACAAACAAGTATCAGGACTCAATAGTTCTCATAACCAGGACAAAAACTGTTTTAGAATAATCTTAAACTTTATCAGAACTAATTTAACATAGGCCTGTAAGAATAATTCACATCAAAACAAAATTACAATTAGTAAATCGCAAAGAATTTTTAAAAAGTGCCATCATTTCCTCCACAGACAACAAAATATCCTGTTTTATTCTGCATAAAAATTGCTTACCCTGTAGTTTAAATCTGCACAAACATGTTCTGAAACGTGATTCTTGTGTTAGTCTGTCAATTCATATTTCTTTTTGTCACAAAGGCATGTTCAGAGTGTGAACTTTGAGCAGAAGCCTGTCTAAATTAAGTATTTCTTTACACTTCTGTGGAATATATACTACACCAGTCTGCAAAAGTGGTATTAGCGATTAACTAAGGAGGTACCAGCAACTGTAAATTCTTTTGTGGATATGTCTAAATGACCAAAGTTATGTTAATATAGCTTAAAGATATGAAAATTTACATTGTTGTTTACATATTTCATAGTATCTAGTATCAAAATTAAATTAGCCTACGCATAAATAGCACAAAAAATGACTTTTCCTGAGTAGTTTCAGAATAGACTTTATATCAAAACAAGCATCAGAGCATCAAAATTAAAGACAAAATGATTATATTTCATTCAGGTGTATAGTTTTCCAGATCTGCAGGTCTCTTTGGTCATTTCCGTATATCGTACTATAACTATTCTTTAGTTACAATACGGGTTCGTACACATTATTTTGACACATATATACATACAATTTCAGAAAAAAGACAAAGGTTTTGTAAATGTACCTGATGAAACTCTTTGTTATTAAAGTTAAATAGTAAAGTGTAGATGTTAATACTCACCGTGTACCTTCTGCTGCACTAGAATCTCAGCCATTTCTTCTGGACTTTTATAGAGAGAAGAGAAAAGAGAAAAACAACTAAAAATACTCAAGAGTGAAAGTCACCAGGGGCAGGGGCTGATGTCAGTGGGAATGCTGTCAAAGCAATTGGAAATATTTTAAAAAGATATGAATAATGTTTATGTCTTTGTGGGTAATAATGACTTATGTTGTTAATGTTTGGATTAATGTCTGTCTGTACAGTTTGTAGGTTACAGTCAGTGGCGGCTGGTGGTATAATTTTCCATCACTCATTTATTTACGCATTTACCTGTTAACACTATAACACCGTTTACCTGTGAGGCTCCGTCCTCAGATTTTCCCCAAACTAACAAAAACAAGCCTCTTACCTTCTCCAGGACTGATGCAGAGTGTGTCCTCTACCTGCTGTCCTGTTGGTTCTGTCTCCAATATGACTGGTTCTAAAACTCGTCTTAATACCTCTTCCCACTTCAATCTGAAAGTTACACCAGCCCATACCAGCACCAGGGCACCGGGTGGACTTAAGCCAGGGGTGTCCAAACTTTTTTCATCAAGGGCCACAGTTTAGAACACAGACCAGTGTGAGGGCCGATCGAGGGTCACAGACTGATGGTCCAAACAGTGAGTAATTCAAATCTGTGCATTTATAACAGGTTTGAATGACCCTCCAGACGTTTGTTCAGGCTTAGACCCTCAAAAGAACACACTACATTTGCTTGATCAAGGTAAATTTCAAAAACATACAGTAAAAAGTACTACTGTGGGAGCATGGGTCACTTCATCTGGAAGCCTGAGGGCCAAAACAATTCGTGATTTGACCCAATACCGATACTTGGCCTTGGTATACTTGCTGATACCAGTACCAGTTCGATACCAATTTTGGAATATACAAAAGCATAATATAAATCTTCTCAAAATGCATTTTTTAAAGAAAATCTGCAAGAATAAACAAGATTTTGAGGACTTAAGAATTAGTGAAATGTTTAATGTGCTTCATGATTAGTAGTGCTAATTTAAGCACTTTTACTTTTTTACTTTGTCCACAGAGTGTGAATAAAATCCGAGGATGATAAAACCATCCTCGGAGCATGTGGCTAATTATGCATAGTAAACCACGTTCAAGTTGTTGCTGTTGTGGCTGCACTCTCCATAGATGTAGTTATTCTAAGTTCAGCGTCCACACCAAAGGTTAAATGAAGGTATCAAAGAACTAAAACAAATGTCTATTCTGTTATTATCAGTGTGTTTTAAGCGGTAGCAGTAGCTTTAGCCACAGACGTCAACAGTGGCAGAGCAGCATCTTTGGGAAAATACGGTGTAACCCAGGTGGGAAATGCTGGTTTTGTTTTGCCTGCCTTGCCCTTTGTGTTTTTCGCATTTCTGGTCACCTTGTTCCCGCTGCGGTGACGTCATTTAATCACGTGGGGCGATCGGCCAATCACGGTCCTTTTCGTGACGTCACGGCATCATGTGATACGGCGCGGCCAATCGTGTACATTCATTATGGTGCTGTGATTCAGTAGTGTTAAACGCGGTGGGGAAGCAAGCGGAGTGACGAGGCGCAGGTCTGTTTCAGCTATCTTTTGTCATTTAATTGTGTAATTCCCTTTATCCGGTCCAGAAGCCAAACGTGATTGTGGGTGTAGCATGTGTTATTGGCGGAATTAGGCGAGTCAATGCATTGTTATGCTAATATAGCCGCCGCCATTCATTATCATGGGCGCGGTTATCTCACCTGTGCAGTAAACTTTATGCCTGGTTTAGTCAAAACCAAACTGTTTTGAATAACAATGAATAAGCTAACAAGCTAGCATAGCTAATGTTTTCGCACCTTATGTAATTGTGAATATTTGTTTATATTGATTGATAAATTGTATTGAATGTAAGTGTAGTGCAATTGGTGCTATATTTTATGACGTGTGCACACTGACAATGATAGGACATTAGCTTACTGGTTATGGGGTTAATGTTAATATTGGACCTTTGGCCCTGTTATCCAGGCCAGGTCCAGGATGGCGAGCTAGAACCCGGAAAACTGAATCTACAGAGCTACGGAGTGTCGAAGAGCCACATCCTTCCACCGGGCTGGTAGGGGGCTCTTAGTAGCCCACTTAAAACACACACCCCACTACGCTCACCTCATCGCCCACTGAACTGTTCCAACTTCCAGTGCACTTACCGTCCCCTGGATCCCAATGAACTGTGGGCGGGTTGGGGCTTTTGTTTTTTTTTCCCTGGGGTGCAGTCAACTATTACTGGACTCTCAATACTGCAATTACATATTGCTGGATCATGAACTTTGAAGCGCTTGTATATATTTGAATTAGAGCTGCAACTTTCGAATATTTTTGGAATCGAGTATTCTGTCGATTATATCATCGATTAATCGAGTAATCGGATAAATCACACTTTTTTGTTTTTATACAACTATATCAATAGTGTGTAACGCAACATGAAAGGCCTCTTAAAATGAGCAAGCAATTGCTGTTATTCCTCACAAAAAAGGTTTTTATTTAAAGTCAACATTTTTTTTAAACAAGTGTAAAACCTTTGGCTTATTGGCTAATAAGACAGGAGTTTTCTAAGTGACAACGTTAATCCTTTAACTAGCCTAATTAATAAGCTAAATATAGAACTAGCGAACACATAGGTGTTTGTAAACGTCGGCAAAATATTTCCTTTCTCTGATATTGGAATTATTGATGCCAGCGGTTCTACATTAAATCAGATTTTTGGTAAAAGTAGAACAACGAACTAGACGTTTCTGATATGGGAAACACCGAGTGTGTGCGTGTGTCTGTGTATACGTGAGGAAGGGAGCGATTTGAGAGATCATTTGCTCTCTTGCTGCTCATTATGCCTCGTTACTATCGACTCATAACACAGGTTACAAATAATTACAAATACTGTACATTCTAATAGGCGTTACTTTTCATTTCAGTGAGCAATCGTAAAAGTATATTACCTCGTAGATTCTCCGACTCCGCTTAGAGAAGTACAGTTCACATGAGGATGCTTTCGCTTTAAGTGCTGCAGCATTGAAGACGTACTGTTGTGGTACATCAGGTTGGCTTTGCCAGTGCACACTGGCACCGGCCACATCATTATCTGCCATTTCCACACCGTGGAATAAATCGCGCCGCTTCAAATCTTTGACATGTACGTCATTGATAACTGTCCGTGTGAAACAGTGATCCCAGACTGGCGCAGCAGTCTACAAAGGAGGAGCGATACGATAGCAGAGACATTTTAAATAAATTGACTTTGGTGACATGAATTAAACGAAGCCTCGAGGCAAAGAATTTGCCCCGAATATTTTTTGTAATCGAATTATCCGAGTTACTCGAGTAATCGTTTCAGCCCTAATTTGAATGGCCATTCACCTTGTTTTTGTTTACACTGTTGGGTTACATGTCTGTCACTGTAAATAATTCCACAATATATGGTGCCAAACCAAAGCCATCTCCTGCCACTCCCTCCTTGAGCCGAACCTTAGTCTTCTGGTCGCTAGTCCATTACAATATTATACATTCCATTATTTGTACATTGCTCACGAACTGTCCATTTAGGGTACTTTTCTGTGACGCAGTTGCTACAACAGTGTCGTATCAGATCGGTGATTTGGTCTGAGTACTCACCGATACCAATGTCTGTAAAATGTGCAGTATCAGAGCAGCTGAAACAGACTATATACTATGTAAAATGTGCAGAAGGTAGCAATTTGTGCATTTGTGGACATGGAATATATTTTTGCTTTTTTCTTGATGGGATTGAACAAAAAAAAACCTTGTTCTGCTGTTGTGACATTTTGACTTAAATAGTCACCATGACGTTCCACGTTTTGTGCAAAACAAAGTTCAGTGGGAAAGATTCCAGTGTAATGAATAAATCGGAAACCAGAACTAAAAGTTATGAGTCAAATCAAGGCAAGCAGCACATGGGTTCAGGGCTCTACGCTAACTTTTTTTTTTCAAGAGCACATGTGCCCCTAAGTTAAAAATTTTAGGAGCACAGAAAAAAAAATGGGGGCACAAGTAGGTTTTCGTTTTGAACGATTATTACAGTGCAGAACTTGTGCACACCAACACTGAATCAATTTAATACAAAAAAAAATTAATTATGACTATGACTTTTCCTGCATGATCGCAATGTTTTTATAAATATATCTTCATTTTATCTGATTAATATTTAGACTTAAAATAAGCCAAACAAACTGTACTGCACTGAAACACTCTGTGGCCCTTTTTGGACCTTCACCCACAGTTTAAGAACCTCTTCTTTAAGAGAACTTCCACTGGCACTTTACACAAAAGTGCTTCAAAGTGTAAAAAGTGTGCAGGATTTTTAAACCTGTTTTTTCAAATTCCTAACTGGAGTTACATTCTCTTACTGGTTTTACAGTGGTTTTTAGCCTCTGCACATTTACTAAACCAAACTCGCATTGTGACAAACAGATTTATTTGGCATTTTCTTAGGCAAACTTCAGCCCACATATCACCTGCTCTGTGCCGTAGCTCTGCTCTGTGCGGACACGGACATAAAATTAATATTGGCGTATTTGACGATGCGGATGGACAGGTGGGATGTTTAACCTGCCCTGTGATACACACTGGTACACGAGGGTGCGCGGGCTCCAGTGCACAGGTCCCGCACACCGGTACAAGTTTATTGCCGAAGGCAGCGGCCGTAATGAAATATGACCACACTCAGTATTCAGACCTTGAATCCGTGACGAGACCGAGTCCAAATGCGCTCGAGTCCGAGACAAGACCAAGACAAAACCATTGCTTTAGCGGAGGAGGAAGTCCAGCGGCGTGGGGGTGTCTGTGAGTGGTGGAACAGGTGTGGGTCCTGCTGCGGGGCGCTCCTCGTTTAAGGGGGCGTGGGTGTGTTTTGAAGCGGAGTTTGTTCGTATCAGTGATATCGGCGCACACCCGGAGCTCATATGCTGGGGTCGTGCGCGGTCGGAGGTGATGTGCCCGGGCACGGTTCGGTTGCGCTCGCACTGGGCAAGCGTGCCGCGCTTTAGGGGCTCCAGGCTTGGGCAGGTTCCACAGTCCTAGTGTGAGTTTGCCCCTAATGTTTGACAGATTTAGAACATTTAACTCGTCACGTTACGTCTGTGCGCAGTTCTCCTTATTGTGGCTACAGAAGCACTCGCACTGGTGCGACTGTTTTGATTTCCTCGTTGAAATCTATCATAAACTGTAGATAGTGCTTTTATACCTACGCTGAGAACCATTCTCCAGAAATTAAACCGAGGGGCAACGTCTTTTTTAAACCGATACATGAAAGCCACCAGAGTACATCGGTCTCTCCCCTTTAATATCAGTAGGACTCTGGTGAGATTTCACCAACATATTGGCAACCTTTTTTGACATGAAAAGTAGTTGGGTTGCATTACTGGTACAAGTTAATAGGAACGTTTTAATCACAACGTATTGTTTGACACTATACAAGTTAAACCGAAGTTGCTTGGTGTTAGCTAGTTAGCACATATTAGCCGCGATTGCATTGGAACAATATGTTTCAAAGCCAATATTAGCTAGTCCAGTTAACCACTTGCCACCCACCTGCCCACCTGCGGGCGATATCACAACATTAAAAAGTCAAGCCAGATATTCACCGTACTTATTTTTCCGGCCGTGGCTATTGTTACGTGACCGTAATGAACTGCCGGAAGGATATTCTTACGTGACTTCCGCTCGGGCATTATTTTCACTGAGTCTGCTGCTAAATTTTATTTTTATACTGGTAATATATTCTTTTTTCTGAGTTGTGGGAAGGACTCCATTGGCATATTGTTAAAAGGTCATGAGTGTTTTATTAAAAATGCCAAAAATGAAATGTTTTGTTTCCTTCTTTTTATCCGATTAATAATCGATTAGTTGAAAAAATAATCGCCAGATTATTCGATTATGAAAATAATCGTTAGTTGCAGCCCTACTATTTACTACACCACACCAACACTTTTACTGGACTGAGGACACTGCAGACTGTGACTGAATGTGAATTTATTATTACGCACAAAACTTTGACTTCGCCCCATACCGCACCTATGAAAAACGAGGCTTTATTTTCAAGTAACACAATAAACACGTTGTTACACACTGAAAAACGTATTTTTCATTCTCAGTATATGGACAGGCCTCATGTGAAAGTTCAGAACCTCCAGAATTCCCTCCCTGAGCTGCAGAGGCTGCATTAGCACTGACTCATGACTGTCTGCAGGTGCTGGGGTTTAGGCAGTGACCATTCAGATCAGAGAGAAGCACATTAGGTTTAAACCAGCTGGATTTCAGCAGTGAAATTGGCAAATGAGAGACTTTCTGATTGGATAATTGCTGTATCAGCATTACAAGTTGTTTTCAGTATAAGCTATATTTGATTTGAACATTTTTAGGGCTGCAGCTAATAATGCTAATGGATTTATTTATTTTTCTTAATTGATGAATTAACTCTGTGAAAGTCCTGTGAATATGGGAACTAATATTTGACATAAAGTTAACGTGGTTGTACCTGAGGCCGTATACATGTCACTCAGGCAGTTACTAATAACCCTTTTTCGCCTTTTCCACAGCTTTATGCAGACTTATAACTGGCAGATAATGGTTACTCAGTTACAACATTTCAAGATGATTATTTCTATAACCATTTAGTTGCAGTTTACCCAATTAGTGGTCCAATATGTATTGGTAGCACAATGCAAACTATTTTAAAGACGATCTTAAGCATAGGTAAGTGTGGTAAGTGGCTCACTGTGACTAACCAAATTGTTTGCCTCTGAAGCAATACTATTGTACTGAAACACAAAGGTATGCATCTTGTGTTGTAAGTACGTACAAACACTGCATAAATATCCATAGAGTGTGTTCAATTTAAATATGAATTATTAACATTTTACTGAGGTACTAGTTGATGAAATTTTTTTTTTTAAAGAACAGCTTTTAAAAGATTAAATTAAATTAAAAGAACAGCAAAAATTTGTACCTCGTGAATAAGAACGGCATTGATGAAGTTGATGCAGATGGAGATTATGTTGAAGTTCTTGATCAGAGCTTTAGCGAAGGAGTCTCTGGTCCTCCCTTCTAAAGTCGTATTCATACCTACATAACTGTAACATGTTCAGCAGCTCTTATGGAGAGGACATCGATGGCCTGACCCACTGCATCACAGACTATATCAACTTCTGCGTGGAGAGCACTGTGCCAACACGGAGGGTATGGTGCTTCTCCAATAACCACCCCTGGGTCACTCCTGAGCTTAAAGCCCTCCTGAACCAGAAGAAGAGGGCTTTCAACTCCGGAGATAGAGAGGAGCAGAGAAGGGTCCAGCGGGAGCTCCAGAGGAGAATACGGCAGGCCAAGAAGGACCATGGGAAGAAGATGGAGGAGAAGCTGGCCCAGAACAATGTGAGGGATGTGTGGAGAGGACTGAAGACCATCTCCGGACTTGGACAGAGTGCCAGAGGGGCAGCTGATGGAGACCAGCGCTGGGCTGATGAATTAAATCTGTACTTCAACAGGTTTGATTCACACCCCACCCCCCCTGCCCCTCTTCCAGCTCCCCCCTCTTCACACCTCTCCAGGCCAGTGGACACTTGCCCCCTCCCCGGACTGACTTCATCTTCTGGCCCCCGCTCCCCCACACACTTCAAACGGACTGATCTCAGCACCAGCTCCCCTCTGCCCCCCACACTCCACACCAGGCCCTCCCTCACTCCCCCCTCTCCATCACACCGGACCAGGTGAGGAGAGAGCTGAGGCGACTGAAACAGAGGAAATCTGCTGGACCAGATGGAATCTGCCCCAGGCTGCTGAGGACCTGTGCAGACCAGCTCTGTGAGGTCCTCTGCCACATCTTCAACCTGAGCCTCAGCCTGGAGAAGGTTCCTGTCCTGTGGAAGACCTCCTGTGTGGTTCCAGTTCCAAAGACGCCACACGCCAGGGAACGAGCCCACTACAGACCAGTCGCCTTGACCTCCCACCTGATGAAGACCCTGGAGAGACTGATCCTCAGCCACCTCCGCTCCGTGGTGAGCCCCACCCTGGACCTGCTGCAGTTTGCCTATCGGCCCAACATCGGGGTAGAGGACGCCGTCATCTACCTGCTGCAGCGGGCGCTCACCCACCTGGAGACCGCCGGGAGCGCTGTGAGAGTCATGTTCTTTGACTTCTCCAGTGCCTTCAACACCATCAGGCCAGCGCTGCTGAGGGGGAAGCTGGACGACACCGGAGTGGACGAAAACCTGGCTGCCTGGACCATGGACTACCTGACTGACCGACCGCAGTATGCGCGGCTGCGAGTCTGAGGTGGTGGTCTGCAGCACGGGGGCCCCAGGGAACTGTCCTCTCCCCCTTCCTCTTCACCATATACACCTCGGACTTCACCTACAACACAGACACCTGTCATCTCCAGAAGTTCTCGGACGACTCAGCCATTGTTGGCTGTGTGTCTGAGGGGAACGAGCTGGAGTACCACTCGGTCATCAGAGACTTTGTGGACTGGTGTGGGCGCAACCACCTGTGCCTTAACACCAGCAAGACCAAAGAGATGGTGATCGACTTCAGGAGAAGGACACCCCCTCATGCACCAGTGAACATTCAGGGGCAGGACATTGAGACTGTTGACAGCTTCAACTACCTGGGTGTTCACCTCAACAATAAACTGGACTGGTCCCATAATTCCAATGCCCTGTACAAGAAGGGCCAGAGTCGCCTCCACCTTCTGAGGAGACTGAGGTCCTTTGGCGTGTGCAGGCCCCTGCTCAGGACTTTCTATGATTCTGTGGTAGCCTCTGCTCTCCTCTACGCGGTGGTCTGCTGGGCCCCAGGCAGCACTGAACAGGACAGGAAAAGACTGAACAAGCTGGTCAGGAGGGCTGGCTCTGTCCTGGGCTGTCCCCTGGACTCTGTGGAGGAGGTGGCTGAGAGGAGAGTGTTGTCCAAACTAACATCCATCATGGACAACACCTCTCACCCCCTGCACCAGACTGTGGAGGAGCTGGGCAGCTCCTTCAGCGGCCGTCTGAGACTCCCTCAGTGCAGGAAGGAGTGCTACCGCAGATCATTCATCCCCACTGCGGTCAGACTGTACAACTCCTCTGTGCAATAATCATGTCTGTGCCACTACTGGACTGTGACAACTTGCACTGTTTTTGTACTTTCTTTATTTTATATATATAGTATTTATATTTCAATTCTCTTTGTAAATTTTGTACATATACTTATTCACTTTATATTATTATTTTTATTATTATTTCTATTTTTATTATTGTTTATCTTGATTGCATCACACTTTTTTCCCCCTTTTTTGCACTAAACTGTCCTGGAGCTACTGTGACTGTTGAATTTCTCCACTGTGAGATCAATAAAGTCTTATCTTATCTTATCTCATAAGAACACAATATAAAGTGCAAAGACCAAAAAAGCCAATACCTGTAAACAATCGCATTAAATGTTGAAAGGCTTAAAGAAAAAAAAAAAATCTACCAAACTATGAATTAAGTAAATTATTCAGATCATGGCCATAGCAATCAACAATAAAAAACATTTATGTCAGGTTATTTTTTTAATCTCTGGAATAACATAATAAAATCTTAAATAATGAGAATTAATAAACTTTAGAATTAAATAATGTAATAATATTTTACATTAATGGTTGTGAAAAACCTACCTTAATCATCAGAAAACTCAGTGTGAGATCTGACTTCACCTGAACAACTGAGTTTGTGGTTATTATAGTTTATGAACGTTTGATTATTGAAAAAAACACAGAAGAAGTCGCTCTACTGTTGTTGCAAAGCTGACGTGAACAGAAGAGAAAGTGCCTCTGAAATACACGGGATATAAAGTGTAGCCTGCAAAGGGCTGGGACTGTTGCCGTCCAAGGAATTGTCATTTATCTTAGGCAATATTTCACTTTTTCATTCAGCAATTTTGTATTGTGGAAGGTTAACTGTTACTGATGGCTCCAGTGTCATTCTTTTTTTTTCTTTTATTGAAGTTCCAAAAATGTGGCTAACAATATTTTCACAAAATATGGGGGATAAATAACGCATGTGTAAAAATAAAAGCTGCCATGCACTGTCCTGTACTGTCAGGGACTTTTTAAAGAACCATCTCCTGGCTGGTCCCAATTGTGCAGGTCTTAGAAGCAGGAAAGGAAAACTCTGAACCTTTTAACTGTTATGTCAAAAACTGGGAAATTAAATTAGTATATTTTTATGGAGCTTAGAAGGACTGGTCTTACTACAAAAATGATAATTAAACAAGGTTGAATAAAGCAAAGTACAAAATTTGATGAGGGAACAATGTTACAACAGGGTTAAGAGTTTATATGTCCATACATCCATCAATTTTCTTCTACTTATCCGGGGCCGGGTCATGGGGGCAGCAGTCTAAGCAGGGACTCCCAGACTTCCTTCCAGAGTCCTTCCAGTATGTCCTGGGTCTTCCCCGGGGCCTCCTCCCGTGGAACATGCCCGAAACACCTCCTGAGGGAGGCGTCCAGGATCAGAGGAGCAGCGACTCTACTCCGAGCACCTCCCATGTGACCGAGCTCCTCACCCTTTCTCTAAGGCAGCGCCCGGCTACTCTACGGAGGAAACTCATTTCAGCCGCTTGTATCTCGATCTCGTCCTTTTGGTCACTACCCAGAGCTCATGAGCATAGGTGAGCGGAGGAGTTTATATGTGAGCGTAATATTTACCGATGAGCCTATTATTATAAGTTACTGTTTGCATTTGCCACTATTAGTTTACCTGTATACTTCTATCATAGCAGCTATTTCTTTACCTTGTTGGCTCTGCACTCTAGAATAAACTCAATAAAAATTCAGTTTGTATTAATTGCATCTCACAGTTCATATTCACATCTCTGGTTTTATGGTAATGATGATAAACCTCCATTTAACACTTATCAGAACATCATCAGTTAACGTTGCCACTGCAAGGACCTTTCCCCCTTTTCTGAGGTGAAAACCATCCTCATATGTTCCCTGAAGCTGTTGTGTAAATATAAATAGTCTATCTTTTGTGATGTTAAGACATGTTCCAAGTTTTGTGGAAAATCTTTCACATAGCCTCTATATTTGATTTATTACAACACACTGTGCAGATACAGAGTGCACATTAGTAAAGCAGTTTCAGTAAACCACTCATTCAATAGTAAAGTATAGAAGTATAAAAGAAGGAGTGAGAACACAGTTTACTCTAGAATAATACAGAACGAACAAATTCATACAAATTTGCTCATGCTCAAATTTCAGACTTTAGGACCAAAAGCAGTTCGCTCAAACAAACACATAGACACAGAGAAATGTTACTGGCTCAGTTCACAATAGATTTCAGTAAACATTCTTGTCAATATATTTACACACATTACATATTTTAAGAAAAATCTCAACTCATGGAGTCCATGCTTTGGCATTGTTTGTGTGAATGTGTTTTAGTTTTTTGCTGTTAAACTGTAATGATGCTCAATGGTAGACATAAAGGACATATTATGCAATACTTTTTGAACTTTATGTTGAAGATGTCTTGCTCTGGGGCTCAGAATATTTACAAATACAAATAGTGCCTAATTAGGTGTCCTGTAATCCTCCCTGTTGAAAAATATGTGAATGTCACTCATAATCCAAAGCTGTGGTGACAGCAGTTTTTATGAGGAAGCATTTCTGTAAGCAGTACCTAGATGGAAATTGGCTTTAGTAGCATTTTTTGGATTTTTGGAGGAAACCGAAGCACCAAAAGAGAGCCCACATGATCTGGGATTTAAAGGGGAACTCCGGCACGTTTGAAGCTAAAGTCCATTGCTAGAGGTGGTCGAATTCTGTCCGAAGCCAAAAAACGGCACAGATCAGTGTTTCCTCGGCGGAGATCTCACTGTGGCAGTGAGTCTGTCAAGGCAACAAACTAGTGTAGTGTTGGGGGCAAGTTCTGAACTTCCTCGTAAAACACCAATTTGCTTCACACTGAAGAAGCTTAACACCACTTTAACCCATCTTACAACAGCCACGAGTCTAACAAACAAATCGCTCTGCCTGATTCACTCATTAGTGTCTGGAAACGTTAGAAAACAACTTTATAAGCAGCCTCCCATTTATTTATGAGTGAATTCTACTTTTTGAAAACACAAAAAAAAAATACATTCCCAAACCAGTTTCCTTCAACAACTTTCAGTTTCTCTTCTTCACCATCAGTAGTCGATCCTCACTTGTTGCTTCTGGCAGCTCGAGCCTCTCGCCGCCACTGGAGTCGACAATTGAGTCTTTTGCGCAGTGGGAATACAACAGAGGGAAGTGTAAGGTGCTTATAAAGTTGTTTTCTAACGTTTCCAGATACTAATGAGTGAACCAGGCAGAGCGTTTTGTTTGTTAGACTCGTGGCTGTTGTCAGATGGGTTGAAGTTGTGTTAAGCTTCTTCAGTGTGAAGCAAATTGGCGTTTTACGTGAAAGTTAAGAACTTGCCCCCATCACTACACTAGTTTGTTGCCTTGACAGACTCACTGCCATAGTGAGATCTCCACCGAGGAAACACTGATCTGTGCCATTTTTTTGGCTTCTGACAGAATTCGACCACCTCTAGCAACGGACTTTACCTTCAAACGTGCCGGAGTTCACCTTTAAATTTTGAACTCTCGTATCCTTTACCACTGTTCAGATTTAACTTTGCACAGTAGATGCTGTCGTAGATACTTCCTAAACATTTTGTCTCTCACACCATAAATGATCGGACTTATAGATCGAGGAAGAATTTGTACAACGATATAACACGCAAACAGGGAATCGGCATAATTTTTGGGAAACCACTCTTTCAATGCTATCTTCAGGTAATGTTCGGCGTAGGTGGCCATGCACAGCAGAACCTGAAAACCATGCAAGATAATTGTATTTCTAGCTTTTCTGGCATCTTTGGTTGCAGTTTTCGCTGTGAATAGAATTTTTAAATAAGTGTAAATAATTATCAGCCAAACTAACACTAAATATAACGTGTAGGTGACTTGTCTTTTTTCCAGCAGAAGTGGATTCGGAAAAGCAAGTTCACGGAGGCAAAAAAGTTCCGTTTGGAAAAACTCAACAGGCATCGTGGCCAGTGTTATGAACAAATCAGGAAGTACTGAGATTAAGCTCGTTAACCAAATGAGCCCTATCAGAATCTGAGTTCGTCTGACCGTGCAGATCTGAGTGTGTCGCAGGGGCATGCAGATGGCGATGTAGCTCTCGACAGCCATGCAGGCCACGTTGAGAGGCGTGTTCTCGATAGTTAAGAGGGCCATGAGGATGAAGACGCAGCAGACGGACGTGTTGACGTTGTACATGATGTAGCCGAGGAGGAAGAGCACGAGTGTCACCGTGACCTGGATCATGTCGTTGACGACCAGGTGGCAGAACAGGATGTAGCGAGGGTTGGTGTAGAAAATCTGGAAAACAACGTGCGCTGTAATTAGGGATGTGTGATACTACAGTGTTTGATATTTGATTCAAACACGTTTACCTCATATGTGACAGGTCATGTTGATGAAATTTAAAATAGTTTACTCTGTTGCCTCACACCACTGTATCAATGTAGCTGCTATAGGCGAGTTTCAGCTGATGTCGCTGAGCAGACTGTTATTAAATGCACGCGTTGCATAATGGGAAATATTAAGGCCGGTGGCAAAAAAACACAAACACAGTGCGTGAGTTTGCGGTTTCTCAGTTTATCAGCAATAATGGTGAAGTCCTGTTGCATTATCAGATGCACAAATAGAAGGAAGGAAGGAAGGAAGAAGGAAAAGGTCTTTTCTGTATTATGAGTGAAAAGAACCGCCAATGTAGGATTAAACAGCTTTCAGACATCTTCAGATCAAATATTGACGATCCGAGCTAACTGTAGAACCCAACAAGAACACGTATAATGTTGGGCCCATTTCTTGACAGGTTTGTGTATTTCTTTAAAATTCATGATTTTATGACTTGATGATTTTGCTGTGAACGGCCCAGGACAGGGGTTGGTGACCTTAAATACTCAAAGAGCCGTTTGGAGTGTCTCCCAAAGAAAAGACCCAGAGCCGCAAAACCCTAAAATGAGGTGAACACTGCATATGATTTTTTTTTTACCTCTACACTCTGTATAAAAGACTATAGTGTAGTGCTGCCGCGATTATTCGACGTTGTCGACGTAATCGAATGTGAAAATGAGTCGAATACAATTTTTTTGGTCGAATATTCGCCTTTATTTATTTTTGGTCTCAAACGGCTCGTCCAGAGACCTTTTGCTTGCCTGAGATCAGGTATTTCCCCTCCACACCACTAGTCGTACTACACTCGAGGCGGACACCGGCGCGGCTAACAGCGGCTACATCCAAGGCGGACACCGGCGCGGCTAACAGCGGCTACACCCGAGGCGGACACTGGTGCCGCGGGCAGCGGCTGCGCCCGAGGCGGACACCGGCGCGGCGGGCAGCGGCTGCGCCCGAGGCGGACACCGGCGCGGCTAACAGCGGCTACACCCGAGGCGCGGGAGCACGCCCACGATGCATGAGGTATTGAGAATACCGTTGCAATTTGCTGCTCGTGCATACTCGTTAAATTGTGTGTGCATATCGTTGTTCAACATTGTCGAATGAGCACACACAACAGACATAACAGCAATAACCTTTGCAACTCGCACGCACAGCACACACAAGATAACCTCCCGGGAAAATCTAACACACACACTTGTGTGTGTTAGAACCGCTTGTTTTTGTTTTTTTAATTAGTCGTTTAGATTAGTCGACTAATCGAAAAATTAGTCGAGAGATTAATCATTAGAAAATTAGTCGTTAGTGGCAGCACTACTATAGTGTGTTGCATTTATGAAACCCAAAGCTGCATTAAACACATTATTACTAAATGTCTATTTGAGTCCTGCTCGTAGGAAATAAGCTTAAATTATCCATCCACAACGAACAACAAAATCAACCCCTGGCCCAGGAGTTTCTACCAAGTAACTGTGGATATCGTAGTGGATGTTCGGACACGTAGTTGGAGATTCAGAGCAGAAATTTGCTTTTGTTCACACTTTGTCTGGGCTGAAAAGGGTGATTTGGCGCCTTTGATGCTCATGACCAATTTCTGGTCAAATCGTCTTCCGTCCTCTGCAGTTAAAGTGGATAAATAACAGGGATCGGTGCCTTTTCGTGCTTTCTTGCTACGTTGTTGTCGCCGGCCAAAATATTTCCCAGCATGCAGCGCGGGCTTTTGTCAACAATGAAACTCGCCTATACCCAAGCAACTATCTCATTCACTTTGGCCCTTGTGTCACCTGTGTGAAGTCGGCCCCGCATCAAAACCCAAACCTACACAAAAACTGTCAATCGTTTGTGCTTTGTTTGTGCTGCAAAAAGTTTCGTTTGCACTATTTTGGTTCTTAAGATATTTGCAGTTTTATTTGTCGGCCAGTGATGTTGTCCAGCCCCTCAAAATGTGAAACAGCCTCAAAACAGTAGAAAATTATAGAAAATGTTTGTATTTCGTTTGTGCTGTGACAGTTTTCATTTGTGTGAGTTTATTTCTAAAATTATTCATTATTATTTTTGCGGAAATTATATAATGTAATTTCTGCTCAGCTCATGGCACCAAACTCTGCAAAACTAGTGTCAATAAACGATCTGAGGCTGTGGAAAAGTCTGTATTATTATATAAAAAATGAATCAAAAGAAAATTACTAAAGACGGTTACAGACTTTTCCACAGCCTCAGATCGTTTATCTTCTTTAAAAACACTTATTCCACTGGCAGATCATTTTACTTGTCAAGTTGAATCTACTAAAATAAGTAAAATGTTCTTAATTTAAGTAATTTTAACTTACCTAGATATTGTTTTTTTTTCCAGTCCATCTTAAACACATCATAATTTGTGTTTACTTACTTATTTTAGGTTTTTTCATGAAGGACTGGTGGATTAAATGCTCACAATGACTAAATAGCACATGTTTTAATCACATATCCACTTTTTATCACAGTTCTGGTAATTCACAAACTTACTTATGTCATATAGCTTAACCTTACGTTTCCTGTTTGTTTTGTATTACAACATATTAATGCCATAAATGCCCGGCACCGATAATAAACACAATATAACTGAAAAGACGAGGCTGCATTGCTTCGACATGCGGAGGAAACGCGACGGTACCTGGTGTTTCCTGAAGGTCTGGATGAGGCTGGCATTGATGTAGTTGATGGAGATACTCAGCACCACCACGATGATGTTTTTCGTCACAGCTTTGACCAGCGAGTCCCTGTACACTATCACGATGGTCACATTTCCCGACGCGTTCATCGCCCACACACCAGAGCTGAGAAGATACAGGCAGAGTGAATTCTGGGTTAGTTTTAGGACTTGCAATCATAATATTTGTCTTAGTACAGTGAAAATATTCGATGTTTTTGATTAAATATGCATGTGATGATACAAGGAATACACTGGAGTACATTTTAGAAGGCTTAGTGCAGCTATTGCAGGAAGAAATAAACTTTACACATCTAAACTGTATTATATTTGTACCACCTCGATAATCCTAAATCTACTAAAATCTCTAAACATGATTAATGTAGTTTTTGGGCTGCAAGATAAATCACAATCAAATGAGTGAACACTAAATACAACAGTAAACACCGGAAAAAACAATATCTAAGTAAGTTTAAATGACTTAAATTAAGAACATTTTACTTTATTTGAGTAGATTCATCTTGACAAGTGAAATCATCTGCCAGTGGAATTAGCGTTTTTTTCTTAATTCAAACAACATTTGATTTTATTTCTTATTTTAAGTGCAAAAAGTGGTTCTTTTTCTTATTTTAACTGTAGCAAGATGTATTTTCATATCTTAAGTACAAAAATCTTATTCCACTGGCAGATCATTTTACTTGTCAAGTCAAATTTACTCAAATCGTGATAAAACTTTCTTAATTCAAGTAATTTTAGCTAGATTTAGTTTTTTGCAGTGAATACAATCAATCATTTAAATACTGTCCCACTTTAACTGTGTTTTAATCGTACTTGGGCAATGCAAGTTTATTTCTACCGCACAATTCATACTCAAAGTAATTCAAAGTGCTTTACAGAATATGAAATACATTAAAATCACAATAGAAACAAATCAAAACAGAAATAATCAGCATAACATTTTAAAATAGACTTGGGACATTAAATTAGAGAGACGAGAAGAGTGCGGAATGAAAAATGAAAACTTAATGTGTTCATGTTGTTGTAAGGCGACCTTGAGTGTCCAGAAAGGCGCCTAATAAATAAAATGTATTATTATTATTGCAAAGACTAAATTACCTTTGCAATGTGTTTCCTAATATGCACATTCACAGAGTTTTGTGTTTAAACAGACTCAAATCTAAACACACATTTCAATAGTTTAATTATGTCTCTTTCCTCTTAAAAAAACACTTTTAAATAACTGCAGAAAACTCACACATGCAGGCTCGAGCTGTTGGCTGATGGAAGTTTGTCTCCTTTTGTGGGTTTATGTGTTTGTTTTATAGTCACAGATGCATCCTAGAGCTTTGGAAATGTGACAGGAGCAAATTCTACGTAATTTATCACCCAAACAAGCCTAAACAAAGCACATAATATAATAATAATAAAAATTATATATATATATATATATATATATTCTAATAACCAAAACCCATTACACAGCATATTCCAGAAACATTCCTATGGCCCCTGTAGCTCGATACTCACTCGTTCGTCTCTCTGGACCCTGTGGTGTTGGTGACAAAGGGAAGAAACTCTATAAATGCTGGACATGCAAGTCACATGACCACAGCCACCAATCAGGAATAAGGCTGTAAAGATTTAAAAATGCATGAATATTTATAATAGTGCTGTCAAACGATTTATTTTTTTAAAAGCCAGATTAATCACACTTTAGCATTTGGATCAATCACGATTAATCGCAGCTAATTATTCTTCAAAAAAAGTCCAAAATATTTTGACAAAACTGCAATTTATTATCAAAAAGTTACATTATTAACATTTTTCTATCGCTGGTAGTTTTGTTGCCGCTGTTTGTCGTGCTCGGTTTGTTGTTGGTATGAGTAGTGTCGTTGCTGCCGCTGAATCAAACCCGTGTTTTGCTTTAAGATGGTGTTTTAAACTTGTGCTTCTGTGGAAAGAGAGTTCATCACTGCAACATCTGCAAACTACTTTAGTTTATCTAAAGTCCCGTGGGGCAGTTTTTGGAAGAGAAATTTGCCCTGAGCACCAGTCAGTCTCATCTGTCGTCTTCACATCCGCGTATGGACCTGATCACTGACCTAATAACCTGCACTGCCTTTCAGGTCACCATCGCGCTTTCTATAGAGGAGCTTGTGAGTTCAAAATAAATGGTGTGATTAATCTACGATAAAAAAAAAACATTAGTGCGATATAGTGCTCTCAGTTTACACAGGGTTCTTACAGTGTCCTAAAAAGTCTTAAAAGCATTGAGCATTTATGAATTTGGAAATAATACCTTTAATGGCTTGTCAAAGCCTGATCCCGTCAGATCTCAGAAGCTCAGCAGGGCCGGGCCTGGGTAGTACTTGGATGGGAGACCGCTGGGAATTCCAGGTGCCACAGGATGGCGCCAGTGGCAAAAACTGTTGTTGTGTCCTCAGGCAAGACACTTCACCCACATTGCCTAATATGAAAGTGGTGTGTGCATGGCAGAACTCCCTTGAAAAAGAGATTAGTAATCTCAATGGGACTTTCCTGGGTAAATAAAGGTTAATAAAAGACATGAAAAAGTCTTGAATTTTTATAACTGGGTCTAAAAAATTTGTGCAGTACATAACTTCTCCGTATCACATTTCTTCTCAAAAGTTTAATTTGTCAACCACCGTTATTTGGTTAAATAACGTCGCCTAAATAAAGAGCAGCAGAAACAATAATTGAGAACGTGATGCAGCCGAGGGTCAAAATCCTCTGAATGAACACGCATGAACTTCAATGACGTGTTCGGAGGATTTTGATCTTCGCACTACAGAACCACAAGAAGCAAACTGAGCAGAAGCGCGTACAAAGACAAGCTCAGCAGAACACGGAGTCTAATTAGAGCCCTTAGTGTTGTTTTTTAACGTTGGTTTTACGTTATCGAGCGACACATTTCATTGCTGGAGTTATGGGGAAGAGTCTTTACCCCCCAGATTCATTTGTTTGAGAAAAAAACACAAATTCGAGTTTAGTTTTTCTTTGCTGGTACCTCTGTGAAGTGGGCCGTGAAATAGATAGTAAGTCCTAAAAATACCTGAATTTAACTTGAAGGGCAAGGACTCCCCACCTACCTGGAGAGGGCAATCCACCTTTTTTCCGGTTGAGAACCATTTCATCTGCTTCACACTCAGCTGCAAACCACCCCTATGCATGTTGTAATGTCCTGGCCTGATGAAGCCAACAGGACGACATTATCCGCAAAGAGCAAAGATGAGATCCTGTGGTCCCCGAACCGGACCTCCTCTGGCCCCTGGCTGCGCCTAGTAATTCTGTCCATAAATAAAATGAACAGAACCAGTGACCAAGGGTAGCCCTGGAGGAGTCCAACATGCGCTGGGAACAGGTCTGACTTACTGCTGGCAATGCGGAAACAGCGGTTATATAGAGGCTGGACAACCCTTAGCAAAGGACCTGGGACCCCATAATCCCAGAGCACCCCCCACAGGACACCACGGGGGACATGGTCAAATGCCTTCTCCAGCTCCACAAAGCACATATGGACTAGTTTGGCAAACTCACGTAAACCCTCTAGCACCTGATGGGGGGTGTAGAACTGGACCAGTGTTCCACAGCTGGGATGACCCCACACTGCTCCGCCTGCAGAGGTTGGCGTCGGAGCAGTGTTCAAGTATAGACCAAAAGCTTCATCCCTGATGGGGCGATGATTTTGGGAATAGAGAGCTCCTCGTAGTGAACCTGGCATGAGAGTGGTGGCATTGGCTGGAAGGAATGGAGCGATCTTTCATAGTATGGATTGATAACAAGAACTTGGCATACATTTGTAAGGCAAAGAGGCAAAATTCAAAACAAGCTCGCTGGATGTTATTTTTTGTATGTTTTAAATTCCACTTTAACCTGGATCCAAGATTCAGAAACCTGATGCGGTCTCTTGACTGTACATTGATGAGACACCATCTTCACCTGAAATTATTCTTCCCGTGTCCTGTGTGATGGGTTCTTTGGCAGTCAGATTAAGCCCAGATCAGGGATTTTCTAAAAAGCTCCATGTTTCTAGAGACATTTGCTCATAGGTTTTAAAGTGGAGAGAGAGAGGGAGACAGAGAGAAAAATACTTCATTGATACTGAGGGAGATTCAAGTTTTATTGCAGTTTGCTGCAATAAAACTTGAATCTCCCTCAGTATCAATATTTACACTGCACTTCTCAGTCGCCTTTGTGTCTCAGTTAAAGGGCTCAGGGCAGTTTTAAAGACAACTGTATCCTGCAGCATCAGCTCCAGAGCCGTGTGAAGACTGCTCAATGTTTTGCTGCAGTAATTCTACTCCTTCACCATTTTCATCACCATTTTGTGCACCTCTGGGAATAAAGTCACCACTGTTTTTAACTAAGGAAAATTTAAATGTATGACCAGGTTATGTTTGTAAATGAAAAGTGGTTCGCAAACAATTTACCTGGATAAATAAAGGTTAAATTAAAAAAAAAAAAAAAAATTGTCCCCCTCCTCGAACCGCCACCTTAACGTGGTGGAGGGGTTTGAGTGCCCGAATGATCCCAGGAGCTATGTTCTCGGGGGCTTTATGCCCCTGGTAGGGTCACCCAAGGCAAACAGGTCCGGTTCGGAAGACTCTTATGATGATGAATGATGATGAACATACAATGGCCAGTTACGTTGCCCGGAATGGCGACACTGGGGCCCCACCCTGGAGCCAGGCCTGGGGTGGGTGCACGCCGGCAAGCGCCTGGTGGCTGGGCCTTTCCCCACGGGGCTCGGCCGGGCCCAGCCCGAAGGAGCGACGTGGGGCCACCCTCTGGTGGGCCCACCAACCGCGAGAGGAGCCATAGGGGTCGGGTGCGGAAAGATCTGGGCGGCGGTCGAAGGCAGGGGCCTCGGCGACCGGATCTCCGGACATGGAGACCAGCTCTGGGGACATGGAATGTCACCTCGCTGGGGGGGAAGGAGCCTGAGCTTGTGCAGGAGGTTGAGCATTACTGGCTAGATATAGTCGGCCTCACCTCCACGCACAGCTTGGCTTCCGGAACCCAACTCCTTGAGAGGGGTTGGACTCTCCATTTCTCTGGCATTGGCCGCGGTGAGCGGCGGCGAGCTGGTGTGGGCTCATCGCCCCACAGCTCAGTGTTGAGCTGAGTGTTGGAGTTCACCCCGGTGAACAAGAGGGTCGCGTCCCTGCGCCTTCGGGTCGGGGACAGGTCTCTCACTGTGGTGTCGGCCTACAGGCCGAATAGCAGTGCAGAGTACCCGGCCTTCTTGGAGTCTCTGGGAGGGAAACTGAACAGTGCACCGACCGGGGACTCCGTTGTTCTACTGGGGGACTTCAACGCCCACGTGGGCAACGACAGTGACACTTGGAGAGGGGTGATTGGGAGGAATGGCCTCCCAGATCTGAACCCGAGTGGTGTTCTGTTATTGGACTTCCGTGCTAGTCACAGTTTGTCCATAACGAACACCATGTTCGAGCACAAGGGGTCCATCGGTGCACATGCCACCAGGACTCTCTAGGCCGGAGGTCGATGATCGACTTTGTTGTTGTGTCATCTGACCTCCGGCCGTGTGTCTTGGACACTCGGGTGAAGAGAGGGGCAGAGCTGTCAACTGATCACCACCTGGTGGTGAGTTGGGTCCGCTGGCGGAGGAGGAAGCCGGAAAGACCTGGCAGGCCCAAGCGTATCGTGAGGGTCTGTTGGGAACGTCTGGCGGAACCCTCTGTCGGTGCAGCCTTCAACTCACACCTCCGGGAGAAGCTCTCCCAGGGGAGGCTGGGGACATGGAGCCTGAGTGGGCTTCATTCTTGGCCTTTATTGTCGATGCAGCTGCTCGTAGCTGTGGCCATAAGGTCTGTGGTGCCTGTCGCGGTGGCAATCCCCGAACCCGGTGGTAGATACTGGAAGTAAGGGATGCCGTCAAGCTGAAAGAGTCCTACCGGGCCTTGCTGGCTTGGGGGACTCCTGAAGCAGCTGACGGGTACCGGCGGGCCAAGCGTGCTGCAGCCCGGGCGGTGGCAGAGGCAAAAACTCGGGTCTGGGAGGAGTTCGGGGAGGCCATGGAGGAGGACTATCGGATGGCCCCAAGGAAATTCTTGCAAACCGTCCGGCGCCTCAGGAGGTGTAAGCAGTTCTTCACCAGCACTGTCTACAGTGCGGGGGGAGAGCTGCTGACCTCGACTGGGGATGTTGTCGGGCAGTGGAAGGAATACTTTGGGGATCTCCTCAATCCCACCGTCACGTCCTGCGAAGAGGAGGCCGAGGCTGGGGACCCAGAGGCGGACTCATCCATCCCCCTGGCCGAAGTCACTGAGGTGGTCGGAAAGCTCCTTGGTGGCAAGGCTCCGGGGGTGGATGAGATCCGTCCTGAGTACCTTAAGTCTCTGGGTGTTGTGGGGCTGTCTTGGCTGACACGCCTCTGCAACATCGCGTGGCGGTCGGAAACAGTACCTCTGGACTGGCAGACTGTTCCAACTATAGGGGAATCACACTCCTCAGCCTCCCCGGTAAAGTCTATACCACGGTACTGGAGAGGAGAGTTCGGCCGATAGTTGAACCTCGGATTCAAGAGGAGCAGTGTGGTTTTTGGCCTCGTCGTGGAACACTGGACCAGCTCTACACCCTCCATCGGGTGCTCGAGGGTTCATGGGAGTTTGCCCAACCAGTCCACATGTGCTTTGTGGACCTGGAGAAGGCATTCGACCGTGTCTCTCGTGGTGCTCTGTGGGGGTGCTCCGGGAGTATGGGGTCCGGGGCCCTTTGCTAAGGGCTGTCCGGTCCCTGTATGACCGGAGCAGGAGCTGTGTTCGCATTGCCGGCAGTAAGTCAGACTTGTTCCCGGTGCATGTTGGAATCCGCCAGGGCTGCCCTTTGTCACCGGTTCTGTTCATTGTATTTATGGACAGAATTTCTACGCGCAGCCAGGGGCCGGAGCGGGTCCAGTTCGGGGACCACAGGATCTCATCCCTGCTTTTCGTGGATGATGTTGTCCTGTTGGCTCCATCGAGCCAGGACCTGCAGCACTGGGGCGGTTTGCAGCCGAGTGTGAAGCGGCTGGGATGAGAATCAGCTGTTCCAAATCCGTGGCCATGGTTCTCGACCGGAAAAAGGTGGATTGCCCTCTCCGGGTGGGTGGGGAGTTTTTGCCTCAAGTGGAGGAGTTCAAGTATCTTGGGGTCTTGTTCACGAGTGAAGGGAGGATGGAGCGTGAGATTAACAGGCGGATTGGTGCAGCGTCGGCAGTGATGCGGTCGCTGTATTGGACCGTTGTGGGGAAGAGGGAGCTGAGCCGAAAGGCGAAGCTCTCGATTTACCGCTCAATTTACTTTCCTACCCTCACCTATGGTCATGAGCTCTGGGTAATGAGCGAAAGAACGAGATCGCGGATACAAGAGGCCGAAATGAGTTTCCTTTGCAGAGTGGTCGGGCGCTCCCTTAGAGACAGGGTGAGGAAGTCGGTCACACGGGAGGAGCTCGGAGTAGAGTCGCTGCTCCTCCACGTCAAGAGGAGCCAGTTGAGGTGGCTCGGGCATCTGGTCCAGATGCCTCCTACCTCCCTCAGGTGTTCTGGGCATGTCCCACCGGTAGGAAGCCCCGGGGAAGACCCAGGACACGCTGGAGAGACTATGTCTCTCGGCTGGCCTGGGAACGCCTCGGGGTCCGTCCGGAGGAGCTTGGGAGCCCCTGCTTAGACTGCTGCCCCCGCAACCCGGCCCCGGATAAGCGGAAGAAGATGGATGGATGGAAAATTTGTCCTAAAAGTCGTGAGAAAACTATTAAGGGCACAGCTGTAAACACAGAAACATGCTTAATAAATACAAAAGATGACAATAATATGAACATTTTATAGTTTGACAGTTTTAGTCTGGTACAGCTTTGGATGTCCATTCTGAACAACACATGGAAATAATATGTAAAACTGACATTTATGAACTTTAAACCATGTTACAATGATGTTCCATGACCATTAGGCTACTACATGAGATCTGTTCAGTTTGTTTTCACCTGTCTCCACTGTAATAAGTTAGAGGTTTGTGGGTGTGAAACATAGTGAAGCCATCAAACCTCACGCCTCATAGATTTTTAACTGGGCTTCCAAGCGAACACATTAGACTGGCCTTCATGTGTTTTCTGAAAGTGGTGTCTTTTATGCCGTACACAATGGGGCTTAGCGCTCTCGGCAGAACCTGCACACTAATGTAAACAGTGAACTGGATATCCGAACTGCTCCTGGGGAACAATCGGATTAGCATCTCTCTCAGTGCTGGCGTGGCGTAGATCGTCATGCACATCAGCACCTGAAAACCATGTAAAATAATTGTGTTCCGAGCTTTCTTTATATCTTTACTCACCATCTTTGCGCTGCAGATAATTTTGAAGTACGTGTACACAATAACAAACCAAACAACAAACAAGTTAACTATGTAGGAGAAATCTCGTTTTTGTTCTACGATTGGACTCGGAAAGACATTAATACGAAGGCAAACCACTTTAGTGTAGAAAAAATGAATTGGGGAAGATGTCAGTGTAATGAATAGATCAGAAATCCCCGAAATAAAGGTTATGAGCCAAATCAAGGCAAGCAGCACATGGGTTCTTTTGACGGTGCAGATTTTGATGTGATGGAGAGGGTAGCAGATCGCGATGTAGCATTCTAGCGCCATGCAGGCCAGGTTGAGGGGGGTGTTTTCTGTTGTGCAGATGGCGAAGAGCATAAAGACCGAGCACATGGAGACGGGCAGAACGTAGAAGACGTAGGTGAAGATCAAAATGAGTGTGGTCAGAATCAGATGGAGCATGTCATTGACGACCATGTGGATGAAAAGGATGTAGCGTGGTTTGGAGAAGAAAATCTGCAAAAGAACGAACAGAGTTGTAATGAGTTGGGAAAAATAGCTGATCCTCATGTGGTCTGACACGTTTAAGCTTCACTTTTGTTTTCTCCATACGTCAGATGCAAAGACAACACTGCTGAGCACATCCGTGTGGTTTTGATAAATAACTTTACTCTTCGTGGTTACCTGGACGCAGGGGGATTATTGAGAACTTTGCACGGTCGTGTTTAGCTGCATCTTTACACACACACAACCCGTGTTGGATTTAGTCTATTTACTACACCACACTAACACTTTTACTGGACTGAGGACACTGCAGACTGTGACTGAATGTGAATTTATTATTACACACAAAACTTTGACTTCGCCCCATACCGCACCTATGAAAAACGAGGCTTTATTTTCAAGTAACACAATAAACACATTGTTACACACTGAAAAACGTATTTTTCATTCTCAGTATATGGACAGGCCTCATGTGAAAGTTCAGAACCTCCAGAATTCCCTCCCTGAGCTGCAGAGGCTGCACTAGCACTGACTCATGACTGTCTGCAGGTGCTGGGGTTTAGGCAGTGACCATTCAGATCAGAGAGAAGCACATTAAGTTTAAACCAGCTGGATTTCAGCAGTGAAACTGGCAAATGAGAGACTTTCTGATTGGATAATTGCTGTATCAGCATTACAGTTGTTTCCAGTATAAGCTATATTTGATTTGAACATTTTTAGGGCTGCAGCTAATAATGCTAATGGATTTATTGATTTTTCTTAATTGATTAATTAACTCTGTGAAAGTCCTGTGAATATGGGAACTAATATTTGACAAAGTTAACGTGGTTGTACCTGAGGTCGTATACATGTCACTCAGGCAGTTACTAATAACCCTTTTTCGCCTTTTCCACAGCTTTATGCAGACTTATAACTGGCAGATAATGGTTACTCAGTTACAACATTTCAAGATGATTATTTCTATAACCATTTAGTTGCAGTTTACCCAATTAGTGGTCCAATATGTATTGGTAGCACAACGAAAACTATTTTAAAGACGATCTTAAGCATAGGTAAGTGTGGTAAGTGGCTCACTGTGACTAACCAAATTGTTTGCCTCTGAAGCAATACTATTGTACTGAAACACAAAGGTATGCATCTTGTGTTGTAAGTACGTACAAACACTGCATAAATATCCATAAAGTCTGTGTTCAATTTAAATATGAATTATTAACATTTTACTGAGGTACTAGTTGATGAAAAAACATTTTTAAATTAAAAGAACAGCTGACTGAGTGAAATTTGTACCTCATGTTTTCGGAACACGTGTATAAGAACGGCATTGATGAAGTTGATGCTGATGCAGATGGAGATTATGATGAAGTTCTTGATCAGAGCTTTAGCGAAGGAGTCTCTGGTCTTCTCTTCAAAAGTCGTGTTCATACCTACATGAGAACACAATATAAAGTGCAAAGACCGAAAAAGCCAATACCTGTAAACAATTACATTAAATATTGAAAGTCTTCATGGCCATAGCAATCAACAATAAAAAACATTAATGTCAGGGTTTTTTTAATCTCTGGAATAACATCATACAATCTTAAATAATGAGAATTAATAAACTTTAGAATTAAACAATGTAATAATATTTGACATTAATGGTTGTGAAAAACTTACCTTAATCATCAGAAAACTCAGTGTGAGATCTGACTTCACCTGAACAACTGAGTTTGTGGTTATTATAGTTTATGAACGTTTGATTATTGAAAAAACACAGAAAAAGCCGCTCTACTGTTGTTGCAAAGGTGACGTGAACAGAAGAGAAAGTGCCTCTGAAATACACGGGATATAAAGTGTAGCCTGCAAAGGGCTGGGACTGTTGCCGTCCAGGGAATTGTCATTTATCTTACGCAATACTCCACCTTTTCATTCAGCAACTTTGTATTGTGGAAGGTTAACTGTTACTGATGGCTCCAGTGTCATTCTTTTTTTTTTTTATTGAAGTTCCAAAAATGTGGCTAACAATATTTTCACAAAATATGGGGGATAAATAACGCATGTGTAAAAATAAAAGCTGCCATGCACTGTCCTGTACTGTCAGTGACTTTTTAAAGAACCATCTCCTGGCTGGTCCCAATTGTGCAGGTCTTAGAAGCAGGAAAGGAAAACTCTGAACCTTTTAACTGTTATGTCAAAAACTGTGAAATTAAATTAGTATATTTTTATGGAGCTTAGAAGGACTGGTCTTACTACAAAAATAATAATTAAATAAGGTTGAATAAAGCAAAATTTGATGAGTGAACAATGTTACAACAGGGTTAAAGCAAAAAAAGTGTAAGTGTTTATATGTCCATACATCCATCAATTTTCTTCTACTTATCCGGGGCCGGGTCACAGGGGCATCAGTCTAAGCAGGGACTCCCAGACTTCCTTGACCCCAGACACTTCCTCCAGCTCCTCCTGGACCCTGAGGTGTTCCCAGGCCCAGAGACAGAGTCCCTCCAGTGTGTCCTGGGTCTTCCCCGGGGCCTCCTTCCTGTGGGACATGCCCGGAACACCTCCTGAGGGAGGTGTCCAGGAGGCATCAGAACAGATGCCCCCCATCCTCAGCTGCTCCTCTCAACGTGGAGGAGCAGCGACTCTACTCCGAGCACCTCCCATGTGACCGAGCTCCTCACCCTTTCTCTAAAGCAGCGCCCGGCCACTCTACGGAGGAAACTCATTTCAGCCGCTTGTATCTCGATCTCGTCCTTTTGGTCATTACCCAGAGCTCATGAGCATAGGTGAGCGGAGGAGTTTATATGTGAGCGTAATATTTACCGATAAGCCTATTATTATAAGTTACTGTTTGCATTTGCCACTGTTTGCATACTTCTATCATAGCAGCTATTTCTTTACTTTGTTGGCTCTGCACTCTAGAATAAACTAAATAAAAATTCTGTTTGTATTAATTGCATCTCACAGTTCATCTCTGGTTTTATGGTAATGATGATAAACCTCCATTTAACACTCATCAGTTAACGTTGCCACTACAAGGACCTTTCCCCCTTTTCTGAGGTGAAAACCATCCTCATATGTTCCCTGAAGCTGTTGTGTAAATATAAATAGTCTATCTTTTGTGATATTAAGACATGTTCCAAGTTTTGTGGAAAATCTTGCACATAGCCTCTATATTTGATTTATTACAACACACTGTGCAGACACAGAGTGCACATTAGTAAAGCAGTTTCAGTAAACCACTCATTCAGTAGTAAAGTATAGAAGTATAAAAGAGGGAGTGAGAACACCGTTTACTCTAGAATAATACACAACGAACAAATTCATACAGATTTGCTCATGCTCAAATTTCAGACTTTAGGACCAAAAGCAGTTCGCTCAAACAAACACATAGACACAGAGAAATGTTACTGGCTCAGTTCACAATAGATTTCAGTAAACATTCTTGTCAATATATTTACACACATTACATATTTTAAGAAAAATCTCAACTCATAGAGTCCATGCTTTGGCATTGTTTGTGTGAATGTGTTTTTGTTTTTTGCTGTTAAACTGTAATGATGCTCAATGGTAGACATAAAGGACATATGCAATACTTTTTGAACTTTATGTTGAAGATGTCTTGCTCTGGGGCTCAGAATATTTACAAATACAAATAGTGCCTAATAGGTGTCCTGTAATCCTCCCTGTTGAAAAATGTGTGAATGTCACTCATCCTCCAAAGCTGTGGTGACTGCAGTTTTTATGAGGAAGCATTTCTGTAAGCAGTTCCTAGCTGGAAATTGGCTTTAGTAGCATTTTTTGGGTTTTTGGAGGAAACCGAAGCACCAAAAAAGAGCCCACATGATCTGGGATTTAAAGGGGAACTCCGGCACGTTTGAAGCTAAAGTCCATTGCTAGAGGTGGTCGAATTCTGTCAGAAGCCAAAAAACGGCACAGATCAGTGTTTCCTCAGTGGAGATCTCACTGTGGCAGTGAGTCTGTCAAGGCAACAAACTAGTGTAGTGATGGGGGCAAGTTCTAAACTTCCACGTAAAACACCAATTTGCTTCACACTGAAGAAGCTTAACACCACTTTAACCCATCTTACAACAGCCACGAGTTGAACAAACAAAACGCTCTGCCTGGTTCACTCATTAGTGTCTGGAAACGTTAGAAAACAACTTTATAAGCAGCCTTAGCCTTGCCTTTGTTGATTTCCCACTGCACAAAAGACTCGATCACCAATGTTGTTTCTGATCCCATTTATTTATAATTGAATTCTATTTTTTGAAAACACAAAAAAAAATACATTCCCAAACCATTTTCTTTCAACAACTTTCAGTTTCTCTTCTTCACCATCAGTAGTCGATCCTCACTTGTTGCTTCTGGCAGCTCGAGCCTCTCGCCGCCGCTGGGGTCGACAATTGAGTCTTTTGCGCAGTGGGAATACAACAGAGGGAAGTGTAAGGTGCTTATAAAGTTGTTTTCTAACGTTTCCAGACACTAATGAGTGAACCAGGCAGTGTTTTGTTTCTTAGACTCGTGGCTGTTGTCAGATTGGTTAAAGTGGTGTTAAGCTTCTTCAGTGTGAAGCAAATTGGTGTTTTACGTGAAAGTTAAGAACTTGCCCCCATCACTACACTAGTTTGTTGCCTTGACAGACTCACTGCCACAGTGAGATCTCCACCGAGGAAACACTGATCGGTGCCGTTTTTTTGGCTTCTGACAGAATTTGACCGCCTCTAACAACGGACTTTAGCTTCAAACGTGCCGGAGTTCACCTTTAAATTTTGAACTCTCGTATCCTTTACCACTGTTCAGATTTAACTTTGCACAGTAGATGCTGTCGTAGATACTTCCTAAACATTTTGTCTCTCACACCATAAATGATCGGACTTATAGATCGAGGAAGAATTTGTACAACGATATAACACGCAAACAGGGAATCGGCATAATTTTTGGGAAACCACTCTTTCAATGCTATCTTCAGGGAATGTTCGGCGTAGGTGGCCATGCACAGCAGAACCTGAAAACCATGCAAGATAATTGTATCTCTAGCTTTTCTGGCATCTTTGGTTGCAGTTTTCGCTGTGAATAGAATATTGAAATAAGTGTAAATAATTATCAGCCAAACTAACACTAAATATAACGTGTAGGTGACTTGTCTTTTCCCCAGCAGAAGTGGATTCGGAAAAGCAGTTTCACGGAGGCAAAAAATTTCCGATTGGAAAAACTCAACAGGCATCGTGGCCAGTGTTATGAACAAATCAGGAAGTACTGAGATTAAGCTTGTTATCCAAATGAACCCTATCAGAATCTGAGTTCGTCTGACCGTGCAGATCTGAGTGTGTCGGAGGGGCATGCAGATGGCGATGTAGCACTCGACAGCCATGCAGGCCACGTTGAGAGGCGTGTTCTCGTTAGTGAAGAGGGCCATGAGGATGAAGACGCAGCAGACGGACGTGTTGATGGTGTACATGATGTAGCTGAGGAGGAAGAGGACGACTGTGAGCGTGAGCTGGATCATGTCGTTGACGACCAGGTGGCAGAACAGGATGTAGCGAGGGTTGGTGTAGAAAATCTAGAAAAGAACGTGCGCCATAATTAGGGATGTGTGATACTACAGTGTTTGATATTTGATTCAAACACGTTTACCTCATATGTGGAGGACAGAGACAGGTCATGTTGATGAAATTTGAAATAGTTTACTCTGTTGCCTCACACCACTGTATCAATGTAGCTGCTATAGGCGAGTTTCAGCTGATGTCGCTGAGCTGACTGTTATTAAATGCACGCGTTGCATAATGGGAAATATTAACGCCGGTGGCAAAAAAACACAAACACAGTGCGTGAGTTTGCGGTTTCTCAGTTTATCAGCAATAATGGTGAAGTCCTGCTGCATTATCAGACGCACAAATAGAAGGAAGGAAGGAAGAAGGAAAAGGTCTTTTCTGTATTATGAGTGAAAAGATGAGATAAGATAAGATATCCTTTATTTGTCCAACAATGGGGAAATTTCAGTTTTGCAACGCACAGTAAAGAGAACAGCAAGAAACAGTAGCAGCAATAGAAGTACAGTTAAGTTAAAAATAGACAAACACTATAAAGATCTATAAAGATAAGGATTATAAAACTATGTATCATATAAATTGCTATCTTAAAACTATATATACAATAAATTGCAAAAAAAAGAACCGCCAATGTAGGATTAAACAGCTTTCAAACATCTTCAGATCAAATATTGACGATCCGAGCTAACTGTAGAACCCAACAAGAACACGTATAATGTTGGGCCCATTTCTTGACAGGTTTGTGTATTTCTTTAAAATTCATGAAAACACTTATTCCACTGGCAGATCATTTTACTTGTCAAGTTGAATCTACTAAAAATTTAAGTAATTTTAACTTACCTAGATATTGTTTTTTTCCAGTCCATCTTAAACACACCATAATTTGTGTTTACTTACTTATTTTAGTTTTTTTTCATGAAGGACTGGTGGATTAAATGCTCACAATGACTAAATAGCACATGTTTTAATCACATATCCACTTTTTATCACAGTTCTGGTAATTCACAAACTTACTTATGTCATATAGCTTAACCTTACATTTCCTGTTTGTTTTGTATTACAACATATTAATGCCATAAATGCCCGGCACCGATAATAAACACAATATAACTGAAAAGACGAGGCTGCATTGCTTCGACATGCAGAGGAAACGCGACGGTACCTGGTGTTTCCTGAAGGTCTGGATGAGGCTGGCATTGATGTAGTTGATGGAGATACTCAGCACCACCACGATGATGTTTTTCGTCACAGCTTTGACCAGCGAGTCCCTGTACGCAATCACCACGGTCACATTTCCCGACGCGTTCATCGCCCACACACTACAGCTGAGAAGATGCAGGCAGAGTGAATTCTGGGTTAGTTTTAGGACTTGCAATCATAATATTTGTCTTAGTACACTGAAAATGTTCGATGTTTTAGCTTTAATATGCATGTGATGATACAAGGAATACACTGGAGTACATTTTAGAAGGCTTAGTGCAGCTATTGCAGGAAGAAATAAACAACTTTACACATCTAAACTGTATTATATTTGTACCACCTCGATAATCCTAAATCTACTAAAATCTCTAAACATGATTAATGTAGTTTTTGGGCTGCAAGATAAATCACAATCAAATGAGTGAACACTAAATACAACAGTAAACACCGGAAAAAACAATATCTAAGTAAGTTTAAATGACTTAAACTAAGAACATTTTACTTTATTTGAGTAGATTCATCTTGACAAGTGAAATCATCTGCCAGTGGAATTAGCGCTTTTTTCTTAATTCAAACATTTGATTTTATTTCTTATTTTAAGTGCAAAAAATGGTTGTTTTTCTTATTTTAACTGTAGCAAGATGTATTTTCATATCTCAAGTACAAAAATCTTATTCCACTGGCAGATCATTTTACTTGTCAAGTCAAATTTACTCAAATTATGATAAAACGTTCTTAATCCAAGTAATTTTAGCTAGATGTAGTTTTTTGCAGTGAATACAATCAATCATTTAAATACTGTCCCACTTTAACTGTGTTTTAATCATACTTGGGCAATGCAAGTTTATTTCTACAGCACAATTCATACACAAAGTAATTCAAAGTGCTTTACAGAATAAGAAATACATTAAAATCACAATACAAACAAAACAAAAAACAGAAATAATCAGCGTAACATTTTAAAATAGACTTGGGACATTAAATTAAAACCTTGAGTGTCCAGAAAGGCGCCTAATAAATAAAATGTATTATTATTATTATTGCAAAGACTAAATTACCTTTGCAATGTGTTTCCTAATATGCAAATTCACAGAGTTTTGTGTTTAAACAGACTCAAATCTAAACACACATTTTAATCATTTAATTCTGTCTCTTTCCTATTAAAAAAAGCACATTTAAATAACTGCAGAAAACTCACACATGCAGGCTCGAGCTGTCGGCTGATGGAAGTTTGTCTCCTTTTGTGGGTTTATGTGTTTGTTTTATAGTCACAGATGCATCCTAGAGCTTTGGAAATGTGACAGGAGCAAATTCTACGTAATTTATCACCCAATAATTCAAGCCTAAACTAAGCACATAACATAATAATAATAATATATATATAGATTCTAATAACCAAAAGCCATTACACAGAATATTCCAGAAACATTCCTATGGCCCCTGTAGCTCGATACTCACTCGCTCGTCTCTCTGGACCCTGTGGTGTTGGTGACAAAGGGAAGAAACTCTATAAATGCTGCACATGCAAGTCACATGACCACAGCCACCAATCAGGAACAAGGCTGTAAAGATTTTAAAATGCATGAATATTTATAATAGTGCTGTCAAACGATTTATTTTTTAAAAAGCCAGATTAATCACACTTTAGAATTTGGATCAATCCCGATTAATCGCAGCTAATTATTCTTCAAAAAAAGTCCAAAATATTTTGACAAAACTGCAATTTATTATCAAAAAGTTACATTATTAACATTTTTCTATCACTGGTGGTTTTGTTGCCGCTGTTTGTCGTGCTCGGTTTGTTGTTGGTACGAGTAGCGTCGCTGCTGCCGCTGAATCAAACCCGTCCATCCATCCATCTTCTCCCGCTTAATCCGGCTGGGTCGCGGGGGCAGTTTGCTACTCATAGCACCTGACCCCCCCTAGGAACCCCTCTGGAGGTGGTGCCCACAGGAGGGTGGACAACATGGTCCTTGATGTTAGTTCAGGTGCTGCATGTTTTAGGTTGATGGGGGAAACCGGAGCCCAGAGGAAACCCATCCAGACACGGGGAGGAACATGCAAACTCCACGCAGAAAGGCCCGGGCGACCCGGGGATCGAACCCGCAACCTTCTTGCTGTGAGGCCTGAGTGTTGCCACTCAACCAACGTGCTGCCGTGCTGAATCAAACCCGTGTTTTGCTTTAAGATGGTGTTTTAAACTTGTGCTTCTGTGGAAAGAGAGTTCATCGCTGCGACATCTGCAAACTACTTTAATTTTATCTAAAGTCCCGTGGGGCAGTTTTTGGAAGAGAAATTTGCCCTGAGCACCAGTCACAGTCTCATCTGTCGTCTTCACATCCGCGTATGGACCTGATCACTGACCTAATAACCTGCACCACCTTTCAGGTCACCATCGCGCTTTCTATAGAAGAGCTTGTGCGTTCAAAATAAATGGTGTGATTAATCTACGATTAAAAAAAAAAACATTAGTGCGATATAGTGCTCTCAGTTTAGACAGGGTTCTTACAGTGTCCTAAAAAGTCTTAAAAGCATTGAGCATTTATGAATTTGGAAATAATACCTCTAAAAAGACATGAAAAAGTCTTGAATTTTTATAACTGGGTCTAAAAATTTGTGCAGTACGCAACTTCTCCGTATCACATTTCTTCTCAAAAGTTTAATTTGTCAACCACCATTATTTGGTTAAATAACGTCGCCTAAATAAAGAGCAGCAGAAACAATAATTGAGAACGTGACGCAGCCGAGGGTCAAAATCCTCCGAACGAAGACGCATGAACTTCAGTGACGTGTTCGGAGGATTTTGATCTTCGCACTACAGAACCACAAGAAGCAAACTGAGCAGAAGCGCGTACAAAGACAAGCAGAACACAGAGTCTAATTAGAGCTCTTAGTGTTGTTTTTTAACGTTGGTTTTACGTCATCGAGCGACACATTTCATTGCTGGAGTTATGGGGAAGAGTCTTTACCCCCCAGATTCATTTGTTTGAGAAATAAACACGAATTCAAGAGTTTAGTTGTTCTTTGGCGGTAGCTCTGTGAAGTGGGCCGTGAAATAGATAGTAAGTCTTAAAAATACCTGAATTTAACTTGAAGAAACCTGTAGAAAACCTGTTTACACCTCAGTACATCTGACTTAATTCTACTGTAAACTCGGGCTGTGTGTTTTTGTTTCAGATCTAATCATAATTCTCCCATTTCCACCTGGTTACACAACACAGAATGTACTCGGTCCCCGTTTGAGCAGCCGTCACTGACCCACAGGTCGGCGGGGCCTTTCCAGCTCCCACAGAGAAAGGCCGTCGTCGTGTCCTTGGCCAAGACACTTAACCCGCCTCACCCCCAGCGTCTGCGTACACCGGTGTGTGAATGGGTCAGCAGTTCCTCGATGTGCCTTAAAGGTGGAAAAGCACTGTATAAAAATGTCACAGTTTACCATTTTTCTGAAAATTCGAACATTTCACAGTTCTGGATGTTTTGAGCTTTCAAACGGGACGGGGCCTGAAATCAGATTCAAGTATGAAGGGAAAACCTGTGTCCTTTGCATGCAGGTCAGGGACACCTCGGTTCAGTTGTATTTTGCTGGATTTTTGCTTGCCCCTTGCCTACACTGGAAAAAAACAATATCTGATTAAGTTAAAATGACTTAAATTAAGTGAAATGATCTGCCAGTGGAAAAAAGTGTTTACTTTTTTCTTAATTCAAGCAACATTTGATTTTATTTCTTATTTAAGTGAAGAAAGTTGTTGTTTTTCTTATTTTAAGTGTACCAAGATGTATTTTACTTGTCAAGTTAAATTTACTCAAATCATGGTGAAACTTTCTTAATTCAAGTCATCTTAACTTGACTTTTGTTTTTTGCAATGTGCACTAAATCTAAACAAAAAAATCTTATTTATCTTGTTTTAATGGATATTTACTAAATAAGATTATTAATCTTATTTCGAGAAAATATTTCTTTTTTTTTTCGTATTTAGTTTTGATATCTATAAACTAGTTAGAATGCACAAAACAAGTGAAACAAGTGTTAAGATGGAGTTTAAGACATTTTTTATGGATGTAAATCAGTCGATCTTGGACTGAAATTGTAAGTAAGTGTTTATTTATACAGCGCTTTTCACAGATGTGTCACAAAGACGCTTTACACAGCATTATTTACAGAGGATTATTTACAGAGGATTATTTACAGAGGATTATTTACAGAGCATTATTTATAGAGCATTATTCATTCACTCCAGACCCGGTGGTGTTAAATTGCTGGTGTAGCCACAGCTGCCCTGGGGCAGACTGACAGAAGAGAGGCTCTAATCTGCACCATCGGCCTCTCCGACCTCCACCACCATCACGCACACACCACTTTCATACTAGGTGATGTGGGTGAAGTGTCTTGCCTAAGGACACAACAGTTTGTGTGACTGGCGCCCCCCTGTGGCCCCTGGTGTTCCTAGTGTCTCCCATTAAGCCCTGACCAGACCCGGACCTGCTGAGCTCCTGAGATCTGACGGGATCAGGCTTTGACAAACCGGTATCACCTGTACCTTCTGTTTGTAAAATGGAAAGATTAAAAGATTTAAAAGTTTTAGGCGAGTGCTGCAATTTGTCAGTAAGTTACCTGTTGATAATTAGTCTTAAAATAAAGAAATAAAGAATTTCATCAAGATTCATGAACTAAAATCAAGAATAAAAACAAAACAAACTTCCCCTTGGGGACAATAAAGTTTATCTTATCTTATCTTAAAAGAGTCAATAACAAACTTTATATTCCAGTTTTAAGTAAGTAGGTATTTTTCAGCATGATTTATTCTTAGAATTAGCGTTTTATGCTTTATTTTACATCACTTAAAACTTAGATTAGAATAAGTGATTTTATCTTATTTAGAGATTTATGAAGGCCTGGATATATTTTTTCTAATTTTAAGATTTCTTGGTAAGGTGCCATACCATACTACCAATGATGAATAATGTACTGTAAAGCTCTGTGGGTGTCATGAAAGGCGCTATATAAATGCAATTATTAATTTAAAAATAATTTAAAAAGGTCTTAAAAAAAAAAAAAGGAAATTTCACTTCCTGCACTGGTGCATAATTTCACTTTTTTCTAGTTTTAAGATCTTTTAAGATCTTTCTAGTTTTAAGGAGGGGTATTTTTGCAGTGCAGTGGTGTCTTCACAGAAAAAGACACGTTTAGTTTCGAGGAATCAACCCAAAAAAAAAAAATCCCATGGAGACAATCAGATAACAGACCCTCCACTGGAAAAGTTACATTTCTGTTAAACTTTCAGTCTCTTTGTTGTTGTAAGTTTGGTTCATAGTGACACTTTAATTGATGCGGTGACATTTGCCTCGTGTTTAGTGTTTTTCATGCGCTCGTCTCATTAGTGCTGCTCGTAAATGTCGCCCTCTCCATACGCCTGTTACTGCGATCAAAACACACGTCCTCGGAGACTTCACAGCCTCAATTAAGTCGGCCTGACATTTGGGCTAATTGAATACAACAGGCTGTGTTTAAGAAAATAATGTTCACAACATTATTTTCCCACTGGACTCGCTCTTAAATGAGGCCTTTGGGATGTTCGCTTCCTCGAATATAAAAGGATTATGTAATGTTGACCAAATGTGACACTTGGAAAAGTGGATATTGGGCCTAAACAAACTCAAGAAATAAGTTTCAGTTTTCAGTGAAGTTTAGGGTTTGATTGATTTGTTTTATTTCAAGTTTGTGCCAAGAGAGAAACAATATTCAGACTACACGGCACAAAAGGGTTTTCTAGCATAGTTAAACTGACTTGATTTAAGCAGATTCATCTTAAAAGATCAATTTTAAGATTTTTTTGCTTACACTGCAAAAAAGGCCTATCAAAAATAAGAAAAATTACCAATTTCTAGGTAAAAATGCCCTATTTTAAGTAAAATTATCTGCCAGTGCAATAAGAAATTTTCACCTGCCAAGTTTTCTTAAAACAAGACGAAATACGAATCTTGACTTAAAATTGTTAAAATTGTAAAGTTTTCTGTTAAGGCAACTACATTTTTTGCATTCATTATGACTTAAAATAGCTAAAATTGTAAAGAATAACTTATTTGGTGAAGCACTTTGTGAATTGTGTTGTATTTTACCATGTACTGTATAAATTAAGTTTATTTTTTTAATCATCTCACCCATTTGAAACTTTGAAACTAAAGAAATAACAGGACTTTATCATTCTGTGTTTAATCACTTAAATCTACGCTCACTTATTCCCACAACCAAACCTTTAATCAAGAAATATGAGTTAAAATGACTGAAAAAGAACATGTTACAGCAACTTGACATAATTAAGTTAGGACTATTTCGAAAACTTTGACTATACACAACTTAATCTATGTAATGACTTTGAAGGTTCGGGTTTATAGTGCAGGTCAAATGCTCCAGCTAAGGGCGTCGTGAACACAACAAAAAACTATCTCAAGATCTGGAGGACATTTTCAAGATCTGGACATTTCCTTATGGGGACAGTGACGTGCTCCTTACCTTCCGCTTTACGGCAATTAAAAAGTTTAAACTGAGCCGCGATTTAGTCATTTCTAATTTATTTGACTTATTTTCATTCAATCTTCTGTCAGTAAAAGCACCAGATGTGGAGCAGAGTTTGGAGGAAGATATTTCACACCAACAACAACATAGTGTGAAGAAGAAGTTTATTTCGTGATGAGTGAACGAGGCGGGTTGGGTGGCTGAGACTCAGGGTGGGGGTTCAGTCTCATCTTCACATGGCCCAGCAGGAACGGGACCCTCCCCCTCGTAGGCGTCTTATGTCTGGAAGTGAACAGATCGGGGTTGGGAGGGTGGGGTCAAGTTATTCGGGATGAACTGGGTCGCCGGGATAGGCTGCTATGAATAGGCTTCTGGGAAATTGACGCGTGGTCAAAGTGAGGTGTGATTCGGAGGTGAGGAGGCGAAGGAAGTTGGTGTGGTCATATTAACTACATTTATTAATGTGTGGAACATAAGCTCAGGCAAATACTCTTACAACAAAATCTCGTCAAGATAAAATGACTTGGATTAAGAAAGTTTTACCATGAGTTGAGTCAATTTCACTTGACAAGTAAAATGATCTGTCAGTGCAATAAGATTTTTGTACTTAAAATATGAAAATGCATCTTGCTACACTTAAAATAAGAAAAACAACATGTTTTTGCACTTAAAACAATAAATAAAATCAAATGTTGCTTGAATTAAGCAAAAAGCACTTATTCCTCTGGCAGATAATTTCACTTGTCAAGTTGAATCTACTCAAATAAAGTAAAATGTTCTTAATTTAAGTCATTTTAACTTGACTAAATATGTTTTTTCCCAGTGGATGTGTAAGTTTGGCTCTTGTACAAATGATGTAAAGTTGTTCTTGTTTAAATCATGCTGTACACCGTTGTACACGTTGGATTCATTACAAAAAAGCCAGTTTGCAAAGACTGCAGGTGCCTACAGTGACGCTCTGTGGAGCTTTTGAGGAGGCCACGATGGACAAGTACGACTGAGATGTTTGTCACTGCACGAGAGAACACGCTGCAGGCTCTACTAAGAACTTGTAGAACTTGTACAATTTTATTTGCACGCTGAACAATGGACGATGAAATAATAATAATGTCATTCCCAAGTATGAGTTTCAGTGCAATAAAATATCAGTCCAGTATGTGGAGACACTGGTGCGGCTCTTTTAAAAACATAAATGTTTGTTTTGTAATGTCACTGTCCTTGTTTGTTTTAAAAATGGACCAGAATACGGAATAAAGATGAGATAAGGTAAGATATCCTTTATTTGTCCCACAATGGGGAAATTTCAGTGTTGCAACGCACAGTTAAGAGAACAGCAAGAAAACAGTAGCAGCAACAGAAGTACAGTTAAGTTAAAAATAGACAAACACTATAAAGATCTATAAAGATAAGGATTATAAAACTATAATATAGATTGCAATCTTAAAACTATATATACAATAAATTACTATCTTAAATTTCACAGTGAAGATGGACTGAACTGATAATACGAGACACAAGGCCCAAAGTGAATGAGGTAGTTGCTTGTGTATAGCAGCTGCCTTCATACAGTGGTGTGAAGCAACACTAAAGTAAAGTATTTTAAATTTCATAAACAGAACCTTTCTTTGTCCTCCACATATGAGGTTAAAGTGTTTGAATCAAATACAGCGTTTACCGATAACAATTTTACTATTGTACTGTCCAGTCAGAAGGCAGAATTACCCTCACGTGACTCTTTCGTTTGGGTTTCTAGGAAGTTTCACTGCTGAAATCCAGCTGGTTTAAGCCTAAAATGCCTCTCTCTGATCTGACTTGGCGGCACGGTGGCTGAGCACTCACGCCTCACAGCAAGAAGGTTCTGGGTCTCTGTTAATAATGTCCTGTAAAGCGTCTTTGAGGACATGTGCCTGTGAAAAAGCTCCACAGCTGTTGTTGCAAGGCGACCTTGGGTGTCCAAACTTTTTTCATCAAGGGCCACATATTAAAACAGAGACCGGCGTGAGGGCCGATCGAGGACCATGGACTGATAGTTGAAACAGTGAGTAATACAAATCTGTTCATTTATAACAGGTTTAAATGACCCACTAGACCTTTTTTCATGCTTAGACCCTCAAAAGGACACACTACATTTGCTTGATCAAGGTAGATTTCAAAAACATGCAGTAAAAAATCCTATTTGTGGTTGTATGGGCCAATTTACCTGGAAGCCTGAGGGCCAAAACAACTGGTCTGAGGGCCACATTTGGCCCCGGGCTGTAGTTTGGACATGCCTGTTGCAAGGCGACCTTGGGTGTCCAGAAAGCCGCCAAATAAATAAAATGCGTTATTATTACTACCTAAACTACCTGTCTGCATGTGGACACTTTTTTAATAACAGTGAGAGTTCAGGCTGCATACAGTTCCTTTAAAGTTGAAGATGAACTTTTACTTTTCTTCTTTCTGAGTACAGTATTTAGAAGTTCACTTTTTGGCTTTTTTTGCTTTGCTGTTGTTCGTCACATGTTTTGTTAAATCAAACGTCTGTGGAGGAGCAGCTCAAAGGTCAGTGCTGGTAATGAGCAGGTCCCGCAGGAGGTGCTCTTTTAACCAGCTAAACACTGCGCACCGGGGACTCTGCTTCCAAAACAAAGGCCCCATTTGAACCCACAGAGAATTACGCAGCACCAAACAAGTGAACTCTCATCAACAAGTAACGAGCGAGGAACATGATGAAAACTTTATCAAACTTCCACTGCAGTACAATGTGGCAAGTTTAATCCTCTTCAGTTCTCAAAATATTATAGATTTGACCATCCACATGATTCGTTGACATGTAAAGTTATATATTCAACTGCTGCATTTCAGACGGTTTTACATTTTAGACCCATTAGATGCACTGGGGGTTACGTCACACCTTTATGATGCATCTAATGAAAATGAATCATGATCACAAAGTAATAATCAGTAGGAGACATTGGAGGGGAATTGTTCATATAAATGTAAATATTAGGCATATAAACATTCTGCTAAAGTTTATTTGTATTGCGCAATTCATACACAAAGTAATTCAAAGTCATTTACAGAAAAAAAAGACATTAAAATCAAAAGGTGCAGTTAAAGGTGCATCATCAGCTACATGTTCTTGAAATTACCGCGTGACCTGAAATGCTCCAAGTTTAACAATAATAATGCTCATGGAATTAGAAAAAACTAGGGCTGTTGGTGTTAACGCGGTAATCGCGACTAGATTAATGCAATTCATAAAGCAATTTTTTTTTTAAATCGCGGTTAGAGTTCGCCAGCCTTTTGTCCCTTCTAAAAACGCAATGATTTATTTATTTTTTTTACTCGTGGTTAGAGTTCGCTGACTTTTCGTCCCTTCTCCACATCCATAAGCAGCTCCTCTGCTGTTTCGCTGAACTTCAGAGCGCCGTGTTTCAGTAAACTCACCGCCGTGATGGAGAAACAGACGCTTCTGGACTTTCGAACTGTTTATTTGACTTTAAAAACTTCTAGACGCTACAATTTACAAGTCAAGAGTTAAATGCTGCCTGTGTGGAGCAGAGTTTCAGCACAAGCGAAGTTCGTCTACTCTAAGTTTGCACTTCTGAGCTAAACCTCCGGGTGCAGCGACCGGAGCGTCCGAGCCAAGAGCCTCAGATCAGACAAACCTGAGGATAATCACACGGCAAAGAAAATAAGTACAGCAATCGTTAAATGGGTAAGAATTGCTTTACGTTATGGCCTTAAAACGGTCTTGAAATGCAAAATAACAATTTTAAACATGCAATTCAATATGCGATTAATCACGATTAACTATGGAATTTCTGATCTTAATCGAGATTTTAAAAATGAACTGTTTGACAGCCCCACAAAAAACATTTATTCACATATACTGTGGAACATTTCGGGCAAAGCAGTAACCTCTCCATACACTGCAAAAAACAAAATCTAGTCAAGCTAAAATGACTTGGATTAAGAAAGTTTTACCAGGATTTGAGTAAATTTCACTTGACAAGTAAAATGATCTGCCGGTGCAATAAGATTTTTGTACTTAAAATATGAAAATACATATTGCTACACTTAAAATAAGAAACTTTTTGCACTTGAAATAAGAAATAAAATCGAATGTTGAGAGAAAAACACTTATTCCACTGACAGATAATTTCACTTGTCAAGATGAATCAACTCAAATAAAGTAAAATGTTCTTAATTTAAGTCATTTGAACTTCTCTAGATATTGTTTTTGTCCAAAAAAAAAAAAAAAAAAAAAAAATGGCATTTTGTCCAGCGGCACGGTGGCTGAGTGGCAACACTCAGGCCTCACAGCAAGAAGGTTGCGGGTTCGATCCCCGGGTCGCCCGGGCCTTTCTGTGTGGAGTTTGCATGTTCCTCCCCGTGTCTGGATGGGTTTCCTCCGGGTGCTCCGGTTTCCCCCATCAACCTAAAACATGCCCGCACCCCTATGAACTAACATCAAGGACCATGTTGTCCACCCTCCTGTGGGTTCATCACCTGCAGAGGGGTTCATAGGGGGGGTCAGGTGCTATGAGTGTTGGGCAGCAAGCTGCCCCCGCGACCCAGCCGGATTAAGCGGGAGAAGATGGATGGATGGATGGATGGATGTTTTTGTCCAGTTTAGAGACAGGCAGATGTCAGGTGCATCTTTAAAATGACTCCACACCATTACTTTCTGTGGAGTTTAGAAAAATTAGTTTCCCCCCAGGACGGACATGTTGCTGAAGAAGCTGCGAAAGGCGTCTGTGTTCAAGTGTTATTCTCAGAGAATCAGGAATGCGCCATTAGCATGCTGTTTGTTAGCAGTACAGTGACGGAAACACTCCACTCTGGCCTTGGGATGTTTTGAAGCACATTAATAAACTTATCACGGTAAATAATTAGGACATGAAATGCTATTGTTTTAATCGTGCTTAATTTGTTTATGTCATTTTAAGGCGACCTTGTGTGTCCAGATATTGTAAAAATATATGTTTGCATAATGACCTCAAAGCTTATGCACCACTAAAGTCAGCGAGCCATGGACGCCTCGTGCTTTGAGCCACCAGGAATGTTCAGTTTCATCACAGTTGTCCTCTGAACTGGTTGGTGGTTCAGTTTTGTGTCTCCCCTACAGAGGTACAGGTAAAGTAATCGAACTCAAGTCAGAGGCTGCTTAAAAATAATGTTACTCAAGTAAAAGTACAAAGTAGGCAAGGCAAAGCAAGTTTATTTGTACAGCACAGGTCATTCACAAAGTAATTCAAAGTGTTTTACAGGATAAGAAATACATTAAAATCACAATACAAAGAAATCAAAACATAAATAATCATCATAAAATTAAATAAAAACCTTTCAGTCGTCTGCAGCTGAACAGAACTGTTCTGAGTCTGGATTTAAACAGAGTCACAGTCGAGTCTGTCTCACATGTTCAGACTGTTCCAGGTTTTAGCTACAGGAATCTGAAACTCTGACTCCCCGAGTTTAGTCCTGACTCTGGGACCAGCAGGAGGCCGGTCCCTGAGCTCCTCAGATGCAGATGGTTCATGAGGCACTAACATGTCACAGATGGACTTTGGTGCTCAGCCCTGGAGACTTGTGCGCAAGCAGAGCTGCTTTAAAGTCTCTGAGCCACAGGGGGCAGTGCAGAGACCTGAGACCAGGACACATGTGCTTGGACTTCCTGTTGGAGTCAGGACCCGAGCTGCAGCGTTCTGGATGTTCTGGATGTTTTTGTTGTCCTGGATGTTCTGAATGTTCTGGGTGTTCTGGATGTTCTGGGTGTTCTGGATGTTATGGTTGTTCTGGATGTTCTTGTTGTTCTGGATGTTCTTGTTGTTCTGGATGTTCTGGATGTTCTTGTTGTTCTGGATGTCCTGGATGTTCTGAATGTTCTGGATGTTCTGGATGTTCTGGGTGTTCTGGATGTTCTTGTTGTTCTGGATGTTCTGGATGTTCTTGTTGTTCTGGATGTCCTGGATGTTCTGAATGTTCTGGGTGTTCTGGATGTTCTGCAGCTCTCACAGCTTGTTTGCAGAGGCCAGTGAGAGGCCGATACAGGATCTGACCTCCTGGAGACAAACATATGGAGAAGTCTCTCCAGGTCCTTTGATTTTTGCTGTTTTTTAGATGATAAAATGTGCAGATGTTAAAATTTGATGTGGCTATTAGTAGTGGTCCAAGAAAGAAAAAAGAGTAAAAAGGTATTTGGGAAAACAACAACCCAAGTAACAGTAACTAATAAATATTGCACAAAATCTGGATGGACACAAAAGTTTGAAAAAAACAACATTATATATGGGAAGGAACGGTGCAAAATACAGAAATGCAAATCATTTCATCTTGTCAACATGAAGCACTTAAATATTATTCAAGTAGGATTACAAATATGCTGCTAGAAAAGTACTCTGAAAAGTACAATTTATTTTGAAAGTCGCTCAAGTAAATGTAATTGATTAAATGTAAGTACTGCCCACTTCTGCGCTCCAGTTCTTACCGACCTCTTTGTACCTGATTATTATTATGCCTGAAGTTTGTCCTCTGTATTTGACCCATCCTCGGGCTGCTGGGAAATCTGTCAGGAGCAGTGATGTGGTGAAAACTCTACAGCAAAAGGCCCCGTCTACATCGACTGACGTATAAAATAAGATAAGATATAAAGACAGACACATTCACTCACACATTCACACACACATTCACACACACATTCACACACACATTCACACACACATTCACACACACATTCACTCACACATTCACTCACACATTCACACACACATTCACACACATTCATACACATTCACACACACATTCACACACACATTCACTCACACATTCACACACACATTCACTCACACATTCACACACACATTCACACACACATTCATACACACATTCACTCACACATTCACTCACACATTCACACACACATTCACACACACATTCACACACACATTCACACACACATTCACTCACACATTCACTCACACATTCACACACACATTCACACACACATTCATACACACATTCACACACACATTCACACACACATTCACTCACACATTCACACACACATTCATACACATTCACACACACATTCACACACACATTCACTCACACATTCACACACACATTCACACACACACATTCACACACACATTCACACACACATTCACACATTCACACATTCACACACACATTCACACACACATTCACACACACATTCACTCACACATTCACACACACATTCATACACACATTCACTCACACATTCACTCACACATTCACACACACATTCACACACACATTCATACACACATTCACACACACATTCACTCACACATTCACTCACACATTCACACACACATTCACACACACATTCACACACACATTCACACACACATTCACACACACATTCACTCACACATTCACACACACATTCATACACATTCACACACACATTCACACACACATTCACTCACACATTCACACACACACATTCACACACACATTCACACACACATTCACACACACATTCACTCACACATTCACACACACATTCACACACACATTCACACACACATTCACTCACACATTCACACACACATTCACACACACATTCACTCACACATTCACTCACACATTCACACACACATTCACACACACATTCACTCACACATTCACACACACATTCACACACACATTCACTCACACATTCACACACACATTCACTCACACATTCACTCACACATTCACTCACACATTCATACACACATTCATACACCAGTGTGCGCAGACACTGGGGTGAGATGAGTTAGTGTCTTGCCTCAGTGTACAGAACGACAGCATTTATCTGTAAGAGCTGAAATCGCACCACCAGCCTGACGTTTATGTGCGCGAGCCGGATACAGATGATGTACGTAATGTGTGTTTCATATACAGGTCTTGTAAACAACCCTGACACAGACCCCTGCACACGACAGGCCTTTGAGAATGATGTAGGGATTTAAAACCACTGGATTCACTTGGCACAGTTGTAATATTCAACATATGACACTAGAGGGAGCCGTTCCACTGCAACATAAACCTTAGGCAGCCTGTGACTTAGAGTACAAAAAAAATGGTAATAAACTTCTAAATAAGTAGCAATAAAAATAGCAACAGAGAATAGAGATGTATATCAATAAGACATAAATATATAAATGTATGTACAGTAAAAAACAAATCATAATATAATCATCAATCATTGCCAAGACGATATGATCATTGACAGAAACTCACGCTTATCTGTTACTTAAGGGTGAGTTTTTGTACAGTTGTAGGGAGTATTATCTATTATATGGTATGAATGTAGTCCTCTATCTCTCACTGTTTGAGCAGAGCTGTAGGAGCCTGTTGGATAATGAGCTCCTCTGTCTATTGTCTGGTGCAGTGGGTGAGTTGTTGCACAGTTGTAGGGAGTATTGTCTGATCTCCAGTAACTTGCTGCACAGCATTACAGTTGTCCCTCCAGTCCAGCCTGTTGTTCAAATGGACTCCAAAGTACTTGTGGCAGTCCACTATTTCCACTTCAGGACCCTGGATAGTTACGGGTTCCACTGGTGTCTCATCAATCCATATATGGATTGATGGTAAATTGGGTTGGAAAGAACATATTGAACATGTTTGTAAAAAGACAAAATCTATTGGAATAATAAGTAAGATCAGGCATATGGTACATCATAAGTGTCTCTTGACATTATATTACAGTTTGATTTATCCCGATTTAACATATTGTAATATTGCTTGGGGTCGTACCTTCAGTACTTACATTCACAAAATTTTCACTCTTCAGAAAAAATGTATAAGAACTGCAACAAATTCCAAACCCGATGCTTCAAGTGCACCTTTGTTTTATGAATTAAAACTCTTAAATATTTTTGATATTAACACCCTGCTAACCTGTACATTTGTTTTTAGGGCGCTTTATGATTCTAATTGGCCTTCCTATATCAAGAACTATTTTAATTAAGAGAAATTTAATTCCGAGAAGTCGTGAGCAGTTTTCTATCCGGTTTCATGGATCCAAATCATGGAATTCCCATATAGATCTTTTAGAAAGCTCCATTTCGTCATCGTTGTACAAAATCAAATTCAAAAATAAGCTGAGGGCTCAATATTTGCTCCAATAAACCAATATATATATATATATATAAAAAAAAAAAACGCATTTCTCACCTTCCACGGTGGTTGGTCTCTCTCACCCTCATCAGCTCGGGTCCTCTACCAGAGGCCTGGGAGCTTGAGAGTTCTGCGCAGTATCTTTGCTGTTCCCAGTACTGCACTTTTCTGGACTGAGATGTCTGTTGTCCTTCCTGGGATCTGCTGCAACCACTCCTCTAGTTTGGGGGTCACGGCCCCGAGTGCTCCGATCACCACAGGCACCACCGATGCTTTCACCTTCCAGGCTCTCTCCAGCTCTTCCTTGAGCCCCTGGTATTTCTCTAGTTTCTCGTGTTCCTTTTTCCTGACATTGCCATCGCTCGGTATTGCAATGTCCACCACCACGGCTTGGTTCTCCCGCTTATCCAGAACCACGATGTCTGGTTGGTTCGCCATCACCATTCTGTCAGTCTGTATTTGGAAGTCCCACAGGATCTTGGCCCGCTCATTCTCCACAACCTTTGGAGGTGTTTCCCACCTTGATCCTGGGGTCTCCAGCCCGTACTCTGCACAGATGTTTCTGTACACTATGCCCGCTACTTGGTTATGTCGCTCCATGTACGCTTTCCCTGCCAGCATCTTACACCCTGCAGTTATGTGCTGGACTGTCTCAGGCACTTCTTTGCACAACCTACACCTTGGGTCTTGTCTGGTGTGGTAGATCTGGGCCTCTATTGCTCGGGTGCTCAAGGCCTGCTCCTGTGCAGCCAGGATGAGTGCCTCTGTGCTGTCCTTCAGACCAGCCCTCTCCAGCCATTGGTAGGATTTCTTGATATCAGCCACTTCAGTTATGTTCCGGTGGTACGCCCCGTGTAGGGGTTTGTCCTGCCATGATGGTCCCTCCAGCACCTCTTCCTCTGCGCCCCACTGTCTGAGACATTCTCTGAGCACGTCATCAGTCTGGGCCTTGTCACTGATGTACTTGTGGAGCTTGGATATATATATATATATATATATATATATATATATATATATATATATATATATATATATATATATATATATATATATATATATATATAATCATTTATGTAAATACATAAAAGTGTAACATATAAACATAAAAATAAGCATTAAGTTAAATAGTTTCGATGACCGTAATTTTGTTTAATATTTTTGTGGGAGAGGCGTCTTCAAAAGCCTTTTCGGCTTCTACCGCTCCCTGCACATCCGTCCTTTAGAATAAGTGTATTGTGTCTTGTCCATTTTTTTCATATTATAATGTATATGTTTTTATAAATTTCTTTTAATGCTATTTTTAAATATGTGCGAAATAAATAATAATAATAAAATAAAAAAGTCAATCACCAGATCCTTGGTCTTGCCTAGGATCACTCCACACTCAGTGTCCTGTACTCAAGCTCCTGTCCCGTTCTTATACAACCACCACTGCAGAGTCGTTATGTGTCATTAGCTCAGACTCTCATCAGCAGATTAAACTCGTACTCAACCTTTCTTCTTGCCTTTTACTGAACAGTCAGAAAAATACGTGTGAAAATCTGTGTGTGGCTTTGAAATCTGTGAAACTGATTTTAAGTCCCTGTTGTTCTTGGCGTGGCAGAGTCTCCACACTAGAGGGCGCCATTGTGCCACTTAAGAACCTGCAAGACTCAAGAATTATCTTTGTTTCTGCTCTGTTTTGTTTCCTTAATTAATTCTTACAAAACCTATGTAGTCTACAGCGATAAAGCTAGACAAACAGATAGATAAAACTCCAAAAGGCCATGTAAAATGTCTATTAAAAACACTAAAATACAAAGTTGTCTCTTTTATTGTCTTCTGTGTTGTAATATCGACAAATACAAAAAAAAGATTATTACAATATACAAAATGCATAGTCCAAAAGTAGAGGGTATTGATCGGTGGTCTTTTCATACACAGTACAATTTAATTCCAAACCTCTTACTTCCCTCGCTTCTGATCGGCCAAGAAAACCAACGTGGCCGACTCAAAGTGGATGAAATTCTAACGCTATTCTACAAACATCAGTAAATGCTGTGTCACAGTATGGATCATTTTCTCTGGAGTGGCAATCCGACTTCATTTCCTGTCCTTACCCCCGAATATTCTAACCTACTACTATAAAAAAAACGCTATAAATAGTTCAATAGCAATAGCAAATCATATAAAACAAGTATACACATGTTGTTTTGTCTGACTATGACCCTTATTTCTACTGTTTTCTATCTACATTTTCAGTTTATTCGCCTAATCTGTGGTCTGAATACGTTTTTACATTATATTTTTCAATACAAAACTCAACTAAAACCATCAACGCCGCCGGCAAAAAAAAACATTACGGCGTCGTTTACGTTAAGAGCAAAGGTAAGTTGTGTTTTGAGAGACCCGCTTAAGGCCATAAAGTCTTTGGGAAACAGCCTAGGGTTTGTCCATTTTGGTGCATGGTTTCGATTTCTCCCTGTTCGTCCGTGATGTGCCTCGTTCCTCTTCCCGGCTGGCGGTGTCTTGCTCACTGACACGCAGGTGAGTTACTTCCTGGACAGTAGCTGATTCTCCAGCTGTTCGAGGCGAGCGGTCATCCCAGCCAGTGCACGGAGAGTTAAGGGGAAATAAACAGAAAATAAACAGCAGCACAGATTAAAAAGAAACGAATTTGGAATAAAAGTTGATTCAGGATTTAAAAACACCACGTAAACACTTAATTCCTGATGTTTATTCGGATTTAAAGTTCATTCCGGTGTTTTATTCCGTTCTTAACACCGATTTAAATGAATTAACTTATTTATTCATTGCTCATGTATCAATTTAAAGAGAATAACAACAATAACACAAAAAAAACCTGACAATTAGCATAAGTACATATTCCAGCCATTACTTGCCTTGTCTTTGCTGCATGAACAAAAGGAACAGGAAGAAGATAAATCTTATAAACCCTGCTCCTTTCACGGATCAAAAAATGAAACATTTCTTTATTTATTTTGTTTAAATTATTCAGTTCATTTTATACGTTTAATCAGTTGAATCAGTTATTTATAGGCTGACCAGACGTCCCTCTTTACCCGGGACAGTCCCAGTTTTGAGCCCCGTGTCCCCCTGTCCCAGCAGATTTATCCAAAACCACTGATTTGTCCCAGTTTTATACAAGAAATGTCCCAGGTGTTCCAGTTTTTGACCAGTTTGATAATATGAGTAACATGTAGTTTACATCCAGATGGCTATGGATGGATTGTAATTATTCAACAAGGACACTGGAGGGAGCTGTTACTCTGCAACATGAACCTTTGGCTGGAGTGTCTATGTAACTCTCATTAGTCGATTAAATACAACCTTTCCTCTCGTTTTCCTACCCCTCCTTTGTGAGCGGTCTGAAAACACACGTCAAAACCTGTGCGCGGCTTCGAAATCTGCTATGAAATTGACTTTTCGTGAGTGAGACTGTAAATCCCTGCTGTTCTCGGCTACAGTTCTTGGAGTTGCAGACTTCCCACACTAGAGAGAGCCACTGTACCGCGTAAAAAGCCGCATGACTCATCACACTGCATCATGATCTCGTCTTCGTTTCTGTTTTGTGTTTTGTTCGCTTTCCCTTAATCATTACTGACAAAACCCATGTAGTCTTCAGACGGATAGACATGGATGGATAACTGATAGATTTCTGTCCTAATTTCTTGTTATTTCTTGTTTAAAACTCGTGTAGACAGTGGATGGTCATATTGTAGATCTATTTTTGTCCTAATTCCAAATAGGAATATCCACATTCAACACCTAGATACACAGATATATAGATGGATGGATGGATGGATAGAGATACAGATAGACAGACAAAACCACTTATATCATTCACAGTCTGCCTCCCATCCTTTGCTTCCTCTGACTGCGTGGAGCTAATGGCGTTTACTGGAAGTGTGTGGTTGGTACGGAGCTGAAGGAGAGTATTATTCCCATAAATCTTCTCGCTCTGCGCTGTCCTGTCCTTGGGTTTCAGAAATATGGAAAACTAGGACCGTTTGCCACAGCGACTGACAATTTAAAACTAAAATATTATACCTTTCTACATTCTATACTACACTATCTGTATTTCCAGCTCAGATCATTCAGTTTTACGAGTATTGTATAAAAACGGGATCCGAAAACGTTAGTGTATAAAAATGTAACTAGTAACGGGTCATCTTGAGTAGTATTTTGCATGTATATGTTTTTACTTTTGACTTTAAGAGGAACTAAACACTTAATGAACATTTTTTATACTAAAATTAATTGTGTATACAGTGTTTTAATAGCCGTATCTTTTGCCAATTTTAGAGCAAACTTGATGAATTTGGATGGAAATTTGGGATGAGGATCAGCTGTTCCAAATCCGAGGCCATAGTTCTCGACCTGGGTTCAAGTATCTCGGGGTCTTGTTCACAGTGAGGGGAGGATGGAGCGTGAGGTTGACAGGTGGATCGGTGCAGCGTCGGCAGTGATGCGGTCGCTGTATCGGCGCCGTTGTGGTGAAGAAGGAGCTGAGCCCAAAGGCGAAGCTCTGGATTCACCTCAGTCACGTTCCTCCCCTCACCTGTGGTCCTGAGCTCTGGGGAACGATTGAAAGGACCAGATCACGGATACAAGCGAAGAAATGAGTTTCCTCTGCAGAGTGGCCGGGCGCTGCCTTAGAGAGGAAGACCCAGGAGGAGCTGGAGGAAGTGTCTGGGGTGAGGGAAGTCTGGGAGTCCCTGCTTAGACTGATGCCCCCGCGACCCGGCGCCAGATAAGTGGAAGAAAATACATGGATGGGATGGATGGACTTGGTAAACTTGCAGCTATGTGTTCAAAAACAGTCAAAACTGAGTGCGCTGATTCCAATGATCACTGCAGTTTCAAGTACTACGTGACATAACACAGCACTGATTACAGCCCGGCGCTTCTGATTACAAACAGACCAATCACACTGTTCCTTACACCCAAAGACCTGCCCGGTTCTGCAGCTCTGTCTGAAACGTGGCTGTGGACGGAGTTTATAGTTTATAGTCTTTTGCCCCACACTTTAAGTACATTTTTAGCCATGTAAGTGCACGTTTAACCTGCGTGAAGTCGCCCCCCATCAAACCCAAACCTACACGAAAACCATGTCAATCATTTGTGCTTCGTTTGTGCTGCAAAAAGTTCCGTTTGTGCGATTCTGGTTCTCAAGATATTTGCAGTTTTATTTTCGGCCGATGACGTCTTCCAGAACCTCAGAATGTGAAATAGAGCTTAAAACAGACAGAAAATTATAGAAAACTTTTGTATTTTGTTTGTGCTGTTTTGTGCTGTGACAATTTCCATTTGTGCGATATCTATTTCGCACAAGTTAATAGGTTTTTTTCATCATTAACTAAACATTGAAATCTGTGTATCAATGGTTTAACAATTAAAAAATAATCTATTGTACATATCGCGTAATATTTTTTAATATTTAACTAAATGTCTTCTCGGCACTGCTTATCTCAATATGAACCACTTCTCATAACATCCTGGTTGATTAAGTTGTTTAAGCGTCATTAAAATATTAGTATCACACAGATGTCAGTGTGGGGCACCTTATAATACAATTGGAAGAGTAATTATTAACTGCTTAAAATGAAATCTTGTAACATTTATTAACCATAGCAAAGAAGTTTCTCACGTCAAGTGGTTCATATCGAGATACGCAGTTCCGAGAAGACATTGAGTTAACTATTAATATATATTAAAACGATATTAGAACATTATTAAAAGGTCGTCCAGAACCTCAGAATGTGAAATAGAGCTTAAAACAGACAGAAAATTATAGAAAACTTTTGTATTTCGTTTGTGCTGTTTTGTGCTGTGACAATTTCCATTTGTGCGAGTTTATTAAAAACTAAAATTATTCATTATTATTATCTGCAGTGATTATAGGACGTCATTTCCGCTCAGCTGACGGCGGCGACTTGAGCAAAACTGCACAAAACTTGTGGCGATAAACGATCTGAGGCTGCGGAAAAGTCTGTATTATTCTATAAAATATGAATCAAAAGCAAATTACTAAAGACTGACACAAGACTGATAATAATTTTAGAAATAAACTCGCACAAATGAAAATTGTCACAGCACAAACGAAATACAAACGTTTTCTATAATTTTCTTCCTGTTTTGAGGCTGTTTCACATTCTGAAGTTCTGGACGACGTCATCGGCCGAAAATAAAACTGCAAATATCTGAAGAACCAGAATCGCACAAACGAAACTTTTTGCAGCACAAACGACTGACAGAGTTTTTGTGCAGGTTTGAGTTTGATGGGAGGTCAGCTTCACTTCTACATACAAACGGTCAGTTCTCTTTCCACCGTCGCCCACACGACACCCAGTAAAACAAAGGATATGTTTCTGTGTGAGCTGCTCCAGACTGCTCATGGTGGCCTGCTGGAACTCCACCAGGCTCTCGCAGGCGCAGGGGTCCTTCACCTCGATCTCGCCCTGACTCTCCGCTGCACACCACAGAGGAACAGGCAGAGACAATACAGTTTGTCACTTTCTGCTTTCAAATAAAACACACAAAAATGGTTTAAACAAAAAAGAGTCATGTATCGGTAAATACAGTAGAAAAGACTGAGGTTATTTTGACTTATTTACTTAAGGCCGCCACAAACTACAGGAGAATTTGCCCGATTTTGGCTGCGATTTCTTCTTCCCGAGTTCAGGAGGCGTGACCCGACTTTTTGTCTCCGTGTGCGATTTTGAAGCCGCTGCTCCTCATGTGTGGAGTCAGTGTCAGATCAGAACCACCGAACATCAACAACGCGACGGAAACAGACGATAAAACAGAGTCAGGGGCAGAGGAGCGACGGACACAGAGACGCAACAAACAAACTCAGGATAGAGCGAAAATAAAGACTTTATTACTCACCTAATGTAAAGTGGAACATTTAAAGTGCAGCATCTGATCCACATTATCCATAGAAATTGTCCTCCACAAATAATGACTCCAGTCCACAAAATTGCATTATTAATCCAGTTCGAAGTGTTCTTTAAAGTAAAAAGGCGAAAGTTGTTCCTCATGTGTTTGTTTATGTCCACAGAGCCTAAAGCTGCAGATCAGTGACAGTGACTCTACTTCCTGTGGACTTTATCTCCTCTTTTATGCTTTAAAAATCCTGTATCTGAAGTATTGCTCCACATTTCACAAATAATAATAACACAGTTTTGACTTGTGTCTAAACTGGAAGTGCAGAGTCTGATCTTTGAACACTTCAGAGTCTCAGAGCGACTGGTTTTACTGTAGACAGGAAACAGCTGACGCCATCGCGCTCACGACTTTGCAGCCTGTTTTCTACACACAGATCCTGCTGCCGTCTGTGAGATCGGAGATTTTTCATCTCATAAGTTTCTCCTCGTGTCTGTGGTGTTTGCACATTTTGTCCCACGTTTAAAAATCGTTTAAGATCGAAAAAAAAATCCTCTAGTCTGTGGCGGCCTTTAGTTGGTCTAGAGATTATTTGACTTGTTTGAAAGCGGCTGTACTTTTTTTCCACGTTGTTGAGCAATATTTTTCTTGCTGTAGCACAGATATATCATATAAGCATTTCATTGTCATTATCAAATGCACAATTAGCATGCTAGTTGTTGTGAGCATCGTGAGCGCAAAAACCTCGACTTGAAAACGGAAAATCACACGCTTTAGAGAGAACTATTTTTGTGAGGTAGAACTATTTTTATCTTTATCTTTTATCTTATCGTATCTAAACGTTAAATTCTTATTTGTCGTTTTATCCTTTTGCACTTGATATTTTGATTCTAACTACATGTTCTTGGTCGGTTGCGTCTGTTACGAAGAAAATTTCTCCTCGGGGATGAATAAAAGTAATTCTGATTCTGAAAACCCATCATGGTGAATAATTTGGAGGCTAGAGTGAATTATATTTCTATATTTTTTTCATTTTTATGCCTAATTTTGACACCAGTCTCTTGATATTTTTGCTACTTACTTTGAATTTATTATTACACTTTATATAGTTGCTGTTTGTTGTTACAATAGTGTGATGTGTGAGCTACTGTGTCTATATAACTTCCCTCGTCCATCAATACATTTTGTCTAAGTATAAGAATAAGAAAAGTGAGGACAGCTGCAAACTGATTAAAAATGTCGTTCAGTTTTGTACATGTTACACTCTGACACTGACACTGGTCACCGAACCCCAGGCGCAGTTGTTATGCAGAGTGTTTTACCCGGGCACACGTTGAGTTTGAGGTTCTCTGCGATGGTGCTGATGGCCGAGAAGTCCGTGGTGTAGTAAAAGTGTTTTTCCACGGGGTCGGACGCGATTTCCCTCAGTTCGTCTTCTACAGCTTTGCCCACTCCAACCGCGTACATGGTGATGCCTGCGGGACGGAAACGTCACACTGCACCTTCAGGTAAAACATGTAACTCTTCACACAGCGTCAGATCGTTGGTCTAATGTAAGTCAATTAAATACAATCAATCAATTCAAATACTGTCTAATACATTACTAAATACTAATAAAATACAACACTAAATACAATCAATCAATTAAATACAATCACTCGCTTTAACTGTGGCTTTAACTGTGGCTTTAACTGTGTGTTTTAATCGTATTTAATGTGTTTATGTTGTTGTGAGGCGACCTTGGGTGTCCAAAAAGGCGCCTAATAAATAAAATGTATTATTATTATTATCATTAATATGGATTTCTAAGCTGACACCACTATCCAGTATTTGGCCTGACCAATAATAATAAAATTTCGCTTATAAAATCCATGGCAGGTCCCAGGAATGTATCTAAAGTTGTACGGATCACAAATTTAAACTTCTATTTATTCTTGTTTTTATCAGCACACAGAACCATGTTGTTGCATGATTGTGTAAACATACAGCCGTATTTTACTTTTTACTCTTTTAATCTGTTCAAAAAGACAAATGTGATGCACTGAGGACAAACTGGGAATGCCGCAGAAGCCGACAGAGAGCGGAGCAGCAGCAGGATCGAGGCCGAAGCACTAAAGCTCCATCCTTATTTTCGAGACACTCACATTATCCTTTCTGGAGGTCATACAGTGACAAGGTGAGTGGAAAGTGTGTTGCCCAGGGGCACAGCGAGTATGTGCCTGTCTTTATTGTGAAAAATTACTTTATCACTAAGACTATAATGAGTCAAAACATGGAGAAAAGCCAAAGTAACCATGATCTGCTTATTTACGAGATTAAAACCGGTGATTGTGGTTAGTGGATGAATGATTTCAACACCACTCTGTGTTTGTACAGGTGAAACTACATAATATAACTCTTGTGTAACTCTTGTTGTTGGTTCAGTACTTTTCCAGGATGTATTCTCACCAGGATGGTCCCGGTTTAGTCTTAATGTAGTCTTGGTTTGGTCCTGTTCTAGTCCTGGTTTAGCCAAGGATCAATTTTATTATAGTTCTATGAGTCTCTCCCTGATCAAGTCCAGGGTTTGTCCCAGTTTTGATGCGTTTTTTTTTTTTGTAAGATTTTCATGACTTTTGCATTTCTAATGTACAAATTATACATCTAGACATATTTGTTGCAATATTTTGATAACAATATTCAGGAGATAGTTTAAGAATGGAGAAGCAAAGTGCTGAAATGAGTCTGTAAATGTTCAGATTTAAGCTTGAGGTAGTTTTTAATCAACACACTCAACATTAAAATTGAGAAAAACTCCAAAACCTAATTGTGGCATAAACAATTTATCAAAATATCTTCCACCTCTAATGTGCTTTTCAGTTTTTTCATTTTTACTCCGACAATCGTCTAGCTGTTGTGCCTTACCGGCCTCCTTGGCCTTCTTGGCGTACTCGGTGATGTCGTCCTGGGAGCGCCCGTCGGTGAACACCAGGCCGATACGGGGGATGTTCCGGGCGGCAGGACGAGCTCCTTCCGCCTCCGAGAAACTGTTCTCCAGCATGTGCTTCAGCGCCAGGCCCGTCATCGTCCCCTTCTCCATGTACTCCACCTGAGCGACACACACAACTCATTCAGAACTCAACGGGTCAGTGACGTATCAGGATATTATATTAAAAAACTAAAAAAAATATTAGTTTCTATTCAACTTTTTCAAATATTTACAGTATCAGGTGCATAAATCTGTGTTTAACATTTATATGAAGCATTTTTAGTGTAAAATGTCATGTGGTGCGACCGAGAATAACCTTTAAACTGTTTTATTTTCTAAAACATGGCTGGGATATGAATAGAATAGAATATCTTTATTTGTCACTGTAACAAATACAACAAAATTAAGTGCGTTCCTTGTTCAGTGCAAAGGGAATACAATTATAAACTAGTAAAAAGATAGAAATATAGAGACACTATGTACAGAACATAATAAGTGCCTCACACACCCACATGTCCCAGCCACACACTTCCACATTCATGAATGTAAAAACTATTGGGTAAAAACTGTTTTGTAGTCTGGATTTTATGGACCTGTATCTCCTGCCTAATCTAAGTTCTGTTGCGTTTCTTTAGATTTTTAATGCATATTGATATTTTGTTTTGCTCCAATATGACAGTCGCCTGTTTGTGTTTAATGAACAAACTACTGCCCTGGAAAATGAAGAAAAATGAAGAAAAACACCTAAAGAACCGTTCACCCAAGTCGACTTTGTCTGTTATTAAAATTCCTGCTGTTATTAGTGGCACCACATGATGCACGGTCGCACCACATGACATTTTAACACTTTAAGTACAAAAAACATGCAGAATAACTCATGATTTCTGAAAAAAATGACTTGGTTCCATGAAGGTCAGAGGTGCTACAGAAATGTGCTGAATTATTATGAAATTTGAACCTTTTTAACTGAGGAAACTGCAGCTGGACAGAAACTTTAGGTGTAATTTCATTGAGCCATACTGGAATTGGAATTATGAATTATTTTCTGTAGAGTTTTCGCTCGCAGACAACAAATCTCTGTATGTTTTGTGTTTTTGTTTCGCTGTTTTTATGACTTAATGTGAAATAAACCACCGGAACCATCTGGAACACGGACGTCTCTTTTCTCCACAGGTTCAGATCGTTGCTGCACTTTATTTATCGAAGCCTTTGCAGGTTTTTCAACGCACCTGCTGTGCTACACTTGGGACTATAGAGGGAGACATTGCACTGCTTTAAACGCTCCATGACTCAACACATTCAGCATTATCCTGTTTTTCAGTGCTTTGTTCCGGTAATACTTAACTGATCTTTGTATAGAATAGACAAGTCCTTGAACTGCCGAAACCTGTTATTGTGCAACTCTTTTCACGTTAAAGCGGATGTGAAATTTGTCCGGGTTGCTTTTGGTTTCCTGGAAATGATGCCCCTGTAGGCTATTCCTGTAAACTGTCAGATTAGATTAGACACATTACACACAGCATATCTAAGAGCAGCATCTGCAGAGACTGATTTTCACTTTCAAGCCAAATATTATTTCTCAATCACACTGAAAAATAAATCTGTTCACCTCAGTAAATAAAAAAATAAAATATATAATGTAAAAATAATTTGTTCTGTTCCTGTTTGGAGCCCAGTTCAGTCCTGTTTTAGGACTTTACAGTAAGAAATGATATAAAAATGCACTACAGAACTAGGCAAAAGTTATAGGCAGGTGTGGAAAAAAATGATGTAAACCCTTAATCCCTTATCGAGTAACACTTTATAATAAGGTGCCATAATAAACAGCAAACTAATCATTAATATTTGTTACTTGTTACTAAAATCTCTATTTGGCACAAGTTAAAAGCTTTTTCATCATAACTAAACATTAATTGTTCACATAAAATCGAAGTATTAATGTTTTAATAATGTTCTAATATCGTTTTAATATTTCTTAATAGTTAACTCAATGTCTTCTCGGCACTGCTTATCTCGATATGAACCACTTGACGTGAGAAACTTCTTTGCTATGGTTAATAAATGTTACAAGATTTCATTTTAAGCAGTTAATAATTACTCTTCCAATTGTATTATAAGGTGCCCCACACTGACATCTGTGTGATACTAATATTTTAATGACGCTTAAACAACTTAATCAACCAGGATGTTATGAGAAGTGGTTCATATTGAGATAAGCAGTGCCGAGAAGACATTTAGTTAAATATTACGCGATATGTACAATAGATTATTTTTTACTTGTTAAACCATTGATACACAGATTTCAATGTTTAGTTAATGATGAAAAACCCTATTAACTTGTGCGAAATAGATATTTTTGTAACAATCAACAAATATTAATGAAGGGTTAAGTAATGATTAGTTTTCTGTTTATTATGGCACCTTATTATAAAGTGCTCTGTGGGGCCAGACCATCACCAACACAACTTCTTCTTTACGCTGAAGAGACTCATTTTGCATTTTGTAAAGTGATAAAAACAAGCAATCATTATTTATATTTTTGAAAGCCTCTTTGTTTACAGCGTTTTTTCCGCTGGCCTAAAACTTTTGCACAGAACTGTATATGTACAAGTAAAAATGAAAAAGTATAGACATATAGTTGTATAGTTCATTCTAGCCTCCTAATTATTCACCATGATGGGTTTTGCGTGTGCTTGTCCTTTTTCGACAACTACTAGCATGCTAACCGTGCGCTTGATAATGATATTGAAACGCTTATACGATAGATCTGTGCTACAGCAAGAAAAATATTGCTCAACAGCGCGGAAAAACAAGCACAGCCGCTTTCCAACACGCCAAATAATCTCTAGACCTGAAGAGAGTTCGTAATGACGTTGGCTTTTTCTTTTGTTCGCTCACTTTGCGTTTTGTAAACTGATAAAAAAACAAACAATCATTATTTATATTTTTGAAAGCTTCTTTGTTTACAGCGTTTTTTTCCACCTGCCTAACACTTTTGCACAGTTCTGTATGTGACCTTTCAGGAGGAGATGTGACTGCATTGCCTGGAATATTACACAGTACAAATGCATAAAGACGATATTTGAGACCTACTCTGAGCTCCAAATTGACCTTTGAGCCTTATTTGGCAGTTCCTGTGCTCTGCCTTTGTATCATGGGCCAAAAATAAGGAGTCGTAAAAGACAAAACGCAGTAACAATGTATGTTTTGTTTGTGATTTAGTTAATAAATATATTTTATTTTCAAATCTAACCTCTCGCCTCCTTCTTTTTGGTGCGGCCTTGGCACAGGGTCTTAAGACATTAAATAAGCCTTTGTATTCAGTTATACTTCAATTATCTTTAATGTGAAAGTATTTTGTGTATTTATTCATACTGTACACAGTGTACTTGTTAGGGTTTGGTGTTTGTGTTTCCCCTCCCGTCTGTGTCTGTTTCTGCACTTTTCCGGAGGAGTGGCTGAGCTTTAGCTGCAGTGTGGTTCACCTGCAGCTCATTCCCAGTCAGCCCCACTACAAAACCCTCTCCCCGTGTGCTGTGGTCTCAGTTCATTCCTCGTCTACCCTCTGTCAACTGCTTGTCTACATCCTCGTCGTCCACTCTGTCCTCGTCGTCCACTCTGTCCTCGTCGTCCACTCTGTCCTCGTCGTCCACTCTGTCCTCGTCGTCCACTCTGTCCTCGTCGTTCTATCTGTCCTCGTCGTCCTGCCTGTCCTCGTTGTCCAGTCTGTCCTCATCGTTCTGTCCGTCCTCGTCTTCCACTCTGTCCTCGTCGTCCACTCTGTTCTCGCCGTCCACTCTGTCCTCGTCGTCCACCTGTTCTCTCCGTCCTGCCCGTCCTCGTCGTCCACTCTGTCCTTGTTGTCCACTCTGTCCTCATTGTCCAATCTGTCCTCGTCGTCCACTCTGTTCTTGCCGTCTACTCTGTCCTCGTTGTCCACCTGTTCTCGTCGTCCACTCTGTCCTCATCGTCCACTCTGTCCTCGTCGTCCACTCTGTCCTCGTCGTCCACTCTGTCCTCGTCGGTCTGTCTGTTCTCGTCATCCACTCTGTCCTCGTCGTCCCGCCCGTTCTCGTCGTCCAGTCTATCCACTTACCCATGAGTCTTCCCCCAGTGTCTTCCTTCCGCTCTATGTCTCCAGCTCCCATCAGCACATCCTGCAATCCCGGCAATAAACCTGTTTAAAACCTACCTGTGCTCCTGTCTCTGCTTTGGGGTCCTCTTCATACACTCAAACCATGACAGTACTGCAAAATAACTGTTCCTGCACGATCCTGATCAGCACTAAACAGGAAATCCAAAGGTCTTCTGTATCATTTAAAACAAGCATGAGGACTACACCTTGGTTTGATGTTCTTATAATGACAGTTTCTGCCTTTTCACTTTGCATGACTCCGTATTTTTGGCCCATGATACAAAGGCAGAACACCGGAACGGCCAAATAAGGCTCAAGGGTTCATTTTGAGCTCAATATTTTTCACATACAAATATTTCTTTATTACAGCCACTAGTTGTCAAATTTTGGGAGCCCTGCCTATGATACTTTTGTCTGGACTAAACTGAAGTCATTATTCTCAGTTTCACTCTGGCGAATTAAGGTTTTTTGCCTTTGTAGAACAGAATAGAGTTTTAAAAAAAACACTGGAGCTCTTCCTGTATTACTACATATCAAGTGTTTTCCGAAAAACACAACCTAAATATGCAGGATCATTGTGTTAAGCATTTGTGAATGAAACAAAACACAACTCGGGATGTGTTTTTGATGAGGAAACATTACAGCAGATGAGGAAATTGTGTAATATGGGCCCTTGAAGTCCCGTGCGCTCGGGCTGGTACCTTCATGACGGCAGCCTTGATCTCGTCGGCGGTGTGGTACATGCTGAGGGGGAACTCGGTCCGGACCCGGCTGGAGTACTGGACCAGACCCACCCTGGTGCCGTGAGCAGACACGTCCAGAGAGTCCACCACCTGGTTCACAAACTTCTTCACCAGCTCGAAGTTCTGAGGGCGCACACTTTTAGAGCCGTCGATCACGAGGACCAGGTCGATGTTGGCGGTTTTACACGCTGTAGGAGAAGAAATGGAAAATCACAGCAGTTTCAATATTTTATTTTACTGACAGGTACAACCAAGGGCGTAGATGTGCACAGGGACGGTGCGGATATGTCACAACCAATATTTGGGGAAGACAAAACAGTCCCTCCCAATATTTGCCATTTTATTTTAATAAACAAAAATATTAATTTATTACGATATTTTTCCAAACTCTATAGCCACATATTAAAACACAGAACAGCCTGAGGCCGATCGAGGGTCATTGGTGGTCAAAAACAGTGAGTAATTCAAATCTGTGCATTTATAACAGGTTTGAATGACCCTCCAGACCTTTGTTCAGGCTTAGACCCTCAAAAGGAAAAACTAAATTTGCTTGATCAAGGTAGATTTCAAAAACATGCAGTAAAAAGTACTGCTTGTAGTGTGGGCCAATTCTGGAAGCCTGAGGGTCAAAACAATTGGTCTGAGGTCCACATTTGGCCCATTGGTACGTTCACAGTCCCGGACCCACGATGTTGGCCCCATGATATGTGTAATATCTGTAAACGCGGAACGAAGTTTGATGTCGGGTTCATTTGCCTTCGTCGCCTCCAATAGATAAAACAGGGAAGAAGAGCGTCTGACTGATGCGTTTGGAGCTGAGTGAGACTTTACCCTTCATCATGGAATTTAACTCACTGTGTTAAGTTGTTCGTCTTTAGTACAAATGCTCCGGGTTCAAGACCCCAATTTGTGGTTTACATTCTTGTTTTGTTCGTTCTTCCATTTTGTGTGTAAACAAAATTATTTAGTTTGTAAAGAAAAGCGACTTAGAGCATCAAACCCCTGTCCTGAATTTCAGCGAACACCGTCCCATAAACGCACTGAGGGATGTAGTGATCTCCAAGGAGCCATGGCCGAGACGTGGGACTGTGAGGCTGCAGCTCCAGTGTTTGTACTATTAGACGTAGCCTCGACTCCTTACAGCGACCTACATCCGGTTTGTAAAGAAAATGTGATCGATGAAATTCCTAATGATCAATTATCGATTACTCGACTAATCAGGCCCATCCTTAATGCATGTAATGAAATTGTGAATTTACATATTTTCAAGTGTTTCAAAGCTTCAGTCGGAGCAAAATAGCTGCTTTTCTACTTATAAGTAAAAGTGTATCAAAATAAGTTATGAGTCTATTTTTTGTATATATTTATGTACAGGATTTAAAAAGCCCCTTACTCTAATCCCTACTCAGCATTCATATTGTACTTTCCTTAGATGGAGCCAGTTGGAGCAGAGCTTGAACTGTAACTTTGAAAAAAATAATATAAATTCCTGCGTTCACGGTTCTGAAGATTTTGGCAGACATATTGGATTTCCCATGACCCCTCCGGAGAAAGGGATATTTTACAATAACAGTTCATCATGGTTCAGTCCAGTCCAGCTCCAGAGTTAATCTGCTTTTGACATCAGAGTGAACCTGTTAAAATTACTCTGAGCTACAAAAATGGTCTTCTGTGTGTGAAAGAAAATGGCCAGGCCCCCAGAGAGGAGACGTCATCCTGCAGTACTATTTAGACTGGTTAAAATACTATTTAGACTGGTTATTGTTTAAAAAAATAAAAAAAATCTTTCTTCATTTAAGCTTATTAAAAAACAGTTGACCTCATAATATTGTTTTGAGTACATCCTTTACATTTAAAGCCCCATCATGTAACATATGCTGTGGTGGGAATTCTACTTGCAATTATTGAGATTATTGAGTCAAATGCATTAAAACATCCATAATGAAATGTAATGTTCTAAGAATTCAGTGGATTTACTGGTAGTGATTTGGGGTGAGATGGAGACTTCGGTAAACGTGTTATGTTATGTTGTTTCTGCTATAGTTATCTGATTAACTGTTAATATGTTATGGCCTGTGTGAATTTTGGCCCTTTATGAGACATTTTTTTCCTTGTGCAACTGTTTTTGGGATTGAGCCGAATATTTTGGCTTAATCGTGTGTCGTGTAGTACACATGGGGTAACATGAATTGATTAATTCCTCACGACCAGCTTCCGATCGGTCGCAAGAATATCAAACCTGTCGCCTCTCGTGAGGGTTTCGTATTACTGAAGTAGTTCCACAAGCCGATTTGTGAGATGGCAATGGCGTCTGTGTTTTGCAGCATTCTCCGCTCCTTCTGTGATTTTGTGCTTCCAGAACAAGAACTCCGGTCGTGATGTGGACGTGAAGCATGTGCAGGCAGATCATATAAGGCAGGGGTGTTCAAACTTTTTTCATCAAGCTCCACATATTAAAACACAGAGCAGCGTGAGGCCGATCGAGGGTCATAGACTGATGGTCAGAACAGTGAGTAATTCAAATCTGTGCATTTATAACAGGTTTAAATGACTCTCCAGAACTTTGTTCATGCTTAGACCCTCAAAGGACACAAATTTGCTTGCAATGTAGATTTCAAAAACATGCAGTAAAAAGTACTGATCAAACTCATAGTCTTTCTTGAGTGTCCAGTGGATAAAGTGAGTGTGGAGGACTTACTGCCACAGCTCTTGCCGTCGTCCTGCAGCAGTTGTCCCTCGGGGCAGATGCAGTAGTAGGACCCGGGGGTGCTCACACACTGGTGCTCACAGCCGTGCACCACCGTCTTACACATGTCCATGTCTGAGAACAATCAGTCAGAATAAATTATCACTGAAGGGCAATTTAAACTTCATATGACAGGTTAGACGACTCATTTCACTAAAACATAGTTCACATAATTATATTCCACATAGAGGAAACCTGGATTGGAACTACACCTTTTTGGAGTCATAGTTTTTGACCCACCAAACCAAATAATGATTAGAAAAACATGAAAAGTACTATTAATCATTTCATAATCAGTCCAAATTCAAAGGAGTTGACGACACCATCACCCAGGCCCTCCACTTCATCCTGCTCCACCCGGACTCTGTGGGAACCTCCCCGTTCTGCTCCAGGACAAATTCTCTCTGCTCAGCATGACCGACTCCACCTGCAGGGGGAGCACAGACTTCCTGATGGACAGAAGTCAGGTCGTGCGGCTGTGGAAAAATATCTCGAACTCTCTACAGCGCTATAACTACTGCACCTCCAGACTCAACTCCGTGAAGCTGATCAAGTTTGTAGACGACACCACAGTCAACAGATGAAACAGATGAGTCTGCGTACAGAAGGGAGGTGGACCGGCTGATGATCTGGTGCAGTGGCAACAGCCTGGAGATGATGGTGGACTTCAGGACTCTTCCGTCAGCCAGGACCCCAGTGGAGCCCCCAGTATCACCTCCGTCATTAAGAAGACCCAGCAGAGGATGAACTTCTTGGAGCAGATGAGGAAAGCCAGGATGGTGCAGTTCTACTTGGCCATCGCTGAGTCCATCCTCACCTCCTCTGCGCTCTGCTGAGAAGGTGATCAGCTCCAGGCTCTCATCTCACAAGGACCACTCCAGGACTCAGGCCGGGCAGGTCAGTTCACAGTGGACCCTTCTCACCCTCAACATGGACTATTTGAGCCACTCCCCTCTGACAGGAGACTACAGTCGCACCAGAACCTCTCATCACAACAGCATCTTTCCCTCTGCCATTTTTTGAATTTAAACATTATTTAACCAGGAAAGTCCCATTGAGATTACAAAGACAGGGGCACAATAATTCAGAATATTACAGGACACATTTCAAGCAACAATTTCTTCAGACTGTTTAAAACAGGCGGCACGGTGGCTAAGTGGCAACACTCAAGCCTCACAGCAAGAAGGTTGCGGGTTCGATCCCGGGTCGCCCGGGCCTTTCTGTGTGGAGTTTGCATGTTCCTCCCCGTGTCTGGATGGGTTTCCTCCGGGTACTCCGGTTTCCCCCATCAACCCAAAACATGCCTGCACCCCTATGAACTAACATCAAGGACCATGTTGTCCACCCTCCTGTGGGCTCACCACCTGCAGAGGGGTTCATAGGGGGGTCAGGTGCTATGAGGATTGGGCAGCAAACTGCCCCCGCGACCCAGCCGGATTAAGCGGGAGAAGATGGATGGATGGATGGATGTATGAAACATTTCCAAACCATGCATTTCATTTCCAAACCTTTGTTTGCGTGGTTTAATCCTGGTTAAATCCTGTTTTAGACCTGGTTTTAGTCCTGTTATAAACCTGGTTTAGATCTGGTTTAGACCTGGTTTGAGTCCTGATTTTAGCCCTGGTTTAGTTTTAGACATGGTTTAGTTCTAGTTTAGTCCTGATTTAGACCTGGTTTTAGTCCTGGTATAGACCTGGTTTAGTCCTGGTTTAAAATCAGGTCTATACCAGGACTAAAACCAGGTCTATACCACATCTAAACCAGATCTTAACCAGGACTAAAACCAGGTCTAAACCAGATCTAAACCAGGACTAAAACCAGGTCTAAATCAGGACTAAACCAGGTCTATACCAGGACTAAAACCAGGTTTAAACCAGGACTAAACCAGGTCTATACCAGGACTAAAACCAGGTGTATATCAGGACAAAAAGCAGGTCTAAAGCAGAACTAAACCAGGTCTAGACCAGGTCTAAACCAAGACTAAACCAGGTATAAACCAGGACTAAAACCATGCCGCCCTCAACGCTCTGCTACCTCATGAGTAAATTGTCGGAATGACGGTGTCAAAAAGTGTCGGAGTGGCGGTGTGTCGGAATAAGGGGTTAACCCCAGAAAAACAGAGCCACTGGACTCATACAGACTTTATCAGGCCTTCCTATTCCATGCATTATCCGTAAACCTGTTTCTGAACTTACTTGTGCAGGTTTTCTTGTCCTGGTTGAGTTTAAATCCCTTGTTGCAGTCACAGGTGAAGGCTCCGGGAGAGGGCACACAGATCTGCTCACAGTCGTGTTTGCCCTCCGCGCACAGGTCAATGGCTGAACCACAAACAATACAACATTAGTATTCACAAGGATTCCACTTTGTCTAGTCCACACCAAGTACTATTATTCCCAGAAGTGCAGTAACATTTGTATTATTGCAGTTCTATTTGTGGCTCATGCAAGCAAAGCAATGCTAGCGAAATGCATTTTGGGATAGGGGGAAACAACCATTGCTGTTGTTTTAGAAATGGTTTAGGGATGCACATTAAATCCAGTCAAAAGCATTCACACCAATTAATTGAGTAGTTACTATTTATAAAACGATTAGCCCAGTAAGATTTTTGGTATAGCTCCTGACTGACGTGTGCAGGTCTTCTCGTCCTCATTCAGAGAGTATCCTTGGTTGCAGTCGCAGGTGAAGACTCCAGGAGCAGGTATACAAACGTGCTCACAGTCGTGCTTCCCCATAGCACACAGGTCTATGGCTGGACATATAGTACAACACCATTAGATTACTACTTATTAGCAAAATAAACATCTAAAGTAACTACTGGTCACATAAATTACCAATAGGCTCTGTGCACAGGGGTGTCTCGCTCAACAAGTTGAACTCCGGCACGTTTGAAGCTAAAGCCCGACCATTTATGCTCCTCTTTACTATTGGCAGGGATCAGATTAGTCAAAAATTGTGATAGTCCTGTTTTAGTCCTGATTTTAGTTCTGGTTTAGTCTTAGTTTAGTCCTGGTTTAGATTAGAATGGTCAAAATAGGGACACCCGGGACATTTCTTGTATTAAATTGGGACAAATCAGTGGTTTTGGATAAATCTGCTGGGACAAGGGACACAGGGCTCAAAAGTGGGACTGTCCCGGGTAAATAGGGACGTCTGTTCGCCCTAATAAAACTATTAAACTTTGAGGGTGACCAGAATTTCAAAATAAAAAACTGGGACGTCTGGGAACTGGGGAAAAAAGTGCGTAATTAAGGAAAACTGTTATGCAGAGAACATTCATGACGAACACGTGAGTCAGTCACATTTTCTTTGTGTTTTGGTTGTTCTTAAGCAGATTTTTGGTGTTTTACTTAAACAAATGACAGTTTATGCCTCTCTTTGCTGTTAGCAGGGATCAGATTGGTCAGAAAAAAGAACATCAGTGATATTTCTTATGTAAAACTGGGACAATTCAGTGGTTTTGGATAAATCTGCTGGGACAGGGGACTGTCCCGGGTAAATAGGGACGTTTGGTCACCCTAGATATAATTGGACAGGAAGCAATGATTCTAACAGTGAGCTTCCAGGCGTCATTGTGCACAGGGCCAATTGGTATAAAACCTTTTTTATACTCTGGTCCTATAGAGTTTCAACATATCTGGTCCATAATGTATAAAATATAATGTTACGCTAAATATCGATATCAACTGACAACAACTACACCTAATTAGTCTCACTAAAGCATGAAGAAAAACTCAAACCAAAATGAACAAAATACATGTAAACCGACACAAAAAAGAATAAGGGAAACACATTTGATGACAATACAAGAATGAAACATCTTGGGTAAGGCACATCTACAAAAGCTGGTGATTACTTCAAGTCCAAGTGAAGGATTTATCCAGGGCTAAAATAGATGCATGCCCAGTTTTATTGAGAATGTGTTTTAAAAAAAGAGCTTTCTCAGTGTATACAGTATGAGTTTGTTTGACTAACGTGTGCAGGTCTTCTCGTCCTCATTCAGAGAGTATCCTTGGTTGCAGTCGCAGGTGAAGACTCCAGGAGCAGGTATACAAACGTGTTCACAGTCGTGCTTCCCCATAGCACACAGGTCTATGGCTGAACAATATATAGTGCAAAAGCATTAGTTTACTATTTGTTAGCAAAATCAACATCTAGTAAATTATGAGCGACAAAAAATTGGTGTAAAACTTTCATATGCTCTGATCCGGTGCAGTTTCAATAAAGTCTTTCTATAAAGTCTAATGTCATCCTAATTAATGTGCCGGTAACACTAAACAATAACTACACTTAATAAGCCTTAAGACTTTTCTGGTTTGTCTAGAATGTATCACAGTACCTGACTAAAGGGGAACTCCGGAACATTTGAAGCTAAAGTCCGTTGCGAGAGGAGGTCGAATTCTGTCAGAAGCCACAAAACAGCACAGATCAGTGTTTCCTCGGCGGAGATCTCACTGTGGCAGTGAGTCTGTCAAGGCAACAAACTAGTGTAGTGATGGGGGCAAGTTCTGAACTTCCACGTAAAACACCAATTTGCTTCACACTGAAGAAGCTTAACACCACTTTAACCCATCTTACAACAGCCACGAGTCTAACAAACAAAACGCTCTGCCTGGTTCACTCATTAGTGTCTGGAAACGTTAGAAAACAACTTTATAAGCACCTCACACTTCCCTCTGTTGATTTCCCACAGCACAGGCCAAAGCCCAAAAGACTCGATCGCCGTTGTCGTTTCTAATCCCATTTATTTATGAGTGAATTATATTTTTTGAAAAACACTAAAAATACATTCCCGAACTATTTTCTTTCAACAACTTTCAGTTCCTCTTCTTCTTCACCATCAGTAGTCAATTCTCACTTGTTGCTTCTGGCGGCTCGAGCCTCTCGCTGCCGCTGGAGTCGACAACCGAGTCTTTTGGGCTTTGGCCTGTGCAGTGGGAAATCAACAGAGGGAAGTGTAAGGTGCTTATAAAGTTGTTTTCTAACATTTCCAGACACTAATGAGTGAACCAGGCAGAGCGTTTTGTTTGTTAGACTCGTGGCTGTTGTAAGATGGGTTAAAGTGGTGTTAAACTTCTTCAGTGTGAAGCAAATTGGTGTTTTACGTGAAAGTTCAGAACTTGCCCCCATCACTACACTAGTTTGTTGCCTTGACAGACTCACTGCCACAGTGAGATCTCCACCGAGGAAACACTGATCTGTGCCGTTTTTGGCATTGGACAGAATTCCACCACCTCTAGCAACGGACTTTAGAAAAGGGACTAACACTACTTACATTACCCTTTTTTAAGGTTAATTCATCTATGTATGCTGCCCATCCAAAAAATAAATGAGAGAAAAAGAAAAGAGTTGGGGGGATAGATATGATGACAAAAATGAAACGCTGACATCTTGGGTAAGCGTGGGTGATTACTTCAAGTCCAAGTAAAGGATTTGAGTAAAATCTATGTTGTATCCAGGGCAAAAAAAGATTGCACGTCCAGTTTTAAAAAGAAGAGCTTTTTAAGTATATGTAGAATGAGTTTGTTTGACTAACGTGTGCAGGTCTTCTCGTCCTCATTCAGAGAGTATCCTTGGTTGCAGTCGCAGGTGAAGACTCCAGGAGCAGGTATACAAACGTGCTCACAGTCGTGCTTCCCCATAGCACACAGGTCAATGGCTGAACAATATACAACAAGCTGGGCATTAGGTGTGTAAGTTTACTGCTATTTGTCTACACATTAACAATCTTGGCATGGCTCCGATATACTCTAATTCTTATGGGGTCAAACATATGTGATGCTATAAGACAATTTTGTTTTGTACATTGTGAGGAGTCTTCTACGTCTCTATAGACAAGTAATAGCGTTTGGGACTAACGTGTGCAGGTCTTCTCGTCCTCATTCAGAGAGTATCCTTGGTTGCAGTCGCAGGTGAAGACTCCAGGAGCAGGTATACAAACGTGCTCACAGTCGTGCTTCCCCATAGCACACAGGTCAATGGCTGAACAATATATAACACAAGAAGTTATTGCTACGTAAGATAAAAGCTCAAGTCATTCAATTTGGAATCTGTGTCATCTTGGAAACTAGTGGCTGAAACAAGTTCGCTTCGTAGGGTGACTTTTTGAGATTGAGATTTCATGAGGCAGCTCCTTTGTCTCCATGGGGAGTTATTCAAGGAGGAATACTGAAAGAATGGGTGAAGTTTAAAGGGACAGTTCATTTTTATTTTTACATGAATCTGTTCGTCCCCATCAGCAGTGTCGCATCGACACTGACTGACCTCCCGACAGCGTCCGGTGAGCCAAGTTCTTCCCCGGTTTTGGTGCTGATGAAAGTGTCCGGCAAGTTGGCTGGAGTCGTGAAAATAAAGTGTTTTTCTTCTCAAAACAATATGTGTTCAAAAGAGTGAAGCAAAACATGAATGGGAAAAAGTCAGATCTCATAATCTCTTGGTACTATTTTCTCTCCACTCAGATCACTCCGCGCTACGTGTTTCACTGTGTTTCCTGCTCGGAAAGTTCACGACAACATGTGTGACGACGACACTGACGATGAAGACATGGCCTTTAGCACAGAGCCAAGGGGAGATCTTTATGAACCCAAATATACTGATGCCCAAATTCACCAGATGGAGTCAGAACAGCAGAGAGAGAAACAGGAGGGACAGAGGGACAAGCTGAAGAACCTGGAGTTTTGTTGTTCCTGGAGAATCACAAGTCTGCACCATTTTTATATATATTCTTCTATAGATTATACACGCTTATGTACTTATCGCTGTAGCTCTCACATCGCAGCGTCAAAAGTTTGAGCACGTAAACACTGAACTACTGAAAAAAGTGTTGGATTCATACGCAGCTTCACCTGGAGGCAGCAGTGATACGACCAGAGAGAAAATAGTACCGAGTGATTATGAGGTCTGACTTTTTCATGGTTCATGTTTTGTGACGCAAATGTCTGACTCTTTTGAACACATATTGTTTTGAGAAGAAAAACGCTTTATTTTCATGACTCCAGCCAACTTGCCGGACACTTTCATCAGCACCAAAACCAGAAGAACTCGGCTCATCGGACGCTGTCGGGAGGTAAGTCAGTGTTCATGTGACACTGCTGACGGGGACATACAGATTCATGTCAAAAAACCCAAGCTATTCCTTTAAGCATCTTAAAGCTGGGCTTAAACAGGTCAGTGGACACAACCATCACAGCGCACACACCCCTGTTGTGAGCTTTGCATGGGATTAAACTGCACTGTGAGCTTGGGAATCATTTGGAACATCATGAAACTGAACAAATTTGCACAGCGCAAGCCCATCTTAAGCTTTTATAACGACCACAACCATGTCTCTTAACGACTGTAAGGCTGGAGCAGGTGTCACTGGTCATCTTTGTGCATATATAATGTAAACAGTGAGTTTGTCTGACTGACGTGTGCAGGTCTTCTCGTCCTCATTCAGAGAGTATCCTTGGTTGCAGTCGCAGGTGAAGACTCCAGGAGCAGGTATACAAACGTGCTCACAGTCGTGCTTCCCCTCAGCGCACAGGTCAATGGCTGAACAATGTATAAAACAACAACTTTACTACTTTTTTCAGAATAAATATCTGACTTAATCATCCTAGTTTAATGGTGATTGTTTACTGTATGTTGCCCATTCAAAAAATATTTAGAAATTGAAAACTGAAGAGTTGACATCTTGGGTAAGACAAAAAATGGCAGTTTCTTAAACTCCAAGAGTTGTACCCAGGGCAAAAAAGACAAGTGCCCAGTTTTACGGAAAATGTGTTTTTAAAAAAAGAGTTTTGTGAGTGTATATAGTGTTTGTTTGACTAACGTGTGCAGGTCTTCTCGTCCTCATTCAGAGAGTATCCTTGGTTGCAGTCGCAGGTGAAGACTCCAGGAGCAGGTATACAAACGTGCTCACAGTCGTGCTTCCCCTCAGCACACAGATCAATGGCTGAACAATATACAACATAAAGGAGTCAGTGCTACAGAGAGAACTTCTTCAAGAACCTCAACAAACCCTGGAACCTCAAAAAAAAAAACCTTGCCCCAGTGTGCCTATGTCCAACCCTCTGACTGGAGCCAGGAGTTCCATAATCTCCCAGGGAGCTTCTAGTTACTACAGTTACTTTTTCTTATTTTTTAAGATTTAATGCATTATTAGTTACAAAAATGCACAGCTGTTAGAACAAGCACAAGCATTAGAGCATTCATTTCTAAAAGCTTGAGTAGCAGCACAGAATGAATTACTTTCTCATGTTATCATGTAAACTTTGTGGTCTCATTTAGGGTGGGACATTTTAATGATTCCTATGCGATAATCCTCACTTATTTGCCCCTAAGAGGTTACAGGCCGCCACTTCCACAGTGATGTCTAATTGTCGGAGTGGTGGTGTCCATTTGTTATCAAACGTCCTGCACTCCGGCATTTTTCCCCCGTGGTCGGAGCGGCGGCACATTCGCTTTTTTTTCCCCAACATCCCGCCATTCCGACATGTAACTATTAAGTTTGGACTGAGCTCTTTTCTGGACCAGATTTTCACGGACTGGAGGTGTAGGAGACGCGACGGGAGGAGGCGCGGCCTGGTTTAATCCTGGTTAAATCCTTCTGTAGTTCTGTTTTAGACCTGGTTTTAGTCCTGTTATAGACCTGGTTTAGTCCTGGTTTAGACCTGGTTTGAGTCCTGATTTTAGTCCTAGTTTAGTTTCAGACCTGGTTTAGTCCTGGTTTAAAAGCAGGTCTATGCCAGGACTAAAACCAGGTCTAAATCAGGACTAAACCAGCTCTATACCAGGAATAAAACCAGGTCTAAATCAGGACTAAAAGCAGGTCTAAAGCAGAACTAAACCAGCTCTATACCAGGACTAAAAACCAGGTCTAAATCAGGACTAAAAGCAGGTCTAAACCAACGCACCTCCTCTCAACACGCTCAACGCAGCGCGCCGCTACCTGAGTAAATTGTCAGAATGGCAACATAAAAGGTGTCGGAATGACGGTGTCAAAAAGTGTTGGAATGGCGGGTTGTCGGAGTGGCGGTGTCGGAATACAGGATGAACCCCCCCTAAGATCTACCAGACTCTAGTGATATTTGTAAGCTCATGTCCTGTACAGTGGGTGTCCTGGGCAAAAAAGACAAGCGCCCAGTTTTACGACAAATATGTTTAAAAAAAAAAAAAAGAGATTTGTGAGTCTGACTGACGTGTGCAGGTCTTCTCGTCCTCATTCAGAGAGTATCCTTGGTTGCAGTCGCAGGTGAAGACTCCAGGAGCAGGTATACAAACGTGCTCACAGTCGTGCTTCCCCTCAGCGCACAGGTCTATGGCTGAACAATACACATGCACAGATCATTCACATCTCAACTTACACAACCCAACTCCGCCGCACCCTCATCTCAAGGTCAATCTGTCTTCTTCTCACATGTTCACCGTAAAGCACCTCTGGTATTTAGGTTACGCGGACAGTACAATTACACGCTGCGCTTCCTGAGCTATAAAGATTTGTGTGACCGCGAAGCCGGAGTTTTCCAAAAGTTGTAAATCGTCTGTATTTGAGCGACGTCCCATGCTTTGTTCCTGCAGGTGTTGTGATGCGTGCGGCCCTGTGCAAACATGCTGCATAGCTCACACATGCTCATTTTCAAATATCTATCACTTGTCTGTGCAAAGGTTGGTAAATGCTTTTGTTTAGTTAATGGCGTCTGGGCTCGAAGAAGGGCGCAGCTACGCTCTGATGGCTACAGATTCACTATGTTACTCTCCTTAAAGTGGAAGCTGGGGATTTTTGAACGGAAGTTGTATCAGGTCGTGCCTTAGCTTGAGCGACAGTGAGCGTGGTTGGTTAAAGGGCCCAAATTGTTGCCTCCACCCCGAAACTAAAGAATATAACCCACAACCTATTCTCAAAGTCCTCTGTCACATATTTCTAAGTGGTCAAAGCACATGTCTGCAAATTAAAGTTGCATGTTGTAATTGCTTTGCCTGGAATGCTCCATTATAGGGTTGGGCCATAAACCTTCTCAGCATTTTACCGGGTTTACGGTATTACCTTGACTAATTAAGAATTATTTTGTAGCTGCACCTAAACCGTTCAGAAGCTCCAGCAGGACGAATGTGCGGCTCTGAGTCTGTGTTTCTCAATGTTAAAGTCGATCAAACTGGACTGAGCGCGTTTAGCCTCTTGTATCAGGTCCACAGTGAAACTAACAGCAGAACAGACCTGGATTTACTGTATTTACAGGCTGAACACAGGAAACGCCAGGATTTAAAAAGTAAATTTCAATTTAGCAGCGTCTCTGCAGCTGCGTCTTGTCTCAATGGAGCCATAAGAAGCTGCTCTAAGCTCCGCCCCCTCCACCTCCTGCTCTAAGCTCCGCCCCCTCCACCTCCTGCTCTGTTTGGGCTCAGCCCGTTGGTCCGACAGCCCAATAGTCCCAAACTGGAGCAGTGAGTGCAGTGTGGACATTCAGAGTGTGGAGGGAATTCTGGTTTTGGTTTAGAGCCACAAACACCAGAACAAGAAAATCTACGTCATGTCATTAGTGGCGTATAAATATATACACGCCACAAGAGCCGAGAACCAGGACTAACCCAGGACTAACCCAGGACTGGACTGAACAAGAACAAAGCATTAAATTGAAAATCCAACCACACATTCATTTGTGCTGAGCAAACAAATTTAGGTATCAGTAAATTATAATATTATATTTGGTCCTTATGCGCTGCAGATTTTTAAAATGATTTCAGTAATGAAACTGATACTGTTGCTACTTTTTGATACCTCGGGATACTTAAATACCGCATTCGAATCTCCATGGAGACAACCAATGATCCCACCAGACATTTGCAGGTCAGATCTGTGGAGCAGCAACCCTGCTTACAGTAAGAAGGTTTTTCAAGGCATTTTTGAGAAATAAAAAAAAAAGGAATAATAAATTCTAGATGGATAAGTACTATACTGTGGGACATTCCAGACAAAGCAATATTGTCTTTATGTAGGTGTGAAAGTGGTGTGTGTGTGAGTGCTGGTGGTAGTTTACACCATCAGGTCTGGAGTGAATGAACAATGCTCTGTTAATAAAGCTCTGTAAAGCGTCTTTGGGGACATGTGTGTGTGAAAAAGCGCTGTAGCTGTTGTTGTAAGGCGACCTTGGGTGTCCAGAAAGGCGCCAAATAAATAAAATGCATTATTTATAAGGACAGACAGGTCGTGGACCCCACAAAAGTTAATACATCTTATAATACTGCTATTGTCCACGTGTCACTATACTGTAGTAAACGTTATAGTGTCTTTCTAAACACTATTTTAACTTTATAGATGAACCAAGCATCACGGTTATAGCCAATTCTTTTCCAAGCTAATGCCCCCCATGGCAACGTAGGGAGGAGAGGACACGATTGTCTAGATTAAGAACAGAACCCACAACTAGTACCTAAAAATAGGACTCAAACAACTCCATTAGTATTTGAGGAGGTTGAACAGTACATACCGTGCATTTCAGAACAGATCTGTACAGGACTGAACTACAGGTACAACCAGATTTTTTCTGTATCACAGCATCATCTGTTTGGAATCTACTGTGCAACTTTCACCACCACGTCTCACGTACTGAAGCTAACGCACCACACAGATGCACGACTTCACGTCAAAAACACTTTAAGGCAAACGTTACACACGAACAATAATCTAAAGGTACTTTCTACTTCTGCTGCTGCTGGTACTAACCTGACTGCAGCATACTTACCCTGGCAGGTCTTTCCGTCGGCGAGCAGCCTGTAGCCCTGGTTACAGCGACAGTTAAAGCCGCCCAGGACACTCACGCACTCGTGATCACAGCTGTGGTTCCCGAACGAACAATAGTCGATCACTGAAGAGGGAAGCAGCACAGCCATGAGCCACTGCCCGGATTAGCAGCTGAAGAGCTTTTCTACACTTATGGTTTCAGATATTTCTGTTTCTTTCATATGTGTTTGTCCTGATCTGTGTGAAGCGTCTCCGAGTGTCATGAAAAGCACTATTCAAGTGTTATGTATTATTATTATTATTATTATTATTATTATTATTACATACAGAGGAAACTAAAAGGCTTTCTCAGTATAATACGGAAAACAATGATACGAAGGATTTCAAAAATTATTAATTAAAGGTACTTATTGATGGAGGTGTAATAAATTGTATTAGTATTAGTTTTTTAAATGTCTTATTTAGTTTAAAAATAAAAAAAAAAGTACTATTTAAATGTAATAATGTTGTAAATTGATGTAATTGTGGATTTAAATGTCCACACTGTACTTTCTTGTATACGTATACCTCATGGGGTGTTTCTTTTTTTTATTTTTTCCCCTCTATTTTTATTTTCTTTTTAATTTTGTGTCTATTTTTGTTTATTATTATTATTATTATTATTATTATTATTATTTAACTGCTTTATTAAATTTAGACTATATTGAGTAAGGATAAGTAAGAAATTGTTGCAGGTTCCAAAGCATTTTAAGCTTGTAAGCAAAATAAAATACTAATATCATTCGAATGCACTTAGTCACTGATAGTACATGCTGAAGCGTCCTTAGCTGCGTGAATACGTAGCTCGTGTTATGACGTTAGCGGACTCAGATGGCGCTGTACTGACTTGAGCAGGTCTTCTTGTCGGCGTTCAGCTCGTAGCCCTTGTTGCAGTCACAGGTGAAGGCTCCGGGCGTGGGGAGGCAGATCTGCTCACAGTCGTGCTTTCCTTCAGCGCACAGGTCGATGGCTAAAGACGGACGTACGTGTTAGGCTTGATACCAGTTGCCAGATGATCGTAAATACTCTTTCTTTAGACAACAGGATGTAATTTTCAACATTAAATCGTAGTAAAGTACTTACCATGTGGCCTTACATTTGCATAATGCCTCAGTTGTCCAGTAATACATATACTAGTCTATGTGCTCTTATACTTATTCTGATACAGCTCAAGATCATTCTACATCTACTCAGTAAAAGGTTCATTTCTGTCCTGTGAATAAGACTTTTTAGTAAATCATAGTAAATTTGTTAAATACTCAAATGAGAATCTAGGTTTGATACTAGTTTGACTATCGTTTAGTATCTGATTTTCAATACTTTTGACAATCCGATTATTCTCACGTTTGCGTGCACGACTGGCCTAGTCCACTTTAAACAGATTTTTCAAAATGCAGGTTAAAGTTGAACTCCGGCACATTTGAAGCTAAAGTCCGTTGCTAGAGGAGGTCGAATTCTGTCAGAAGCCAAAAAACGGCACAGATCAGTGTTTCCTCGGTGGAGATCTCACTGTGGCAGTGAGTCTGTCAAGGCAACAAACTAGTGTAGTGATGGGGGCAAGTTCTGAACTTCCACGTAAAACACCAATTTGCTTCACACTGAAGAAGCTTAACACCACTTTAACCCATCTTACAACAGCCACGAGTCTAACAAACAAAACGCTCTGCCTGGTTCACTCATTAGTGTCTGGAAACGTTAGAAAACAACTTTATAAGCACCTTACACTTCCCTCTGTTGATTTCCCACTGCACAGGCCAAAGAGCAAAAGACTCAATCGCCGATGTCGTTTCTAATCCTGTTTACGAGTGAATTTTATTTTTTGAAAAACGATAAAAAATACATTCCTGAACCATTTTCTTTCAACAACTTTCAGTTTCTCTTCTTCTCCGTCAGTAGTCGATCTTCACTTGTTGTTTCTAGCGGCTCGAGCCTCTCGCCGCCGCTGGAGTCGACGATCGAGTCTTTTGGGCTTTTGCAGTGGGAAATCAACAGAGGGAAATGTGAGGCTGCTTATAAAGTTGTTTCTTCAGTGTGAAGCAAATTGGTGTTTTACGTGGAAGTTAAGAACTTGCCCCCATCACTACACTAGTTTGTTGCCTTGACAGACTCACTGCCACAGTGAGATCTCCACCGAGGAAACACTGATCTGTGCCGTTTTTTGGCTTCTGACTTCTGCATTTAACCTTTAGCTTCAAACATGCCCGAGTTCCCCTTTAACCTTCTAACCTTGCAGTTTATCTCTGTACAAACATGTTCTGAAATGTAATGAGTTTGTCAGTTCATATTTTACTCTTTTTGTCAGTTCTTCAGAATGTTTTTCAAAACTTTAAACAGAATCCCATTATTAAAACATAAATCACAAACCTGTTCACAATTTTAATGCTTGTCAGAAAAATCCCAACTAGATATTTTGCCCAAATCATTCAGCCCTAATCTCCACAAATTGTGCGGCTATGCCCCATACACACAAACAAATACATTAAATTATATAAGTATTTATAATCCATAGAATTTGTTGCTGTTTTGCACAAACCAGTGTAAAAATGACTGCACATTTCACAGATTTCAGTAGTGACAGAGTGGACCTTGGCTGACCTTTGCAGGTTTTGCCGTCAGCGTTGAGGGTGTATCCGGGCAGACACAGACAGTGGTACGACCCTGGAGAGCTCTCACAGATGTGCTCACAGCCGTGCTCCGACTCCAGGCACAAGTCCACTCCTGCACACACAGGAACACAAACACACGTTATAAGGACGAAAGTGAAAAAAAACATAGAGAAATATACATTGTTCCTATCTCCTTAGACCTGTTTGTCACTTATTTGTATCTAATTTAAAGAAACCGTATGTAGCCTGAGCTCTTACAGCTTAAAAAAGGGACTAACAATCACATCTGAACTTGACTTACCAGTGCTCCTGTATATCGAGGAGACAGTTATCGAGTTTATGTTCAGGCCTCATGTGAAGCTCAGAACCTCCAGAATTCCCTCACTGAGCTGCAGAGGCTGCACTAGCACTGACTCATGACACTGATGCTGGGGTTTAGGCAGTGACAGGCAGAGTCCTACTCGTTCAGTTATGTGGCTTATCAACACCTACAGTTGCCGACACTAAAATATGAGCCTGTTTTGATCAAATGTTATGTGGTGATGTCTTATTCTTTCCTAATTCTGTAGTAAGTGTATGTATATGTATCTTGTATTATATTGTATAGGTATTGTGTGCTCTGTGCTCCCTTAACTTTTCTTTCCTTCTTTCCTCTTGTATAGATCTGTGTTTTATTGCCTTTTTATATCATGGCCAGGGGACTACAGATGAAAACTCACCTTCTGGATCATTCTGACTTTTTAACCATGTGTAATCATGTGTTTTATGAAAGTGCATTGTCCCCTTTCAAATAAACTAAACTTAAACTTAAGTACCATTTCCTTTCACAGGTGATGATCAGGTTTTAACTTTGGCAGAATCTAAATCTAGCTGCTTACATTACTACTTACTTAAGGGCCTAAGTCTCTTTAAACCAAATTATAAACGCCGAAATATTACGAATTTAAGCCAGTTCTCCCCTCCACATGGTTCGGCCCAGGACCTCCCCTTTAAAAATGGCTGATCTGGGCCACGCCCCCTCTTAGTTTGGACCATGTGGAGATGCAGGTGAGCAGTGAATGGATTTAGCTAACTAAAATGAAGAAGTTTAGCCAAATAAAAGTTTAACTCAAATAAACATGACCCAGGATTGTATGTCAGACTGTTTAGTTGGATATGGTTGAGTTATGGGAAGGGAACAAACGTGCAAGATTAACTGGGACAAGGACACACTTTGTCACAACGCCGCTGGCCTAATCTACAGGTGTGGCCTATTTAAAATGGAATTCACTCCTAAAGCTTTTCCAGACGGGGGGATTTTGGTTGGGTGATCCGATCCTTTGTGATAACCTGGCAAAATGTTCAACTGCTTTTAATTACGTAAAGAATTCAGGTTAGATCCAAATTAAACCAAAAACACACACAGATACAAATCTAATCTTTTTCCCTCGCAAGCCACAGCACGGAAACTTACATTTTTGCACTACGCTCCAGTCCTGTGGCGTTATTTACAGCAGGGGTGTCAAACTCATTTTGGTCCGGGGCCATATGCAAACTACTTTGATCCCAAAAGGGCCGGATCAGAAAACTCAGTTCTCTCTTCAAGTTATCGTATTTTTCTCCGTGTCTCGTAGTGGTGTTTAAGATTATATTCCTCGAGCAACGCCACTTGTTCCAAACACACTGAGCACAGATTTCCCATTCACCTCTGTCAACAAATAAGAATTAGACTATTTTTCTTGGGAAATCCTGAACTCAGCATCTGCTTTTCTCATTTTTTGACATTTTGCTGATGAGGGTCACGGTCGACAGTCAAAACGATCGTCCTTAAGAGCGTTTGGAAAGAGGAAAGTCTTCATTTGTGCTGCTCTGGTGGGAGTCGCAACGTACAGAAACGCCGGAGACGCTGCTATGCTAAACGGTGCAGAAAATTAACAGAAAAATCTGAAAATTTTAAGTATTTTAATAGAAAAATCAGCCGAGGGCCAGATTAAAGGTCTTGGAGGGTCGGATCTGGCCCCGGGCCGCATGTTTGACACATATGATTTACAGGAAAGCAGAGAATAAGTAAAACACTGTGTTGTAATATGATTTTGTGATATTGACAAAAAAGCGTTCCCAAAATGTTAGTGTAATTGAAACATTTTACTGTATTGCCGTAATAATTTTAGTCTAAAAGCACATGTTTACATCCGGCTTTTCCGCACGTGTGCAGTGGCTGGTCGGCAAAAAGTCAGTGGAGGCACTCGTTTATTTGACAGTTGAGTTGCGTCTGTCATGAAACGGCGGCAAAAGGAAAACCAGACTTGTGGACACTTTTAATGTATAACTGTTGTTATTGTAACTTGTTTTTATTTTGCTGTTAAATCTGTGGTGTCGCCTGCCGAGGGACAACAGATGGAAATGAGAATTTTTGCTATAATCTGGCATATTTACACCACAGCGTTGTAGATGTTCATTAATATGCACAGTCCCTATTAAATAAATAAATAAATAATTAATCTTATTTTGAAGTAGGTTTTGCATTTAGTAGTTGTGACATGACTTCATCATCTTACTTGAAGTCAATTAGTGTTTAGGATCAAAAACGTTACTATGAAAAGTTAAAACTCGCCGATAAAAGCGTCGCCCCGACCTGTTTTCTCTGGAAGAGGCAGACAGACCGATCGCTCTGGTCAGAGTCTGATGCACAGCAGCTCGTTGGCATGTTGACTGCCTACGACTACACCCTGGACATGACTGTGGTGGAAATCTTTTACTTTGTTTTCTATTGTGATCTATTTAAGCTAAAGAATGTATTTTATGGATTTAGAGAACTATTAACTCATAACTGCTAAAGCATTTCTGTATTCCTGCCACATATGATAAATGATGTATAATGTTTTCATGCTGACTTTACCCCGGGCATGACGTTATTGTGTTTTCTCGTATTACACTGCTCTGCTGAAATTACTGTTTCCTTCTCACATTGTACAGTTGTGGCCAAAGGTTTTGAGAATGACACAAATATTAATTTTGGTACCAGAATGTCCTGCGAGAGCAACTTCTCCAAACCATCCGAGAGCAGTTTGGTGATGAACAAAACCTTTTCTAGCAGGATGGAGCATAAAGCAAACGTAATAACTAAATGGGGAACGAAACAAAGATTTTTGTTCCATGGCCACGAAACTCCCCACATCTTAATCCCACTGAGAACTTGGTGGTCAATCCTCAAGAGGCGGTGGACAAAAAAAATAAAAATAAAATCTTACAAACTCAAAGCACTGATTATGCAAGAATGGACGGCCTCAGTCAGGATTTGGTCCAGAAGTTGATGCCAGGAAGAACTGCAGAGGTCTTGAAAAGGAAGGGTCAACACTGCCAATATTCACTTGTTGCATGAACTCAGTGTAATTGATAATAAAAGCGTTTGATACTTATGAAATGCTTGTAACATGTGAGAAAACATCTAAAAACAATGAAGCAGCAGAACCTGTGAAAATGTAATATTTGTGTAATTCTCAAAACTTCTGGCCACAACTGTATTTTAGGATTTTCCTTTTTCCTCTATTCAATTTCAAATGATTTATTTTAGTTCATACACCGACATGAAGAGAACGTGTCACTCCCTTGTACGTCCTCGTATGTTTGTTATATATGTTATAAAACCACCTGATTGCGGACAGTTTGACCGTTGCTGACCGTCTCTGGTTCTCCTCCTTACCACAGAGTTTGTCCTGGAACTGCAGTCCGAACTGGTGGATGAGATCGAAGGACTCGACCAGGAAGACGTGGTCCTCGAAGGGCGGGGAGGCCATGGCGCGCAGTGACGTCATGTCGGCTCTGGCCACGCCCACGGCGAAGATCTCGATGCCCTTGTCTCTGGCCTCCGCCGCCACCTCGGCCACGCGGTCCTGAGGGCGTCCGTCCGTCACGATCACAGCCACGTTTGGCACCTGAGAGGGGACAGAGGTGAGAGGATCCCTTCTACTCTTTACATACTCTGCAGAGTATACAAAACACTTGTACTTATTTATATTATTTAAGTAGTGAATAGAGAATGTAAGACTGCACTCAAACATAAATGAATGACATATCAATCCGCAATGAAGGGAACATTACACGGTAGAAGGCTCCAAAAAGTCCCTTTCCTTAATGTAGTTTATTGGCTTTAAGTAAAATTTAAAAAAGAAATAAATAACAATGGAAATAAAAATTTAAAAAGCATCCTTGGTTTTATTTTCTACTTACTACCTGTCAATGAACGCCGCATTAAAAGGACTGTACCCAATTTTTTCCATGTAGTTTAGTAAAATCAGTTTTGCTCCAGTACAGATGTTTTATAAAAGCAGCTCTTGGAATCAAAATGAGACTGTGGGCTGCCTGTGTGTAGTCCTAATTTCATTGTTTTATTGTCTGAGAATCAGAAGGTGCACATCTGGCTTGGTGGTAGTTAGCTTTTTTCGTAACTCCACACCCTCTGCTCTAGTCTTTGAAAGGTGGCGCTTATAAACTCACCACAGTGAATAATTAGGATGCTGTGAGTTGGCTACTATTATTTCGAATGGCTAAAATCCTAAAAACATTTATATTTCTGAATACTTAACATTAGGCCAACAGAAGAGCTTCTTGTTACCTTGGGCCGGTCTCCCTCAGCCTCAGTAAAAGCCGCGTTCATGACGTATTTGATGGCCAGTCCCGTCATGGTGCCCTGGGCCAGGGGGATGATCTCGTTGATGTTCTTCACGATGGCGTCCATTTTGGCGTGGGTCTTCAGGGAGAATTCACTGCGCACCTACACCGAAACACAGCAATATATGTTATTTAGGTAATATAGAAATGTTATTGCAATGAAATAATAATAAATCTTTATTTATAAAGCACTTTTAAAAACAAGGTTTAAAAGTGCTGTACAAGCAGCAATGAACAATACAAAACACATACAAATAGCAGATAAAACAAAACAAAAGACAGTCAATGATGCAATAAATCCGATTAATTCTAATAAATAAACAAATAAATAAATAAAAGAGATAGAATAAAAACTAGGGAATAAAAAGAACTAAAACCAGTTAAAGGAAGGCCAACCGATAAAAATGGGTTTTAAGAAGTGATTTAAAAGTCGAATCTGATGGTGCAGCCTGATCTCCTCATCAGGTCATTCCAAAGCCGAGGCCCCGGACTGAAAATGCTCCGTCATCTTCGTCCAGAGCCCGGACTCTGAAACAGCCACAGGGACCTGAGGATCTAAGGCTGCAGGAGGATCATACGGAGATAAAAGTTCTGAAATGTAACTTGGTGTGATACCTAAACAAGCTTTAAAAGTGATCAGTAAAATCTTAAAATCAATTCTAAAACACACAGGCAGCCAATGAAGGGAAGCTAAAACAGGGGTAACGTGTTAATGTCTTTTAAAACCGGCGAGGAGCCGAGCTGCTGCGTTCTGAAATAACATTTAGTGTATCGTATTGGAATTTTAACATCACAAAAACAACAGTAAAACTGTAAGGTAAACTCCATGTGTGGGAGATAAGAAAACAAAACGGTGTCAGTAGTCTGGTCTGGACCTTCAAGTTACTGGCCAAAGGGAGGTACTGATTAGCCAGGCTGGCGCCACCTAGTGCCTCTGCTCAATTTTATTTCATTCCAGCAACTCGGTCAGGAATCAGAATACACTTGAAGGTTTGGAAGAATCCCGGAAGTTGTAGTCGGTGCACCGGCCAATCAGTGAAGTGGTGCGTTGGCCAGAAACAACCTGAGTTGCGATAGCAGACTGCAGACACTATCCTCCTTTGGACTTCCTTTGTCAAATAATAACTTTGCATTTTTTATTGTACCTTTAATTCCCAAGTTCTCCTCACAGAAACGACAACGCTCTTTGACAGACATGTTCACTCTCTGCTTTGTTTGCTGTTGTGCTGCGATTACTTGGACACCGCTGAGCGTCCGGCGCATTACCACCAGACATTACCACCAAACAGCAGCAACTGGTTAAATAAAAAAATACCTGCTACCGTCGAGCGAACGAATCCTAATGCTGCGAGGTCAGACGGTTTCCATGAAGTGAAACCGGCTGATGAATAAGGCTAGAGTTGTGGCCAAAAGTTTTGAGAATGACACAAATATTAATTTTGGTACCAGAATGTCCTCCAAGAGCAACTTCTCCCAACCATCCGAGAGCAGTTTGGTGATGGAACGTTTTCAATGTTTGCACTGAGGTGGGAGAGGACAGCAATTTCATCTGTGCCATATATATTTTTTGTATGTATATGCACGTGTGACAATAAAGGAAATTGAATTGAATTGAATGAACAAAGCCTTTTCCAGCAGGATGGAGCATAAAGCCATAAAGCAAACGTAATAACTAAATGGCTCGGGGAACAAAACATAAAGATTTTAGTTCCATGGCCACGAAACTCCCCAGATCTTAATCCCACTGGGAACTTCAAGAGGCGGGTGGACAAAAAAAAAGATATTCTGACAAACCCAAAGCATTGATTATGCAAGAATGGACGGCATCAGTCAGGATTTGGTCCAGAAGTTGTTGCCAGGGAGAACTGCAGAGGTCTTGAAAATGAAGGGTCAACACTGCAAATATTGACTTGTTGCATGAACTCAGTGTAATTGTCAATAAAAACTTTTGATACTTATGAAATACTTGTAATTGTATTTCAGTAAACCATAAAAACATGTGAGAAAACACGAAAAAACAATGAAGCAGCAGAACCTGTGAAAATGCAATATTTGTGTCATTCTCAAAACTTTTGGCCACGACTGTAGGTACTGATATCTCAAAGTGTAAAAACATGCTGCAGAAATCCACAGAACTTTACTGTTTAGTTCTTTTCTATAAGCTCTAGATATAAAATTGGTAAAGTCTTAGATAAACCACATTTGTGAAGCTCCTCCCTTGTACCTGGCTGGAGTACTGCACCACTCCGACCCGGGTTGCGTCGAGTCCGATGTCGAGTTCGTTGAGGATGTCGATCATGAACTTCCTCATGGTCTCAAACTCGTGCGGTCGAACACTACGAGAGCTGTCGATCAGGAAGACCAAGTCCACAGGGCCAGACTTGCACTTGGGCTGTGCACCTGCAACAGAACAACAGGGTAATACAGGTCAACGAGAGAGACAAAGTTACACTGACAAGTTGAAGCTACGACAAGAGTAAAGTCTAATGCAAAATTGACTTTTTGAGTTTTTAAACAATCTTAGTCTTCATCATGCAGTTTTCTAACTTTGCTAATGCCAAATAAGCCGATTGTTTTCTTTAGTTTGGCCACTTTGCTTTTGGCTTCTGCTAAAACTACAGCACTATGCTGTGACTGGACAAGACTTTTGATACTGCAGTTTTAAGGTTAAAGGTTCAGAATTTTAGACATAGGGCCTCACTTCCTTGTGACAAGACGTGTGGAGACATTTTTTAAATCTTCCATCCAGTCCTTGTATTTGCAGAGGTTGCTGGGGCTAGGCTAGTGTATGTTAATGGCCATAGTCGTCCTGTCCAGTTGTCTGTGACACAGACGTTCACATGGACAGTCTGGAGTTCTAATAGTTTTTCCTCAGGTCTGTGGAGTGGGTCAGACTGTTTTTAGTGTCAGGACGACTGTGGCCTTTGACATGCACTAGCCTAGCACCAGCAACCTCTGCAAATACAAGGACTGGATGGAAGATTTAAAAAAGTGTCTCCACACGTCTCCAACACTCTGGGTCACCAGGAAATGAGGCCCAAAATTCTGAACTGTCCCTTTAAATAAGATCTCTGAATACAATCATTTCATTTTATTTTCAGGCAAAATCGCACCCAAGGGAAAGTTTAATGAGGACCAGATTTGGATGGTTATAGGTCCAAAAGGTCCAGAACATTTCCAGAACTACAGCCCTTTGTCAGTAGTTGTTTCACTCACTTTATGTAAGTACAAATACACTCCTGGATAATGGAAAGTATCCAAATGGATGCAGATTTGCGTTTAAAGTTGTTTAGTTCCAGTTTGGACCTGGTCTTGGTTTCCTGATGGTTTATTCCTGTCTTGAAACTCATTTAATCTCTACTTTTACCTGGGATTTAGACTAAAACTGAACACTTGGGACGTCAATAACAGAATGGGGCAGTTTCGCTTTCCCGTACACCTCATTATTCACCACTTTCCCTGACCTGGAAACACCTGCTTTGGTCTTTAACATGTCTGCCTCACCTCCTCCATCTTGTAACATAATCTGGGGTCAGAAAACAGAAGGCGGGCGGGAGCTGAGAGGCCTGGCCCGGCTCACCGCGGTGCGAATTTATGAGTTGGAACAGTTACAGTAAGTGATGAATGTACAAAATTTATCATAAAGATCACACCAGGAGCCAGCGCAGTGTGCAGTTCGTATTTCATTTCAAACATGTTCTTATAAAAATGCTCCGTTTATTGTCTTGGGTGATAAATCAAGATCTGCAGACGTAGTAGAACAAGAAGATGGTTTCTTTGGTTCTGCTTTGGTGCTGTTTAGGCCTCCTTTCGTCCTAGCTATGTTAAAGTTTTAGATTTATTTAGCAATTAATTGTCTGAGGTTGTGAGCTGGATCAGTATTTGTTTTATTTTTTAATTTTGTAAGACCTCAGAGGTGCACTATGTTATTTCATTGCCAGGACTATTCCACAGTAACATTTCTGTCGGCTTTTTTTTTTTCAACACCATGCACCCAAAAACCTGTTGGGCATCTAAATAATTCAGATATAAAAGTTTGGCTAAATCCCATTGCCCCTTGACCCTAAAACTTTCCCGTACCCTCCGTTTTGCATGTTCACGTGTAGGTTTAGGGGTGTCCCATTTACCGTTATGGCAGAGGGGTCGGGGAAAGTGTCCGGGCTATAGATCCCTCCAAACGAAGATTTTTCAGAGGCACACTCCAAACGGAGGGGTATGAGCAATTTCTCAGAATGTGAATCACCGACAAGATCGTTGCTGCCACGACCAAAGAGACCAAAGAAGTTCACAAATTTTCTCTATTATTTATGGTTTAAAATTTGTGATAACCGCTGTATTGTCTTAAGTTTAACGTTGTTCCAGTGCGTAATGGTTATTTTCTTCATAAAATGCACACGAAAAAAATCCCTAGTACGCTGAGCAGTGTCACGTTATTTGTGACTCGAGTGATCGGTCGATGCAGGGAAATAAAGTTGTGAACGAAACGTGAGCGTCCGTGCTGCACGGTTGTCTTTTTGATATTGTAACCCAAAGAACTGAAAGCAAAATCTCTGGTTTAACCCTTAGAGAAGCTCAGGTTTGTTTGTTTCCAGTGGTGCATCTCATTCTGATCGGACGGTTATCTTACGTAAACGCCGACGGAGACTTCTGATGACGTACGTGATTGTTGAAGGGGGCGACTTTCAACCTCTACCCCTTGTTGCTCAGTCTCAAGGGGCAAGGGGTAGAAATTAGAAATGGGATTGACCCCCAAGTGTAAAATAAAGGGGCATTGCGTAACTTTTCTTGTGGAGAGTTCGTCAAATGCTTTTCTCTGTGGTGATCTTGGTGCTTTGTAATGTTTCACAGTATGGTAAGTTCCAGGTCAGATCTGTGGAGAGGCAACTTCGCTCAGTGAGAATAACGTTTTTTCTCTGTATTTTTTGAGCAATAAAACCACCTGCAATTAGATAAATGTTGAACTGATTTAATGCCGTACTCTGGAACATTCCAAGCAGGGCAATGACCTATACATGGGTCAATGACGTATAAGGATTTTCAACAGGCAAACTTTAAAATATAAAAAATATTAGTTTCTCTTGAACTTTTTTAAATATTTACAGCGTCAGGTGCATAAATCTAAGTTTAACATTTATATTCAGCATTTTAGTGTAAAATGTCATGTGGTGCGATCGAGAATAACCTTAAAATAGTTTTATTTTCTAAAACACGGTTGGGATATTAATCTAAGTTGTGAGTAATATAAAGTGTATAGAAACAAACTGTTGCGTTTCTTTAGATTTTTAATGCATATTGATATTTTCTTTCACCTGCTTGTGTTTAATGAACAAACTACTGCCCTGGAAAATGCATCAAATGAAGAAAAATGCCTAAAGAACCGTTCACCCAAGTCGACTTTGTCTTTTATTAAAATTCCAACCATGCACTGGGGAAAAAAAAATGTAGGTAAGTTATGATTTAAATTAGGAACATTTGACTTTTTTGAGTAGATTCATCTTGACAAAATGAAATGTTCTGCCAGTGGAATGTTTTTTTCTTAATTAAAGCAACATTTCATTTTATGTCTTCTTTTCAGTGCAAAAAGTTGTTTTTCTTATTTTAAGTGTAGCAAGATGTATTTTCATATTTTAAGAACAAAAATCTTACTGCACTGACAGATCATTTTACTTGTCAAGTGAAATTTACTCAAATCATGGTAAAACTTTCTTAATCCAAGTCATTTTATCTTGACTAGATTTTGAATTCCTGCTGTTATTAGTCTCGCCACATGACATTTTAAAACACTTTAAGTACAAGAAAACATGCAGAATAACTCATGATTTCTGAAAAAAAAATGATTTGGTTCCATGAAGGTCAGAGGTACGACAGAAATGTGGTGAATTATTAAGAAATTTGAGCCTTTTTAACTGAGGAAATTGCAATTGGACAGAAAATGTAGGCGTCGTGTCATTGACCCACATAGAAACAAGCAGGTGAAAATTTTACATAGTGCAACTTTAACAAAACAAAAACAGACAATAAATAATAATAAAATAACACCCTCCCTCGCTCTACTCCCCTCTCCACACAGCTCAGACTAATCTTCTAACGATGTATTTTCTAACGAGCTACTAAAATTCCCTAATTCACTCCTGAATTCAAATGAAAGTGTAAATAAATGCCGCGTATGTGTTTTGTGGTCAGACCTGTTTTGGGCCTTGCGGTGGTCAGCACAGCCAGGCTCAGGAGGAGTAAACAACACAACCCAGTCATCTGTCCCATCTTCATCCACAGTTGGGTTCCCGAAGCTTTTAGTGGTGTTTAATGACTCTGAACTGTGGAAAAAGGAAAGAACAAAGTTGTAAATGTAAATGGAGTTGTTAGTGGGATGTGACAATAAACAAAGTACTGTTTAGTGCAATAAAGAGGGTAGATAATAATAAATGTTTGTACAATTCTGTAAAAATGGTCTAAATATGGAACTTTTTCATTGAATTATTCATATTCACATTATAATGATTGATATCCATGAAATAATGATCGTGATATCACCGTAGAAGGTCCTATATTACGCAAATTTGAGCTTTGAGCCAATGTTTTTATCGTTTTTTATTTTTTATTATTATTATCTTATTCTTTTCTACCTTGTGATGTCATGAAGTGGTAGTTTTTAAGATTTGTTCAGTACAGATTGATCATTCCAGACCTGAAATCATCCAAACGGTTCTAGTGAAGGTGTGTGGAGTTTAAAAACACGGTGGAGCACTTCCTGTATTATCACATGACATCACAGTGTTTTTTAGTTTGAGAGAAGAACTCTGTCTATTTGTGTAAATGAAACAAAACACAACTGTATGTTTTTGATGAGGAAACAACATTAAAACACAGGTCAGAAAGTAGTGTAATATGAGCCCTTTAATTATAATGATTTTGGCCATGATAATTGTTTAAAATGTAAATATCGTCCCATGTTTTTCATTTTGCATTTAATGTAAAGTACAATAACTGGTTCTACTCTCTTCTTTATGTAACTTGCATAACACATGGTTGGAAACAGTAGGTTTGAGTCTCTAGAATCTAGATCCTCTTTGTTTGGGCAAAACTAGGGATGTACTGATTTAGATTTTTCAGTTCCGATATCGATACTTTGACTTTAAGCATCTGTCGATACTCGATATGGACCGATACCAGTGTAAAGATGGAAAATGACTTATTACGCAAGAGTTCCAGTTGTGTTATGTAACTGTTTACCGTATTTTTTGGATTATAAGGCGCAATATCAATGATCGGGTCTGTTTTCAAACATAAGGCGCATTAAGTGAGACTGAGACCTTAGTCCGGGCATCCACGATCCATCGGCAGATCGTGGTGTAACTCGCCCGGCGTTGCCTCTGTCTTGGTGAATGTGAGTTCAGCTTCTGTCGTCCAACGCTCCCACACAGCTGCAGTTTAACTCTGAACGACCTGATGACACCGAGATCTAGAGGTTGGAGTTCTTTGGTTAATCCACCCGGGATGACGACAGCACTGAATTAGTTTGTTTCACTTGGGCGTGTGAGTCAGTGTCTCTGAACAGTGGACATTTTGGGTCCTTAAACACACCATAATATGTTGAAGCACAGGACGTGTTACTCCGCGAGGCTCCAGACTACAGTCGCTGTAACGCTCCGACAATCCATCCAGCGGTGCAGTTTTGTAGATTAACAAAGTCGTACTAAAACATTCTGACAGATTTTTGAGCTCTGTGTACCACATAAAATTAGTTTGAGAATTAATACATAAGACACAGTCGATTTTTGAGAAAATTAAAGGATTTTACGTGCGCCTTATTGTCCGAAAAATACAGCAACTAGTGAACAGTTTTGTATGTTGGATAAAAGTTCAAACATGGAGACGTTCCAGGCCTAAATCTGCCTGTAAAGAGTCTTATTACATCAAAATAAAGGCCCAACCAGGATATCAACAGAACCAATATGATGGAACCATGTCAAATCCAGCTAATTTTTCAGTATCTGCGCTGTTATCCTATACCAGCATCTGTATTTTTAGCAGAACTACAAAAAATACTTAAACTTTTTGACTACATATCAGTTCAAACAACACCAGTAAGTAACTTTTAAAACCAGGGCTGGGAAATCGTTAAAAAACATAAAAAGATACGAGACTGGGCCAAAACTAGAGTCTATAAACGTCAAGCTTTATGCAACTAAATCCACTCTGCAGCCTTCATCTCCACAGCGTTTTCAGTCTAGTGCACACATTGTCTCCTTGATGGTTTTTAGAGTCCTGTTAAGTCTTTCTTCTTGTGTTTTGTCTCTCCATAATGATAATAATAGCTTGCGAGGCATTGTCTAGCGCAGGGTACATTCCAGTTCATCCCCGTCGTAAAGCAGCAGGCTCCTAACACCTGGATAACCCTGTGTAATGGAGGGCTGCTGCTAATCTTGAGTCTCTGTAATTATGTGAACAAGCCATCAACGCCGCACAGCAAGAGGTGTTTATTCCAGAGCACGCTTCGCCGCAAACAACCGGAGTGCAGGAAAACTCAACTAAGACTCTGGAACAGCCACAGGGACCGGGCTGAGAATCTGAGGCTCGTAAAGTTCTGAAATGTAACTTGGAGAGGCCTAAACGAGCTTTAAAAGTGATTGGTAAAGTCTTAAAATCAATGCTTGTTTGGCCCACTTCTTATACCTGGTTTAGTTGTGGTTTAGTCCTGTTTTAGTCTAATTTTTCTCTGTGTTTAGTCCTTGTTTGGCCCACTTCTTAGACCTGGTTTAGTCCTGTTTTAGTCCTGGTTATAGCCCTGTTCTAGTCCCTGGTTTAGTGTAATTTTCGTCTGTGATTAATCCTGGTTTAGTCCTTGTCTAGTCCTGTTTTAGTCTGGTTATAGCCCTGTTCTAGTCCCTGGTTTAGTCTAATTTTAGTCTGTGTTTAGTCCTTGTTTGGCCCACTTCTTAGACCTGGTTTAGTCTAATTTCTGTCTGATTAATCCTGATTTAGTCCTTGTCTAGTCCCAGTTTAGTCCTTGTTTAGTCCTGGTTATAGCCCTGTTCTAGTCCCGGGTTTAGTCTCATTTTTGTCTCTTTAGTCCTTGTTTGGCCCACTTCTTAGACCTGGTTTAGTCCTGGTTTAGTCTAATTTTTGTCTGTGATTAATCCTGGTTTAGTCCTTGTTTGGCCCGCTTCTTAGTCCTGGCTTGGTCCCAGTTTAGTTCTGATTTATTCCCTAGATTAGTCCTGGTTTAGTCCCGGTTCAGACTGAATCGATCCATCAGACATGTGGTGAAATGTGCATGTAGACAGATGATAGAAGTCTTGATTGAGGTTCAAAACTAGCACAAAACACGATCACATAACAAATAAGGAAGAAGTAAGAAGTAATCTGTTGTAAGGTTGTCAAAAGTATCCATATATCAGATATTAATCGATGCTAAAACTAGTATCAAAACTAGATACTTGTCGATACTTAATAGTCACATCACAGAGAAATGAACAGAAAAAGTATTCGAGCACACAGGCTGGACTGCAGGGCGTTCAGACTGCAGGGCTTAAGGCTCAATTCGGATTTTTTTTTTTGTGAAATCCGAGCTTTTTGCGAGGTCGTTCACATTTCCAATTAAATGCGTCTTGTGCGTGATCTCCAGTGTGAACTTTAAATGCCCTAAAACTGTCCCACGTGTGCCTTGTGTTTACGGAAGTAGCTTAAACATGGACGCTGCATTGAGCACCTGGCGATTTTAAAGTTGCTGTTGTACCGGAGCCAGAACATGTACAGCTTATTTGTTTAAAAAGGAGATTGAGAAGGAGAAGGACGAGGTTTTTTTCCGTCTATTTCAGCACAGAATAGTGACGTTTATCGCTTGTTGATGACAAATAGGTCGGATGCAGGTCATATGAAGGCAAAAGATCGGATATGTTTTGGTTTTGGTCCAAATCGCATTTGAAAAAAATCTGATTTCTATCGTTCAGACTGTCATTAAAAGATCAGATACAGGTCGTATAGGGGCAAAAAGATCAGCACACCCATGAACCACTATGGAACCCACGTAGATGACTCGGGGATTAAACGGATATAAGAACACTAGAGTTGCCTTTTACTTTTTATTCTGAATCTGCCTCTTTTCTTGACTCGGCGAGTCCCAGATCATTAAATGGAGGGAGAAACGCACTGGTGAAGTTTGGTTTGATCAGAACTTGTGCCTCATCTTCAAATATAAAGCTGCTCTTCTGTTTCTGAATGTTTCAGGTGCAGCCACAAAATAAATCGTAATGCCTTATACCCGCTGAGAAGGTTTAACGGTATAAAAATTTGGATACCGCCCCAACCCTAAAGGTCACATGCGAATATAAAAGAAAATACAATGATTTAAAATGGAAAATGACATTTGATTGTCTAAATATTATCATCGTGGTATTGAAATCAGTATTGAGTATCAAGTCTGTTCAGTATCAAAATCAGGTTTGAAAATGTACTGTGACAACACTGGTCCATTACTTTTCTCTTCACTTGTTACTTCATGGGATCCAAGAATCATGAATAAGAACTGTATTCAGTGTCAGAACATTCACTTCATGTCTATATGACCAGGAAAAACGGTCCTGAAGCACCGAACATGCTGAAATCCTGCAAAGACAATGGCCCTATTCACTGTCAGTGTCTGTGTATTCCATTGTCAGCACACATTTTTTCCACATTTTTGGATTATACAACTTTATTTTCAACATACAGAGCAATCAAAGGTTTTGAAGGGGATTATCTATGCGTACGAAATCAGACGGATTCATTTGTCATAACCTGCTGACAAGTCCAACAATTTAACTATGATGATGATGTTTCACAAGATTTTCAAAACCGCTGGAGCTAAAGTTACATCCAGACTGAAGGTGGTTCTGCACATTCATGGAGACTGAGTGGGTGAAGTGTTTTGCCCAAGAACACAATGCCAGGATCCAGTGAAGTGGGAAGTGAACCAGCAACTTTTTGGGAAATTATATATTTTTTAGGTTATGTGGTTTTACAATTGCCAACATGTTCTTTGCAAGGAACTTTTTTAACTTTGAGTATTGCCAACCAAAGAGATCAGGAATTATGTAGGGCTAGTTTTTTGTTGTTGTATTTATTTATCTGAATATTCGAATCATTTTTATTTTATCTAATTTTAGTGTTTCTTGAATCTAAACAAGACAGACTTTAAAAACTGCCAAATTTATTCCTCCAGAGTCTGAACTCTGCTCCAAACCACATCATTTCAATGACATACCGTATTTTTCAGACATACGTGAAATCCTTTTTATTTGCCTTATAATCTGTTGCTCCTTATGTGTTAATTCTGTTTGTGCTTATTGACGTCAAACCCATTTTATGTGGTCCACAGCGCTCAAAAATCGGTCAAAATGTTTTAGTATGACTTTGTTAAGCTATGAAGCTGCACCAATGGATGGATTTTCACATACAGCACGAAAGCCCTCAGAAACACTTTCACATAAGACAGAAATCTGCATATTTGGGAATTCCGTGCATATTTGGTTGCAGCTGAGCACAAAACAAACTCTCAAATAAGTCCAGTCGTCCTTAAAATGTGTTGTGTGTATTTCATCCACTAGAATACAAATTGAAAAGTTACGATTTCAAGAATTAAAATCATTAAATGAAAACTTACTGTTACTGCGGCACTTATGGACTGAACCAGGACTGAAGAGGGACTAAAACAGATCCAAGCTGGGACTAAGCAGAGACTAAACCAGGTCTAAACCAGGGCTAAGCCGGTACTAAACCAGGACCAGGACTGTCGTCTCCTTTCGCGCGCACGGGATTCACTCATTCGGGAGTTTACAAATCCCATTTTATGCTCAACTATAATCAACATGCACAGATCTCCACCTCAGGCACACGAACACCTCTGAAAGACTTCGTGCTCCATATTGTCGGAGCTTTACGGCGACCGTAGTCAGGAGCCTCGTGGAGTAACACGTCCTGTGCTTCAACATCATATGGTGTGTTTAAGGACCCAAAATGGCCCCTGTTCAGAGACACTGACTCACACGCCCAAGTAAAGCAAACTAATTCAGTGTTTGGTATCATCCCGGGTGGATTAACCAAAGAACTCCAACCTCTAGATGTCAGTGTCAACAGGTCGTTCAGAGTTAAACTGCAGCTGTGTGGGAGCGTTGGACGACAGAAAGTGAAACACACATTCGCCGAGACGGGGAGGCGAGTTACACCACGATCTGCCGATGGATGGAGGATGTCCGGGCTAAAGTATCAGTCTCACTTGATGCACCTTATGTATGAAAATGGAACCTTTCATTGATAATGCGCCTTATAATCCAAAAAATACGGACCTCTCCATTAAAAACGAAAGTATATAATTAACGATTTAAAAGTGAAACATGATAGAATCGTCATTAAAACTGCCCTAATTACAAAGCTCAAAAGAATTCGGAGCCGTCTGTTTCGTGTCCACAGCAGGGCTCTACAGTGCGCCCATTTCACTCGCATTTGCGAGTAAATATTTCGTCGTGCGAACGAGGAAAATAAACCAGTCGCACCAGTGCGAGTGCTTCTGCAGCCACAATAAGGAGCTGCGCACAGACGTAACGTGACAAGTTAAACATTCTAAATGTATCAAACATTAGGGGTGCAGTCACATTAGGACTTTAGAATCGTGCCCAAGCCTGGATCGCCCCTAAAGCGCGGCACACATGCCCAGCGCGGCGCAATCGAACCGAGCCCGGGCACGACACCTCCGACCGCGCACGACCCCAGCATACGAGCTCCGCGTGTGCGCCGATATCACTCATACGAACAAACTCCGCTTCAAAACACCCACGCCCCCTTAAACGAGGAGCGCCCCGCAGCAGGACCCACACCTGTTCCCCACTCAGTAGATTCCCCTGTGCCGCTGGACTTCCAGCTCCGCTAAAGCGAGAGTTTTGTCTTGGTCTTGTCTCGGACTGGAGTGCATTTGGACTCGGTCTTGTCACGGACTCATGGTCTGAATACTGAGTGCGGTCATTTTTCATTACGGCCGCTGCTATCGGCAATAAACTTGTACCGTGTGCGGGACCTGTGCGCTGGAGCCCGCAGACACGCGTGCGGCACCGCCAGCGCGTGGCTTGTACATAGCGCGCACCCTCATGTACCAGTGTGTATCACAGGGCAGGTTAAACATCCCACCTGTCCATCTGCCTCGTCAAATACGCCAATACTAATTTTATGTCCGTGTCCGCACAGAGCAGAGCTACAGCACAGAGCAGGCGATATGTGGGCAGAAGTTTGCCTAAGAAAATGCCAAATAAATCTGTCACAATGTACGTTTTGTTTGGTAAATGTGCAGAGGCTAAAAACACTTTAAAACCAGTAAGAGAATGTAATTCCAGTTATGAATTTGAAAATACAGGTTTAAAAATCCTACACACTTTATTCACTTTGAAACAGTTTTGTGTAAAGAGCCAGTGGAAGTTCTCTTACAGAAGAGGTTCTTAAACTGTGGTGAGGGTCCAAAAAGGGCCACAGAGTGTTTCAGTGCAGTACAGTTTGTTTGGCTTATTTTAAGTCTAAATATTAATCAGATAAAATGAAGATATATTTATAAAAACATTGCGATCGTGCAGGAAAAGTACAGTCATAATGCTTTTGTTTTTGTATTAAATTTATTCAGGGTTGGTGTTGGTGTGTGCAAGTTCTGCACTGTAATAATCGTTCAAAACGAAAACCTATTTGTGCCCCCATTTTTTTTTCTGTGCTCCTAAAACTTTTAACTTAGGGGCACATGTGCTCCTGAAAAAAAAAGTTAGCGTAGAGCCCTGGTCCACAGAGACGGCAGGAAGGTGTGGGAGGCCAGAGGAGCTGGAGACAAGAGGATCAAAGACAGGATGCACATGGCTGAGGCCTTCGCTCTGGGACCACATGAACAGAACTACTGTAGTCTGACACAACAGGGAGCCAGGAGGTCGTTTTGTGTTGATTTCCAGCTGACCAAGAACTCTCCAATATCTGTTTTACTGTACCATTACCTTTTATGATACTTTCAGCACCTATTTCTGCTCGAATTAATATGTAGAATGGCACAAGCACAATGTCCATAAATCCACACTGTTTCTTTGAAGAAGTTTTTATCATTTGTTTGTGGGAAAAACTCCCAGAAACCATCAAGAATTATTACATCTATTTTTCTAGCACTCAGAATACCTTAACTTTTGTCCTGTACCGAACTGGTATCTTTTAATATCAAATCAAATGTATTTAAAACAGCCAAGCCAAAGTTCACCAAAGTGCTGAACAACATTTACAGTGAAATAAAATCAGCAGAAATTAAAATCAGCAGAAATTATAATGTTAAAAATAATAATAATAGCAGCAGGTGCCAGTGTGTCTAACTCTAGGCAAATGCAAACAGGGTCACCGTGGGGTCTTAAAAGTCTTAAAAAGGTCTTATTTTTTCACAAAGGTCTTAAATTTCATGAGGCTATTTTTTGTGCACTCGACCGGGCTGCAGTGCAGTGAGACAAGACAATGTGACAGTTTAGTTTGTCTTGTTAGAATGTTATAAATGATTTTACAGCAATGCACACGACTATAAATGAGTTCTGAATGAGATTTTATAATAAAAGTAGTTTTTGTTATTTAAAGCAGTGAGTAATGGGACCATGACATTTGTAAATTCAAATTTGTTAAAGTTATGTTTCCGTGTGCTGTGGATCACTTGGAAATATTTAATTTCAATTAGTATTCTACACCCTCCTGTGGGCTCACCACCTGCAGAGGGGTTCATAGAGGGGGTCAGGTGCTATGAGTATTGGGCAGCACGCTGCCCCCGCGACCCAGCCGGATTAAGCGGGAGAAGATGGATGGATAGTATTCTACACTAGAAAGCTAAAACGCAGGTTAAAACAGGCTGAATGTTTTTGCTACTGCTGTCAAACAATTAATTTTGAATCAGATTAATCACACTTTACAATTTTGATTAATCACAGTTAATTATTCTTCAAAAAAAGACCAAAATATTTTGACAAAAATGCAATTTATTATCAAAAAGTGATATTATTGACATTTTTCTATCGCTGTTTTTTTTGACGTGGGTTGTCGTGCTCGGCTTGTTGTTGGTGTACGAGTAGCGTCCTGGCTGCCGCTGAATCGAATCGGGGTTCATCCCCTATTCCAACACACCGCCCTCCGACACCCCCCACTCCGACACTTTTTGACACCACCACTCCGACACCTTTTATGTTGCCATTCCAACAGTTTACTCATGAGGTAGCGGTGCGCTGTGTTGAGCGCGGCGAGAGGAAGTGCGTTGGTTTAGACCTGCTTTTAGTCCTGGTTTAGACCTGGGTTTAGTCTTGGTTTAGTCCTGGTTTAGACCTGGACCTGGACTTGCTTCTCCGGCCGCACGCAACGCGCCCCTACGCCACCATCACGTGAAAGTATGATCTCGAAAAGAGCGCAGTCGAAACTTAATAATTACATGTCAGAATGGCGGGATGTTGGAAAAAAAAGCTAATGTGTCCCCGCTTCAGCCACAGGGAGAAAAATGTCAGAGTGCAGGACGCTAACAAATGAACACATCGCCACTCCAACAACTAGACGTCGGTGTCGGCGTGGCGGCCTGTAACCGCTGAATCAAACCCGTGTTTTGCTTTAAGATGGTATGTTAAACATGTTGTGCTTTTGTGGAAAGAGAGTTCATCGCTGTGATATCTGCAAACTACCTTAGTTTAGTTTATCTAAAGTCCCGTCGGGCAGTTTTTCGAAGAGATGTGCGTATCGACAGACCTGATCACTGACCTAATAACCTGCGCCGCCTTTCAGGTCCATCTCCACTTTCCACAGAGGAGCGTTCAGAATAAACTGTGGGATTAATCTGCGTTAAAATACCATTAGTGTGATATTTTTGTGTGATTAATTGCTGTGTTCACGCGTTAAGGTTAACAGCCGTAGCTTTTACCTCGCTATTACATTTTGCTTTAACATAAAACCAGGATAAAAATGTTTCGCTTGTGTTCTAGTTAACGCATTCATACCAGTTTTGGATCTATATTTCTATTCGACAACACCATTTCTACTACACTTGTCTATTGATAATGTGCCTTATAAATCTATGAAACTTTACGATAATAGTCCAGTTCTTCAGATGATCATATTAAGCCCTTTATAAACCTGTAGGATACAAAGAGCCCTCAGTTGGTCGGGCACACGAGCAGACAGCCTTTTCCCCTTTTCCCGTCTCCTGTCCACGTCTGGGGGGGTCGCACTTCCAAACGCTGCTAAAATTATCCACAAAGAGCATCATTGAGCCCCGGCTAGAGCCCAGGTCCTGAGTATTTTCTGGTTAAACAGTTCAATGACTCAGTTTACCAAACCACAGCTCCGATTTCCTGCAATTAACAGCTTCAACAAGAGTGTCTGGAAGTTTGTGGCACAATGACCTATGTATGCTAACAAAATGGCTCAAGTGGAAGCCGGTAACATAATAAATGAGTGGTAATGCAATCGTCTGGTTAGTAGTTTAGGGCACGGAATAACAACTATAATTCCTGTAGAGTTAAAACATCATTACCAGGAGGTTATGTCCCCACTGGGAAATTTGCAAATTCCGTAATAGTTTGGAGTCTGTGAGGAACCTGCAGCCTGACGAGGCAAACGACAAGTTTATTGGCAGCTTAATAAGATGGATATTGTTACTGCACTGTTGGTGACTGCAGGACAAAACAATCAAAATCATTTTTATTGTAAATTTGTTTGGCGAATAGTGTGTAATATGACCTCCGAGCGGCTTTACACACTGGGTCCTCACAAAGTCAGAAACGGCCAAAATAAGCCAATATTTACAGTTAAACCACATTATAGGATTCTTATCTACAATTAACCAAGAGGTTTATGCTACAGCTATTGATACCATATTATAAATCAAGCTTAAATAGAATCATTAGTTGTTAGTCGGGCAGCGCAATGTGGCCTAATATGACAAAATTTGGATATTTGTTTAGAATCCAAAACAACCAATGGCCGATAAGTGCTGCCAATATTTTTGGGCTGTTATGTAGGGCCAATTTTGATTATTTTTGCCAAATTATATAATTTTAATTTACAACAAACACATCTACAGTCCCATTTTACCACAAACCTTCAACAGGATTGTGTAGACACATTTTAACCAGTTATCTGTTGCATTAAAGGGTTCAAATAAAGGTTTGTGTGCAGTCTTTAGGCAGCAGGTTGGTCTAAACAAAAGATCTGGAGATATAAGGCCAATAGCCGATTCAATAAAAAGTGCAAATATCGGCCTGATATATCAGCCAACCGATATATTGGTCTATCTCTACAATATACCTGCTTAAAGGAGGCTATGTGGGGCTATTTAAGCTATTGTTAGGATAAATCACTAGGCTTAGCTGTTTTGTATAATTACTGCTATATTTCATTATTGTACCGAGGTCATGTGAAGATAAGGGCTCGGATCACAGCTGTGAGACTCATAGACTCACTGTATGCCAAGACATATGCAGGATATTCCGATCTATCTAACAGCAAACTATCTAAATAGGACAAGGACTCCTGATAAGGCTGATGTCATGACTTGTTACCCAGATAACACCCGGATAGAGTCTGATTGGACTGTGCAATGTGCCAAGAGGCCTGTGCAACGAAGAGGCGCCAAGTCTAAACCACGGTCTCCTCCCACTATAGTTTGCGTATAAAAATCATTGTATAGGTGTAAATATTGAGTCTCTGCGTGGGAATGTCGGCACAGACTCCTTGTACAAGTGCGGCTTTCTAATATTTGAATAAGTAAATTATCTGGACTTTATTTCTGTTTCAAGTGTATTTTTTATCTTAACAAACACTGTAACTATTCTAGCTTGAACGATTCTGCTTCACCTCCTCACATCTTATCTTTTTAATTATTGGAGATCCTCTATATTTAGTGTTTAAGTTGCCCTAGAACAGGGATCTCCAACCTGTAGCTCAAGAGTTACCTGTAGCTCTCCACCCCCTTCCAAGTAGCTCGCCAAGGGATTTCTGAATAATATGTAGGGTGACCAGATTTTCAAAGTAAAAAAACTGGGACTTCCTTGTTTTTTAGTTGGTTGGTAATAATAAAATTGTGAAACGAGTGCGTAATTAAGGAAAACTGTTATGCAGAAACCATTCATGACACTTTTTGGGGGGTTTTTTTGGTCATTTTTAAGCAGCTTTTCTGTATTTTACCTAAACAAATTACAATTTATGTCTTTCTTTACTGTTAGCAGGGATCAGATTGGTCAAAAATAGGGACACCTGGGCCATTTCTTAAACAAAACTGGGACAAATCACTGGTTTTGTATAAATCAGCTGGGACAGGGGACACAGGGCTTAAAACTGTCCCGGTCTGGTCCTGTTTAATTACTAAAATCTGATTATTTACCATTGTAAACGTGTCATTTTGACGCCTAACATGTGCAGTAATAAATGGATAATGGTTTATGTTTAATAGGCACCTAATTGTACCTTGTCAGAAGCTTACCACAGCTCTAATACTTTCTCTGTTTCTTGCGGCCGCTAAAACGAGCAGCTCTCTCGCATTTACGTTTTATAAATGTAGCTCATCAGAGGAAAAAGGTTGGAGACCCCTGCCCTGGACTTTAGAGGCAGAAATTAGCCACAATCTATCTGCCTTAACCTCACAACTGTGGAAACTGCCATGCAATATTCTAAATTTCATGTCATTTTTATATAAATCACAATACCTCACTTATATTATGTACGAGTTTGATGTGATTGAGTACATTTGGGTTAAACCGTCATAACTCAAGTCCTGGAAAAGGCTCTTGACAGGTCGCCAATACCGAAAGATTGGTCAAATACAGAGGCCAAATTTCCATATAGGAATGAAGTCTACCTTAAATCTAAACGTCTCATAAATCCGCACAGATACAGGCGGCGGAGGTGAGTGAACGGTTGTGCAGTGGAGCAGACAAACAGCCCATAGATGCCGGCTCTTATAAGGCAGAGCAGGGAGCAGCGGTGGTTGTTGACATTGGCCTGAGCTGGAGATTATGGCGACAAATGGAACAGTGGACATTTCTTCAGTGGGCTCTTTTTAAAATGGCTGTGAAAATAAACCGGTGGATTTCCTATAGCCCGGTTTCCTCACACGGGGAGTTTAAAAGGTCACTTCAGATTGTCTCTGGTTTCACCTTTCCAACACAAAGAACAGTAGGCTTTGGAAGACCCTCAGAAGAGCAGTAAAAGAGCATCAGCGAGGACCGTCCAGGAATTCGTTTCTATTGGTTCTTCTGAATGCTTTTTTTATGACTGTTTTCAAAAAGGAAAAAAAAAAAATCAAAGCCTGGTGTTTGTTTCCAATCCAGCCACTGTATAATGCTGTTTTGTCCTTGGGCAAGACACTTCCTTCTATCTTAACACCTTGGTTGGATCTTCAGTCACATCTAAAGTTCACCATGAGTGGGACGGACGAGTAGCATCTGTGATTTATAAGATGTGTGTAGAATCCCTCAGTCGTCCAGGTAGAATCCACAGCAAAGGAGAAATTCAATCTGTCAACTGGACAAACGTTTATTTAGGTTGAAAACGTTTCGCTGCTCATCCAAGCTGCTTCTTCCAGGGCATCCCCAGGTTTGACTCCCTCAAATGTAAGACCTTTTTAAGACACTTAAACGAAAATTAAGACCAACATCGCGCCCATTATGCAGGCGAAAAACACCAGCTCCAATTCTAATAATGACCATTACTCACTGCTTTAAATAACAAATAAATGCTTTTAGTATAAAATCTCATTCAGAACTCATTTATAGTCGTCTGCGTTGCTGTAAAAAAAATCATTTATTACATTCTAACAAGACAAACAAAGCTTTCGCATTGTCTTGTCTCACATTGCACTGCAGCCCGGTGGAGTTTACAAAAAAAATAGGCTCATGAAATTTAAGATCTTTGTGAAAAAATAAGACTTAAGACATAATTTAAGACTTTTTAAGGCGTTCATTTAGGAACATGAAATTTCAGACCTTTTTAAGTCCCCGTGGTGACCCTGTCTTCAGTTCTGGTCAGAATTCTGGAGGACACTGCCTGAGATCTGCCTGCAGGGAGGAGCTAACTACACCAAAACTACTCTGAAACTAACACCGTGCTTGTTCACAGTTTCTGTTTGTTAGTTAGGCCTATTCATCTGTACTGAGTGTAAGGTCATATCAGCACAATCATTCGGGATCATAATGTTTTTTCACACCTCTGGCCCTGACCTGGCTCTGATTTATACTTTATAATAAACAGGTTGTGGATTTGAAAAAACAGACTTTGTTTTAAACAGTTTGGTCCAAAGTTATTTTTCACTTACCTTATCATCCTAATTATATTCACTGTGATTTTTTAAATTTTTTCACAGATATGTAACAACAACTAGCATGCCAGCAGTGCACTTCTTGATTATCGCACAATAAAAAGCTGTATAATTGGATCTGGACACACACAGAAGTAGGACGACCAGACGTCCCAATTCACCCAGGAAAGTCCCAGTTTTGAGCCCTGTGTCCCCTGTCCCAGCAGATTTATCCAAAACCAGTGATTTGTCCCAGTTTTGTTTAAGAAATGTCCCAGTTATTACCCACCCACATAAGAGGGAGATATTGTCATTTGTTAAGATATAACACAAAAAACTAATTGAAAATGGTACCAACAGAAGTCCTTCAGATTATGACAAACCACAAATGAGTTGAGAATGATGAATGTTGCGCTTTCTTTTCACAATAGACGATTATCACAACGGCAGGAAGTGCTGCGATGTTGAGTAATGCAGCTTCCAGTCAGTGCTTTTCTCTGGAAAAATACCTGTGGAAAAGTGTCGCAACACCAAATCTTCATCCAACAAGGAACAAAGAACAGATTCTGTCCATGAAGAATTTATCCACAACGATCAAGGGAAGAAAGACGAAAACTTAAAGGAAACAACGACGAGCATCAGTGAAACGACTGAGCAACACTAACGTTATGATCATGAATAAAACATAAATAACTTGTTCACTCAGACTGATTCTACAATTAAAATTAAAAATCGATTTTGTGATGTCGATATTAGCACAGACATTTGTGCAGTTTAAACGCTACAGATGTTCACAGATTAAATGTCGACCAATTAACCTGCACAAATCTCAGTTTGTGCTAATATCGACATCACAAAATCAATTTTTAATTTTAATTGTAGAATCAGTCTGAGTGAACAAGTTATTTATGTTTTATTCATGATCATAACGTTAGTGTTGCTCAGTAGTTTCACTGATGCTCGTCGTTGTTTCCTTTAAGTTTTCGTCTTTCTTCCCTTGATCGTTGTGGATAAATTCTTCATGGACAGAATCTGTTCTTTGTTCCTTGTTGGATGAAGATTTGGTGTTGGGGCAGATTTATGAAGCTGCTCAAAAATATGCGACACTTTTCCACAGGGATTTTGCCAGAGAAAAGCACTGACCGGAAGTTGCGCGACTCAACATCGCTGCACTTCCTGCCGTTGTGATAATAGTTTATTTTATTTACATCAACCAGCGTTTTGAAGTTTGAAAAACGTACTTACTTATACAATATAACAATATAACACTCTGTACTGGGCCAGGATATGGAAAATCATCGGATACAGGGGCTTTTATGCACAATTTGTAATGAATCTGCACGTAGTTGAATTTAGATTGCAAATGTTGAGGGCGAGAAATTTAAATTCAGACGAAATCCAATCAAAACTCTGCATAAATATAGCGTTCTTTCAATGCCAAACCCTCATGAAAACACGCCCAGCCTCCCAGAGACTCGCCTGTTGGTCGGTATATTCCAGTCAGTCAAGCCATCCAAACGCACCTTGGTCAATTAAATGCCAACGTGATCGTGCAGTACATTTCTATGCTGGAGTTCCTGTCCGCGCCGCCCTCTAGGGACCGGGAGTCGCTAATGCTTTTTCCAGATTTCCTCCCCAGCTGCCTCCATGGTCCATTCATAGGAGTTTTAAAGCCCACCTCAAGTTGACTCTTTGGCTTCTGTAAAACACATTACACTGCTCGCCAGCTTAAGCAGTGCCTTAAATATGTGTTAATACATAAAAACATATCACTGAGTCCGCAGAATTGCATAAATCTACTGTGCCAATGTGGTTTAGAGCTTAATCGCAATACTGTGTTTACTTTTGGTCTACCACGAACTGCATTTACGATTATTCAGTAAATCGTTAAGTGATTGGAGAAATTTAACGCATAAAATCTTACACTTTTGACCCAAATTGGCGAAACCATTTGCATGACGTCTTCTTGCAAGATCCAAACCCACTGATTTATCAAAACGAATCGATCATTTCGTTTCCAAATTCTTTTCCAAATAATTAACGTTGAGAAAACTTCCTTCATACGCTTCCGGAAACCAAACAAATTACAAAACAATATAGCGTAACGACGACCCATCGTGCGAAACGTAAATAAATCAGGTTTGTATGTTTGAAGCGGGCTTGTCATTTGTTGTCGGGTCTAATAGAAAACGCAGGTTGCGGAGCTGCGCTTGTGACTAATGTGTTTTGCAGGACTGTCACACCACGGTTGCATCAGAAGGTAAATAGATTTAAATGTAAAGATGTCAGCTCACAAAATGGATTACGGGGTTACGCAAGTGTGTAAAACGTGAGGAGGCCGTGCTGTAGGGTTTGAGCTTCCTGTAAATATAGTGGTCGGGTTTATTATCACGTTATGTCATCAGTTAGATTCTTATTTCTTATTTTAAACATGTCCTGTGAAACCGATTATGAGCATTTTCCATTGTTTGAGTAATCCAGCATTTTTCCCTCTGTTTCAGATATTTTTATTCATGTGTAAACAAATATAGATATGTCATTCAGACAACACATGTACACACATCTTCAAACACGCAAACCATGAGGAAATATGAAGAAATACAAGCAGCGTATGGAATAGAATGATGATAATAAATATACTACTATTATTAAAGAGAAACTCCGGCACATTTGAAGCTAAAGTCCGTTGCTAGAGGTGGTCGAATTCTGTCAGAAGCCAAAAACCGGCACAGATCAGTTTAGCTTCTTCAGTGTGAAGCAAATTGGTGTTTTACGTTGAAGTTAAGAACTTGCCCCCATCACTACACTAGTTTGTTGCCTTGACAGACCGAATCTTCTCTACTTTCAAATAATGACATAACTTCATTAAACCATTAAGTGCTGGAAGAGGCATTTGTTGATTTCCAGTGTAAGAGGAGATAGTAAGAAGTAAACGCCAAATCTGTAATTGAGAAGTTGAATTGCAAGGAAACTCTTCTGGGAGACTGAAGATTGCAAACATGAATTGGTTTTGACAACACTTTGGACAGAGGATCAACATAAACCTGCCAAAAGGACATCAGGGTTGGGCTGGAAAAGAACATATGAGAGAGATTACAAGGTGATCCATCCAGCGAGTGTTTTATATCAAGGAACCACTCATCCATTCACCTACGCACGGTCAGGCTGTTGTGTACAGTTTTGTGCTGTGCTTTTGTATATTTATGGAGAACTGTCATGTGGGAGCATGTGCGACGTGGGCTGAGCATCGCACCGAAGCTAAACACAAATGGGTTCAACTAGGCCCCAGGAGAGATCACTAAAATACTCCAACATGGAGGATAACATTTAAAACCTCAGGTATGTTTTTGATGAGGGAACAACATTACACGGTAGAAAGCTCAAAAAAAAAAAAAAAAGATTTTGCTTTATACCTCCTCTTTTATAAGGACTTTTTGGATGTGCTGTTTAGAGGAAAGACAAATTATGGGGTGACTTACTTTGAATTCATCACCAGTTTAGTTTAGACGATACATTTACTGTTTTTTTTGTTTTGTTGCGGTAGTTCCTGCAACTTAGACTCAGGTGTGACTTACATATGAAATATTTAATTTTACATCTAAACAAGAAATAGCGTTTACTGGAAAAACGTGGGCAAGGTACAAATGCTCTCGGCGTGTGTGCCAGTATCTGCTGCTCTTCCTCCTGCACCACTGTCACTTCACCACCTGCAGCACCTCAGACCTGTTTGCTCAGTTAAATCCTTTTTTTTTTGTCCAGGCAGTGAATAATCCACTGAAACCGACAGACGCTCACTGCGTCCGCGCACGAGCTGTTTTTTTTTCTGCGCTTATACTATATGCAAATGAGCCATGCAGCTTTAAGTTTTGTTTCTGTACAACATAAACAAATGTGCAAAGCTGCATTAAACACATTATTACTCAGTTTATATATTGAGCAGAGCACCGAACACGCGTGTAGAGCAGTGGTAGAGAGGAGCAATCGAGCAGCAGAAAGAAAGTTTGGAGTGAACGAGAAACTTGTGTTTGATGGAGAAAAATGGAGGAAACTCAAACTGAAATGAAGAAAACAAAAAAGCAAAACACAGGGTAAAAGATGGATTTATCTGGAGTTGGTGGAGTTGCTCAGAAGTGACACCGAGGATGAAGAATTCAGTGGATTTAGTGATTTGCAGTGAGATGGAGAGTTTGGTTAAACTTGTTCTGTTGTTTCTGCTCTAGTTTTCTGAATAACTGTTCATATGTGACGTGAACACACCAGACACATGTTCAGCCTGTTCTTCTCTGTTCTACTGTTATTTCTTTAACTCGCCTTTAAGAGGAAATGTCTGTTCCTGGTCTCTGATTTGATCAAATAAATTTCCCCCCAAAAATGCAACTTTTTTGTTTTTTTCTTCTTCATTGTGCATTTTTTTGGCTGGTGCGACTTATACTCCGGAAAATACGGTTCCTTTCACATGCTATTTAAATCCTTCCTTTAGTGTGGCTGGTTTAACAAGCTCGTGAATAACATTACTGACGGCTGTGGGTTTAGGGGGCAGGAACAAAAATCTCCAAATTTATTTAAGCCTACAAACCTACTTTAGATCCCTATTTAAAAATCTCTGTGCCTGTGCCAAGAAAGCAGTTACTCGTAAATGGCTCCAACCAGATCCTCCGTCACTAGAGAACTGGTTACAAATAATTGAAGAAACGAATCAAATGGAGCGTCTGACATATATGCTAAGGCTTAAAGATGTTTTTTATGCAAGTTGGGTTAAGGCCGCCACAAACTACAGGAGAATTTGCCCGATTTTGGCTGCGATTTCTTCTTCCCGAGTTCAGGGAGACGTGACCCGACTTTTTGTCTCCGTGTGCGATTCTGAAGCCGCTGCTCCTCATGTGTGGAGTCAGTGTCAGATCAGAACCACCGAACATCAACAACGCGACGGAAACAGACGATAAAACAGAGTCAGGGGCAGAGGAGCGACGGACACAGAGACGCAACAAACAAACTCAGGATAGAGCGAAAATGAAGACTTTATTCCTCACCTAATGTAAAGTGGAACATTTAAACTGCAGCATTTGACATCCAGTCCACAAAACTGCGCTGTTAATCCAGTTTGAAGTGTTTTTTGAAAGTAAAAAGGCAAAGTTGTTCCTCATGTGTTTGTTTACGTTGTGTAAAGCTGCAGATCAGCCACAGTGACTCTACTTCCTGTGGACTTTATCTCCTCTTTTCTGCTTTAAAAATCCTATATCTGAAGTATTGCTCCACATTTCACAAATAATAATAACACAGTTTTGACTTGTGTCTAAACTGGAAGTGCAGAGTCTGATCTTTGAACACTTCAGAGTCTCAGAGCGACTGGTTTTACTGTAGACAGGAAACAGCTGACGCCATCGCGCTCACAGCTTTATATCCTGTGCTCCACACACAGATCCTGCTGCAGTGTTTGCGATTGGAGATTTTTAGTCTTATAACTTTCTCCTCGTGTCTGTGGTTTTTTGTTTAAAAATTGTTTAAGACCGAAAAATCCTGTGTTGTGTAGTAGCCTTTTAAATGCTTTAAATATCACAGTGAAGTTTAATTAATGGTTAATACTGCTCCAGATTTCTACCTATAAAACAGAACCATTCCACAGTGACTTGTGTATTTGTATTTGTATTTATTTATTAAAGGGACAATGCGTATTAAAAGACAAGATAATGTAAGAAACAAACATGGACTTGTAAATACGCAGGATTGTAGCCAACAGTAATTTCCATCCTTTGTCCCGTAATGGACCAAGGCCACATCATTACACACACATCACTTCATAAAACACGATAAAAACCTACAACAGCCACTCACTTTAAAACACACTCATACAGCGTTAGTGTTAAAATGTGCAGGTCAAATATAAAACTCATTACTTCCACATGCACAACACTAACTCTATTTACAGACCTATATAGATGTTAATGCTGTGTTAATGTGTAAGTATATATAATATAAATATGCATATGTAAGTACGTGTGTATATATATATACGTGTGTATGTATGTGTGTATGTAAGGGTATATATCCATATTTTTCTCCATCTAAATGTATGTTCATTCTTGCCGACTGTGCCTGTGTTTGGTTTGGTTTTTCATCATAGATAAAATGCTCAATGAAAATTAAGCAACAAAAAAGTCCACAAAACTTCTAAACCCCAGTGCATTTTTTCATACATGACTACATTACATTTATTTATTCAGTGTTTATGGATATGCAGAGTAACACTGTTTTTTCCCCCCAAGGACTTACATTACAAATTTCACCGTAACTTGTATTTTTAACGTATTTGCTTTGGCCGATAAGTACAAGTTCATTTTAGTGGATTTAGATAAGCCTAAATAAACCTGTGGTCAGACGGCTTCACTGCGGAGGCGTGTGTGAGAAAACGGCATCGCTCAAACAGGTGACTATCTCTGAATACACACAAATGTACCCGTGTACAAATACTTCACCTAGATAAGTGATCCGGGATGCAGTACAAACAAGTACACGTGCCCCCTCTCAAATATCATTTCTACATCTATTCTGTATAGCAGCAGTCACAGCAGCAGTAGTAGCAGCTGTAGTAGTAGTAATAGTAGTAGTAGTAGTTGTAGTAATATTAGTAGCAGTAGTACTTGTAGTAATACTGTACAGATTGAAGAACATAAATTGTCGTCCGTAAGCGATGTGTGGATTGTAACTCATGGAAACGACACCAGGCAAGTACAAAATTCATATTATTTAAGTTATTGTTCAAAATGTAGATGTTTAAATGCGTAATTTACTTAAGAAATCTTAAAATAATATATCCAGTCCTTCATAAATCTCAAACTAAGATAAAATCACTTATTCTGAGCAATAATCTAAGTTTGAAGTGATCTAAAACAAAGCATAAAACACTAATTGTAAGAAGAAATTAAGATGAAAAATCTGCAAACTAGAACATAAAGTGCTGTTATTGACTGTTTTATTCTTGAGTTTAATTAATGAAATTCTTTATTTCCTTATTTTAAGACTAATTACCACTTGGTCACATATTGACAATTTGCAGCATCTCCTAAAACTTTAAAATCTTTTAATCTTTCCATGTCACGAACAGAAGGTTCAGAGAAACTGGACAATTTCAGTCCAAGATCGACTCATTTACATCCATAAAAATGTCTTAAACTCCATCTTAACACTTGTTTTGTTCATTTTAACTAGTTTAAAGTTATAAAAACTAAAAGAAAAAAAAACAGCTTGAAGAACATAAATTGTAATTCATAAGCGATGTGTGGATTGTAACTCATGGAAACACCAGGCAAGTACAAAATTCAGATTTTTATTTAAGTTATTGTTCAAAATGTAAATGTTTAAATGTGTAATTTCTTGAAAATTTTAAGTATGAAATATTTAAATAATTGCAGACTGATGAATTATCGTTTTGTCCAAAAAAAATATCGAAAATGAACAAACTCCATTTACAGCCTTTTCGATTTAGTTTTGAGAAATTTAAAGCACACTTGTGGATTGCATCTGCTTTCTCCATGGCGATTTTATTGTTTTTTTGCCTGGAATATTTCACAGTAAGGCATTAAACTTAACTATCTCCATGGAAATAAGCAGGTGACACCATAAAGTCAAATTACAGGTCAGATCTGAGGCGGCGTGAAAATGTTTTCCATGGTATTTTTGAGCAATAAAACACTTGTCACTGAATACAAAAAAAGTTTTAAAAGAAATAAATATTCTATGGAAACGAGCGGAAACATTACATCAGAAAAGTTCCATCGCGCAACATTAAGCTGAGAAATGACCCACTTTCGATGCTCGTCCCAATAGTTCAAAACGTCTTAATACTATAAGACTACGATAGCTTCACTGACAGTAGGAAATATTTCAGCGGACCATCAAACCTGGAGGCACCGGACGACCGTTTTCAAGACTTCGCAAATTATCAGACGATTATTTTTCACCAAATAATTAAGACGCATAACAACTACCACAGTATACAACTTTGTCTCTGGCTTCTGTTTTACGTTTGAAAGGATTAAAAATGTTTGAATTTTAATATTTTGACAGGCTGCTGGGAAAAATATGGATATAAGACGAGTCACAGAAGAAGTTTAAACATCGTCAACGTCGCTGATCATGGAGTCGGGCATTTTGGGCGATAATCGGCTGGGTGAGTGAGGCTACTTACGCACAAGCACATTTTCAAAACCTGTTTTAACTACAATAGCCAACTAAACCATTAAAATGAGTTCTGGTGGATCAACATTTGAAGTTTCCAACAAAACAGACACATGCTGTGCAAAATTAAAAGTTATTGCTCATTATTCAAATCTGGGGTTCTCAAAAGTAGAGAAAATCAGATACTAAAACTATAAGCGATACTCATTTGAGCGAGTGTAGATACTAAAAAATGTCACATTCACAGGACAGAAATGAACCTGAATAACTTTAGGATGATCTTGAGCTGTGTCAGAACAAGTATAAACACACAAACTAGATTACGCCCAGAGAGCACTGAGGAACCTACCAGGACTGCAAAAATACTCCTCTTTAATACTAGAAAAATACACTTATTTTAAGTTAAAATGCTCCAGAAACAAGTACAGTAGGTGAAATTTATCTTATCAAGAAATCTTAAAATATATCCGGGCCTTCATAAATCTCAAAATAAGACAAAATCACTTATTCTGAGCAATAATCTAAGTTTGAAGTCCTCTAAAATAAAGCATAAAACAATCATTCTAAGAAAAATTAAGATGAAAAATCTTAAAACTAGAATATAAATCCTTGTTATTGACTCTTTTATTCTTGATTTTCATTCATCAATTCTTTATTTCCTTATTTTAGGACTAATTACCACTTGGTAACTTAATGACAAAGTGCAGCACTCGCCTAAACCTTTTAAATCTTTCATTGTTACAAACAGAAGGTTCAGAGAAACTGGACAATTTCAGTCCAAGATCGACTCATTTACATCCATAAAAATATCTTAAACTCCATTTTAACACTTGTTGGGCTTGTTTTGCATATTCTAAGTAGTTTATAGATATAAAAACTAAGAAAAAAAAAGTTTAAATATTTTCTTGAAATCAGCTTAACAATCTTACATATCAATCAAACTTTATTTATAGAGCGCTTTTCATACAAAAATGCAACAGAAAGCACTGACATATTTAGCAGTCATTTAGTAAATATCCCTTAAAACAAGATGAATACAATTTTTTTGTCTAGATTTAAGAGAATAAATCTTCATTAGTTTTATGAATTTTGCAGTGTGGAGCCCGGAGTGATTACTGTCTCAAAGTATTTTTATTATCCGTGTTGTATTGGAATAGTTTGAGATTTTAGTGCGTCATTGAGTTTACGTAAAAAGATTTAACGCTACAATCAGTTCAATCTTCCTTAAAGTCCATAAACTGCATAACCTGCCTGTAATGTTCCACAGTATGACATTAAACTTGTACAAGATGCGTTTATTCACCTGTAAACTGGCCTGGTGGCGTCTCCTGCTTGTTGCTATGGAGACTGAAATGTTTAATGCCGTAATTTGGACGAGCAACAGCAAAACAATAACATCTTCATGGGGAAACTGGCAATAAATCACCAAATGACACAAACCAAAGTGAGGAAACTTCATTGGCACGGCTCATTTTGGCGTCGCGCTAACCACGTCCGCTCGACATCGCCCCGTACTGTGGCCTTTGACCCGTGAACCCGGCGGGAGCGTGACCCAGAATTTGAGCCTCCCTGACAGGTGACGCTCTGAAACGAACTGGAACGGACCCTGACAGGACTCGGGCCGAGAGACGACTTCATTCACGACCACAGCGAAGGAACTGACTGCAGAATTTCAACATTTCACGATTTCACAACTTATAATTTCAGTGATGTCTTCAATGGTCTTCAGCGGTCAGATCAGCGCCCTCTGCTGGTAAAGATGTGTAGACTTTTACGTACTTTGAGAGAGAACAGCGATCGACCCGTGTAGGTTTTTTCATGGCTGATGTTGATACTGATTAGAAGTTTTGTTGATGTTGCTGGTCGGCCAAAAAAATCACTTTGGCCTGACTGAGATTTAAGGCAGTTTTGTCTAATTAGAATAACAAATATGAATCGTATCAACATTTATAAGCTCCAGGAAGAGTAGTTCACAAGAAAGACGGCTGAAACTTGTACTGTGTGGCATTTATGGACTTATTTTCACAGTTTTTAGTACATTTTTAATCTTGTTTTAGGATATTTTACCCCAAAATATCGATATTGCCCACCCCGTTTAATAGTGAAAACAATATATGTCCTGTGATGACTTTACCGGACATCACTGTTTTATGGAGAGATTTACGTAGTTTAAAGCGGGACTAAACGTCTAAACTCTGCCCAAAACTGCAGTTCAAATAGGCTACGTTCAGACCGCAGGGCGTAATTCGGATTTTTTTTGTGAAATCCAATTTTTTTGGCGAGGTCGTTCACATTTGCAATTAAAAGCGACTTGTCTGTGATCTCCAGTGTGAACTTTAAACGCCCCAGAAGTGTCTCGCATGAGCATTAAATAACCTAAACATGAACGCTGCATTGAACTCCTGGAGATTTTAAAGTTGCTGTCGTACCGGAGCAAGAACATGTACAGCTTATTTATTTTAAGACACAGAAGGAGAAGGTTTTGGCCGTGCCGTTTTGTGGCGCAGTGGCAGCAACGTCCATAGAGAGGAACGAGTGGGTGCGGAGTCACAGCCGAGAGTGGCTGGATTGCTACTGCTGCTTCACTCACATGGAGTTTATACATAATTTTCGTATGACGAGAAGAACTTCTGTGTACATTTGCGACATTTAGGTCGGATGAATGTGTCCTGGCCGTTCACACTGATGTCGCATGTCAAAAGATCGGTTATGTTTCGGTTTTAGGAGCACACATCCAAGTGGCCTGGGTCGCATTTGAAAAAATCGGATCTGTGTGGTTCAGACTGTCATTAAAAGATCAGATACAGGTCGTAAAGGAGCGAAAAAATCAGATTTGGGTCATTTCCGGCTGCCGTTTAAGAGCTGCCAAACTGAGCAGTGCTGAAGGGAAGAGCGAGGAGGGAGGAGGAGTCTGGAGGTATAAGGAGCAGTGTGATTGGTCCAACAGGGATCAATATCTCAAACTCCGCCCCTGCAGCCAGGTGTTTGTACTCAGAAACATCTGGCTGTAATCATGGCAGCCATGTGTGCTGCGACATAGTACTTTAACAAATTCCTTAGACACTTTTAGGGTGGAAGTGATAAAAAAGTTGTACGGCATTTTGGCAACAGAAGTGTCAGTGTTCCCGATTCATTCGGACAGAACACAGACAGAAGAAGACGGAGATAAAAACATTCCCTGCACCAAAATGTCTGATTGTTCTGTGTGCGTTTGTCAGAATCGATATTCTACCGACGGACTTAAGTTTTAAAGTTTTACTCACTGATCGCTCAAGGATCTGGCAGTCGGGCATCTGTCAAAGTTCATCTTGTTGAGGAAATATTCTCGATCTTTTGACGATAATCCTTTCACAGAGCTCAACAAGGATCTATTAAAACACCATCAAGTTGATTCCGTGTTTAGTTCCACTTTAAGCTTAAAGGTGTATTGCGTAAACTTTCAGATGGGGGATATTTACTTCCGTCAAGCAGTTTTTTGATAATCTCGTCACTCTTGATCCAGACTTCTCTCAGATCTGACGGCCTCTCCACGAGCTCAGGGGAAATACTGAGATCAGGGTGCGGTTAAGACCCAACCGAGCGGACAGTGTCGATTACATGTGCTACTGTTCACCCTGCGCCCTGCAGTACTGGTTTGATTGGCAGCGGGCCACCTCTGTCTCGATATACAGTCGACCGATATGTTCAGATGAGACGGGCTAAACCAAGACCAGATGTGATGGGAAATACGAAAGTGGAGTTTGGCCAACCTCAAATGAAGCACTGTTAGGATTCAGTCTGTACATGTGCTTTACACCCAAACCGTAGGGCAGTGGTGGTTAAAACCGAAACTGTCCATGTGTCCTTGGGCAAAACACTTTTCCCACTTTGTGTGATTGTGGTGGTGGTGGTCAGAAAGGTTGATAGTGCAGTTTGCCAGAATTAGAATGAATTTAATAGAAGACAAATTTGATAAGAAGCTGGAAAAGATTAATATTGGGGATGCACCAGTACTGGTTTTGAATATCGGTACTGATTCATGAACATGTGGAGTATCGGTGTCCGTTCCATGATATCGGTCCAGTCGATATCCTGGTTGGACTCTTGACTCACTGATGCAGTCTGATGTTCTGAACTTTAATTCATAAAAAGCTCTTCAGCAGGGTTGTAAGAAAAAAAATCGATCCAGTGAAATATCGTGATACTTCATTGCACAATTCGATTCAAAATGCATCTGAATCGATTTTTTTCACTAAAATTCATTAGTTGCATTCACTGTTCTCATGATTTAATAAAGGTAATAAAATATATTTCATACAATTTGGGTCTCGTGAAGGTGTAGTTGACAGTTTTAAGTAATTATAGATAAATTGCGATATATCATCCATTGTTTCAGTATCAGGATATATTGTGATGTCAAATCGTGACATGGATATCGTGATATGTATCGTATCGTCAGACTCAAGGCAATGCACAGCCCCACTGTTCAGCATTTGCAGGATACACAAGTTCAGATCAGATCATTTTTGTAATAAATGATCTGTATTTTGAGACAAAAACATAATTTTCAATTACTACACTGGTATTGGTTAATACTGGATATCGGCACATACTTAAACCCATAATATCGATATCAGAAGTGAAAAACCTGGATCAGTGCATAGTGTTCCTTGACAGAAACTCATATTTTGTGTCCAGATTAGTTGATTATAAGGCTGTTTCAAGTAAGGATTTACAAGTGTGTTTGTCTTATTTTGTTCCACTCTGAACTGTTCTCTGCCCCTGATGTTTTTTGCATAGAATAAACACCGATATTTGTCTAACGGCTGATCTATAAACCCAATGATAAAACTGTCAGTGCGTTAAGTTTTCTCGTATAATATAACATGACTCAAATCCTATTGGGAAACGTATGGCCCCTTTGCCTTTAGATTTATGGATGGAGATTGCGGTCGGGAGCTGCAAATCACCACCGCGGCCTCGGGTTTGATCATAAGCAGCTGTGGAGAGACTTTTAGGACAGTGTGCAGGTCTGTAGAGACGTGACGAGCTGCCCGTCAACAAATGTTACAGTTTTGTTCACTTATAGGGGTGTAACGATATCTATTGTCACAGTATGAACCTCACAGCACGATATTTATTGCGATGTGGTGGTAAAGCTCACGATATTACGATATTCTACATAATAATAAGACTGACATAATAAAACGCTTTGACCAGTCATTTGGTACAACATTTATTGTCATTAGGGATGGAACGAAATCCAAATCTCTCTGTACGATATTTTCACCTTTTTTTTTTTTTTTTTTTTTTTTGGTGTGTTGTGACATTTTTTGGTGTGTTGTAGCTTTTTCTTGGTGTGTTGTAGTTTTTTTTATGTGTTGTGGCTTTTTTATGTGGTGTTGCTTTTTTGTTGGTGCATTGTGGCTTCTTTTTTGGTGTGTTGCGACTTTTTGTGTGTATTTTTTGTTCATTTGTTGGTGTGTTGTGGCATTTTTTTGGTCTGTAGTGGCTTTTTAATGTGTTGTGGCTTTTTTTGGTATGTTGTGACTTTTTGTTGTGTTGCGCCGTTTGCATTTGTGTTTTTGGTGTGTTTTTTTTGGTGTGTTGTGGGTTTTTTGGTGTGTTATGGCATTTGTATTTGTTTTGGGCTTTTTGTGTTGTGGCTTCTTTTTTTGGTCCGTTGTGACATTTTTTGTGTGTTGCTTTTTCTCGGTGTGTTGTAGTTTTTTTTAATGCGTTGTGGCTTTTTTATGTGTTGCTTTTTTGTTTTTGCACTGTGGCTTCTTTTTTTGGTGTGTTGTGACTTTTTTGTGTGTGGTTTTTTCTTCTTTTTTTGGTGTGTTGTGGCATTTTTTGGTCTGTAGTGGCTTTTAATGTGTTGTGGCTTTTTTTTTGGTATGTTGTGACTTTTTGTTGTGTTGTTGCGCCGTTTGCATTTGTGTTTTTTGGTGTGTTTTTTTGGTGTGTTGTGGGTTTTTTGGTGTGTTATGGCATTTGTATTTGTTTTGGGCTTTTTTGTGTTGTGGCTTCTTTTTTGGTCTGTTGTGACTTTTTTGTGTGTTGTTGCTTTTTCTTGGTGTGTTGTATTTTTTATGTGGTGTTGCTTTTTGTTGGTGCATTGTGGCTTTTTTTGGTGTGTTGTGGCATTTTTTGTGTGTGGTTTTTTCTTCTTTTTTGGTGTGTTGTGGCATTTTTTTGTCTGCAGTGGCTTTTTTAATGTGTTGTGGCTTTTTTTTGGTGTGTTGTGGGTTTTTTTGTGTTTTTTGTTCTTTTGTTGGTGTGTTGTGGCATTTTTTTGTCTGCAGTGGCTTTTTTAATGTGTTGTGGCTTTTTTTTGGTGTGTTATGACTTTTTTGCGCCGTTTGCATTTGTGTTTTTGGTGTTTGTTTTTTTTTGGTGTGTTGTGGGTTTTTTGGTGTGTTATTGCATTTTTATTTGTTTTTGGCTTTTTTTTTGGCGTGTTGTGGCATTTGTATTTGTTGTGGGTTTTTTGGTGTGTTATGGCATTTGTATTTGTTTTGGGCTTTTTTTTTTTTTTTTTTGGTATGTTGTGGCTTTTTTTTTTTGGTGTTGCGGCATTTGCATTTGTGCTGCGGCATTTGCATTTGTTTTGAGCCTTCCGCAGTCGCAAAATAGAGTCCAGCGGTCACTTCTGTTGTGGCTTTTTTTTTGGTATGTTGTGTCTTTTTTTTTTGCATTGCGGTGTTTACATTTGTTACGAACCCTCCCGGCTTCCGTACACAACACTCTTGCTTAAACCCATGAGCATCTTTTGTTTTCCCAGCCTTAATATCCCTCGAAACTCATGGATAAGCTGGTGCTGTGAGTGACGGCTGCAGCCCGGAGAGAGATGAGGACAGGAGGGAGTCCGATTAGCTCCAGATGTGGACTGTGCGACTGTGAGCACTGCTCCCTACAGCTTCCTGAACTACTGCTACTACTGTATCTGGTTTTTACCGTTTCCAGTGAACACTTGGGCGGTCATGGGTTGGTTCCAATTACGATATCATTACAATTATCGAACATATTTTTAGCAGCTTTTATGGGCTTTTAATCATTAAATCGCCTAATCAAAAACACATTTCCTTCATGCTTTTCTATTTGCTTCACAAACAAGTTCTGTTAACAATCATGACGCTTCTTTTTTTCCATCCTGGATCATTACTGCTGCAGAGGGAGCACAAACACTGAAACCTTAGATGAAATACTTTAGAAATCAGAATTGTCGATGCAAATGTAACTAAAAGTCTTACAAAAAGCACAAAAAATGTTATTAGTGTGTTATTTAATTGATAATAATGTTTTTTCATCAATAGTTTACTTTATTTGTGCTCAGAAGCTCCCAGTAAGCGTATTTTACCTTTTAATTGAATAAAAAATATATTATAACAGTACAAAAATCATTATTTGACTTGTCTTCTAATAAAAAAAGTTAGTTGCAGTTCTAATAGCTTCTAACTGGGTATTTTGTTCATTCAAGCTCTGATCATACATCTGATCAAATGACATTTCACAGCGAAACAGCAAATCCACTTATACATAACAAAAAGCAGCCAAAATTTAGGCTTTTTACACAAAGAAAAGTCGCTATAGTTTGCATAATGGCACTCCACACCTCCACAACATACAAATACACAACTCCTTGGCTTAAAATGTAAGTCATATGCTTTAAAAAACAATGTAAAAACCAGGATTAAAAGGAAAATGTTCAGTTTTTCTTCACGCTTTGACTTCTACACCTGTAAACTCCCAGTCTAATCCGGTCCAGCCTCTTCTGTACCTGCGTTAGTGCTGAATCGGCCGCTCAGGCTTAGTCTCTGTGCGTTTGTTGGATCAATGGAGCTTTTGAGCGTCACCTCCAGCCAACCAGTGTGAACCCACGGATACCGGCCACAGCCACTGCAGTCAAACGTGCAATAAATACCAGCTTCTTCTTCTGTTTTTTTTACACCATCTTATCCATTCTAAAGCCCTGTCTCCAAACTCGAACTGGCCACTTATGCAATTCCTCAACAAGACACTTTTTGGAACATATGAAAGCTTAAAAATTGTTATATTATTGTAACTGTTCAGATTTTAAGACACTACAAAGTTGTTTAATGCTTCTGCAAGTACTATTACTTAACATTCATTCCTCTTGATGCGGATGCTGTCCTCAAAGCGCTTTTCTACTAAAAGAACACACCAACCATGCAAAAACTGCTTAAATCCATATAGTATTTTCCACAAATAGCCAAATAAAACTGCAAAGCTATATTAGGTAGGCTACGTTGGGTTTTAAATAATGAAACTAAACAAACAAACAAGAACATACCAACCATGCAAAAACTAAATCTAAATCTGCCTAAAATATAAAGCCGCTGATATAGTATTTTCCACAAATAAGCAAAGCTATATTAGGTAGGCTACATTTGGTTTTAAATAATGAAACTAAACCAAAAAAAACAACAATATTCCAGGCTAAATTGATGGAAAACATGTAAGTGAAAAAGTACAGGTAGCCTAATCCAATCTATGATACATTGCACTCAGATAACCCAATGCATTTTGATTTTTATAGCAATTCTAATACATAGTTTTTATCATTTTCATGTTTTTATTGCAAAACTCCACTGTTCCAGACAATAAATACATGGCTGCTCAGTGAAAAATAAATGCAATTCATCAAAAAAAGCTACTAAAATTAGGCTTTAATACGCATATTACGTGAAAAAGTCCAACTCTGGCTCATCTTAGCCTCACTTTTCCCATTTTCTCCCTGGCAGCCACTCGCCCGGACCCCGTGGTGCTCTACCCACCCGCCCCGACCCCCCTCACTCACCTGGGCTCGCTGCTCACCGGGAACGACGCTCCGACCGCCGGCAACTGGCAACACAGGTGAGCACACGTGACGACAGCAACAGCCAACAACCAAAATGCAACCAGAGCTGAGCCGGAGCTTCGAGACAGAGTGAGAGGGAAAAACAGTTCCAGAGAGGAGGGATGGGATGGAGGAGCTGCAGCGGAGAGACTCGGATGCCTGGACTCGGGAATGTCTGGCGGAGGAGTGGTGGTTAGCGGGAGGTGTGTAGGTATTAGAGGGGCAGAGGGAGAGGGGTATTTGGGGAGCCACTGACCCCGCCCCCCCTCCTGCCTTTGAAATATGAACAGGACTGGAGTAAAGACAGAGTGTGGGGAGCATCGTGGCCCGGCAATGTCAAGGACTACTGCAGTAGTAGTGGTAGTGGTAGTACTGTAATGAGTAAGTAGTGGCACTAGTAGTAGTTAGTAGTAGTGGTGGTAGTGGTTGTAGTAGTAATAGTAGTAAATAGCAGTGGTAGTAGTGACAGTATTAGTATTAGCAGTAGTAGTAGGAGTAGTAGCAGTAGGAATAGTAGGAGGAGTAGCAGTAGGAGTAGTAGTAGTAGGAGGAGTAGCAGTAGGAGTAGCAGTAGTAGTAGTAGCAGTAGGAATAGTAGTAGTAGGAGGAGTAGCAGTAGGAGTAGTAGCAGTAGGAATAGTAGTAGTAGGAGGAGTAGCAGTCGTAGTAGGAGGAGGAGGAGTAGCAGTAGTAGTAGCAGTTGTAGTAGTATCAATCAAACTTTATTTATAGAGCGCTTTTCATACAAAAATGCAACACAAAGCACTTGCGTAGTAATTATAGTAGTAGTGGTAGTAGTAATAGTAGTAGTAGTAGTAGTGGTAGTAATGTAAAAAGTAAGTAGGTGGTGGTAGTGTAATAAGTAAACAGTAGGAGGTAGTAGTTGTAGTAGTCGTAGGTGGTAATAGTGTAATAAGGAGTAAGTGGTAGTAGTGTAATAAGTATGTAGTAGGTAGTGGTAGTAGTAGTGATACCAGGTGGAAATAGTGTAATAAGTAAAAAGTAGTAGTAGTAAATTGTGGTGGTAGTAGCAGTAATGGTAGTAGGTGGTAGGAGTGTAATAAGTACACAGTAGGGTGGTGGTAGTAGTAGCAGTAGTAGTAGTGGTAGTCAGCAGTAGTTGGTCTTAGTAGTAATAAGTCAAGTAGTATTCTTAACATTAAAAGTGCAGGTGTTTTAAAGGTGCACTATGATGATATTGATGTGCCTGAAATGTTCCACAGTATAGTGTTAAAATGATCTAACACACACACATATATGTATATATATTTTTGCCCAAAATACTTTCTCATTTCACATGGGGTCACCTCTCCACAGATCTGACCAGTAACTTGACCTTGAGGCATCACCTGCTTGTCCCCATGGAGAAAGATATTTTTAATGCTTTACTATGGGTGCTCTGATTAAATTATTTAATCCTATTTACTAAGGCTCGCTACCTGGTTGTATCCATTGAGATGCTACAGAATGGAGACTTTAATGCCATACTGTGGGACATTCTAGGCGAAGCATGTGGGTGAAATACCAGAAAAGATTCATAATACAGCTTTAAATCTTAGGAGTCTTACACTTAACGCAGGACGGTTTGGCCAGATGTTTTGAGCAGATCAAGTTGACTGATCACAGACCTTGTGTTTGTGTTTTGAAATCTGTGGTCAATGGAGCGAGAGGCAAGAAATGAGTCTAAAAATAGCAGCTGTAACTGTTGAACTCTGTGATCTGTGAAGCTGCGTTTGAGCCGAAACGATCAAACTGAAACAGTGACGGCGGAAACACAGTGGAGCACTCCTGGATCCTAAAGGAGACTTTGTGCAAAACCTTTTCAGAGAGTTTAACCACATTATAATAGTTTTTTTTCCTTCTCATTTACCCTCTCGAAGGTGCAGTTGAAGAAATTTGTGCATGTTTAAGTCAAATTTATCCTCCTGCATAGATGTCACTGCTCTGATTTACCCGTTTTTACTGTCACTGAGATACGCCCACTGCTCTATACTTATAATAACTACCGTATTTTTTGGACTATAAGTCACACTTTTTTCAGGGTTTGGGTGGTTCCTGCTACTTATACTCAGGTGCGACTTATATATATATTATATTTTTTTCACACTGACAGCCCATAGACCAAATATATGACTTGTATATATGAATCAAAAATGAAAAACAAATTGTTATCCATTATTTCATTTTGGTTTTAGAGACAAATATTGAAAGATTTAAAAGAGTTGTTTTTTCGTTTTCTTATTTTTGGTTCTATATTGAAAAACAAACTTTATTACGATACGATAACGATATTACTATAACTTCTATAACTTGCCTTTTAAGATGAAATGTTGGTTCTGGGTCTCTGATTTTGTAAAATAAGTTGTCCCCAAAAAGTACAACTTATACTTTCTTCTTCATTGTGCATTTTCTGGCTGGTGCGACTTATACTCCAGAGCGACTTATAGTCTAAAAAATACAGTATATGATGTTTGCATTCTCAATTTTTTTCTGCTTTGTTTTTGTTAATCAATAATACACGTAGGATTCCACAGCGTTTGAGTGCTTCTGCCATCCATACGAGAGTCAAAGCCTAAAGTCAAGGCCTAAATGGTTTCAGATCAATATTGCAATTTAAAAAGTCCAAAATCATCCATGTGTATTATAGATCATAACTGTAGAATCTTGAGCTTGGTCAGGAGTCAGATTAGCCTGATTCAGAGTCCTGCATGGGTCTGATTTTGACCATCCGAACCCGACCCGTTTTCCCGACAAAATTTAAATAAAATTCTGCCACAGCTTTGTACTCTCCACTCACTAGCAGCTTTCTTTTCAGTTCCTTGGGAGTCGTTTTGAACTGCAGGACGCCGCATGCGAGGTTTGAAATGAAAGTGGGCAAAATTTCTGGGAATGTGTGCAGCAAAAACATGAGTTTTAATCATCTTGTAAAAACAGTGGCATTTTTACATTTCACTAAAATACAGCCCTGTTTTTTGTTCACACATGATGTTTGGTTAAACCGCAGCTTAGACTCGCGTTCTCCTGCGTCCGACACAGCACAACATTTTTCACCCGTTTCATTCAAATTTGCGGTTCACCCGTCGGTTTTCACTTGGTGGAAACCGTCTGACCTCGCAGCATTAGGATCCCTTCGCTCGACAGTCGGCGGGTACTTTGCCTTGTGATCTAGTGGCATTTACCACTTGCAGGTTCTTCGTATTCGGACTGAGCTGGAAAACAGGCCTTTAGCTTCTCTGCTCCTTCAGCTTGGAAAACCCTCCAAACTGAACTGAAAATATCTGAATTTGTCTTATTTAAAGCTTTTCGTTCTTTGTTACGTCCATTCATCAGTGTCTGTGTTTTATGTCACTGCAAAAGTGTTCTTTGTAACACATTTTATTGCATTTTATCATCTGTTATTTACAGCTGCAACTGCACTTTTGGAATATTTTCTGCATTCATTGCACTTTACCTTCATAACTGATGTTTATCTTAATTGATTTTTGCTTTCTTGTTGTTTTTTTTTATCTTAACTGATTGTTGTTTTCTGCTCTTGACGTGTGCTGCTGACCACTTGGCCTGGTCACCCTTGTAAATGAGATCTGGGTCTTTACCTGGTTAGATAAAGGTTAAATAAATAAAAATAGCTTTTTTTTTATTTAAACAGTCACTGCTATTTGGTTGTGGTGTATGTAATGCACCAGAACGCTCAGTAGTGTCCAAGTAATACCAGCACAACAGCAAATCCCGTAGGAAGAAGGGCAATAACGTCTTTCCCCTTGATAAAATTCACCAAACATTCTTTGTGTTCCGGCTTTAAATCCTCGATGTTGGTAATTGTTGCCAGCAAATGTCTGTCTTCATCTACATCCATCTGGACGCTTTGTTTACCGTTTTACTGGACATAAAACGACCCAGAGGAGCTTGAGTTTGATCTCACGGCTTCACAGCTCTTCCTCGGTGCACCGACAACAACTTCCGAGTGTATTCTGATTCCTGACCAAGTCGCTGGAGAGAAATGAAAGCTCAGTTGCAGACTGAGTTGTTGCTTATTGTGCATGTTGTTTATGACTTTAGCACAAAATCTTAATTGCTCCTGTGAGAGAAATGATTACAACAACTTGCAATATTACATACCAACGGGTGTGCTGCTGTAACTAACCCTCTGACCCTCGGACCGTTTCCCTCCTGACATATCTATTGTCAACATCTGCATTAAATATTATGAATTAATTAACCCAGTGCATATAGACCGGAGCATGTTTTCTCGTGTTGCTCTTTGTAGTGCTCTTGGGCTCGTCGAAAGACTTACTGTAAATCTTGAAGTGCGTGAGGCCGACTCCAGGTGGGACATGCCTGCTGCACATCTCCTCTGAGACGTGTAAATCACACGGTGGGCGACCTCAGCTGGACTCCTCACACGAAGGACGAGGAGGGGGAGGACGAAGGTCTCCAGCAGCTGTACAGTCCTATACCTGTTTACTTCATTATTCTACAGTGTGTTAGCCTCATAGCTTAATTGTTGGCACATTTTATTGCACTGTGCTTTCTGAGATCTGTGAGGAAATTAATTGAGGAAATCGGCAAAGTGAGGAGTTTATGAAAGTGTGCGTTTTGTCAGTACATTCGCTTTTGGTCATAGTAAGAATACAGCATCAGTTTCATCACCGTCATTTAAAAAATCTGCATACGGACCTAAAACCACAGGAGGACTTTCTCCCCTCCGCTCTCTCTCCTCTTTAAATGTCGTTCCGCTCAGAGATTTCCATCCACAGGCAGCGAGGAAGAAGAAAAAAAACCTGACTGACGCTTCGTGTTTGATGTTGAGCCCAAAAGTTTGTGATGGAGACGTTTTATTGAAGCCGAGAGTCGAGAGGGGACGAGGCTGAAGAGGAGAAAGTTCCCACTTGAGGGCGAAGTCAGACTTTCACGGAGGAGACGGTAAAGCAGCACAGCGTCTGCATCGAGCCCCGTGCATCTCCAAAACTTTCTAACTACGCATCAAAACGACGCAGACAATAAGGGCTGTGATTGGTCCTTTCCACCGCTCTACGTTTCCGCTGCTCCGCTCATTCTAGACTTTGAGTAATAATGTGTTTAATGCAGCTTTGGCACATTTGTTTACGTTTTACAGAAACAAAACTTCAAACCTCATGGCTCATTTGCATACAGTATAAGCGCTGATAAAAACAGCTCGTGCGCTGATGCTGATGTGATCGAATTCGCTGCAAAGTTTGGTTTGATCAGAACTTGTGCCTCATCTTCAAATATAAAGCTGCGACTCTGTTTCTGAAGGGTTTAGGTGCAGCAGCAAAATAATTCTCAGTCACGTATACCCTGGTAAAATGTGGAGACAGTTTAACAGTATCAAAATTGTGCTGGACTGATAAGTTTAATGCCATATGTGGAACAGTGATTCACCTTCACCTGCCATTCAAATGGTCCAAGAATCATAACTTTGCATATTGATTTGAGCAGAAAAATACCATACATACTAATACAGTGCCATACCATATTGTTAGCCTAATGGCATAGTTGCCTAAGTCATATTTGAATGTTTTCGGAAACGTCTTTTGTCTTTGTAACGTCCAACCAGATGTGTGAACAACTTTCTAAAATAAGAAAGACACACACTGCAAAAAAGGCCTATCAAAAATAAGAAAATAATACCAATTTTGAGGTAAAACGCAGGTGACGCAGCAGTGGGAGGAGAGTAAAGTTACACAGAAATCACTATTTGGCCAAAAAATGACTTAGACAATTATGGTATTAGGCTAACGATATCATAGTTTTGTTGTTAAGTTGAGAGAGACATAACAGTCGGTCGTCCATTGGCTGTGATTTACAACACTCCTGACCCGGGGAAGCAGCCAAACGAATCATGGAGAAACTTTCAACTTTAAACCAAGTCCAGATGAGTTTCCTAAAATGTTTGATTTACATCTGAAGGAAACCGTGTCGAAATGAGTCGGTTTGTTTCTAGACACGTTAAGAGTGATGTCCAATGACCCCTCTACAACTATAGTAATATATATAGTATAATAGATAATAGGGAAGCACCGATACCACTTTTTTGAAAACTGATACGAGTACGACGAATCATTTCTATACTTGCTGATACCGAGTACTGATACCGATACTTTACCAATCTTTCAAATGCACAAGCACAAAAAATATATATATTTAATAAAGCCGGAAAAGAATACAAACAACCCTGATATTCCCTCTACACACCAGGCTGTGTCCCTAAGAAGAACTGAAAACTTTTCTTTCATTTTAGTATTATTATTATTTAATTTAGCTTTGACAGAAACATAATTTCATTTTTTCATATGCGAGTATGAAAATTTGACAATAAACTTTTAGAATCTTGATTATGTGTCTAATGCAGCTTTGGCACATTTGGTTACATTTTACAGAAACGAAAATTAAAACTGCATGGCTCATTTGCATACAACTCATTTGCATACAGTGCTGATGCTTCAGCTTCTGTCGGACTAAAGGACACGACTCAGTGGAATATGAGTGTTCTCTCTGTGACAGAGGATGTTCTGCTGGTGGTGAGTCTGTTCTGTGCGTATGTCTCGTTGGAGATGTTCATGTTAAACTTTTCACAGATCGTACGAGTGCAGCAGCTCTTTACTGATGTCGCTACAGTCGCTTTATTTATGCTGCTCTGGTTTCTCATATCTGAGATACTGGATTATTCCGGACACTGAAACCGGGATACTGCAGAATGTGTCATGTAATAGTGGTATCGGTGTGTGGTATCGGCAAATGTTTAACGAGTAGGAGTGTATTATGGAAGTACTGGGCCCTAATATACAGTAATACACTTTGCTTTTGTTGTTCCTTTGTGTTATTGATTATATGATAAGTTTGAATGACAGAAAGCTTGACTGTGCTAATGGAGAGTCCTCAATCAACAGACAATTTACACATGTTTAGGCTGCCAGGACGATGGGTCTGTCACAATCATTACCATATCGACTTATTGTTCAATATATGAAAGATGCAACAATATATTGTGGGGCTCAGTAATTATTCTGTGTCAATTTCTATGTAGAAATGGGGAGATTCTCACCATTTTTAAGCAAGAAGGTCAGATTTTCTATGGATAAATATTGGTTCATTGTGTTATTTATTGCAGCTCATTCGTTTTGATACAGTACTTTAAATAGTGTAATTGTGATTATCCTGTGTTGTCAGTGGCATAAAGTACTGTCAATATGATCGTTTATAGCAATATTTCTCTGTAGCATTATATCATTATTCAAAATGACTCTCAATCAAATTGTCACTGAATATATATGCACATCTCTTTGTAAAGATTGCAATTATTAATGATATTTGAGTAAAGAATTGAGAGACTTTAGTGCGTCAGTGTTGGCTGCACCTTTTGCCTTTTACGTTGACGATTGAATTGACAAACTTGCTGAACAATAACTGACTCAGAACATTGACACAAACATATCATTTAGCTCCACAGCTCCAGTAACTCTTTTACCGCCTACTTCCTCCAGAGACCACCAAAAAGTGTAACGCTACATCTGTTTTGCACTGTTTTCATCGACCAATTAGTCTGTCTTACACTGCTGTGGACATGAGGTCTGTGGAGCGTGAGGTCTGTGGATCCTTCACGATGACAGCGGCTGTTCACTGCCAAAAGGAATATTTAGGTTAGTTTGAATGACGCATATTGATAATCTCTGGGTTCAATTACTTTAGATCAGGGGAACAACAGGAAACAAAGCGTCCAGATGGATGGAGACGAAGACAGACGTTTTGTGTTGGCAACGATTCCCGACATCGAGGATTTAAAGCTGCAACAAAGAGAATGTTTGGTGAATTTTATCAAGGGGAAAAGATGTTATTGCCCTTCTTCCTACAGGATTTGCTGTTGTGCTGCAATTACCTGGACACCACTGAGCGTTCCGGGGCATTACGGACGTCACCACCAAATAGCAGCGATTAGTTAAATCAATCGCCCTTATGAACTAACAACAAGGACCATGACGTCCACCCTACTGCAGAGTCACCACTCACAGAGGGGTTCATGGGGGGGTCAGGTGCACAGAGGACTGGGCGGCGAACAGCGACCCAGCCGGATAAAGCGGGAGAAGACGGACGGGCGGACTGTTAAATCAAACAAGAGCTTCGCCAGCGGGGCAAAATACGCCCGTACTTTAAATTTTTGTGTATAGAATTAAGTTAGAATTTGTCAAACCTAGTTAAAGATGAATTGTTGGTGCAGTTTGGAAGTTTGACATTCCTAGGTGAGACGGTTGTCGAGTTAGAGCGCGGACAAGAAATTGTCCACAGACAGACGGACAGACGGACAGACGGACAGACGGACGGACGGACAGACGGACGGACAGCGCCATACCATAATACGTCCCATCTTACGACGCGCGTATAAAAAGTACCCTACCGTCAAGCGAACGAGTCCTATGGCCAGGTCAGATGGTTTCCACAGAGTGAAACCGGCTGATGAATCAGGTTAAGATAATGCACCATGACCTATAAATATCTCAGTCAGTAAATCTAGCCCAAAACAGGTCCAAAGAGAAATTGTCTGCATTTGAAATATATACAATTGAATTTATTTAGACATGATAGGAGATAAATAATGGGGGCAAAAACAGTTGATAAAAGCAATTTTTTGAGCTTTTTACCAGAAAGGATGTAGATATAGTCCATGTATGTTTGAGAAGTCTTAACTCATCCCTGTTCGAACCCTCATCTTATGTCACCTATATCCATGCTCCCACACTGCTTTTTCATAAATATGGAAGAGCATGATGCAAAACAATACAACTTCACAAACCTGATGCGATGTGCATTAGTTTCAGTAACGGGATGCACGCTGATTGTGTTGCGTTAGTGCTCTGAAAGGGAAGTGACTTAGCACTGAGAGCAAAGGGAGAAGGGACTCAGACACTAATGAGTGAACCAGGCAGAGCGTTTTGTTTGTTAGACTCGTGGCTGTTGTCAGATGGGTTAAAGTGGTGTTAAGCTTCTTCAGTGTGAAGCAAATTGGTGTTTTACGTGAAAGTTAAGAACTTGCCCCCATCACTGCACTAGTTTGTTGCCTTGACAGACTCACTGCCACAGTGAGATCTCCACTGAGGAAACACTGATCTGTGCCGTTTTTTGGCTTCTGACAGAATTCGACCACCTCTAGCAACGGACTTTAGCTTCAAATGTGCCGGAGTTCATCCTTTAACACCCCATAGAAGTGTAATACTCCTTTTAGATTTTTTTCCCAGTTGATATAATTCAGTTTTTCATTTTTACTAAGGACCCTGAATGACAGAAGGATTACAGAGCTATTATCATCGTTAAATGCTTTTGCAAAGATTTTAGGGAAAACAAGTCCAATCTCCTCAACTTTCCCAAGTTCCCCTTCTCCTAAAATAACCAGTGAAATATTTGACCCCCCAAAACTAGAACTCGTACATGTTTTTGTGATAAAGTTGCGTCTTTGCGACCCTCCCCCTGTGTGCACTTTCCTTTTCTTTTAGTGTTGACGGTGTGAAATGCCAGAGGCTGTGAGCCGCTGACACACTGACCTCTGACCTTTGGAGAGGGGAGGGTCTAATTTAGCGTAGTCCTGGCACCCTGGTGACTGGCCGCGCACACACAAACACGCACACACACACACACACACACACACACACACACACACATACACACACAAACACGCACACACACACACACACACACACACACACACACACACACACACACACACATATATATATACTGGGACGGGGATAGATTAACTCTGAACCCTGAACTGGAGATGGGTCAGTGGAACAAAACACACAGTATCCATGAAATATGTGCACCATTGTGTGAGACTGGGTGAGTTGGGAGAGACTTTATGCCACAGCCCGGACAGGAGAGGCAAGAAGGACTCGAGGAAAGTTCACAGTTAGAAATTTTGGACATAGCGCCTCATTTCCTGGTGAGTGTTGGAGACGTGTGGAGACACTTTTTTTTTTAAATCTTCCCTCCAGTCCTTGTATTTGCAGAGGTTGCTGGTGCTAGGCTAGTGCATGTCAATGGCCACAGTCGTCCTGTCATTAAAAACTTACTCACTCCACAAAGCACCCGAGGCAAAACAAAAGGCTATTATCACAACAACTCTCAACAATACTGCACTGAACTACTTTCTGTGATGCATATTACTCTTACTGCTGCTGCACTATATGAATGTGTCATGGATGTCACTGCCTCACTGTCACTGTTATTTGTGCAATAATCTGCTCCACAGCCCACCTCCGTAAGTCGGCCCCCATCAAACTCAAACCTACACAAAAACTATGCCAAACGTTTGTGCTGCAAAAAGTTTTGTTTGTGCGATTCTGGTTCTTAACACATTTGCAGTTTTATTTTTGGCCGATGACGTCGTCCAGAACCTCAGAATGTGAAATAGGAAATGATAGAAAATCAATACAGAAAATGTTTGTATTTCATCTGTGCGGTGACAATTTTCATTTTTGCGAGTTCATTTCTAAAAATTATTCATTATTATTTCTGTGGTAATTATAGGACGTCATTTCTGCTCAGCTGATGGCGACAAACTCCACAAAACTAGTGAAGAGAAACGATCTGAGGCTGTGGAAAAGTGTATCAGTCTGTATGAATTTGCTTTTGATTCATATTTTATATAATGATACAGACTTTTCCACAACCTGAGATTATTTATCTTCACTAGTTTTGTGGAAAGCCGGATCGGGAGCTGATATCGATACTGAATATCGGATCGGGACATCCCTAGTTTTAGTCCTGTTATAATGTTGTTGCCTCATCAGAAACAGACCTGCAGTTGTTTTATTTCATTCACGTTTCAGTGATCCTTTATTATTAGTCTGTCAGCATCCCCAAAGCTCAAAATGCTCTGTTCCACCTTGTGATGTCATGTAGTGGTATTTTTCAAGTTGAAAGTGACCTTTTACCTTTGGTTCAGTAGAGACTGAAAATTCCAGGAGTGAAATTATCCAAATAATTCTAGTGAAGGTGAATGGAGGTTAAAACGGAGAAGGAAAAACACAGTCTAAATATACAGGGTTTGTGTGTTAAACATGTGTGAATGAAACAAAACACAACTCCAGGTATATTTTTTGACGAGAAAACAAAACAGAGATCAGAAAATAGCGTAATATGGGCCCTTAAACAGACCCCTGATTGTGGCCTCAGACAATTCTCCATCACACATGTTTTTAAGCACCAGAGGAAGCAAACTCACTCCTCGCTCTTCACCACAGTCGACTTCCACCCCTTTACCCAGGTGTGTGTGTGCGCTCGGTGTGTGTGAGTGTTACCCAGGTGTGTGTGAGTGTTACCCAGGTGTGTGTGTTTGCTCTGTGTGTGTGAGTGTAGCGGCCGGGCCTTGTTAAAGCGCTCTCCTGCTGTTTTAGAGGCTGCTCACTCATTAACTCCCTGTCAAGACGCGATTCTGTTAGTCACACTCCCGTACACACTCCATGAGCCAAAACCAACTCTGGCTGAGGCTGAACGCATTATCTGGATCCCACCGCTTCAGCTTCTCTTGTCTGGTAGCTTCCGTATTATTCATTTTTATTATCATCAACACTTTATTGCAGATTTGTGCTTGTTTGAAAGCTGGAACATATTTTGGGGCTTTTCTTTGCATTGCTTTGTGTTGTTTTTGGTTATATGAGCAGATTTAAGATGTAAAAAGGTTAATTGAACAACTTCTGTCAACTGTGACTCATTATAGATGCAACCTAAATACAAAAGTGTTTCATTCTGTTGTTTATTTATCATAGCTTGTGTTTTTTTTTATCAGTATTGTAGATATTATGTATTTTTGGGTTTTAAAACTTCTCTTTGTTGTGTCTGTGGCATAAATTAGTTTAAATACTGTTTATCGTCAATATTTCCTTCAGCTATATCCAGTTCAGGAGTTACAGAGGGGCCGCGATCTTTCAGTAAAATGTTTGACAATAAAAATGTCAAATTTGTTGCACCATTACCTGTCAATGACCAGCTGTTTTGTACTCTCATTCTAAAGGACCCATATTATGCTATTTTTTGATCTATGTTATAATTTTGTTTCTTCATCACAAACAGACCTGGAGTTCTGTTTCATTTACAGACGTTTAACACAAATTCTGCACGTTTAGTTGAATTCTTCTCTCAGACGCTCTTGCCCTCTCCTGGTGGAGAGTCTCTGCCTCAAGTGGAGGAGTTAAAGTATCTCGGGGTCTTGTTCACAGTGAGGGGAGGATGGAGCGTGAGGATGACAGGTGGATCGGTGCAGCATCGGCAGTGATGCGGTCCCTGTATCGGACCGTTGTGGTGAAGAGGAGCTGAGCCCAAAGGCAAAGCTCTGGATTTACCTCAGTCACGTTCCTCCCCTCACCTGTGGTCCTGAGCTCTGGGGAACGACCGAAAGGACGAGATCGAGATACAAGCGAAGAAATGAGTTTCCTCCGTAGAGTTGGCCGGGCGCTTCCTTAGAAGGGGGGAGGAGCTCGGTCACACAGGAGGAGCTCGGAGTAGAGCCGCTGCTCCTCCACGTTGAAAGGAGCAGCTGAGGGGAGGGCATCTGTTCTGATGCCTCCTGGACGCCTCCCTCAGGAGGTGTTCTGGGCATGTCCCACCGGTAGGAGACCCCGGGGAAGACCCAGGACACACAGGAGGGACTCTGTCTCTGGTCCTGGGAACACCTCAGGGTCCAGGAGGAGCTGGAGGAAGTGTCTGGGGTGCAGGAAGTCTGGGATTCCCTGCTTAGACTGCTGCCCCCGTGATCCTGCCCCAGATAAGCAGAAAAAATGGATGGACGGATCTTCTCTCAAATAGAAAACAGCAATCTTCCACCTTGTGGTGTCGTGTGGTAATACAGGAAGTGATCTATTGTGTTTTTAAACTCCATCCACCTTCACTAAAATAATTATCCCATAATTTCAGCCCTGGAACTGCTAATCTCTACTGAACTAAAGGTAAAACGTAGTTAACTACTAAACTACTAACTAAACTACCACTTCATGACATCACCAGGTGGAACAGAGCGTTCTGAGGCTCTGGGACTTTTGTGTCTTAGACAAAATGAACATGTGCAGCTTTGTGTATTTCCCAAACCTAAAGTCTTTGTGCATAAAGTCGCAGACAGTACCTCACAGGAGCAGTTTTACAGCCCACATTAAAACTTTGTCTTGTCATAAAACCTTGACATTTAACAGAACAAAGAGCAAGAGCTACAGAGTTGTTTTAAATTAGGTGAATAACATCTCATAGAAAGTCAGTTACAGATGGTTTTCTTATTTATTATATGCAATGCTTTAATGATATGATTATTTAGGCTTAATCTTAACACAGTGTGATGTGTTTCTCTGCAGGGTCTGATTTAAAGATCCATTAAAGCCACAGCAGGGAGAGGATCATGTGAACAGGAAGGAGCTCTGCAAACACTAACGGCTGAGACATTATAGCTGCTTTGGCTCAGGCGTAACACTGGAATATTCAAGACAAAGAGTCATTTCCAGTCATCAACCGTGTTTACACTTACTGCGAAATGGAAGATATCAAAACAACCAAAATAGTGGTGAATTTATCCTGTGGCCATTCTAAAATGTTAAATTTCACAAACTTAACTGCCCCCAGATACAAAATAAACACATTCTAATGCTGAGGAATTCTTGATGGCAAAATCATTGGACATAGTGGCTGATTTGTTTGTTGTAATTTAGTGTGTTGGTTCTCAAGATGTTTATTCAAAGCAGAATGAGCCTCACATGGGTCTCATTTGAGTTTCCAGTTTCATTGCTGAAATCCATTTGCTTTAAAGTGGAACTCTGGCACATATGAACCATTGCTAGAGGTGGTGGAATTCTGTCAGAAGCCAAAAAACGGCGCACAAGAAACGAAAGTTGTTGAAAGAAAGCGGTTCAGGAATGTATTTTTTTCGTGTTTTCAAAAAATATAATTCACTCGTACATAAAGGGGATTAGAAATTACATTGACGATCGAGTCTTTTGGGCTTTCGCAATGTGCTGTGGGAAATCAACAGAGGGAAGTGTGAGGTGCTGATAAAGTTGTTTTCTAACGTTTCCAGACACTAATGAGTGAACCAGGCAGAGCGTTTTGTTTGTTAGACTCGTGGCTGTTGTCAGATGGGTTAAAGTGGTGTTAAGCTGCTTCAGTGTGAAGCAAATTGGTGTTTTACCTGGAAGTTAAGAACTTGCCCCCATCACTACACTAGTTTGTTGCCTTGACAGACTCACTGCCACAGTGAGATCTCCACCGAGGAAACACTGATCTGTGCCGTTTTTTGGCTTCTGACAGAATTCAACCACCTCTAACAGCGGATTTTAGCTTCAAATGTGCCGGAGTTCAACTTTATGCTTTAAAGAACTCTCTCTGATCTGAATAGTCACTACCTAAATCCCAGCGCCAATCTCCAATCAGTTCTTCCCTTTGTGGCCATACCGGCTCGTCAAAGCCTGATCCCGTCAGATCTCAGAAGCTAAGCAGGGCCGGGCCTGGTTAGTACTTGGATGGGAGACCACTGGGAATTCCAGGTGCCACAGTGGGGCGCCAGTGGCAAAAACTGTCGTTGTGTCCTTAGGCAAGACACATCACCCACATTGCCTAGTACAGTGGTTCTTAACCTGGGTTCGATCGAACCCCAGGGGTTCGGTGAGTCAATCTCAGGGGTTTGGCAGGGCAGAGTCCTGCACTGGTCCATTTTTGGAGACCCACACCCGGAGAGTGATTATATCAAAGTTAAATCTGCACCCACCCGGACCCGTTAATATTCCACCCATTAGCCGCCCGTGATAAATCACACACAAATTAGAAGCGTTTGAACTGACACACTTTTTTTCCTTCGATGTGCCTCTCATGCACCCTATTTTCGGTGCCCGCAAATGCCCCGTTTGACCGTTATTGGCTGCAGGAAATTTTGTGCGTGCAAAAGTCTTGTGACTGTGGTGATGGTGTCGTGTAATTTCTTTCTTAATATTTTCCTTTCATACTAACTATGTCAAGCAAAAAAGAAAGTGGTCGGACGAATATGTGCAATATGGATTCACGTGTGTGCACCAATAAAATATATATACCAATGTTGTGAATTTGAAAAAAACATATTTTATTTTTCCAATTAAGAAGGGTTCAATGAATGCGCATATGAAACTAGTGGGGTTCAGTTCCTCCAACAAGGTTAAGAACCACTGGCCTAGTATGAAAGTGGTGTGTGCGTGAATGGTGGTGGTGGTCGGAGGGGCCGATGGCGCAGATTGGAGCCTCGCTTCCATCAATCTGCCCCAGTGCAGCTGTAGCTACAATAGTAGTTTACCACCACCGGGTCTGGAGTGAATGAATAATGCTCTGTAAAGCGTCTTTGAGTGTCCAGAAAAGCGCTATATAAAACTGATGCATTATTATTATTATTATTATTATTATTAATATTAGTCTCTCTCTCAATTTTATAATGATTGTTTATGTTTTGATTTGTTTGTATTGTGAATTTAATGTATTTCTTATTCTGTAAAGCACTTTGAATTACTTGTGTATGAAGTAATTGTACTTGTGTACTTGTGTATGAATTGTGCTCTACAAATAAACTTGCCTTGCCTCATTTTATTTTTGTTTAAAGGAAATAAATGCCTTTTTCAGTCTCAGTCTGATATCGGGTGTGGGTAAATACTTGAAACTATGGCATCAAAACTGGTGTTGGACCTGAAAAAGCCGAATCAGAGCATCCATTATGTCTTCTCAAATTGAAGTTGAGATGGAGTCAAATAGAAAAACAGAAGCAAACAGTCATTTCCTGTGTTAGTCCTGTACTGAATACATTTTAACTTGAGAGACAATTACTGCGAAACACTTACAAATGTTGCCATTGCTGTTCAGGAGGCTGGAGTCTGAGTTCCAGGCCTGTCACTTTGTGGAGACGACCAGAGAAGTGTTGAGAGACCCTCACACGGACCAGAGCGTCACTATTCTGCACTCCAAGGTCGCCCAGAAGTCCTACGGCAACGAGAAGAGGTACTCCCCATAACCCAGAACCTCCCATTTGATTTTCTAAGTGTTGAAAATTGTTTTAAAGCTTTAATCTTTACCAAAACTCATAGAAAACCTTATACTACCGTCTTTTAAGGTGTACAGTATAACTTTTCTGGTATAGTACGATCCGCTGCTTTCTTGTTTCCTCTGTTACACAGTATGACATTAAATATGTCTATCTAAATCTATATCAATTACAAGTAGTTTTATTGCTTGAAAAATATGCATTCTTACTGTGAATAGGGTCTCCTCTCCGCAGATCTGTCCTGTAACTTTGCCTTGTGGCCTCCTCTGTGTGCACCTGCGTGAAGTCGCCCCATCAAACGCAAACCTACACGAAAACTGTGTCACTCGTTTGTGCTTCATTTGTGCTGCAAAAAGTTTTGTTTGTGCTGCTTTAGTTTGGGAGAAATTAATGATTCTTTTACAGCTCAAATTGGGGTCAGACGGCCTCACAGGAAGCTTCAAAATGCTTTAAAATGCCCAAAATGGAGTCAATCGTTTGTGCTTCGTTTGTGCTGCAAAAAGTTTCGTTTGTGCGATTCTGGTTCTTAAGATATTTGCAGTTTTATTTTCGGCCGACGTCATCCAGCCCCTCAAAATGTGAAACAGCCTCAAAACAGGCAGAAAATTATAGAAAACATTTGTATTTCGTTTGTGCTCTTAGGAATTTGCTTTTGATTCATATTTTATATAATAACACAGACTTTTCCACAGCCTGAGATTGTTTATCTTCACAAGTTTTGTGGAGTTTGCCGCCGTCAGCTGAGCGAAAATGACGTCTTTTAATTACCACAGAAATAATAATTCATAATTTTAGAAATAAACTCGCACAAATGAAAATTGTCAGAGCACAAAACAGCACAATAATTATAATTTTCTGCCTGTTTTGAGGCTGTTTCACATTTTGAGGCTGGATGACGTCATCGGCCCAAAATAAAACTGCAAATATCTTAAGAACCAGAATCGCACAAACGAAACTTTTTGCAGCACAAACGAAACACAAACGATCGACTCCATTTTGAGCAGTTTTGGTGCATTTTGAAGCTTCCTGAGGACTGACCCCAATTTGACCTGTAAAAGAATCTCCAAAATTAAAGCAGCACAAACAAAACTTTTTGCAGCACAAACGAGTGACAGTTTTTGTGTAGGTTTAAGTTCGATGAGGTGACTTGACGGAGGTTCTGTGTGGACATAGATATATTAAATGCCATACTATGGATCCTTCCTGGCAATACAGGAACATGCACCACCAAAAGCTACCGGAAAAGTTCCACAGTATCCCTTTATTACTTGTCTTTTGAATCAGCAAATGGGTAAATCCAAGCAATTGAAATCTGCTGCTTTTAACGTTTAAAACCGCTACCTCCTGCTGCCACTAGAGGGGGTCTGACAAAAAAGTGGAGCTTTAAAATACACTTACCGTACATATTCTTATACGGTTCTTAAATATGACACAGCGATGCAAAAAGAGGTTTAAAAAGACCAAAGTGAGAATGAGGTCTTTCATTGAACTCTTTGAACCATGTTGTAATGTTGGTCCCTTATCACAAACTTACCTGTTGGGGCCCGAACGATATGGATTTTTTTTGCAGTCAAAAAGCATTCATTTCAGTCCTTAAATTAACATTTCAGGGCACATTTGTTGTTTGATGTAGTTTGTTTTCCCCCATGATAATTCCCCCAAGCTGGAAAACGGTGTCCAATTTGAGATATAGTCATTATTTTAAGTTCTAAAACATGAAACACCATAAGAGCATGTTTAACAAAGCAATAATACAATATGCATAATATGTGTTCTTTAAAATACTCCAGGTTTTTCTGTCCTCCTCCCTGTGTGTACATCAGTGGTCAAGGATGGAGGCTCATGCAGGACAATCTCAAAGGTAAGATTTCAGTACATTGGGATGCACAGTAAAAACCCTGTGTGATTTCGCCTGCTTATATGTCCTCCTGTGCTTCTTTATGGTCCTGTAGCGTCGGGCTTTGGAGACTCCGTGTACCAGGTCCGAGGATACATGTGTCTGGACAGCTCCAGCCAATCGCAGACTGACTCGTTTAAGCTGGTGTTTGATGAGCAAAAAGAATCCAGGGTGAGACGGCAGAGACGCGTTTGTTTTGTTTGTTTTGTCACTTTGTTTTTGTCGGTTATTGGTCAGATACTGTTTTGATGGTGTTTTCTCGTTTAAACGTAAACTACTTTCATTTAATGTCATATTGAGAGAAAATCAAATTGCTCTGGGGCCTCGGCTGTTGGTGGCACTGAGGATAATTGTTTGGGGGCCCCTCCAGGATCGGGGGCCTACTGTTGCTTAATGGTAGTGCCGCCTCTGGTCATGCAGCTCTGATAATAACAACAATGGAGGACTATCCGCTCCTTACCTATTCTGTTGCTATGTTCTTGTCAATCCAAAGACGAAAACATGCAGCTCTTCGTCATTGCCATTGGTAAAAGTTGCGTTCCTGAAGAAAAGTAATTTTCTTGCATGTTTGTTTTTTCCTCTTCTAACTTGCACTAACGCAATGTCAATAACGAGCGATTGTGAATAACAGCTGAGCCATAACAGTAGAATGAACTTAGTTGAAATTACTGAATTATAGAATGAACTTTTTTTTAAATCATTTTTGTTTTGTTAACATACCTTGACCAAGCATAACTAGCAGCTAAACATAAGAAATAAACATTACATGTAGAGCCAGAAAAAACAAATTAAACTCATCAAATTCAGTGTAGTTTCACCTCGTATCATGTGCAAACACGAAATATCTACTTACAGACAAAGCCCCTTGCACCCTACGCCAATGGTCCCCAACCTTTTTGGTTGAATAAATGTTTGGTATCGACACGCAGTCAGTGCACTTGTTAAGGACCAGGGTTTTCAGGACAATGACTGGGGACAGAACAGTCACATAATGGGTGAAATAAAGTGCTGTGACCCGAGGTGGTTCATGACTGAGGGACGTCCAGTGATCTGCAGTTAGTCTGTGTTTGTCGCCCCAACACCTGTTGTACCCGGGGCCTCGCGCTGGGACTTTCGGGCCGGGCTCGGACTCTGTTGCCTGTTCTGCGTTCGCACCAGTCGGGCTGTGGTCAGGGCGTCGTCGTACGATGCTGTTTGCAGGTCCCGCGGTGGAGCTGCGGTTTTGTCGGGGAGGGTGGGTCCAGCAGCAGGGGGTGTGTGTATTTCATGGTGGGGCGGGTGTGGGCTCTGCTCCTCCGTGTGTTTGAGGATGTGGTGGTGGCACAGGGGGAGAGAAGTTGTCCGTGGTCCTTGTCACGGATTCGCCGTATGTTTTGAAGTGGACTTTGTTTGGTGTTTCCTCGTGCAGGGCATCGGTGCAGATGTGCCGTGCTTTGGTCCACCTCCTCCAAATGGGACGTCTCAGTTTCGTACAAATTGTTTCCTTCCTGTTTACAACCAGATCATGTAGTTTTTCTAACATTACAGCCTTTTTAGGGGGTGTGATGGGTTTTGAAAAGATTTTTCAAAATAAAAGATTGTTCAGACTCGGATACTAAATACAACGGAAATAATTAATTATTTCGTGGGCGGCCGGCGGCCTGGTACCAATTGATCCACGGACCGGTCCCCAGCCCGGGGGTTGGGGACCACTGCCCTACGCCACTGTAACCCCGCCCCTTGCACCTACGTCACCGGTTCTTGTTTCTGGACCAGCCTTTAGTTCTCCAGGGCCAGAGCCGGTTTATTTGTGTGGAAAAACAAAGAACTGGTTCAAGATTTGAGCTGTAAATGAATATTCCTCAGTAAATACCAAGTTCAGTTTAGTGTTAGGAATTTTGTGAATCCCTTAGATTTGAGTGTTAATTATGTAATTTTTCTCAATCATTCTAAAGCTGTTTTACACTGACAATGAAACCAAACTGCAAGTGCTCACGTTTCTCTTTGTCCAGTTATGTGTTGCTGGGTGGAAAGAATGCTAATGGGTTTGTGACTGTAGTTTGCTCCGCCTTTGAACGTGAGCCGTTTGTCTGGGCGGGCCAAGAGTACAGTGTATTTACAGAGGCTTTTATGAGACAAACAGCTCAACAAGGCTCCGTGTGCTCTGTCCACTGTCACTTTACTCTCAGAGGAAGTGTTAAGGTATTTAACATCCACATTCTACTGTGACAGAGGACGGCACAGCTCCCTGGGGATGAGTTAATGCAGTGTTGGCTAAAAATGTGACTATTAAAGGACACATATCATGCAGTATTGACTTTTTGGAGCTTAGAACATTGTCATCAAAAACATACCTGGGGTCCAAATGGTTTAAATTAGGATCTCTGGTATATTATGAATCAGCCAAAAAGTAGGAGTATAAGTCGCACCAGCCAAAAAATACCTAATGAAGAAGAAAAAAACATATAAGTCGCGTTTTTTGGGGGGAGAAATGAAAACACTTCAAACTGTCGACCTCGGTGTGGAAGTCTGCTGCAGTTTTTGGGACATCGTTGTTTGTGGTCTGATTGAGGCGGTTGCATTGCATGAAACAACAGCTTTTTTTTTGTTTTCGTCTTTGCAGTTCAAGTTTCTTCTGCTTTTCATGAGTCTCTTTCAAGTTTCTCGCTCACTCCAAACTTTCTTTCTGCTGCTCGATCACAGTTTTCAGCTGCAGATTTCACTTCTTGCAGCTGTAATCTGCCGAATTTTCTTTTTAGGGGCATCTGTGTTCAGTTTTTCCTCAGTCTTGTCTTTATAAGATGTTTAAACTTTAAATTTTCAGTGATGCAGGAGTAATGGGAGTAGCAGATACTGGCACACAAGCCTAGAGCGCCCCCTCGTCAGTGGGAAAATAAACATGTGAAATTATATATTTTAATATTTAAGTCACACCTCAGTATAAGTCGCAGGAACCACCCAAACCATTTAAAAAGTGCAACTTATAGTCTGAAAAATACGGTACTTATTTCCTCATTTTGAAGGTTCACTGCTTTTTTTCTGGTAGGAGTGCACCACACAGCAAAAACTGAGTTGTTTTTAACTATTTGAAAATTAAATGGCGGTTTGAGTTGTTTTTTTTTTTTTGTTTTTTTTGCCAAAGTTGATATTGTTGAAGTTAATTCAACTTCCCTTAGTGTTAATTTGGCACCTTCCACCCACCACTTCAAATTCCCGCGAGAGAAGACCAGTTTGAACCAGTTTTGCTCATAATTTCATCTTAAATTAATTAAAATAAAGTGTAAAAATAAAACATCTCTGTGTGTTGTGTAGCTAAATAAAATATTGAATTAATCTAGAACAGACTGGACTCATATAAACCCTGAGAAAATGTTAAAATTAATTATGCGAGAGTCACTTTTAATGCTCCACTTTTTGCTGTGCACCTTTTTGTTATAGGTTTCCTTGGAATGTTCTACAGCATTAACAATCATACAACATAATACAAACAATACATTTCAAAATAGGGAAAACCAAACATTTAAAATGAATGATTTGATATCAACTATTTCCAAAACATATGCAAATAAGTGTGTTCTGTCTAGTTGTTAGTTGTCAAACTAGTTATTGCAGATTAAGAGGTATTCATGGGTTTTAAGCTACGGCAACTCTCCTCTGTGGTCAAATCAAAATATTATATAATTGGAATGGGGAGAGGTCCTCACAAAGTCTTTCAAATCAGAAAGAAATTGTCTTAAACCCATGGGAAAAAAATGCACAATGCACTTTCAACCACAATAATGAATAATGTGTACGTGTTGTGTTGTGTTGCAGCAGCTGTTCGCCTGTGCCAAGTCCCTGTTCATCTCCGACCAGGACAAGAGGAAACACTTCCGCCTGCTGCTGCAACTCTTCCTGGGCAGACAGGAAGTGGGCTCCTTCCACAGCCGCCTCATCAAAGTCATCTCCAAACCGTCCCAGAAGAGGCAGTCCATGAAGAACGCAGAATGTGAGCGCTCGTGCGATAGAGAATATGAAACATGAACTGATGCAAGAATGGGGAAAAATCGATCAAAAAAGATTATCAGAGCGCCCAGCCAAACTTAAGTCAAAAACTGCACTGTAACACACACATGACAGTCATAAAGAATTCATATACATATTCATACACTAGGCTAATTCTGCAATATTTACACTAATTAATGCATAATCACAGAAATAAACCCTGCATTAACAGTTCAGGACTCTTTTTTTTAGATTATGTGGCACTAACATATCCAAATAGACTCCAAATAGATGTTTTTATTATTATTATTTTTTGTAATAGTCCAAAGTAACCCATTTAGGGCTGCGAGAGTTTTAGGAGAACAATTGAAGGGTGATTTTTCTAAGTGTTGTGATAGTGATAAGATTGAGTGATTTTTGTTGCACATTGACCCCGTTTACATGAGAATTTTAAATTAAATAGATCAGACTTCGTTTATTCTCCTTCAAGTTTACATGTTAATAATAATTCTGAATAAAGGTTTACATAGAAAACACATTTATTTTTAAACGGATTTAAAGGTCATGTAAATGGGGTAATTGTGACCTCCTCCAGGAACATTAATATTTGAGAGAAAACTGAAATATGAACTGATAAAACTCTTAAACTACTGTATTTTTGGAGTATAAGTCGCACCAGCCAAAAAATGCACAATGAAGAAGAAAAAAACATGTATAAGTCGCACCGTTTGAGGTAAATTTATTTTATAAAATCAGAGACCAAGAATCGACATTTCATTTTGAAAGGCGAGTTATAGAAGTTATAGTAATAAAAATAACCAAATAGAGAAGAATCTGTGTCATTTGTTATTCAATATACAGTTGAACCAAAATAAGAAAACGAAAAAACAACTCTTTTCTTTATTATTTGTCTCTAAAACCAAAATGAAAAACAATGGATAAGGATTTCTTTTTTCATTTTTGATTCATATATTTGGTCTATGGGCTGTCAGTGAGAAAAATGTAATATACAAGTCGCACCTGAGCATAAGCAGAACCACCCAAACCCCGAAAAAACTGCGACTTATAGTCCAAAAAAAATATGGTAATACAAGAATCGCTGAATGAGTTTTTGAACATCTTAATATGTCTAAACTACAGATAAAACAAATGTCTTCTATTAAAGACAGAACATAAATCTGAATAATTGCTGCCTTAGTGATTTTAATTCGATTGCACTTCATCTTGCATTGAACTCATTACAAACTTTGCATTAACTTGACTCGTTGCTTTGTGCTGTTGTGTGTGAAGTGTGCATCTCGTCGTGCTCCAGAGTGGCCCTGTTCAACCGCCTTCGCTCTCAGACTGTGTCCACGCGTTACCTCTCTGTGGAGGGAGGGGCTTTTGTGGCCAGCTCCCGACACTGGACGGGTTTCACCATCACTATGGGTATGGACGTTACAATAGCACTGATTCTACTGTGTAAGACTGTTAAGGTTTGATAGTGGAGTTAAGCTCGTACAATAACTACTGTAGTTCACAAGGAAATAAATAGCAAAACATCTCAGGTCCTCTGTCTTGTGGATGGTTTATTTTCTTTCCAAAAAGGTTGTAATTAGGGATGGCAGGATTAGTCGACTAATCGATAATTGATCGTTAATAATTTCATTGATCACGTTCATTTTAATGGACAAACTGAATGTAGGTGTCTGTGTGTAACGTGAGGAGTCGAGGCTGCGTCTCACAGCACAAACACTGGAGCCTCACAGTCCCACGTCTCGGCTCTGGCTCTTTGGAGATCACTATATTCCTCAGAGTGCGTTTACCTGCACATCAGTGTCCAGTGATCGGGTTTTCTGAGTGTCCCGGTTTGGTCCTGGTGCATGTATACGATGGAAAATGGCTCTGGAGACGGAATGATCTGGATACGCCAGCTCCCACGTATTCACCTGAGTACAGATCTGATCAGGCCTCATGTGGATGCATGAAAACGATGAAAACGTTGCTACACTGATGTCGGGCTTTAGCTGTCGTTCTATTGGGCCGCATCACTGTGATTTGCGCCTTCCTGATTCGCTGGGTTCGAGACATCAGGCATGCGACGCTATTGCAGAAAAGTTTAGACAAACCCGAGACGAACGCGAAACAGCGCCGCTCCACAAAAACACTGTTTTCACACTTGCATCTTCCTCGGCTCGAAATCGGCTGCTCCAGCTTCCATAGAACTACAGCAACTTTAGATACAGTGCTCCCCTCCTTGTTTTTACTGCCCACGTGGTGTCGTGACGCTGTGACGTTGTGGCGACGTGACGCCAGCCGAGTCATGTGACTAGAGTTTCTGGCAATCCAGACACGACGTGTGTGGACGCCAGTCGTTTCCAATACACTGATACATTTTAGTGTAAACGCAGTCTTACTGAGGCTGAAGAAAAGATGTGACATTCAGGGACTTCTGTATTAGTTATTACTTGAGAAAATGTTATGTAAGATGAATCGATTATATGTGTAATCTTATGTTGACAAGAATAAATGAAAATCAGAGACAGGCCCTTTAACCCTATAGCTGAGTCCTGTTCATGTACATCAGGCCTCTCTCTGTGTGCATGAATACAGTCAGTGTTTGGCCCATTCACGTGGCTCATCTGGTAACACTGTTTAAATCTGCACTTATTTATTTAACACTGTGGCCCTGAGTCGGACAGACCTCCCACCACCAAACCATAACCCCTCTTATCCAACTCATCTGAGCGGGAGAGACACAGATATTCTCTATTTGATTACTTACTTTTTATTGAGCTTTTAATGTTGTGGGCTTAACTGAACCGTGAAGGATCTTTAAAATCTAATAAAAGTGTGTGTACTTAATTTTATTTTTATATTTTTTGGCAGTGAAGTTCTTTGAGCAGCAGGATGAATCTGATATATAAAAGTATTAAAAGTATTGGAGATATTGGCAGAGATTCTGGGGTTTGTCTGTGTGTAATACTGCACAGTGTAAAGTTTAACTATAGCAGGAGTTCTCGAACTTTCTGAGGACCCCTTATAGGAATGAAAATACCCCAAGAACCCTTATTTAGTCTCCATCACAATACAGTTCAGAAGTTTAAATCGTACGCTTGGGAGAAAGAGCCATTTCTCATAGTCCGGGGCGTCAAACTCATTTTGGTCCGGGGGCCATATACAACCTACTGTGATCCTAAAGGGGCCGGATCAAAAACTCATGGCATATTTACCCCAAAAATAGCAATAAGTCCAAATATTTGTGCAGAGAAATGCAAATGTATTACATAAATGTTTTTTTAATTTGATTTTATTTTACAAAATATTATAATAATATGCTAGATCAGGAAGCTTTCATAGCAGCACCACTAACCTCTTGTGAAAACAGACAACTGTTTCTTCAGTCTCAGCAATAATTCATTTATCTTCTGTCTTCTCAATTCTCAGTTCAAGTTATTGTATTTTTCGCCGTGTCTCATAGTGGCGTTTAAGATGACATTCCTTGAGCACCGCCACTTGTTGCAAACAGATCAAGCACACAGGTTTCCCATTTACCTCTGTGAACAAATAAGAATTAGTCCATTTTTCTTGGAAAATCCTGCACTCAGCTCCAATTTTCTCATTTTGGACATTTTGCTGATGAGGGTGTCACAGTCAAAAGTAAAAACGATCGTCCTTTAAGAGCGTTTGGAAAGAGTCTTCGTTTGTGCTGCTCTGGTGGGAGGCGTCACTCATAGAAGCGCTGGAGACCCTGCTATGCTCAGCGGAACAGAAAATTACCAGAAAAATCTAAAAATTTTAAATATTTTAAAAGAAAATCAGCTGAGGGCCAGATTAAAGGTCTTGGAGGGCCGGATCTGGCCCCCGAGCCACATGTTTGACACCTGTGTCATAGTCCTTATTTTATTACTGTAGGTGTTTTCATCAATGGGATTGTCTATCATAAGTTTAGAAAATGATCAGTGTCAGACTTTGAGAAACACTGAAGTAGAGTACTGTAAGTAGTATCTAACATAAGGCAATTGGTATTTAGGTAAAACTCTCCTGCTGAGGTATTCCTGACCAGGCTGAGCTCCAAATCTGTAGATGTTACTGCTGAAGGATGGGTCCCTTTACTTTAACATGTTTGCATTAGTAGCAATAGTAAAAATGAGAACTTGAGAATATTGACATTAAATCAAACCCCCTTGTGTAGGTAACATGTGATATGGCTCCAGACAGTTGTTTTTCTGTCACGGGCAACATCAAACTGAGAGAAGAGACTGACGACGGAGCAAACACTTCAGACATAACCATGTTCCTCTCTCATGGTTGAAAATTGATTACAGGGCCTTTAAAGTTGAACTCCGGCATGTTTGAAGCTAAAGTCCGTTACTAGAGGAGGTCGAATTCTGTCAGAAGCCAAAAAACGGCACAGATCAGTGTTTCCTCGGTGGAGATCTCACTGTGGCAGTGAGTCTATCAAGGCAACAAACTAGTGTAGTGATGGGGGCAAGTTCTTAACTTCCACGTAAACCACCAATTTGCTTCAGACTGAAGAAGCTTAACACCACTTTAACCCATCTTACAACAGCCACGAGTCTAACAAACAAAATGCCCTGCCTGGTTCACTCATTAGTGTCTGGAAACGTTAGAAAACAACTTTACTCTGTTGAGGGAGACTCGATTGTCGACTCCAGCGGCGGCGAGAGGCTCGAGCCGCCAGGAGCAACAAGTGAAGATCGACTACTGACGGTGAAGAAGAAAACCTGAAAGTTGTTGAAAGAAAATGGTTCGGGAATGTATTTTTTTAGCATTTTCAAAAAATATATTTCACTCGTAAATAAATGGGATTAGAAACAAAATCAGCGATCGAGTCTTTTGGGCTTTGGCCTGTGCAGTGGGAAATCAACAGAGGGAAGTGTAAGGTGCTTATAAAGTTGTTTTCTAACGTTTCCAGACACTAATGAGTGAACCAGGCAGAGCGTTTTGTTTGTTAGACTCGTGGCTGTTGTAAGATGGGTTAAAGTGGTGTTAAGCTTCTTCAGTGTGAAGCAAATTGGTGTTTTACGTGGAAGTTCAGAACTTGCCCCCATCACTACACTAGTTTGTTGCCTTGACAGACTCACTGCCACAGTGAGATCTCCACCGAGGAAACACTGATCTGTGCCGTTTTTTGGCTTCTGACAGAATTCCACCACCTCTAGCAATGAACTTTAGCTTAAAAAGTGCCGGAGTTCACGTTTAAGAATGAAGTAAAACCGCTGTCTCTTCAAGTTCTTTCATAAATGTACTGCAGAATGTGTATTTTGTCTCTGTTTTGCAGTGGAGGAGCAGAGAGTCGACTTTGCCCTGACTGAGAGCTTCGTGTGTTATGGTTGTGTGGTCCAGCTGGTGTGCACTGAGACCGGGGTAGCTCTGCCTCCTATGGTACGACCCACAGTCTACATACACAAATACACCCACTGTGTATACACCGTCAGAGAGCTGATGGATGAGGCTTTACGGACACTACAGGTGACCCAGGGCTGAAAATACTGTCAGTCTCATAGGCTACAGTGGGGTCAAAGGTGATCGTCATGATGCTCGGTTAAGAATACTTTTTTTTACCTGCATCAAGTAGATTTCTAGCTTTTAGTACCTTGATTTAAAGGGACAGTTCAGAATTTTGGACATAGGGCCTCATTTCCTCGTGAGCCAGAGTGTTGGAGACGTGTGGAGACACTTTTTTAAATCTTCTATCCAGTCCTTGTATTTGCAGAGGTGCTGGTGCTAGGCTAGTGCATGTCAATGGCCATAGTTGCCCTGCCACTAAAAACAGTCTTATCCACTCCACAGACCTGAGGTACATAAAATAATTATAACTCCAGACTGTCCGTGTGAACGTCTGTGTCCATAGAATAATTTTAGCAGTAAAACCAACTGTTGCATTTGAAGGATTTCTGTCTGAGCAGCAGCAGTGAGTTGTACTTCCTGATAGAAGCTCGGCAGCGGTGGACTGATATATGAGAAAAATAGTCCCTCAACATGCGACGATTCACGCAATGCAATGTTAGTTTTATTTCAAACATTATTCTATCGACACAGACATTTACGTCAACATTCTGGCGCAAGCGCGTAGATTTGCATAGGGACGGTGGGGACATGTCACAACCAATATCTGGGGAAGATAAAATCGTCCCTACCAATATTTGCCATTTCATTTTAATAAACAAAAATATTAATTTATTCCAACAATTTTCCAAACTCTATAGTATTAATTTAATGCATTTTATGATACATTCACACCACAGCATCTAAAAACGCCCTGGACGCCCCTATTTGGAGCCTTTGCATTTGAATTCATGCCCTTGACGCACGTCTTGGAGGCAGTGGACAAACGGGAGGAAAATACTTGACGTGCGTCCAGGGCGTCAAGGCTGTGGTCTGTGAGTGTCGTGTTTTCCCGGTCGAGAGAGTGACTTTAGTGTATTTATTACATAAAACACTTCAGCGGAGCCCCGGCCCCGCGGAGCTCCGGCCCACACAGCGCTCCAGGCTCCAGGCTGCAGAGCTCCGAGCCGCTGAGGTCCCAGCTATGTGCTCCCGATCTTGGCTCTTTTGAGTTCACATTTTGTTTATTAGACGCTCTGCGATGTATTCAGTAATAATGACAACAGGGTTACCCACGCCATTATTCACTGGCTGCAAGTACCGCAGGTAAACTGGGGAGGTGCAGGCGCAACATCTGCTGCTGTGCTGCTCACACTAGTGCCTCCGCTGTCCGCTCAGTTTCATTTCTCTCCAGCGACCACAAAGTAGTGAAACTGGCTGATGAATCAGGCAAAACAATCCTGCCACAACCCAAATAAACAGGATATTAGAGTCAGAATCAGAAAGGTTTTATTGCCATATTCACAACATTATGAAATTGCTGTGGTACTTGGAGCAAAACATAGACAAACACTAAACATGCAACAAATAAAATATCATAAAATAAAGTAGAAAACAATAAACTATATTAAAGCCGCTCGCGGCAATGATGGCCCTCGCCCCGGCGCGCACGCCCCTCCCAGGCAACCGCTGAGGTCTTGTGACTGCCCTGGCACGACTCTCTCCTCCCGACAGCTCGTCCCCCAGAAAAATTACATAGGGCTCCTTTAATATTTGAAAATGGGAACGATCTAGAGTCAAATTATAGAAACTAGGCCACAGGTCACATGACTTTTATAATCAAGAGCACTGTCAGACTAAGACTGTTCATAAAAACAGACCCTCCAACAGAAAAGTTACATAGTGCACCTTTAAACATATTTTGGGGGGGAGTGTTTGCGCCCTTTGTGGCCAACCATGGAAAATACCCCATATCCATAATGTATTTTTTTGGTCGTAGACACGCATAGAATTTAATACCCATATTTGGTACAAATCTGATAATGTTGATGTTTCATGTCTGGATAGGGGGCGCTATAGAGTTCACTTTTCATATACTTTATAGTTTATTATATTCAGTCCATGTTCAAGCTTTAGTGATTCAAATTTCAGCACAATCAGAGAAAGTCTGTGCGTGTAGTAATTTTTGAACTATTTATTGGGGGAGTCTTTGCGCCCCTCCTGGCCAACCGTGGGAAACACCCCATATCCATAATATATTTATTTGCTTGCTTTGATACAGAGAATTGAATACCCAAATTTGGTACAAATCCGATAATGTTGACGTTTCTTGTATAGGCTAGGTGGCGCTATAGAGTAACTTTTCATATGCTTTATAGTTTATTATAATCAAGCCCTAATCAGGTATTAGTGATTCAAATTTCAGCACGATCAGACAAAGCCTGTGTGTATAGGCATTTTTAAACAATTTTTTTAGGGAGTCTTTGCACCCCTGGTGGCAAACAATGAAAATTGCACCATGTCCATAATATAAGATTTTGCTTGAAATCATGCATAGAATTTAATCCCCAAATTTGGTACAAATCTGATAATGTTGATGTTTCTTGTATAGGCTAGGTGGCGCTATAGAGTAACTTTTCATATGCTTTATAGTTTATTATAATCAAGCCCTAATCAGGTATTAGTGATTCAAATTTCAGCACGATCAGACAAAGCCTGTGTGTGTAGGCATTTTTTAACTATTTTTTTATTGAGTCTTTGCACCCCTGGTGGCGAACAATGAAAATTGCACCATCTCCGTAATATAAGATTTTGCTTGAAATCATGCATAGAATTTAATCCCCAAATTTGGTCCAAATCCGATAATGTTGATGTTTCACGTATACACTAGGTGGCGCTACAGAGTTCACTTTTATTATATTTCATATTTCATCACATTCAGGCCGGGATCACACAATAGTGATGTGAGTTTGAGCTCTGTAGGCCAAAGCCTGTGGCCGTGAGAGGGCATCAAAGAAACAGGAAACGAAGGCGTTATTCGCCGGCGTGCTACGGACAAACCGTGAAAAAGTGCGCTTAGAAAAATAAGATTTTTGTGGACCCACATCTGTAGATGTGACGTGTCAAATCTGAGCTCGTTTGGACCAAAACCAAGACACTTGAAGACTTTGGCGTACACGCAGTCAAAACAGCGGCGAATTTTTGATCCAATATGGCCGACTTCCTGTTGGTCATAGAGACGTGCTCCAATTCATCTTTTGGCTTGTCTCATGGTTCTCTGTCACTGTCCCGAATTTCGTTTCCCTGCGACAAACTTTGCTTGTCCCCTCTCCCATAGGGGTCCAATTCTAGGGGGCGCCGTTGAGTGGGGTCACTTTGGTCATTGTTGCGATCTCCGTTTTATCGAATTTTTCGCCGGGCCGGTCGATTCTATACCCCCATGTGAGACTTTTCGTCGACGTTCAGGGGGTCAAAAATGCGATCATTTTGGCGGAAGAGGAATAATAATAATTAAAGCCGCTCGCGGCAATGATGGCCCACGCCCCTCCCAGGCAACCGCTGAGGTCTTGTGACCGCCCTGACACAACACTCTCTCCTCCCGACAGCTCGTCCACCAGAAAAATTACATAGGGCACCTTTAATATTTGAAAATGGGAACGATCTAGAGCCAAATTATAGAAACTAGGCCACAGGTCACATGACTTTTATAATCAAGAGCACTGTCAGACTAAGACTGTGCATAAAAACAGACCCTCCAACAGAAAAGTTACATAGTGCACCTTTAAACATATTTTGGGGGGGGAGTATTTGCGCCCTTTGTGGCCAACCATGGAAAATACCCCATATCCATAATGTATTTTTTTGGTCGTAGACACGCATAGAATTTAATACCCATATTTGGTACAAATCCGATAATGTTGATGTTTCATGTCTGGGTAGGGGGCGCTATAGAGTTCACTTTCCATATACTTTATAGTGTATTATATTCAGTCCATGTTCAAGCTTTAGTGATTCAAATTTCAGCACAATCAGACAAAGTCTGTGCGTGTAGTAATTTTTGAACTATTTATTGGGGGAGTCTTTGCGCCCCTCCTGGCCAACCGTGGGAAACACCCCATATCCATAATATATTTATTTGCTTGCTTTGATACAGAGAATTGAATACCCAAATTTGGTACAAAACCGATAATGTTGACGTTTCTTGTATAGGCTAGGTGGCGCTATAGAGTAACTTTTCATATGCTTTATAGTTTATTATAATCAAGCCCTAATCAGGTATTAGTGATTCAAATTTCAGCACGATCAGACAAAGCCTGTGCGTGTAGGCATTTTTAAACTATTTTTTAGGGAGTCTGTGCGCCCCTGGCGAACGATGAAAATTGCACCATGTCCATAATATAAGATTTTGCTTGAAATCATGGATAGAATATAATCCCCAAATTTGGTACAAATCCGATAATGTTGACGTTTCACGTATACACTAGGTGGCGCTACAGAGTTCACTTTTATTATATTTCATATTTCATCACATTCAGGCCGAGATCACACAATAGTGATGTGAGTTTGAGCTCTGTAGGCCAAAGCCTGTGGCCGTGAGAGGGCATCAAAGAAACAGGAAACGAAGGCGTTATTCGCCGGCGTGCTACGGACAAACCGTGAAAAAGTGCGCTTAGAAATATAAGATTTTTGTGGACCCACATCTGTAGATGTGACGTGTCAAATCTGAGCTCGTTTGGACCAAAACCAAGACACTTGAAGACTTTGGCGTACACACAGTCAAAACGGCGGTGAATTTTTGATTCAATATGGCCGACTTCCTGTTGGTCATAGAGACGTGCTCCAATTCATCTTTTGGCTTGTCTCATGGTTCTCTGTCACTGTCCCGAATTTCGTTTCCCTGCGACAAACTTTGCTTGTCCCCTCTCCCATAGGGGTCCAATTCTAGGGGGCGCCGTTGAGTGGGGTCACTTTGGTCATTGTTGCGATCTCCGTTTTATCGAATTTTTCGCCGGGCCGGTCGATTCTATACCCCCATGTGAGACTTTTCGTCGACGTTCAGGGGGTCAAAAATGCGATCATTTTGGCGGAAGAGGAATAATAATAAAGAAACCAACGAAGAACAATACCCCTCGCCATTCACTTCGTTACATGGCGAGGGCCAATAATAATAATAATTAAAGCCGCTCGCGGCAATGATGGCCCACGCCCCTCCCAGGCAACCGCTGAGGACTTGCGACCGCCCTGGCACGACTCTCTCCTCCCGACAGCTCGTCCCCCAGAAAAATTACATAGGGCACCTTTAATATTTGAAAATGGGAACGATCTAGAGCCAAATTATAGAAACTAGGCCACAGGTCACATGACTTTTATAATCAAGAGCACTGTCAGACTAAGACTGTGCATAAAAACAGACCCTCCAACAGAAAAGTTACATAGTGCACCTTTAAACATATTTTGGGGGGGAGTATTTGCGCCCTTTGTGGCCAACCATGGAAAATACCCCATATCCATAATGTATTTTTTTGGTCGTAGACACGCATAGAATTTAATACCCATATTTGGTACAAATCCGATAATGCTGATGTTTCATGTCTGGATAGGGGGCGCTATAGAGTTCACTTTTCATATACTTTATAGTTTATTATATTCAGTCCATGTTCAAGCTTTAGTGATTCAGATTTCAGCACAATCAGAGAAAGTCTGTGTGTGTAGTAATTTTTGAACTATTTATTGGGGGAGTCTTTGCGCCCCTGCTGGCCAACCGTGGGAAACACCCCATATCCATATTATATTTATTTGCTTGCTTTGATACAGAGAATTGAATACCAAAATTTGGTACAAATCCGATAATGTTGATGTTTCTTGTATAGGCTAGGTGGCGCTATAGAGTAACTTTTCATATGCTTTATAGTTTATTATAATCAAGTCCTAATCAGGCATTAGTGATTCAAATTTCAGCACGATCAGACAAAGCCTGTGTGTGCAGGCATTTTTTTACTATTTTTTTATTGAGTCTTTGCGCCCCTGGTGGCGAACAATGAAAATTGCACCGTTTCCACAATATAAGATTTTGCTTGAAATCATGCATAGAATTTAATTCCCGAATTTGGTACAAATCCGATAATGTTGATGTTTCACGTATACACTAGGTGGCGCTACAGAGTTCACTTTTATTATATTTCATATTTCATCACATTCAGGCCGGGATCACACAATAGTGGTGTGAGTTTGAGCTCTGTAGGCCAAAGCCTGTGGCCGTGAGAGGTCATCAAAGAAACAGGAAACTAAGGTGTTATTCGCCGGCGTGCTACGGACAAACCGTGAAAAACTGCGCTGAGAAAAATGATGCGTTTGTGGACCCACATCTGTAGATGTGACGTGTCAAATCTGAGCTCGTTTGGACCAAAACCAAGACACTTGAAGACTTTGGCGTACACGCAGTCAAAACGGCGGTGAATTTTTGATTCAATATGGCCGACTTCCTGTTGGTCATAGGGCGGTGTGACAATGACATTTTCTGCTTGTCTCCTTGTTTTCTATCACTGTCCCGAATTTTGTCGGCCTACGCCAAAATATGCTTTTCAGCTCCCCATAGGCTTTCAATTTTTGACTTTTCCAGGGGGCGCTGTCGAGTGGGGGCACTTTGGGCATTGTCGCGATGCCCGTTTTATCAAATTTTTCGCCGGACCAGTCGATCTGATACCCCCATGTGAGACTTTTCGTCGATGTTCAGGCCCTCAAAATCGCGATCGTTTGCAAAGAAAAATAATAATAATAATAATAATTAAAGCCGCTCGCGGCAATGATGGCCCTCGCCCCGGCGCGCACGCCCCTCCCAGGCAACCGCTGAGGACTCGCGACTGCCCTGGCACGACTCTCTCCTCCCGACAGCTCGTCCCCCAGAAAAATTACATAGGGCACCTTTAATATTTGAAAATGGGAACGATCTAGAGCCAAATTATAGAAACTAGGCCACAGATCACATGACTTTTATAATCAAGAGCACTGTCAGACTAAGACTGTGCATAAAAACAGACCCTCCAACAGAAAAGTTACATAGTGCACCTTTAAACATATTTTGGGGGGAAGTATTTGCGCCCTTTGTGGCCAACCATGGAAAATACCCCATATCCATAATGTATTTTTTTGGTCGTAGACACGCATAGAATTTAATACCCATATTTGGTACAAATCCGATAATGTTGATGTTTCATGTCTGGATAGGGGGCGCTATAGAGTTCACTTTTCATATACTTTATAGTTTATTATATTCAGTCCATGTTCAAGCTTTAGTGATTCAGATTTCAGCACAATCAGACAAAGTCTGTGCGTGTAGTAATTTTGGAACTATTTATTGGGGAGTCTTTGCACCCCTGCTGGCCAACCGTGGGAAACACCCCATATCCATAATATATTTTTTTGCTTGCTTTGATACAGAGAATTGAATACCCAAATTTGGTACAAATCCGATAATGTTGATGTTTCTTGTATAGGCTAGGTGGCGCTATAGAGTAACTTTTCATATGCTTTATAGTTTATTATAATCAAGTCCTAATCAGGCATTAGTGATTCAAATTTCAGCACGATCAGACAAAGCCTGTGTGTGTAGGCATTTTTTAACTATTTTTTTATTGAGTCTTTCCGCCCCTGGTGGCGAACAATGAAAATTGCACCGTTTCCACAATATAAGATTTTGCTTGAAATCATGCATAGAATTTAATCCCCAAATTTGGTCCAAATCCGATAATGTTGACGTTTCACGTATACACTAGGTGGCGCTACAGAGTTCACTTTTATTATATTTCATATTTCATCACATTCAGGCCGGGATCACACAATAGTGATGTGAGTTTGAGCTCTGTAGGCCAAAGCCTGTGGCCGTGAGAGGGCATCAAAGAAACAGGAAACGAAGGTGTTATTCGCCGGCGTGCTACGGACAAACCGTGAAAAACTGCGCTGAGAAAAATGATGCGTTTGTGGACCCACATCTGTAGATGTGACGTGTCAAATCTGAGCTCGTTTGGACCAAAACCAAGACACTTGAAGACTTTGGCGTACACGCAGTCAAAAGGGCGGTGAATTTTTGATTCAATATGGCTGACTTTCTGTTGGTCACAGGGCGGTGTGACAATGACATTTTCTGCTTGTCTCCTTGTTTTCTATCACTGTCCTGAATTTTGTTGGCCTACGCCAAAATATGCTTTTCAGCTCCCCATAGGCTTTCAATTTTTGACTTTTCCAGGGGTCGCTGTCGAGTAAGGGCACTTTGGGCATTGTTGCGATGCCCGTTTTATCAAATTTTTCGCCGGGCCGGTCGATCTGATACCCCCATGTGAGACTTTTCGTCGATGTTCAGGGGTCAAAAATGCGATCATTTTGGCGGAAGAATAATAATAAAAAGAAACCGAGCAAGAACAATAGCCCTCGCCACTTCGTTAGGTTATGAAACCTGACGCCTTTCCTATCAGACTTTAGTTGAGTTTTATTTGTGCTTTTATACATTTATTTTGTTTATTTGCGATGCATGTATTTATTTTTATTAAGTTAGATCTGATGCCTTTCATATCAGAGTTTAGGTGTGTTTTAGATGAAGATGAATCTGCTTAATTCAAGTCAGTTTAACTATGCTAGAAAATCCTTTTTTGTAGTCTACAACATCTCATTCTTTTATGTCTCGCCAACGCTTCAGTGAGAGGGGTGTGTCCGCATTCTTAGTTAAACAGTGGCAATTTTATTAATTTATTTGCCTTTATTCATAAAAAACACAACTCTCTCAAGAAAAACATGAACAATTTTCACTCAGCACACTTTTTACAATTTCCTTATCAAGGGACACTACAGCAAGACAAGTAAAACAGTTTAACTAATTATACTAATATTATATACTATACTAATAATATACTAATATTATAATACTAATTATATAATGATCAGGAACTTTCTAACTGGCCAACACCGTATAAATCTGAAATTCACGAGAACTCATTAAAATTGATATATGTGGCCTTATCGGTTTGTCAAAGCCTGATCCCCTCAGGCGCTCAGCAGGTCCGGGCCTGGTTAGTACTTGGATGGAGACACTGGGAACACCAGGTGGTAAAAACTGTTGTGTCCTTAGGCAAGACACTTCACCCACATTGCCTCGTGTGAAAGTGATGTGTGTGCCAGGACTCCCTTGGAAAGAGATTAAGATAAGATATCCTTTATTTGTCCCACAATGGGGAAATTTCAGTGTTGCAACGCACAGTAAAGAGAACAGCAAGAAACAGTAGCAGCAATAGAAGTACAGTTAAGTTAAAAATAGACAAACACTATAAAGATCTATAAAGATAAGGATTATAAAACTATGTATCATATAAATTGCTATCTTAAAACTATATATACAATAAATTACTATCTTACATTATTGCACAGGGTCCCAGTATTGCACAGGGTCCCAGTATTGCACAGGCAGCAGAGTTAGCAGTGTTCATTGTAAAGTCTGACAGCAGCAGGAAGGAAAGACCTGCGGAACCTTCACACAGCGAGGGTGGATCAGTCACTGAAGCTGCTCTGCAGAGCAGACAGGGCCCTGAAGAGGGTGAGACTCCAGGTCCAGAGCACAGGGCCTGAAGAGGGTGAGACTCCAGGTCCAGAGCAGACAGGGCCTGAAGAGGGTGAGACTCCAGGTCCAGAGCAGACAGGGCCCTGAAGAGGGTGAGACTCCAGGTCCAGAGCAGACAGGGCCCTGAAGAGGGTGAGACTCCAGGTCCAGAGCAGACAGGGCCTGAAGAAGCTGAGACTCCAGGTCCAGAGCACAGGGCCTGAAGAGGTGGAGACTCCAGGTCCAGAGCACAGGGCCCTGAAGAGGGTGAGACTCCAGGTCCAGAGCAGACAGGGCCCTGAAGAGGGTGAGACTCCAGGTCCAGAGCAGACAGGGCCTGAAGAGGGTGAGACTCCAGGTCCAGAGCAGACAGGGCCCTGAAGAGGGTGAGACTCCAGGTCCAGAGCACAGGGCCTGAAGAGGGTGAGACTCCAGGTCCAGAGCAGACAGGGCCCTGAAGAGGGTGAGACTCCAGGTCCAGAGCAGACAGGGCCCTGAAGAGGGTGAGACTCCAGGTCCAGAGCACAGGGCCTGAAGAGGGTGAGACTCCAGGTCCAGAGCAGACAGGGCCTGAAGAGGGGGAGACTTCAGGTCCAGAGCACAGTGCCCTGAAGAGGGTGAGACTCCAGGTTCAGAGCAGACAGGGCCTGAAGAGGGGAAGACTCCAGGACCAGAGCACAGGGCCTGAAGAGGGGAAGACTCCAGGTTCAGAGCAGACAGGGCCTGAAGAGGGGAAGACTCCAGGACCAGAGCACAGGGCCTGAAGAGGGGAAGACTCCAGGTCCAGAGCAGACAGGGCCCTGAAGAGGGGAAGACTCCAGGTCCAGAGCACAGGGCCTGAAGAGGGGGAGACTCCAGGTCCAGCATAGAAGTGAATCTGGCCAGGACCCTTCTGTCCCCCACCTCCTGCACCGAATCCAAGGCACAGCCCAGGACAGAGCTGGACTTCCTGATGACTTTGTCCAGTCTCCGCTTGTCCCTCTCTGTGATGCTGCTGCTCCAGCAGACCACACCGTACAGGATGGCTGATGCCACCACAGAGACGTAGAAGGTCCTCAGGAGGGGCCCCTTCACTCCAAAGGACCTGAGTCTCCTCAGGAGGTAGAGCTCTGGCCCTTCCTGTACAGTGCATCTGTGTGGTGAGTCCAGTCCAGTTTGTTGTTCAGATGAACACCCAGGTACTTGTATGAGTCACTCTCTCAATGTCCCTTCCCTGGATGTTCACTGGTGGGGAGGCAGTGGAGCGGCATCAGCGGAAGTCCACCACCATCTCCTTGGTCTTCCCGGCGTTGATGAGGAGGTGGTTCTGCTGACACCAGTCCACAAAGTCCTGCGTTAGTCCCCTGTACTCTGCGTCATCGTCGTCCGTGATGAGTCCGATAATGGCAGAGTCATCAGAGAACTTCTGCAGGAGGCAGCCATCCGTGTTGTGCCTGAAGTGATTAGTTTAGTTTAGATTAGTGATCTCAATAGGACTTTCCTACTTAAATAAAGGTTAAATAAAATAAAATTAAAGGGCCCATATTACGCTATTTTCTGAACTATGTTATAATGCTGTTGCCCTGGATTTGTGTTTTGTTTTCTTTCATTTACACATGTTTAAAGCACAAATACTAGATATTTTTCTCTCAAACAGAAAACACAAGAAATGCTCCACTGTGTTTTTAAACTCCATACACCTTCTCTAGAATCATTTGGATAATTTCAGCCCTGGTGTTGCCAATCTCTACTGAACAGATGATAGAAAGTAGCTGTTAACTTGAAGCCCTAAAACCTGTATGAGCTTTGAAGATGTAGACAGACGGATAAAGCAGGATTACTCAAACATACAGTGTGTGAATGAAGCAAAACACAACTCCAGGTCTGTTTTTCATGATGTAACAACCTTCTAACACAATTAAAAGCTCACAAGGGTCAATTTTGTGTAGACTGGGATCTTTAAAATGGGGAAAAAAAGAAAAGAAAAAAACAATATAGGCCTACACCATCGAACAACCACTTCATCTGATTCCAAACAGAAATTCAATATAGTTTTAAATCCTTTCAAAATGCCACTGATGGGAGCTGTGATATCTAGAGTCCCACTTCCTTTCTTTATCTCCGCTGAGTTTAACAGATGCTGCCTTTGTCCTTCTGTTTCCCTGCACATCTCGCTCTGAATCTTCTGATGTTGGCAGCAGCACAAAAAGTCGAGGTAACTTAAAGTGTGCGTTCAGACTTGAGCACGTTTTACATATTACATGAAGTCCCTCGTGGCCGTGGACACCTGACACTTACAGCTTGTGCAGGCCATTCTTCCTGGGTCCTTTCTTCTCTGACCTACAAACTGTTTATACCTTTGTCGTCTCTGTGTGAGCTGATGGTGCTGCTTCAGTGCTGCACGACAAAAAAACATTTTCTAGCATAGTTAAACTGACTTGAATTAAGCTGATTCATCTTAAAAGATCAATTTTAAGATTTTTTTAACTTAAAAAGATGAGATTTTTTGGACGTCTTTCAAGATATTCCATCCTGATTTATCTTATCTCGATATTACAACTTATTCTAAGCACTTTTTATATTAACTCAGTCCAGGTTAAGCCTCTTTAACTTCCTTCTCAAACCAATAAGGTGAAAAATCTTGCCATAAATACTTGAAACTAGTGTTTTCTTTTTGATAGGCCTTTTTTTTCTGTGAAGATTGTCATTTCAACCACAGGTAAAAAGAGTCTGTAAAAGGGTTAAATTCAGTCTTGGCAACTTCAGACACATTCACCATCAGATGTCCTACAGGCAGCAAAAATCTATATGCGTCCCATGATCACTTACTGTTTACACATTTGGTCACAAGCTAATGTAACATCTCTGAAACCTCTGCTATCACTCTACAAACCAACTGGAAAAACTCTTGAGAAGAAATCAGTCACTTCTCACCATTGTCCAGTATTACAAACAGACAGATTACTCAGGTGGGAAAACATGGTCAAATATTCAATGTCTCATCTCTAAAATCATTCATGGTCTATCTTCCCCTCCTCTGACCACAGCAGAACGAGAGGATCCGCGAGACGAGACTGTACTGTTCCATTTAGAAAAAGTGTATTCGGCCTTTTCTGTTCGAGCTGCTTCTGAGTGGAACCTCACCCCCATAACCAGCAGAAACCTGAACACCTATAACTCATTTAAAATACACTTAAACAAATGGCTCATTGATGATCAGAGGTGTCAGCATTAAGAAGCAGATCTGCTGCCATCTCGCCTTGTGTGTGTTTGTGTTCTACATATTTGTTGGTCTGTTCTGTCTTTATTGTACATTGTAACTTTGCACTTTTATTAACTGCATTGTAACTTTTCTAATGTATTGTAAATATGTATTTTACTCTTCTTGTTTTAGGGTGACTTTAACATAAACAAATAAATAAATAAATACATGCAAACATAACATAACATTCTGGGGCCATGAAATACAAAAACATCTCCAGACCAGCAGCTGGCAGAACCTGCTCCTGAAAAGTCACGCAGTGCTGCTTTAATAACCTGTTTACAGCCTCACCTGATTTGTGCTTTGCCAGGACATTCTAATCAGCAGCCAGTTCTTTGGAAGCCTCGTTTATTGATTCTCAGGGTTTAAAGTAAAATGTGATTATTGGGTGTGGATTAGCCCTTTCCACAGAACCACATTATTACTAAGTCAATCTTATAACAATGTGGTTAGAATATTTTCTGTAACATTTTAAAAACATTTCTCATAATGTTTGTTTTTGGCCCTCTGCAAAAAGGCCTAAAAATAAGAAAGAAATACCAATTTTGAGGTAAAATTGTCTTGTTTTTCTTAAAACAATACGAAATATGAATCTTGTTCTAAGCAGAAAACACGAGTTTCAAGTATTTATGGCAAGATTTTTCACCTTATTGGTTTGAGAAGGAAGTTAAAGAGGCTTAACCTCACCTAACGAATGACACCAAAAAAAATTTGCACGTAGAATCATGAAATTTAACATAGACGTCGACCATGACAAGACAAGTAAAGTATATATATAAGTATATTATTATGGCCACGGCCCCTGACACACTAGAGGGCGGCCATCTTGGATTAAAGTTTGCGAAGCTGAACCACACTCCTCCACGGGCATTACCCAAACGGCCTCAGATTTGGTCACATTATCTCCAGGGGCCAAACGTCCAAAAACATCCACATCCCAAATCCGTCTGGCATCTCTGAGCAGTGAAGCGGCAAATAATGAACACAAGTTTTGGATATTTACAAATTGCTCCTATTTGCTCAAACAAACTCTGATTTCAATGAAATGTGACAGTTCTTAAACTCTCTGCCCTAAAACTACTAAATGTGAAAAAAATGTAATTTGGTGCATTAAATAAAATTGAAATAAAACGTGACCCTGCAAACATGTTCAGAAACTCACCAAACTTTGCCAGAAGTTCAGAAATGATGAGACATTTGAGAAAATATAGGTTTCATGTGTGGGGATCAAAAAATGGAGATAATTCACCACCTCAAATACTAGGCTCCGCCCACTCCTATGGGAGCAGAAGGCGGCCATCTTGGATTGAAATCTTCAAAATGCAGACTCGGCATTTTGGCTCATGTTGTGTTTGAACAAACTCCTCTGAAGGCTCTTCACCCACAGGGCTGAAAATCACCGTACATCATCTAGAGAAGTGCTGAAAATCACCACACATTATCTAGAGAAGAGCTGAAAATCAGCGTACATCATCTAGAGAAGAGCTGAAAATCAGCGTACATCATCTAGAGAAGTGCTGAAAATCACGTACATCATCTAGAGAAGAGCTGAAAATCAGCGTACATCATCTAGAGAAGTGCTGAAAATCAGCGTACATCATCTAGAGAAGTGCTGAAAATCACGTACATCATCTAGAGAAGAGCTGAAAATCAGCATACATCATCTAGAGAAGTGCTGAAAATCAACTACATCATCTAGAGAAGAGCTGAAAATCACCTACATCATCTAGAGAAGAGCTGAAAATCACCGCACATTATCTAGAGAAGAGCTGAAAATCACCTACATCATCTAGAGAAGTGCTGAAAATCACCATACATCATCTAGAGAAGAGCTGAAAATCACCATACATCATCTAGAGAAGAGCTGAAAATCACCTACATCATCTAGAGAAGAGCTGAAAATCACCTACATCATCTAGAGAAGAGCTGAAAATCACCGTACATCATCTAGAGAAGAGCTGAAAATAACCATATATCATCTAGAGAAGAGCTGAAAATAACCGTACATCATCTAGAGAAGAGCTGAAAATCACCTACATCATCTAGAGAAGAGCTGAAAATCAGAATACATCATCTAGAGAAGAGCTGAAAATCACCATACATCATCTAGAAAAGGGCTGAAAATCACTGTACATCATCTAGAGAAGAGCTGAAAATCACCTACATCATCTAGAGAAGTGCTGAAAATCACCTACATCATCTAGAGAAGAGCTGAAAATCACCGTACATCATCTTGAGAAGTGCTGAAAATCACCGTACATCATCTAGAGAAGAGCTGAAAATCACCTACATCATCTAGAGAAGAGCTGAAAATCACCGTACATCATCTAGAGAAGAGCTGAAAATCACCTACATCATCTAGAGAAGAGCTGAAAATCACCTACATCATCTAGAGAAGTGCTGAAAATCACTGTACATCATCTAGAGAAGAGCTGAAAATCACCTACATCATCTAGAGAAGAGCTGAAAATCACCTACATCATCTAGAGAAGTGCTGAAAATCACCTACATCATCTAGAGAAGAGCTGAAAATCACCTACATCATCTAGAGAAGTGCTGAAAATCACCTACATCATCTAGAGAAGAGCTGAAAATCACCGTAGATCATCTAGAGAAGAGCTGAAAATCACCGTAGATCATCTTGAGAAGTGCTGAAAATCACCGTACATCATCTAGAGAAGAGCTGAAAATCACCGTACATCATCTAGAGAAGAGCTGAAAATCACCTACATCATCTAGAGAAGAGCTGAAAATCACCTACATCATCTAGAGAAGTGCTGAAAATCACCGTACATCATCTAGAGAAGAGCTGAAAATCACCTACATCATCTAGAGAAGAGCTGAAAATCACCTACATCATCTAGAGAAGTGCTGAAAATCACGTACATCATCTAGAGAAGAGCTGAAAATCACCTACATCATCTAGAGAAGAGCTGAAAATCACCTACATCATCTAGAGAAGAGCTGAAAATCACCGTACATCATCTAGAGAAGAGCTGAAAATCACGTACATCATCTAGAGAAGAGCTGAAAATCACCGTAGATCATCTAGAGAAGAGCTGAAAATCACCGTAGATCATCTTGAGAAGTGCTGAAAATCACCGTACATCATCTAGAGAAGAGCTGAAAATCACCGTACATCATCTAGAGAAGAGCTGAAAATCACCTACATCATCTAGAGAAGAGCTGAAAATCACCTACATCATCTAGAGAAGTGCTGAAAATCACCGTACATCATCTAGAGAAGAGCTGAAAATCACCTACATCATCTAGAGAAGAGCTGAAAATCACCTACATCATCTAGAGAAGTGCTGAAAATCACCTACATCATCTAGAGAAGAGCTGAAAATCACCTACATCATCTAGAGAAGTGCTGAAAATCACCTACATCATCTAGAGAAGAGCTGAAAATCACCTACATCATCTAGAGAAGTGCTGAAAATCACCGTACATCATCTAGAGAAGAGCTGAAAATCACCTACATCATCTAGAGCAGTGGTTCTTAACCTTGTTGGAGGTACTGAACCCCACTAGATTCATATGCGCATTCACCGAACCCTTTTTAATTGGAAAAAAAAAAGTTTTTTTCAAATTCAAAACATAGGTATATATATTTTATTGGTGAATCCATATTGCACATATTTGTCTGACCACTTTCTTTTTTTAGTATGGAGGGAAAATATTATAAAATATATAAAGAAAGAAATTACACGATGTACCATCACGACAGTCACAAGACTATTGCGCGCACAAAATTTCCTGCAGCCAATAACGGCCAAACGGGCGTGTCATCACAAATCATATGAGTTGGATGTGAGTCTTGACCCCTGCCGAACCCCTGAGATTTACTCACCGAACCCCTGGGGTTCGATCGAACCCAGGTTAAGAACCACTGATCTAGAGAAGTGCTGAAAATCACCGTACATCATCTAGAGAAGTGCTGAAAATCACCTACATCATCTAGAGAAGTGCTGAAAATCACCTACATCATCTAGAGAAGTGCTGAAAATCCCCTACATCATCTAGAGAAGTGCTGAAAATCACCTACATCATCTAGAGAAGAGCTGAAAATCACCTACATCATCTAGAGAAGTGCTGAAAATCACCTACATCATCTAGAGAAGTGCTGAAAATCACCGTACATCATCTAGAGAAGAGCTGAAAATCACCGTACATCATCTAGAGAAGTGCTGAAAATCACCGTACATCATCTAGAGAAGAGCTGAAAATCACTGTACATCATCTAGAGAAGAGCTGAAAATCACCTACATCATCTAGAGAAGTGCAGCTTCAAAAGTTTGCTCCATTTTTTGAAAACTGTCACGTTTACGTGCGTTAAAGCCACAAAGTTCAATCAAAATTTAGACAATATTCAATGTGAAATTTGAGTCACTGATGCTGATCTCGGTCTGAATATAAAACACTATAAAGCATATGGAAAATTACACTATAGCGCCCCCTAGTATAATGAAACATCAACATCACTGGATTTGTACCAAGTTTGGGAATTAAATTCTATGCATGACTACGAGCAAATAAACACATTATGGACAAGGGAATTTTTCACTGTTGGCCAGGAGGGGCGCAAAGACTCAAAAATCATTTAAAGGTGCACTATGTAATTTTTCTGATGGAGGATGTGTTGGCCTGGGAGATTTGAATCACTAATGCCTGATCTCAGCCTGAATATAACACACTGTAAAGCAGATGAAAAGTGTGGTTGGGGTTTACGGTTATTAGGGTTAGTGTGGGGCATGTTGTTTGCGGGGTGCAGCGTAGGCGCACGCGAGGGCCGATCATTGCCGCTTGCGGCTATATTTATTATTATTATTATTTATTTATTTCATTTTTTTCCCCTTGCAAATGGCCGTGATTTTGAGGGCCTCGACAAAATGTCATTGTCACAATGCCGCCCTATGACCAACAGGAAGTCGGCCATATTGGATCAAAAATTCGCCGCCATTTTGACTTCGTGTTTGCAAAATGATTCACGTCTCTTCACGTTTTTGATCCAAATGAGCTCAGATCTGACATGTCACTTCTGAACTGAAATGGTGCTGTAGCCTGTTTCTCTCCCTCATGACAGGCAGGTTTAATTGAAACTTGGGACCTTCTAGACCAGGGGTGTGAAACTCATTTTGGTCCGGGGGCCGTATGCAGCCTACTTTGATCCCAAAAGGGCCGGATCAGAAAACTCAGTTCTCTCTTCAAGTTATTGTATTTTTCTCCGTGTCTTGTAGTGGTGTTTAAGATTATATTCCTCGAGCAACGCCACTTGTTCCAAACACACTGAGCACAGATTTCCCATTCACCTCTGTCAACAAATAAGAATTAGACTATTTTTCTTGGGAAATCCTGAACTCAGCATCTGCTTTTCTCATTTTTTGACATTTTGCTGATGAGGGTCACGGTCGACAGTCAAAACGATCGTCCTTTAAGAGCGTTTGGAAAGAGGAAAGTCTTCATTTGTGCTGCTCTGGTGGGAGTCGCAACGTACAGAAACGCCGGAGACGCTGCTGTGCTAAACGGTGCAGAAAATTAACAGAAAAATCTGAACATTTTAAGTATTTTAATAGAAAAATCAGCCGAGGGCCAGATTAAAGGTCTTGGAGGGCCGGATCTGGCCCCCGGGCCGCATGTTTGACACATGTGTTCTAGACAAACCAATAACATTTCCACGGAGACATCAGTTGGCAGACCCTCCACTAGAAATGTTACGCACTGCTCCTTTAACCCTCCCTTTAATTGGCTGCTGACGGATTTGTGATATTGTATAAACAGAACTTGCAAGTAGGATCTGCTTCCTGACGTCTCTCTGAGCCAAGCTAATTAAATTGCAGTGAATTTAATATCATTTGAATTCCTGGACCTTTGCAAAATAGAGCACACGGACGCTCACCAGGCATACATTAGTTTCAGATTTTAAAAATAAAAGTTGTGATTGTTAATAGACCTACTTGTTATCAAATTATAGTGACTGAAGAAACACTGATGCACAGTATAAGAGGGACTTTAGATTAACCTACGTGAGAAATAAAAAGGCTGGGGGCCCTCCAATACACTCTTACATATCCACAGTAATGTTGGGTTACTTTCGTCTCATTGATATTCACAAATGCACAGAGGGTGATCTACAAATAGTCATTGGTTTGTACCTGTGTTTTGATATCCACAAATGCAAATTTAATATGTGTAACTTGTATTTTGGGCTTTACAAATAGATGTGTGTTGTGGAAAAAGACTGTAAACACTGATGAATGTTGAAGCAAAGACGAAGAATTTGGCGGCGCGGTGGCTGAGTGGCTAGCACTCATGCCTCACAGCAAGAAGGTTGCAGGTTCAATCCTTTCTGTGTGGAATTTGCATGTTCTCCCTGTGTCTGGATGGGTTTCCTCCAGGCTCCGGTTTCCATCAACCGAAAACCTGCACTGTAGGTGTGAAAGTTGAGTGTGTGAGTGTTGGTCTGGCAGCCGCGCCTCCACCAGTCTGTCCCAGGGCTGCTGTGGCTACAACAGTAGTTTAACCACCACCGGGTCTGGAGTGAATGATGAATGCTCTGTTAATACTCCTCTGTAAAGCGTCTTTGTGACATATGTGAAAATTGCTATATAAATAAATAAACAATTTATTTCTTGCAAGAAATAATGTCCAATAGAACATCCAACAGCATGTTCCCGAGACGTTAGACCCCGAATGATACAAGCATGAGGTTTATATAGTTTGGGATGATCAGAGGACGCACAAGTGAAGAGGTGATGACTCCTACTGAAGTGTGACCAGCTCTGTTCCTATTGGCCTTCTGAGCAGGACGTTGCATGTGGAGTTAAAACAATGCAGGTGTGACACATTTCAAAGGAAAGGAAGAGACCTGAAAATCAACATAATCTGGCCATACCGGCTCGTCAAAGCCTGATCCCGTCAGATCTCAGAAGCTCAGCAGGGCCTGGTTAGTACTTGGATGGGAGACCACAAGGAATTCCAGGTGCCACAGGGGGGCGCCAGTGGCAAAAACTGTCGTAGTGTCCTTAGGCAAGGCACATCACCCACATTGCCCAGTATGAAAGTGGTGTGTGCGTGAATGGTGGTGGTGGTCGGAGCGGCCGATGGTGCAGATTGGAGCCTCGCTTCCGTCAGTCTGCCCCAGGGCAGCTGTGGCTACAATAGTAGTTTACCACCACCGGGTCTGGAGTGAATGAATAATGCTCTGTAAAGCATCTTTGAGTGTCCTGAAAAGCGCTGTATAAAACTGATGCATTATTATTATTATTATTATTAACTGCTTGATCTGATTTGCATCTATGTTCACTCACTTCCCTTTGTCACTCCCTGACAAGATTATCAAGCAAAAAGGAACAGAAGCATTTACCTAATTAACCAACCAAACGGCTTTTAGTTACAAGATCAAAGATTAAAGATAAAATTAAAGCCGCTCGCGGCAATGATGGCCCTCGCCCCGGCGCGCACGCCCCTCCCAGGCAACCGCTGAGGACTCGCGACTGCCCTGGCACGACTCTCTCCTCCCGACAGCTCGTCCCCCAGAAAAATTACATAGGGCACCTTTAATATTTGAAAATGGGAACGATCTAGAGCCAAATTATAGAAACTAGGCCACAGATCACATGACTTTTATAATCAAGAGCACTGTCAGACTGTGCATAAAAACAGACCCTCCAACAGAAAAGTTACATAGTGCACCTTTAAACATATTTTGGGGGGAAGTATTTGCGCCCTTTGTGGCCAACCATGGAAAATACCCCATATCCATAATGTATTTTTTTGGTCGTAGACACGCATAGAATTTAATACCCATATTTGGTACAAATCCGATAATGTTGATGTTTCATGTCTGGATAGGGGGCGCTATAGAGTTCACTTTTCATATACTTTATAGTTTATTATATTCAGTCCATGTTCAAGCTTTAGTGATTCAGATTTCAGCACAATCAGACAAAGTCTGTGCGTGTAGTAATTTTGGAACTATTTATTGGGGGAGTCTTTGCGCCCCTGCTGGCCAACCGTGGGAAACACCCCATATCCATAATATATTTTTTTGCTTGCTTTGATACAGAGAATTGAATACCCAAATTTGGTACAAATCCGATAATGTTGATGTTTCTTGTATAGGCTAGGTGGCGCTATAGAGTAACTTTTCATATGCTTTATAGTTTATTATAATCAAGTCCTAATCAGGCATTAGTGATTCAAATTTCAGCACGATCAGACAAAGCCTGTGTGTGTAGGCATTTTTTTACTATTTTTTTATTGAGTCTTTCCGCCCCTGGTTGCGAACAATGAAAATTGCACCGTTTCCACAATATAAGATTTTGCTTGAAATCATGCATAGAATTTAATCCCCAAATTTGGTCCAAATCCGATAATGTTGACGTTTCACGTATACACTAGGTGGCGCTACAGAGTTCACTTTTATTATATTTCATATTTCATCACATTCAGGCCGGGATCACACAATAGTGATGTGAGTTTGAGCTCTGTAGGCCAAAGCCTGTGGCCGTGAGAGGGCATCAAAGAAACAGGAAACGAAGGTGTTATTCGCCGGCGTGCTACGGACAAACCGTGAAAAACTGCGCTGAGAAAAATGATGCGTTTGTGGAGCCACAACTGTAGATGTGACGTGTCAAATCTGAGCTCGTTTGGACCAAAAACAAGACACTTGAAGACTTTGGCGTACACGCAGTCAAAAGGGCGGTGAATTTTTGATCCAATATGGTCGACTTCCTGTTGGTCACAGGGCGGTGTGACAATGACATTTTCTGCTTGTCTCCTTGTTTTCTATCACTGTCCTGAATTTTGTCGGCCTACGCCAAAATATGCTTTTCAGCTCCCCATAGGCTTTCAATTTTTGACTTTTCCAGGGGGCGCTGTCGAGTAAGGGCACTTTGGGCATTGTTGCGATGCCCGTTTTATCAAATTTTTCGCCGGGCCGGTCGATCTGATACCCCCATGTGAGACTTTTCGTCGATGTTCAGGGGGTCAAAAATGCGATCATTTTGGCGGAAGAATAATAATAATAATAAAAAGAAACCAACGAAGAACAATAGCCCTCGCCACTTCGTTAGGCGAGGGCCAATAATATAGCGTAAGAAACCGAGCAAGAACAATACCCCTCGCCACTTCGTTAGGCGAGGGCCAAATATAACACAAATCTTGCAAACGTAGGCCGTAATAACTGATTTGCTTCGGGTGCTTTGTGGAGTGGAATATATATGTGGAATATTTAAATGTCTCCACTCGTCTCCAACACTCTGACTCATGAGGAAATGAGGACCTATGTCCAAAAATTCTGAACTGTCCCTTTAAAGCCCGACTGTGTAACTTTTTAACCAAAAAATATACAACTCCAGGGCTAAAATTATCCAAATGATTCTAGGTGAAGAAGAACTCATCTTTAAAATGCAGGATTTGTGTGTTAAACATGTGTGAATGAAACAAAACACAGCTCAGACTATGTTTTTGATTAAGAAACAACATTATATGGGCCCTTTAAGTTTAATAACCCTCTGACCAACCAATCACGTTCATATAAGCAAGGCTGAAATCCTAAATCCCATGAAGAATCCTATTTAGGAATTTTGGCAGAAGTTTTACAGATGGCTCTTTGACTTTAAAAACACTGGACAATACTTCCTTTATTACCTCTTCTATGTTTCTGTCTAGACGAGGGATATTTTGATGAAAAGTGGTATGAGTCTGGGGAGCACCTGATTAGATTATAGGAAATATCCAGGCATGATCCTTGGTATTTGACAAAGGTAAACATTATACAGTACATCTAAGGCTTCTCTTTCAGATAGACCTCCACTGTTCCACAATGTAAACACTGTAATCCGCGTACAAGGTGCTACCATGCAATTTCTATATTTCTACGCTGAAAGATATCCAATTTTCAGCCTCAAATCCCGTCTCTCATCACCTGCACCTCTCGTGGCCCTGTCCAGCAGATGTTACCGGTGTTACGTAACAATGGTAATCCGAAAAATGCCGTTTGGCTTTCAACGCGAGGCCAATTTGAACTCCGCCGGGACAAAGCACTTCACGGAATCCCATATAATTTGCTGAATACGGGTCCTTCCGGGCACCTCCTAAACTGCTCCCATAATAAGCGCGACGGTGGGCCCTCTTCCACGGATGAGGGTCTATATGTTTGCACAGTGGAGGATTTTGGAGGGTTTTGGGAGGGGTTCGGGGGGACGGGTCCTGCTGACTGGCTGCTGGCGCTGCTGTTTCACTGTGGTCCAGTCTGGGGAGGTAAAGGTAGAGCTGTATTCTATGGGCTAGAAAAGTTACAAGTTCAGCATCAGAGGCGTGCAGGCTGCGTCTGTGTGGGACAGGGGTGAGTTACAGTTATAGTTTTGTGCAAAAGTTAAAGGCAGGTGTGGAAAAAGTGCTGTAAACTAGGAATTTCTTAGAAGTGTTAATTTTCATAAATCAACAAAATCCAGAGAATGAACAAAAGACAAATCTAAATCAGATCAGTATTTGGTGTGAGTTTTGCCTTCAGAAGAGCATCAGGTCTTCTAGGTTTACTTGCAGACAGTTTGTGAAGGAACTGGGCTGGTCGGTGTCCAAACATGTTGAAGAACTAAGCTCAGATCTTGTGTGGATGGAGCTTCCTCACATCCTTCTGTCTCTTCATGTTAATCCCAGACACACTCCATGATGCTGAGGTCAGGGCTCTGTGGGGCCAGACCATCACCAACACAACTACTTCTTCTTTATGCTGAAGATACACCTCTGGAAAAAATAAGAATGCTCACTGAGAGCAGTTCCCCCAGTTCGCTTTACTCCCCAAGGAATGTTCCTGGCATCACTTCAGGGGTATTAGTTGGCACATGTGACGTCCTATTTGATGTCCTCCAAGCCCCCAAATGGACAGGACGATCCCATCTTCTTTCATACCAACACCAGCCTTTAAAGGGATGGTTTAGGGATTTTTGACATGAATCTGTACGTCTCCGTCAGCAGTGTCGTGCATCAACACTGACTTACCTCCCGACAGCGTCTGAGCCGAGTTCTTCCCCGGTTTTGGTGCTGATGAAAGTGTCCGGCAAGTTGGCTGGAGTCACGAAAATAAAGTATTTTTCTTCTCAAAACAATATGTGTTCAAAAGAGTGACACATTTGAGTCAAAACCTGAACACAAAAAAGTCAGACCTCATAATCGCTTGGTTCTATTTTCTCTCCGGTCGTATCACCGCGCTGTCGCCAGGTGAAGCTGCGCACGAATCCAACACGTTTTTCAGTAGTTCAGTGTTTACGTGCTCAGACTGATGATGCTACAATGCGACAGAGCTAACGTGAGAGCTACAGTGATAAGTGTATAAGCCTGTATAAGCTATAGAAGAATATATATAAAAAAGGTGTGAACTTGTGATTCTCCAGGCTGGAACAACAAAACTCCAGGTTCTTGTCCCTCTGTCCCTCCTGTTTCTCTCTCTACTGTTCTGACTCCATCTGCTGAATTTGGGCATCAGTATATTCAGGTTCATAAAGATCTCCCCTTGGCTCTGTGCTAAAGGCCATGTCTTCATCGTCAGTGTCGTAGTCACACATGTCGTCGTGAACTTTCTGAGCAGGAAACACAGTGAAACAGGCGCGGCGCCACCTGGAGGCAGCGCAGTGATATGACCGGAGAGAAAATAGTACCAAGAGATTATGAGGTCTGATTTTTTTCCGTTCAGGTTTTGTGACGCAATTGTCTCAATCAAAAACACATATTGTTTCAAGAAGAAAAACTCTTTATTTTCATGACTCCAGCCAACTTGCCGGACACTTTCATCAGCACCAAAACCGGGGAAGAACTCGTCTCAGATGCTGTCGGGAGGTAAGTCAGTGTTGATGTGATTCTGCTGATGGGGACGTACAGATTCATGTCAAAAAAAAAAAAAAAATCCCTTTGACCTGCAGCATTTTTTCTCTGAGGGTTAATTTTGACTTGGGTCTAATTAGGGCTTATATCTGTGTAATTAATTCCACATTTCCCAAAGAATTCGACTCCTTTTGATTTAACTTTTCCTTTTTATAGAATACTCTCAAGCTTTATTACGATAAGAAGTTATTTTAGAGCACTGATAACATCTTTAATTTCCTTTATGCACAGGGACACGGCGTAATGTGTGTTTTTCTGTCTGGGAGCAAATTCCAGTATTACTTTTAGTATTAAACATAATAAACATAAACACAGTCACCAATGAACAGCCTGTTTCAGAACATTAAAACATGTTTTGTCCCAAACAGGATGTGACGTCATTTTGTGCATCATGGTTGGAAAAATATCACACATTTCCTTTGGAACTGGCAGAAAGAAACAGCCTCATCAGTTCTAATAGGAAGTAGTAAATGTAGCTTTGTGAATGCATTTTAATTTGTTATTTAATTCACTTCAGCCTTTTTATGACCTTCTGAGGGTGGTTTTAAACTGTGTGGGTCCTTTTGTGGGTCGCTTGCTTTGCTATTTTAATGTAGACAGATTTGAGGAGGTAAAAACCTACCACAAAGTGACCAAATCATCACCAAACCCCAACGCTATTGAGGCCCATGTTGACGTCTCTCCCAGTTAAAGGGACAGTTCAGAATTTTGGACATAGGGCCTCATTTCCAGAGTGTTGCAGACATGTGGAGACAATTTTTTAAATCTTCCATCCAGTCTTTGTATTTGCAGAGGTTGCTGTTGCTCGGCTAGTGCATGTCAATAGCCATAGTTGTCACTAAAAACAGTCTGTCCCACTCCACAGACCCGAGGCAAAACTATTATAGCTCCAGACTGTCCATGTGAACGTCTGTTTCCGGAGAATAATTTTAGAAGTAAAACCAACATTGCATTTATGTAGTTAATATGAGTAACTTAGGTTCAGGATCAGGACCACGCCTCAACCACCCTCGCCTCCTCTCCAGTAAATCACAGCTCACTTCTCCCACGCCTCAATTTCCCAGAAGCCTATTTGCAGCAGCCTATCCCGGCAACCCAGTTTGTCCCGAATAACTCGAGCCCACCCTCCCAACCCATACCTGTTCACTTCTAGACATAAGACACCTACGAGGGGGGTCCCGTCCTGCTGGGCCATGTGAAGACTGAGACTGAACCCCCACACTGAGTCTCAACCCAGCCGACCCACCTCGTCTCCATTTAATAAACGCTTTCCACTTCGCACATGTGTTGTTGGCGTGGTCCTTGCTAGTGAAGAAGGATTTCTGTCTGAGCAACAGCAGTGAGTTGTACTTCCTGATAGAAGCTCGGCAGCGGCGGACTGATATATGAGAAAATAGTCCCTCAACATGCGACGATTCATGCGATGCAAGGTTAGTTTTATTTCAAACAATATTCTCTGGACAAAGACGTTCACATGGACAGTCTGGAGTTCTAGTTTTGTCTTGGGTGCACTGTGGCGTACGTTTTTTTTGTTAACTATGGCCATTGACATGCACTAGCCTAGCACCAGCAACCTCTGCAAATACAAGGACTGGATGGAAGATTTTTTTTTTTTAAAGTGTCTCCACACGTCTCCAACACTCTGGCTCACGAGGAAATGAGGCCCTATGTCCAAAATTCTGAACTGTCCCTTTAACTCCCATTCTTTATGCCAGGAATACCAAATGAGGGCCTCACATTGACAAGTTTGAAGCTGAGGGCCGCAGACCAGGTCCATCCACTGAATCATCCAGATACACGCATATAATAAGGCTGGAAGAGTCATTTAACATTTACGTCATGCTTGTTATTGAGGTTTAGATGGTAGAATGACAGAAATTTGTAGACCTTGCTCATTTGGGCCAATTCAGCCAACGAAAACTGGTCTGAGGGCTGCATTTGGCCCCAGCCGTTTGGACACCTCTGCTCTATGGTAATCTGCTGACCACTATAACCTCTATATCCTTCAATAACATCCACTCCACAGGTCCAAACCAGAGTCACATGTCTGACTATATAACACAATCTTACCTTTTATGAGGATGTGGTCAGTACTAATGTGCCAATTGACTTTCTTTGATTATTTCTCCCCGATTTTTGACATTTTCAGGCTAAAGCCCTATTCGCACGGGATAAGTATAACCTGGGGACGTCTGGTAATTTGCAAGTTACTGCCCCACTTCTGTGTTGCAGCGCATTCGCACGGGATAAGCGAGTTCCATAAATGACTCTATTTTACTTAAATTACGACCGCATATGTCGTAACTTCACATCAGTTTCTATGTCTAAGTAAATCTTAATGTTTGCTAAAAAATTAAATAAATGTTCCTTACCGCATGCTGCTACACATGTCATCCAGGTCAACATCTTGCGAGAATTGTCTCTCCTCTTGGATCTCTTTTTTGCGGATCGGTTTCCATGTAGAGGCTGTGAGGCTGTGTTATAATTTGCTCCTAAAAAGCTCAAAACTACTAAAAATTTCTACCGCAGCCTCCAAGCCGGAAAGAGATATAAAAGGCGCACAATATATAGAGAAAAGATCACGGAAATAAAAGGAATAGACAGAAAAGACACAATTACAATAAACACTGAGATGTAGATTCGCACGGGACGAGTATTATCACCAGACGTCTGTGTTTGGTGAAATATTGTAGGTAATTTGTGGCGGAATTTTTCACTTTACAAATTACAGATGTGGAGTATTCGCACGGGATTAAGATCTCAGACGTCCTCCGCAATTATTACAAATCGCCAAAGGTCCACAGGTAAAACTAATCCCGTGTGAATACGGCTTAAATCACAAGCAGAAGATATAAAACAGATAAATTCATCCACCTGTTCTTGCCAGTATTCCTAACCGCTCATATCTGATGTTGTTTGTAGGTGATCCGTAAAGTGAACAAGCAGCACGCCATCCTGGACGTGGACGAGCCGGTGTCTCAGCTTCACAAATGTGCGTTCCAGTTCAGAGACAGTCCACAGTCTTATCTGTGTTTATCCAACGACAACATCATCCAGTACCACGTGAGGAGCACTACTACTATCTGATCTGCTTTTTCAATGCTTTAAATAAACCACACACTACATACACTAGGGCCCGACCGATGTAACAGGCTCTTGGAAACGTATCGGCCAAAGTCTTGCCGATATGGGCCAATATTCCACGGAGATGGAGATGATTTACCTTGTTATAAAGCTCAGAGTCTCTATATTCTGCCCATTTAATCCAGTTTACAGACAGATAAATGTCCTGATCTGTGGCTCCGCATCAGAATTTATCTGAAGAGTCATTTGTTTGTGTCCATCCCACCCCTGAATGCATCACCATGTGCACTTGTTTACAGCTACACCCACAGATCCTCGTGCACAACACTGAGATTATCTTCTTTTTTACAGACGCTCAGTGTGAGTCTGGATTAAAAGGACAGTTCTTAGTGCTGACTTGTGATCTGAGAGGAGCCTGTATGAGGCTGAGTGTGGAAATGTGTCGGTTTTGAAGCTCGTTTTGGTTCTTTCTCATTGGTTAGCGATTAGCTGCTGTAGCTCGCACACATAAACAGGCTGTTTTCTCTTCTGTTAGCGACAGTAAAGTGACTATAGCGGCCGTATATATGTTACTGGACACGCACTGATATGTAAATGAGCTGTGAATAGAAGTGTGAATTATCTACATTTAGCAGATCATTAATTACCGCGGCGCACACGCATTTACTGCTAAAGGCTAATAGCGGTAGTTTACTTACAGCACTTTCTTTACTGGATAAAATATCATACAAAAACACCATTATAGGCCAACTGACTGTCTTTAAATCTGACGTAAAGACTCAGAAGAACAATAAATGTCGCCTAAATAAACTCAATTGAAAATCCAATAGAGCCAAACCTAAATTTTATAAACAATTGAAGATTTACAGTGAATTTTTACGTCATAAATATATCGGTGATTATATCGGCAGCTCCAACTCCCATTTTATTGGTATCATATCGGCCGAAACAAAATCCATATCGGTCAGGCCCTAATATACACCACTTCAGTCTTGACCACATTTATGGAGTGTAATGCATTTGTGTTAAGTTTAAAAGGGAAATCGTACCAGAACACCCAGGTTTGTACCCAGGCAGTAGTAGTAATAGTTATGGCTATAATCACAGAACACTGACACTGACTTATCTATTTTATTTATCTTATCTTATTTAAACAACTGAAAAAACTTCAGACACAATGGGAACTACTCACTACATGTGGTAACGGTCTGAAGTCTTTTTTTGTTTGTTTGTTTTTTCAACCATCTTCTTATTTGTATAGAATAGAAAACAAGTTAATTGTGACAGCTTGGGCCAAAAGTGCTCGGCAATAGGGATGGTCCAATATGGAGTTTTAAAGCCGATACCAATTGTCCGATACCAATATTTGTCTTTGTACTGTGGCTGATAACGATATATGCTGATGTTTTTAAAAAAATCCACAGCCAGGTCAACAAATTCAACAAAACTTTGCACAAAATAGTTGTCTAGGATATAAAATAACTGCATATAAAAATAAAAAAAGGATATAAAATAACCCCTATGAACTAACATCAAGGACCATGTTGTCCACCCTCCTGTGGGCTCACCACCTGCAGAGGGGTTCATAGGGGGGTCAGGTGCTATGAGGATTGGGCAGCACGCTGCCCACGACCCAGCCGGATTAAGCGGGAGAAGATGGATGGATGGATGGATATAAAATAACTGCATGATTGTGTCAACATCCAGCCATATTTTAAGCCTAATAATGATACAGATGCTGATACTGTGGTTAGAGCAATGGTCCCAACCCAGAGGTCAGAGAATCGGTTTAGATAGATAGTGTTCCAGATAGTTAGTAAAGCTTCCAGATCAGATAGTTAGTTGTAAAAAAGATAGTTATGTCACAGTTTTGTTTTGTTTTTTTATCTGATTGATTTATTTTGGTCATGAGGATATTCTGATTCTACAGACAGTCACATTTAACATATACAGACTGAAAAGGTGCAGGCTGAAGCTTGAGCTTATTCTGCCTTTACTCTTTATTCCTCATTGCAGCAAACAAATTAGTAACAAACAAATTAGCAACAGTACGGCAGAGACAACAGCACAAACTAAGCCTCATAGTTCATGTTTCTCCTCAGAGTTAAACATTTAAACTTCTTTTTAAAGTGGAACAGAGTCGTGCACAGTTTTAAATCTTCTGCACAGTTGTTCCACAGCTCCAGCCCTTTAACAGATACACAAAATTTCATATTTGTTCTGATTTTCTTTTTGTTAAACACGGCCGTACCTCTGAGCTCATATTTCGGATGTTGAACATATCTGTATATCTGTAATGATTTTGACAAGAGGTTGTCGTTTACTTTTGAACGTGATTTTCAAAGTGTAAAAGTCGAGTAAATGGTCAAATTTTAGAGTTTGAAAGTTTCTAAATAATGCGTTAGTTGGCTCATTATAAGCTGATGATGTGATTGCTCTTAGTGCCTTTTTTGCAAGGTAAAGATTGGTTTTGTATTCGTCTTATATGTATCGCCCCAAATATCAGGTAGTAATCGGAAGACCCACTCGCAGATAGTTAGTATAGTTTCCAGATTCGGTTAGTAGTAAAAAAGATAGTGTTTTATAGTTTTTAATCACTATAAAGCGCTTTGTGTTGCATTTTTTGTACGAAAAGTGCTCTATAAATAAAGTTTGAGTGATTGATTGATTGATTTCCAGCTTGGACCAAGTTCTGCTCTTGTGTCTTAGTATGGAAGTGGTGTGTGTGAGTGATTGTGGGGCTCTTGCTTCTGTCTGTGGCTGCAGCAGCATTTTACCACCGCTGAGTGTGGAGTGAATGAATAATGAAAGCAGCGCTGCACTCTGAGGGGCTTTGTCGAGCCCGTAAAGTGCATTACAAGACATTATTATTATTATAAGCAGTTGATGACAGTGGTTCTTTCCTGGAAACCACCCACAATACACACATTTGAAGTACTTGGAGTATGAATAGTCGTACTTTTTCAACTATTTCTGGCGAGCACACAGATATTACATAACTTTACCTTGCTTCTCTAAATTACATTTCACAATTTGTTTGCCGTATACTTACAACTGTCACTTTTAATCCAAATTCTCCACTCTTTGCATGTATTTACGGCCTCTTCCCCCAGGCCCAGTGCCCAACGCGGGACCCCAGCCGAGTGGTCCTGAACGACGGCTCTTGTTGGACCATCATAGGGGTGGAGTCTGTGGAGTTCAGCTTTAACCAGGGCCTGGCTCACGCCCAAAGCCTTGTCAGCCCCTTCCCCGTCATTTCGGCCCTGGAGGTGGGTTTCACGGGCTGCACAGTGCGGGTACAGGGATGCTAACGTGCACAGGAGGTCGGGTAAACATGCGCTGTGTTGGCAGGTAAATGGCGGCGGACACGTGGCGATGCTGGAGATCCACGGAGAGAACTTCAGCCCGCATGTCAAAGTGTGGTTTGGGAGTCATGAAGCGGAGACTATGTTCAAGTGAGTGCAGCTATTTTAGGTCCGAGATTATGTAACGTGGACGTTTCCACATTAACAGTAGTGTTCTGATCACATACGTACCCGGAGAAGTGTTTTGTCGAGATGGGATTTCAGCTTCAGTATCTTTGGGATTCATTATTCAAACTTTATTACATAACAAGTAGGGATGGGCATTCGATTAAATGTTCTTAATCGATCGTTGGGAGAATTAACGATTGATTATTGATTATTCATTAACATTTTTATATTACAATTATCATTATTATTACTATTACTAATCTGCATAATTAAACTCATCTTTACAACATCTAAACCATCACCACTGTGGAGCCACATCAGTGTGAGATCAGAATGTGTTTAATGCAGCTTTAAACATTTGTTTACGTTTTACAGAAACTAAACTTAAAACCTCACGGCTCATTTGCATAAACTGTAAACGCTGGAAAAAGCAGCTCTTTCCTTGTGCTGATGCTTCAGCTTCTGTCGGACTAAAGGACACGACTCAGTGGAATATGAGTGTTCTCCCTGTGACAGAGGATGTTCTGCTGATAGTGAGTTTGTTCTGTGCGTATGTCGCATTGGAGATGTTCATGTTTTCAGAGGTCGTATGTGTGCAGATCATATGAGTGCAGGTTTAGTGCAGCTCTTTATTTAACATCATTTCACTTTATTTATGTCGGTCTCTTTATTTATTTTGCTTCTGTTGTGATGAAAAGACTGAAAAGTGTTTGTCTTTTGGACTCATGAGCACTCGACTGTTGCAGTAACCGGGACACTGCGTAAACCTGCACCAGGACCAAACCGGGACACTCAAAAACCCGATCATACCCGGGACACTGATGTGCAGGTAAACGCACTCTGAGGAATATAGTGATCTCCAAGGAGCCAGAGCTGAGACATGGGACTGTGAGGCTCCAGTGTTTGTGCTGTGAGACGCAGCCTCGACTCCTCACGCTACAGACACCTACATTCAGTTTGTCCATTAAAAATGAGCGTGATTCTTAATGATCAATAATCGATTAAATGACTAATCATGCCCATCCCTAAAACCGACTCAGAAACATGAACAGTCAAAACATTATAACATGAAAAGTTCAATTTCAAAGTTCAAAAAAGTGTATAGTCATTTGTTCATCTGAAATATAATAATATAATATTTGTTCATATAAAGAATTGAAATTGTGTTTCTCACTCCCGGGCGTCTAAATAAATAAATGAATAATAATAATAATAATAATAATAATAATAATAATAATAATAATAATAATAATAAATACATTTACTACTACTACTACTACTACTATGAATGCAAACACTACTGTAAGTACAACTTACACCACTATGACTACTACTTCTAGTACTATGGCTTTTACTAACACTTATACTACTATTAGGACTACTACATTTACTACTACTACTATTACTACTACTACTACTAATACTAATGCAAATATGACAAATACTACATACAACTTACATTACTGACTACTACTGACACTTTTGCAACTACTACTACTAGTACTACGACTTTTACCAAGACTAATGCTACTACTACTACTACTACTACTACTACTACTACTACTACTACTACTACTAATACTCATGCAAATACTACTATGAGTACAACTTACATCACTATGATTATTACTAGCACTTCTACAACTACTACTACTAGTATTACGGCTTTTACTAACACTTATAGGACTATTACGACTACTACATTTACTACTACCTCTGGTACACCGCGCACCCTTCATCTCCGGTACGCCGCGCACCCTTCGTAGTAAAAATACTGTGTTCTACTGTATTATTCATTCAAGCAAAGTTCAAACTGGCTTTGCTTCTGTTATACTGCTGATAACACAGACTAAGTTGACACTGTGGGACCGGCCAGCACAGCGCAAAAAAATAATAATGAAGGATGACATTTCATATTGTCCAAACTTCAAATGGGACCGTGGTTACTTTGCCAATACAAAATATTTTCAAACGTGCAAAATCTCTCAAACATGTTTCTTGCTCTGCTTTATTACTGTTTCCTGAATCCGTTCAGAGTAAATTTGCAATATTTAGTGTCACTTTAGTGCTCAAAATGCTCGCTTCCTTCCAACAGTCCAAGAAACTTCTCTGTGTTTTTAAGGTTCGTTCACCTTCTACGACATAATTATCAGTATGTATCATAGCTGGACCATTGCTGCCGATTCAAACCACATCCTTCATTAGTCCAAATGCAGCTGTTTGTGCACTGTACCCAGGCCTGATTCGTTCATTAGCTGGTTTCACTTAGGATTTGTTTGCTCGGTGGTAGCGGTGTAAGAAAAAATCAATTCAGTGATATGTTGTGATATTTTGCTGCACTATTCTCAGATTGATTCAAAATGCATCAGAATCGATTTTTAAATACGATTTTTCACTAAAATCCATTAGTTGCATTCACTGTCCTCATGATTTAAAAAGGTACCATATTTTTCGGACTATAAGTCGTTTTTTTTTTTTCAGGGTTTTGGTGGTTCCTGCGACTTTTACTCAGGTGTGACTTATATAGACCAAATATATGAATCGAATATATGAATTAACAATGAAAAAACAAATCGTTATCTGTTTTTTCATTTTGGTTTTAGAGACAAATAATAAAGAAAAGATTTTTGGTTCTATATTCAATCAATCAATCAATCAAACTTTATTTCTATAACACCTTCCAGCAGCCAAAGCCGACCAAAGTGCTGTACAACAATGAAAACAAGATAAAAAACAATAAACATCATACACATAGGTCAGCAAAGCACATTGGAAAAGCTTATTGAAAGCATATGAACAAATTGAATTGAAAAATAAATGAACAAATGATACATCTCTATTCGGTTGTTTTTATTACTATAACTTCTATAATTTGCCTTTCAAGATGAAATGTCTGTTCTTGGTCTCTGATTTTATAAAAGAAATTTCCCCAAAACTTATAGCGACTTATAGTCCGGTGCGACTTATATACTTTTTTTTTTTTTCAAAATACGGTAATATACTATTAGGAGCCAAAATGCTTCTAATATTATATTTGGTCCTTATGCGCTGCAGATTTTTTTAATGACGGTAATGAAACTGATACCGCTGCTACTTTTTGATACGTCGGGATGCCGTATTACCGCCCAACCCTAAATAAGCACTTTTCACAACTTTCAGAGAGCAGAGCGGAATTTTGCTGTGCTGCTGTGTAATGCTAACCATAACTAGCATGCTAACGGGCACCTGCGTTCTTTCCTGGTTTGTGGATGATGTATTTAGATGCAGACAACACGCAACAGTCTAGTTTTTACCTTGAAGAGCTGCTTTTACAATACATCTACTGAGGCAAACCCATTTTATTGCTTGGAAACACTCGGGTGCAGCTCCTTTAAGGCTGTGTTTGTTCTTGACTGTGGAAATCTAAACTGGTGGGACGAACAAAAATGTGTTGACAGTAAATTCATACCTGTGCTTTAAATACATGTCATTTAGTTTTATTGCTCTGCTCAATTTTGGGAAACACCAGCCCATGTCGGCAGCAGCAGTGAGTTGTACTTCCTGATAGAAAGTTCAGCAGCGGCGGACTGATATATGAGAAAATAGTCCCCCCAACATGCATTGAAAAACATTGTCCTTATTCCTTTCTAATCTTCCACATTATGGCATAAAACGTATTAATCTCCATGCAGAATCTCCTCACGCTACCAGGATTTGAGTAAATTTCACTTGACAAGTACAATTATCAGCCAGTGCAGTAAGATTTTTGTGATTAAAATATGAAAATACATTTTGCTTCACTTAAAATAAGAAAACTTTTTGCACTTAAAATACGAAATGAAAACAAATGTTTGAATTAAGAACAAAACTCTTATTCCACTGTCAGATCATTTTACTTGTGAAGATGAATCGACTCAAAGTAAAATGTTCTTAATTTAAGTCATTTTAATTTTCCTACATATTGTTTTTGTCCAGTGCAAGTAGGTTTTAACTTTCCATTTCCATTTTTTCTATTTTTGTGTTTAATTCTCACATGTTTTAAGGTTTTTAGTCGCCCTTTGACCAGAGAATTTCATTTATGTCAAATTATGGTATAAGCCAGAAATGCTCCTCTGTGTTTTAAAGTCCCTTCACCTTCACCTGACTCATTCTTATCATTTCAGTGGTGATATTTTCGATCACAACTAAGCCAACTTTGACCTTTAGCCATTTTTTTTTTTTTTTGGCCATTATGCAACTTTTCTGGTGGAGAGTCTGTCATCTGTATCCGTGGAGATATTTATAAGGCTGGAATGTTCCACAGTAGGGCATTGCACACATCAGTCTTGCATGTATTTAATTATAGTGTAGGAAATGAGGCCCTATGTCCAAAATTCCGAACTGTCCCTTTAATAAAACCACGGTCACATTATTTTAATAGAAGCAAGATGTATTTTCATATTTTAAGCAGGAAAAAGTCTTATTCCTATTATTTGGCAGATCATTTTATTTGTCAAGTGAAACTTACTCAAATCATGGTAGAACTTTCTCAATTCAAGTCATCGTAACTTGACTAGATTTTGTTTTTTTTGCAATGTTTTGAACTTCAAATCATGGGATTTTAACCAACTAAGAAATGCAGCAAATGTGACAGAAGATCTTCTAGGGGAAATACTCTGAGACCATCCAGAAGAAAGACGAGGGACACTTTTAGCTCCTCCTCTCCTCAAGGCCAAGTTCAGACTGCAGGGCTTTATGTGCAATTTGGATATTTTTGTGAAATCAGATTTTTTTGTGAGGTCGTTCACATTTCCAGTTAAATGCGACTTGTCTGTGATCTCCAGTGTCAACTTTAAACGCCCCAAAAGTGTCCGACATGAGCATTGGAGACACGACGACGTCACAGCAGCGAGTTCGGTGTTTACGGAAGTCGCCTAAACATGGACGCTGCACTGAGCTCCTGGAGATTTTAGTGTTGCTGTCAAACCGGAACCAGAACATGTACAGCTTATTTGTTTTAAGGAGGAGATCGAGAAGGAGAAGGACGAGGACGAGGTTTTCGGCTGTGGTGTTTTGTGGCGCAGTGGCAGCAACGTCCGTAGAAAGGAACGGTAGGTCGGATGTAGGTCGGATGAATACGACCTGACTGTTCAGACTGAAGTCGCATGTCAAAAAATCGGATATGTATCAGTTTTAGGAGCACATATCCAAGTGGCCTCTGTTGCATTTGAAAAAATCAGATCTGTGTCGTTCAGACTGTCATTAAAAGATCAGATACAGGTCACATAGAGGCGAAAAAATGGGATTTGGGTCACTTCAGGCCCTGACACAGACCTGCTGACCCTACCTGAGCAGTCCTCCTGTTCAACTGCACCGAGACCTTTAACTGAGACACAAAAGCCGAGTGAAGAACCAACTAATACTTTATTAAATTGTCATATCACCTAAGCCTACACCAACTATTCCTCTTCCTATAATCCATCCATCCATCTTCTCCCGCTTAATCCGGCTGGGTCACGGGGCAGCTTGCTGCCCAATACTCATAGCACATGTCCCCCCCTATGAACCCCTCTGCAGGTGGTGAGCCCACAGGAGGGTGGACATTATGGTCCTTGATGTTAGTTCATAAGGGTGCGGGCATGTTTTGGGTTGATGGGGGAAACCGGAGTACCCGGAGGAAACCCATCCAGACACAGGGAGGAACATGCAAACTCCACACAGAAAGGCCCGGGCGACCAGGGATCGAACCCGTAACCTTCTTGCTGTGAGGCCTGAGTGTTGCCATTCAGCCACCGTGCCGCCTCCTATAATCCTACTGTACAAAATAGTTCCCTCAAAAGCATTTTCCTCAACGCGTCCCTCCTCTGATCTTAATTCAAACTCTGCGTGACGCCCAGTTTACCGCTTTCCCCCTTTGTGTGCGTCCATATCCTTCCTCCGAGCCTTCGCCAACCCTCCTCCGGCCTGAATAAAGACCTTTCAGTTCAACCTAACCTTCACGCTCTAAAATAGCCTAACCCCTAATCACGCGACTCAGAACCGGAGCCCCCCGTTTGACGTCAGGGCCCTGGCCGGACCCCACACCCGTAACGCAAAGTGCTGAGGCACGGCTCGGCCAGGACGCCCCATCTGCGGATATGCCCCCATCAGCAGCAGAAGGGAGCCCATAATGTGTTTGTACAGCATCCACAATGAGCAGTCTGTGCGAAAGGACTGGAGCCAATTAGAAACGTGAGTCTCCCGCACCGCAGCGAGGTTGAGTAAGGTTTGAATGAATAACACTAGAAAGTCAGACCGTCAGCAAAGAGGGTTATATAATGCCCACACGTTTATTTCAGTGTAAGCGAGTCTATACATGCGGTAGGTTTCGAGGATTGGGGTTTTATTAAGAAGAAAATACGTAGTCAAGGTAATTGTGGAGTTAACTTTGGATATGAGAAACGCGCAGTTGTGTAAAATTAAAGGTGCTTTATGTGGGTTTTACTTCGTGGAAACCCTCTGACCTCGCAGCATTAGGATTCATTCGCTCAGCAGTAGGCGAGTACTTTTTTATTTAACTAATCGCTGCAAAATCTCTCAAACGTGTTCCTTACTCTACTTTAATACTGTTTCCTGAATTCATCCAGAGTAAATTTGCAGTATTTAGTGTCACTTTAGTGCTCAAAATCCTCGCTTCCTTCCAACAATCCATGAAACTTCTTCGTTTTTAAGGTTCGTACACCTTCTACGATATGATTTTTAACATGCATCATAGCTGGACCCTTGCTGCTGATCCAAACTACTTTCTTCATGAGTCCAAATTCAGCTGTTTGTGCACTGTACCCATGGCCTGATTCATTCATCAGCCGGTTTCACTTGGCCAAAACCGTCTGACCTCGCAGCATTAAGATTTGTTCGCTCGATGGTAGGCGGGTACTTTTTTTACTTAACCAATCGCTGCTTTTTGGTGGTGTCATCTGTAACTCACTGGACGCTCAGTGGTGTCCAAGTAATCGCGGCACAACAGCAAATCCCGTAGGGAAAAGGGCAATAAAATTCACCAAATATTCTCTTTGTTCCAGCTTTAAATCCTCAATGTCGGGAATCGTTGCCAACTTTAGACTTTATTGCCCCCGTTTATTGTGATCACGCACACAGAGCTCATTTGGCACACAACAGACACATTACAATAGGCATTACAGAGCTCTCATCGGGGTCTACTCTTCAAAAATGTAATGGCCGAGAGGATCTGGCTTCTGCCAGAGCCTCCTGCACCTGAGCTCCCTGTACCTCCGTCCTGAGGGCCGAGGAGTGAAGTGACCCTGTAGTGGGTGAGTGGGGTCCTGATCTATGGAAAGTGTTATTAAGATCTGCCAGGTTTGGGCGTGGGGAGTCCTATGATTTTAGCAGCTGTGTGTGTTACTTTTGTGAGTTTAGACCAGTTTTTAACACTGAACATATTGATAAAGCAGGTAGAACAATAAAACATGATGGGCTGGATGATAGATTTGTAGTAGCAGTAGCAGTAATAACAAATGTGGAGAAACATAGTCCTTTAAGTTTTCTGATTATTGACAGTCGTTGAAAACAAATGCACGGCTTCGTCTACATCCATCTCGACGCTTTGTTTCCTGTTGTGCTGAACCACAAAATGAGCCAGAGGAGCTGGAGTTTGACGTCGTCGCTTCACAGCTCTTCGCCGAGGTTCTTACAAACCGCCGAGTGTTTTCTGATCCCTGACCAAGTCGCTGGAGGGAAATGAAATTGAGCGGAGGCATTAGGTGGCGCCAGCTGGGCTAATGTCTCCATGAAGATGTTAATTTGATGACACCAACAGACGGAGTTCCCAGTCAGATCTGTGCTGAGCTGAGCACAAGAATATACTTCTTTTTCAACCAATTTTTTAAAAAAGGGGGGAGAACAATTCACTGTTATTGTCTAATTGCACGACGGATACGTTTAATGCCGTACTGTGGGCCATCCTCGGTAAAGCATTAACATCTCCATGGAAACAAGCGCAAGGAAAGTTAAATAGAGCTGCTAAATTATTTTTATTGTGAGAAATATTACTATTAAAGTGATCAGTTTTGAGTCTCAAAGACAGACAACCAATTCTTATAACTAAAAGGTTGTTTGTTTTGCTTATTAATTTCAATTACTGTAAGCCTTCTGGGTTTGATTACCTTTCCTGTATTGTTCTGTTATTTTTTTTTACCATTTGTGCCTATTTCTGTCCCTTTAAATGTTGGGTGCAAACACCAATAATAAAAAAAATATAATAAAGTTTATTCATATAGCACATTTATAAACCAATGCCAACTGACCAAAGTGCTTCACATAAAAGTAAAACAAAAATAAAAATACAGATATCGTGACAAATTAACAGATAAATTGATTGGTTTTCAAATTTAGCTAATTTTTATGCGTTTTTTTGACTGATTAATGCTGAACCAACACAAGAATCAGCCTGACGCAGAGTAGGTAACGCGAAACAAGAGACTTCTCAAACTTTGCACACCAATATCCTCCAAAAGTGGCACCAGATTTACTAAATAAGGTCTAAAACAGTAGCAGACCTCGTGCAGCACTGACTTTAAAAATGACCCTCACTGTTTTCTCCTCAGATCCCCCAAGTCCCTGGTGTGTGTGGTCCCGGACGTCTCTGTCTTCTCTGAGGGCTGGCGCTGCCTCCGAAGGACCATCACCGTCCCTCTGTCCGTCATCAGGCTGGACGGGCTCATCTTCCGCACCCCCTACAGCTTCACCTACACGCCCGAGCTCCAGCTGGCCCCTGTCCTCCGGTGTCCCGAGCAGGGCCGCAGACACGAGGGGGCTCAGGGGCCGCCGGAGGGGGACGACCTGCTGGAGACCATTCACCAGGAGTTCACACGCGCCAACTTCCACCTCTTCATGCAGAGTTAAAGGTGCACTGTGTAACTTTTTCAGGGGAAGGGTCAATCAAATACGGACCTTTAAGGAGAGGACAGGTTTTAGGAGAAAGTAGAAGAGAGACTGGACCAAACAATGGACCTTCCTTTGGATTTCATAATGATAGAAAATCTGGACCGTAAATATGTTTTGAGCAGGAAACAAGTTCTAAATTCTGCATATAACAGGAAGTTGAAAGGTTTAAAGGGATAGTTTGGGTTTTTTGACATGAATCTGTATGTCTCCGTCAGCAGAGTCGCATCAACACTGACTTACCTCCCGACAGCGTCCGGTCCGGAGTTCTTCCCCGGTTTCGGTGCTGACGAAAGTGTCTGGCAAGTTGGCTGGAGTCATGAAAATAAAGTGTTTTTCTTCTCAAAACTACATGTGTTCAAAAGAGTGAAGCATTTGCGTCACAAAACGTGAACGGAAAGAAGTCAGACCTCATAATCTCTTGGTACTATTTTCTCTCCGGTCGTATCACTGCGCTGCCTCCAGGTGGCGCAGCGCCTGTTACACTGTGTTTCCTGCTCGGAAAGTTCACAACAACATGTGTGACGACGACACTGATGATGAAGACATGGCCTTTAGCACAGAGCCAAGGGGAGATCTTTATGAACCCGAATATACTGATGCCCAAATTCAGCAGATGGAGTCAGAACAGCAGAGAGAGAAACAGGAGGGACAGAGGGACAAGAACCTGAAGAACCTGGAGTTTTGTTGTTCCTGCCTGAGAATCACAAGTCTGCACCATTTTTATATATATTCTTCGCTGTAGCTCTCATATTAGCTCTATCATGTCGCAGTGTTCATCGGTCTGAGCAGGTAAACACTGCCGAACTACTGAAAAAAGTGTTGGATTCGTGCGGCTTCACCTGGCAGCAGCAGTGATACGACCGGAGAGAAAATAGTGCCAAGAGATTATGACGTCTGACTTTTTCGTGGTTCATGATTTGTGATGCTAATGTATCACTCTTTTGAACACACATTCGCTCCCTTTATCTTTGTTAAATTACCTTTATGAATAAAAAGGCCACTCGTTTTTGTTTATTTTTTTTATTAAATTAGAACAAAATAAAGAAATGCATCATATAACAGCCATGACTGGATAATAAATAAACAATGTACAAATGATAGAAGTTCTCACAACACTAAAGTGAACTCTTCGTTTGTGTTTAGTCCCGGTTTAGTCCTGGTTTAGTCCTGGTTCAGTTCATTTTTTCTCTGATTTATGTTCATCACACAAAATGAGCCCAGGCCAGTTAATTTCAGGGTGAAAAAATAATTATTTGTGCCATTTTTCTGAAGCTAAAGGCCGAAAACGGGCCCCACAGACCCTGAAGACCTTACGAGGGTTTATTATCACATTTGAATGTAATTTAAATCATACATTTGTAATTAAATGCATGTTAATTCAACGTTTTGAATTGGTGTTTTGCTGAAATATGTTCCCAAAGATCTCCATGTTCTCAGTCTATCCGGCTCCACTGAAGAAATTCCAGCCCACGAATACCTTTATGGTTTTATGTAACACAGCAAACTAATGATACGCTGTCAAAACGAGCTCGGACGTTTTACAGACACACTTCTCGCGTATGAAATCCGATCCCCTGTTTTTAAGTGCTTTTGCTCTGCTACTTACACAGAAGCGAACCCCGTGTAACCACCGACATCAGACCCGCCTGATCCGCTATTAATGATGTGTTCAGTGTCACTTTGAGAGCCCGTAAAACACACGCACGAGCCGTCTAATGAGCAGCGAACGCCTCACCGCAGCAACAGGCCCTAAGGCGTGACAGGGTAAACGCTAAAGCTATAGGAAGTTTTCTTTTCTTTCTTTTGCAGAGTTTTGAGTGAAAGCAGAGGTGAAATAGATCCGTAACTTCCTTTTTGATCTTCTGAATAACTTTCAGCGGAGTGGACGAAGCGGAGACGGGCGGAGGTGGTGTGAAACCCGAGTGTTATCACAGATGGACGAGAGGACAGAGTGAATGAGGTTTCTCCCTTCGGGTTTATCAGCGCCTCAATGACTTTACCAGGCAAAACGTGCAGGGCAAAACAACGAGGTTTCTGATAATATACGAGGCAACGTGGGCATAAAATGTAAGATATATTTTACCAAGAGAAAAGCGAAATGTATCAGCATAGACTACACTGCAAAAAAGGATTTTCTAGCATAGTTAAACTGACTTGAATTAAGCAGATTCATCTTAAAAGATCAATTTTAAGATTTTTTTACTTAATAAGATGAGATTTTTTTAACTTGTTTCAAGATATTCCATCCTGATTTATCTTATCTCGATATTACAACTTATTCTGAGCACTTTTTATATTAACTCAGTCCAGGTTAAGCCTCTTTAACTTCCTTCTCAAACCAATAAGGTGAAAGATTTTGCCATAAATACTTGAAACTAGAGTTTTCTGCTTAGAACAAGATTCGTATTTTGTCTTGTTTTAAGAAAATTTGGTAAGTGAAAATTTCTTACTGCACTGGCAGAAAATTTCATTTAAAATAGGGCATTTTTACCTCAAAATTTGTATTTTTTCTTATTTTTGATAGGCCTTTTTGGCTTTGTATATATCTTAGCGTTTTTTCCCATATTGGTTCTTACAAATACGTGATGCATGGAATGACAAAAAGTACATCAGATACTAGTGTTTTTAGTATTTTAAAGAAGATATATTATACTTGTGTCTGGTTTACAGAAGAAGAAATATGTTAAAATCACAACACAAACAAATCAAAGATAAATAATCATCATAAAAACTAAAAAGAGACATTAAATTAGAGAGAAGAATGAGGAATGAGAAATAAAAACCTTTCAGTCGTCTGCAGCTGAACAGAACTGTTCTGAGTCTGGATTTAAACAGAGTCACAGTCGAGTCTGTCTCACATGTTCAGACTGTTCCAGGTTTTAGCTGCAGGAATCTGAAACTCTGACTCCCCGAGTTTAGTCCTGACTCTGGGACCAGCAGGAGGCCGGGACTAAACCAGGACTAAACCAGGACTAAACCAGGACAAAATTAGAACTAAACCAGGACTAAACCAGGACTCCAGCAGGAGGCCGGTCCCTGAGCTCCTCAGATGCAGATGGTTCATGTTCTCATTAGAGGACTTGTGGCTCTGTGTACTGTGGTACTACACCGGTAACAGTTGAGGAATTCCCTACACAGCAAAAAGCAAAACTTGACTCTCACAGAATAAATTTTAAAATTTTCTCAGGGTTGATACGAGTCCAATCTGTTCTAGAGTCAATTTAACATGTTAATTCAGTAACACCAGACCAAAGTTACTGTTTAACCCTGAAATCAAGAGTTATATTAATGTTTTGAGAGTAAACAGATAACACTTTGTTGGGTTATCCTGATTTAGCTGAAGAGCAGAGAGAGGAGTTTCATTTTTACACTTTGTTTTAGTTAATTTACGATGAAATTATGTACAAAACTGGTTCAGACTGGTCTTCTCTCACGCAGGAGTTTGAAGTGGTGGGTGAAAAATGCCAAATTAACACTAGGGGAAGTTGAATTAACACTAGAGGAAGTGGAATTAACTAATTTAAGGACTTTCAATCATATCAACTCTCTATCAAATCCAAAATAACTCCAACTCAAACCCCCATTTAACTTTCAAACAGATAAAATACCACTTATTGTGTTAAAAACAACTTATTGAAATATTTTACCATGAAATTTTAACCCTCTAGTTTCTGCTGTGTGGTGTCATGTCACGATTTCCAACCACAAGGTAAAATTTGGAACCTATGAAATGGCCAATCTGGGGAAGAAAAAAAAAGTTCTGTTTTGTAAAATGTTAAATATAAGTGAACTGTGTACTCCAGCCTATCAGAGCCTTTTAAAGCAGGTTTAATAATCCGCCCGGTTACTTCCACACTTCCTCTGCTCTGATCTCGTATTATTATTATTAAATATGAACCACAGGCCTGTTGTCTGCAGCAGGTGAAGCAGGAGCCGATCGCACAGGCATGACGGACCTCCCGGGTGGAGCCGCCGCTTTAAACTACAGCCAAATATTCACTTTCTTTTCATTTCTGCATTTTTCTCATTCCTCTAGTGACCCTCTCTCACCACCCGGGTCTTATCTCCAGGCCTTTATTTCGGAGCAAAGAGAGTTCAGTTTGGGATAGATCTGTACTGAAGCGTGGGCTCATGACAAATACAAACGCCACAACAACAGACCAAACGAGGGGGATCAAGCAGGAAGTGAGTGTGAAATGTGAAGGAAGTGAAAGAAGTTGGAAGTAAAAGTAATTTATTGTTTTGTGGGTAGGATCATTGGCACTGTCAGACCGTTGTATATAATTTCCTGATGATCAGACTGTAAAACGCTTTATAATTAGATGAAAACAGCACAGAGAAAAACGTATCTAGGGCTGTTTATACCATAGATCTGTCCTGGGGCAAAACACGCTTCACTCAGATCTGTCGGGGAAATATTGGGTGCACCGTTCCTTTAAAGACTTTTATAAGAGAATAAATCAGGGGATATAAAGTTAAGCCGTATCTGGTTTCTTTACTTCTTCGTTTAGACTCAAATGTAGAGACAAATAACGAAGAAGATGCAAACTTAAATTAATTTTCCATCATGTTTGTGACATTATCCATTTATCGATGCAGGTTAAGCATCAAAAAGATACATGTAGAATGGTAATTAATCATATTGTACTTATTATCCACAAGGGTGTAAGAAAAATCTATTCAGTGATATATATCGTGATACTTCATTGCACAAGTCTCGAACTGATTCAAAATCCATGCAATATTTTCCCCTAAAATTCATTAGTTGCATTCATTGTTCTCATGATTTAAAGTTGAACTACGGCACATTTGAAGCTAAAGTCCGTTGCTAGAGGAGGTTGAATTCTGTCAGAAGCCAAAAAACGGCACAGATCAGTGTTTCCTCGGTGGAGATCTCACTGTGGCAGTGAGTCTGTCAAGGCAACAAACTAGTGTAGTGATGGGGGCAAGTTCTGAACTTCCACATAAAACACCAATTTGCTTCACACTGAAGAAGCTTAACACCACTTTAACCCATCTGACAACAGCCACGAGTCTAACAAACAAAACGCTCTGCCTGGTTCACTCATTAGTGTCTGGAAACGTTGGAAAACAACTTTATAAGCACCTCACACTTCACTCTGTTGATTTCCCACTGCACAGGCCAAAGCCCAAAAGACTCGATCTCCGATGTTGTTTCTAATCCCATTTATTTACGAGTGAATTATAGTTTTTGAAAAACGCTTAAAATACATTCCCAAATCATTTTCATTCAACAACTTTCTGTTTCTCTTCTTCACCGTCAGTAGTCGATTCTCACTTGTTGCTTCTGGAGACTCGAGCCATTTGCCTTTTTTTGCCGTTTTTTGGTTTCTGACAGAATTCCACCTCCTCTAGCAACGGACTTTAGCTTCAAACGTGCTCGAGTTAAACTTTAAAAAAAGGTAATAAATTATATTTCACACTATTTTGTTCTCGTAAAGATGTAGTTGACAATATTATTAAGTAATACTATAAAGTAATTATTGATCAATTGCAATATATCATCCATTGTTTTAGCACTGGGATATATCGAAATGTGACATGCATATCAGGATATTATGATTATCAGACTCGAGGAAATGCACATGCTAATTATCCACAATACAAAGAATGCAGGAATCCCTTGGTGAGCTACTTGGGACAGGGTGGATCGCTGCTGTAGAGGCTGTTTTTCACCTGTAGCCCTGAGACACATCCTAGATTACACAAAACTGCCCATTCTGAGCTTTAAAGCATCTTATAACACTGTTACCTCACCAAAAACACACCTGGAGTTGTGTTTTGTTTCATTCTTTCTTCACACACGTTTGAGTAACCCTTTATTTTTTTAGTCTGTCTGTCTCCAAAGCTCGAAATGGTCTGTTCCTGCTCTGAAATGCTCGTGTGCATCTGTGTTCTCTGGAGATCATTTATTGCCGTTAATACTTTGCACATTGAGCTGAACGTCGTGCCCTGTGTGAAGACTCGATTCTCCAAAGTGGTTCTTCTCACACACTTCCTCTTCCTCACCCAAACCCCACTGTCCCCTCTGCCCTGTGTCCCGATGAATGAAGGGCCCCATGAAAGGCCCCATTATACCCACAACACACCTCTTCCTGATTATCAGAAAGACAACGCACACAGAGCACACGCAGAACACACAGAACACACACAGAACACGCACAGAACACACACAGAACACACACAGAACACACACAGAACACACGCAGAACACACACAGAACACACACAGAACACACACAGAACACACACACGACACACACAGAGAACACACACAGAACACACGCAGAGCACACGCAGAAAACACACAGAACACACACACACAGAACACACAGAACACACACAGAACACACACAGAACACACACAGAACACACGCAGAGCACACGCAGAAAACACACAGAACACACACACACAGAACACACAGAACACACACAGAACACACACAGAACACACTGAACACACACAGAAATAGCTTTAAAAAAAAAAAAAACAGAGGGAACTCCATAGTCCAGGGCTCGGCGGCTCCGGAGCCGCGGCTCTTTCCTCCTCCTGTTGTGGCTCCTGTGACTTTGGAAAATAAATAATGAGTATTTTTATTTTAGTTTGTTCGTTTTTAAATGTAATTCTAAATTTATAGATAATGGTCTTGTAATATTCAAATAAAACCTCTCACCGCATCTCCTCCTGTGTGTAAACCAGAACTAACACCGGGACTAAAACCAGGTCTAAACCAGGTCTAAACCAAGTCTAAACCAGGACTAAACCAGGTCTAAACCAAGTCTAAACCAGGACTAAACCAGGTCTAAAGCAGGTCTAAACCAGGACTAAAACCAGGTCTAAACCAGGACTAAAACCAGGTCTAAACCAGGTCTAAAGCAGGTCTAAACCAGGACTAAAACCAGGTCTAAACCAGGTGTAAACCAGGTCTAAACCAGGACTAAAACCAGGACAAGAGGGGTCTAAAGCAGGTCTAAAGCAGGTCTAAAGCAGGTCTAAAGCAGGTCTAAACCAGGACTAAAACCAGGTCTAAACCAGGTGTAAACCAGGTCTAAACCAGGACTAAAACCAGGTCTAAACCAGGACTAAACCAGGTCCAAACCAGGTCTAAAACCAAACAAGAACAGAATTTGCAGGAGGTGGTTGCTACAAAAAATAAAGTTTCTGAAGAAAACAAGTTTTCTGCTCCGTGGGCAGATTCATTTGCTCCAGAACAGGAGATAAAATGATGAGGACACAGGTCGGTTCGCTGCAGGTGGATAATTTAATCTTGGATTTTTATTTGCTACAAGCAGGACTCAAATAGACATTGAGTAATAATGTGTTTAATTCAGCTTTGGCACATTTGTTTCCGTTTTAGAGAAACAAAACTTAAACTGCATGGATCATTTGCATAAACTGCTGGTGCTGATGCTTCTGTTGGACTGAAGGACACGACTCAGTGGATTATTTCTGTTGTATTTTCATTGATTTCATAAATACAACACACTGTAGTCTTTTATACAGAGCCACAGGTAAAAAAGAATCTTATGCAGTGTGATCCTCATTTTGGGGTTTTGTGGCTCCGCGGGTGTTTTTTTTCTGTGGGAGACGCTCCAAACGGCTCTTTGAGTGTTTAAGGTGCCGACCCCTGTCATAGACCATGATCCTTTGCTCCGTTTCTGTGCAGACGACATGAAGAAATAACTGTTCTAAGCACTTTTAAACCTTAATTCTTTGGATTAAGTCTCGTGAAGGCGTTTTTAGAGGAAAAAGCAGCAGATTCACATCACTTTTTGCAAGTATATTCTCATTTTTAAACACAAATCTGGATCTGAATTGTTCTCTCGGCTCATATCCTAACGATTGTGTAATCGCACGGCAGCCCGGCGTTACCTCCCGTCCCCTCTCCCCTGTGTCCTGATGAATGATGGGTCAAATGAAAGGCCCCATTATACCCAGAACACCCCTCGCCTTCCTCTGTTACATAATGGCCCATACCTTGGTGCTTATGCCTCATTTTGTCTGTTTTTCTCCTCGTGAATGCGCCCTTTGTGTCTGGTATAATCTGGAAGCGGAGTCTGTCGTCGAGAAGCTGCGCAGTTCATAGTTTTTGGGTTGAAAATATTTACGGGACAGTAGGTGGGGAGGGAGGTTTACGCGATGTACTTCCAAGAAATTGAAGTTTGAAGCCAAGACTGTGCAAAAGGCAGATTCGATTTGAGTCTTAAAATGTGAGAAAGAACTAGTCCATTTATGGTTTGCAAACTAATTCCTCACTTACCTTAAGCGTTCGGAGTCTCGTGATACGATATTGTCACGGTAAGAACCTCACGGTACGATGTTTATGATATTTACGCCCTGCAAAAAACAAAATGTAGTCAGGTTAAGATGACTTGAATTAAGAAAGTTGTACCAAGATTTATGTAAATTTAACTTTTTGTACTTAAAATATGAAAATACATCTTGCTACACATAATAAGAAGAAGAAAAACAACTTTTTGCACTTAAAATAAGAAAGAAAATCAAATGTTGCTTGAATTAAGAGAAAAACACTTATTCCACTGGCAGAACATTTTAGTTGTCAAGTTGAAATGACTCAAATACAGTAAAATGTTCTTAATTTAAGCCATTTTAACTTACTTAGATATTGCATTTTTCTAGTGTGGCAATATCGTGGGAAAGTTCACGATATTACGATATGCTACATAATAATGTGGTATCTGGTATAGTGCTGATTATACTTTATTTTCCTTTCTTTTGATGATTGTTCCCTTATCTGTGTGATCACTGGTTTGGAGCAGTAAGGGGTCAGAGGTTAGGAGGGTATGCCCTCTAAGGACAATTCGTGGGACAAATGGTTGGGTTGTAAATGTAGGATTGGTCTGTATAAAACAGCTTGAGGTCTCTAGACGATTGTTCTGGAGCCTAAGAGGGTAAAAGTACAGGAGACACCTGGTGATAACTAAGTATGTTAGATCTTATATGGTTGGGGGTTGTGTTTAAGCCTTTGTTTGAGAAATTCCAGATGTAAAAGTGGGATGTCCTAGGGAACTATAAATGTAACTTTCACCCTTTGTTCTGGGTCTTCCTGCATTGGGCTTTAAGGGGATCCAGACTCAAATTGTCTGTAAATTGGCTGACTCTATTATCTGTAGAATAAATCATATTTACATTTATTAGAGTTGTTGTTAAATTATTTCTGAGCATCTCCCTCCTGTGAAGCATCTGGGGAAACACGGCTACTTTAGGGTAAGTTTTTGATTTGGGGATCGTAAACTACAATAACAAGGCTGACTCTAAAACGCTTTGACCAGTCATTTGGTACAACATTTATTGTCATTAGGGATGGAACGAGATATTTTCACCATAAACATCTCATAGTACCATATTTATTGCAATATTCTGTGTGAATCTGCCCCTTTTTGCTCTAAAAATGCTTCACAAGACTTAATCCAAAGAATGAAGATGTAAAAATATATTGTGATGCTCCACGATATTATGGTGAGAACTTTGACGATACGATATCACCATATTTCAGTTATTGTTACATCCCTAGTTCAGAGTATCCTGATTATTCACCGATATGAGTTTAAATAAGTGTTTATAAGTAAGTTTTGCAGTCACGATAAAGATTATGACAACTAGCATGCTTACACCCACTTCCTGATTATCTGATATTAAAACTCTTGCTAATTAGATGAAGACAGCGCAGCTTATTTTGACCTCCAGACCTGCTTTTATCCTGCTTATCTGCACTGGGAAAGACACATTTTGCTCAAATAATACTTGGGGAAAAATCAGGAATGGGCCTTTAAATACTTTTCAACTTGTGATGTCATGAAGTGGTAGTTTTCAATTTAACGACTGCCTTTTAGCTTTTATTTAGCAGAGATGGCAATGGTAATTATACTATATAGTTCATTTTTGGAGTCAGTATTTATTGTGTGTACATTTTCTTTGCACTTCTGGGTCAGTTTTTTGGCTAAATGATGAGATCTGAGACGTAAAAGGTTTAATTAAAAACTTCTGTGATGCATTACAGATGTTGGAGGGTCGGCCAAATGCTTTTTTTCATGGAGGTGTTATGGCTTTGTCTGGAATATTGTTTGGTATTAAACCTTTTTATTGTCATGGAGACCAAACACGACCAAGTTACAGGTCGATCTGTCAGTTTTTCCTGTTTTTCTGTGTATTTTTGGAGTTATAAAACCGCCTGTAGTTGAATAAGTGTAAGTGTAGATCTGTTTAATGTCATACTGTGGAACATTCCAGACAGAGCAATGACATCTCAATTTTTAACAGTATTGTAGCTTTAGAATAGTTTTTGTGGTTTGTGGTTCGCCGTCCACCCACTTCTCCCGACGTGAGATATAAAAAAATAAATGTAAAATCGCAAACAACAACAAAAACAACTTAAATGTCAAACCGGAGCCGTTGGCAATGATGAAAACAACCTGCGTAGGTCATGAACCAGGACTAAACCAGGTCTAAATCAGGACTACACCAGACCGCAGGTGAAAGGACCGCCCCACGGAGCTGAGCGCAGCCGTCGCCCGATTCTGCCGATACTCTGCTCCACGGACTCGGGTTCTCGCTCTCAAGTCCAAGATTAGTCCTGGTTTAGTCCTGGTTCAGTCCATCAGTGGTCCAATAGTCCAGCCTCTCGATCGATGTTTCTTCTGGGACACAAACTGAAGTTCTCACAGCTTCAGCTCAGAGTCCTGCACGGGTCTGATTTAGACGAACAGCACCCGCCTGTACCCGTCACACCTCAATCCGCACGCGACACGTTTTCCGTCAGGATTGAAATAAAATTCCGCACCCGATCCGACCCGCTGTAAATACAAACTGACGCCTGAACCGCACCTGAATGAAAATCAGTCCGAGAGCCCAAAAAGAGCCACAACTTTATACTCTCCACTCGCTAATTTACTTTTCAGATCCTCGGGAGCCACTTTGAGCTGCAGGACGTCGCACGTGCGGTTTGAAAATGAAAGTGGCGGAGATTTGGGGGAATGTGCGCAGCAAAAACATGGATTTACATTTAATCATTCCGTAAAAAACTGTGGGATTTTTGCATTTCACTAAAACACAGCCCTGTTTTCTGTTAGCACTTGATGTTTTGTAAACTCCTCCTGCGTCCGACCCGACCTGAACCCACATCCGACACAGCACAACATTTTTCACCCGTTTCATTGCATTTTGGACTTTACTTCGCTGATGCAGTGCGGAGGAGGTGGAGGTGGTGAAGGTCCGAGAGCTTCATCGGTCGTGATATGGACAGAAGATGTGTGGAAGAGAAAAAAAGGAGCCTGTCCCTGGATCGACGCTCTGATTTATGTTCTGTGGGTGATTATGAGCAGCGTTAATGTTAATAACAGGATTCTGCATCATTTTGATTAAAAAACATCAAATATTACAGATTTTTACTGGACTAGAGCAACAATCTGTATGACTCCTGTGTGTATTTCGGGGGTCGTCGATGACGTCACGAATCCTGTACCCCACTTAAAAAATCTCCACTTCAACACTGGTCATTTACTTTCAGTATTATCAGTTGTTTTCTGTATTTACTTCATCAGTATAAAACTTCAGAATGTGTTATTGTGACAGACTCGTGTATTGTACAGTAAAACAGTGGACAGTTCAGCAGCCTGTACCATCTCATGTGTCCTTGTGTTTGTGCAGGAGCAGTGTGATCCAGGGGCCCCTGGGCACCTCCTCCGCGCTCTGGGGCCCGGTGCCTGCACACTCGTACTGGGGCATAAAAGAGCTACTGTCCCGTACGGAGGGGTCCCACCGCAGCCCGCTCACCGCCATCATCACCTCCACATCACACACATCAGAGCCAGCAGGGGCCAAAGCCAGAGACGGCAGAGACGGTACACAGGGGCCACAACCCGGGGCCACATCATGAGGGGCCACATCAGGAGGGGCCACAACCCAGGGCCACATCAGGAGGGGCCACAACCCAGGGCCACATCAGGAGGGGAGGGAGGGCAATGCATTCAATGGAGCAAATATGGTCTGAGGAAAAAGAAATGTACATCCCAGAATATCTCAGTAATGTGTTGAAACTTTAAAAATAAAGGTGGAAGATGAATCGCAATCAAATCAAAATTGTAGTTTGAAATGACGTAGTTAGAAAATCACAATGACTGCAGTTTTTGAAGGACCATAATTTTCATGACAAACAGTGAGTGAGTGAGTGAATGCTGAGCGTAACGTAACAACACTCATTTGTAAAGTGTTCAGATGGACAGAGACGTGTCCTGAGGAAGAGGATCCGGCCTCATCCAGGAGCTGGACACGTTCAGACTTGTGTTTCTTGCATATTCTATGAAACAGCCTGATTTAAGGTTTTGTGACGAAGGCGTCACAGTGGGTGAGTGGTTAGCACTCGTGCCTCACAGCAAGAAGGTTCCCACATTTGTTCCTCAGGGCGCCCGGGCCTTTCTGTGTGGAGTTTGCATGTTCTCCCCATGTCTGGATGGGTTTCCTCCGGGCTCCGGTTTCCTCCATCAACCCAAAACATGCAGCACCTGACCTATCATCAAGGACCCTGACGTCGCCCGGTGCCTCAGTCTGAAAGGACGACATGGGTCCACCCGCCTGTGGGTCACCACCCGCACAGGGGTTCAGAGGGGTGAGATTCCAGGTGCCACAGGGGGGCGCCAGTCACAAAAACTGTCATTGTGTCCTTAGGCAAGACGCTTCACCCACATTACCTAGTATGAAAGTGGAGTGTGTGAGTGATGGTGGGAGGGGCCGATGGTGCAGATTGGAGCCTCACGTGTGTCAGTCTGTCACAGGGCAGCTGTGGCTACTGTAGTAGCACCTCCACTGAGTGTGGAGTGAATGAATAATGAACTGTAAAGTGCTTTGGGTGTCATAATGTATATGGTGAAAATATCATACAGGAAGATTTGGATTTCGTTCCATCCCTAATGACAATAAATGTACCAAATGACTGGTCAAAGCATTTTAGAATGTCAGTCTTGTTATTATGTAGAATATCATAATATCATGAGCTTTCCCACAATATCGCAATAAATATCGTACCGTGAGGATATCGTATCGTGAGTCTTGGATATCGTTATAACCACAGTAAAAATCAGGTACAGCAGTTTTTAGAGATTCTCAGTCCTGGTGATGTTTTCCTGTCAGTCCTGGTGATGTTTTCCTGTCAGTCCTGGTGATGTTTTCCTGTCAGTCCTGGTGATGTTTTCCTGTCAGTCCTGGTGATGTTTTCCTGTCAGTCCTGGTGATGTTTTCCTGTCAGTCCTGGTGATGTTTTCCTGTCAGTCCTGGTGATGTTTTCCTGTCAGTCCTGGTGATGTTTTCCTGTCAGTCCTGGTGATGTTTTCCTGTCAGTCCTGGTGATGTTTCCCTGTCAGTCCTGGTGATGTTTTCCTGTCAGTCCTGGTGATGTTTTCCTGTCAGTCCTGGTGATGTTTTCCTGTCAGTCCTGGTGATGTTTCCCTGTCAGTCCTGGTGATGTTTCCCTGTCAGTCCTGGTGATGTTTTCCTGTCAGTCCTGGTGATGTTTTCCTGTCAGTCCTGGTGATGTTTTCCTGTCAGTCCTGGTGATGTTTCCCTGTCAGTCCTGGTGATGTTTTCCTGTCAGTCCTGGTGATGTTTCCCTGTCAATCCTGGTGATGTTTTCCTGTCAGTCGTCCTCACCTGCAGACATGACGGGGGCTCCGGCCTCTGTCAGCGGTCGTCTGTGTCCGGACGCTCAGACTGGAGCAGAATGCTGATAGGAGCTGGTGAAGCATGGGAAACACGGCAGGAATGATAATGATGGTTAATGGAGAGGAGGCAGGTGTGGCGGCTGTGCGGGAGGAGGGAGAAAGTGAAAGGGTCACTGGAAACATTCGTGGTTACAACTGGATTCATATGGCTCTATTTTTTTATTCATTTAAACAAATCTGATCTTCAGTTCCCAGATTTAGTCCATTTCTGTCTTTTAAAGGACTTATTGCGCATATTTTGTGTTTTATGGCTTGTTGTTTTTCAGCTTGTCTCCATGGAAATGTTGTTGCTTTGTCTAGAATGTTCCACAGTACTACATTACAAGTCAGATCTGTGGAGAGTCACCCCTTTATTCACAGAAGGAATTAAGGTATTTTTGAGCAAAAGAAACACCCGTAATGAGTAAAAGCCAGATTGATCTGTTTAAAGTCAAACAAAGGAACATTGTCGGCGAAGTAATAACATCTCCATGGAGACCAGCAGATGCTGCACCAGAGAAGTTGCGCAGTGCAGCTTTAAACATGCCTTTGAGAACCTTTGATTTGGTTTTTCATGTTTTATGACATTAAAAATAACCCATTTGCTCTATTAAAATGCTTTTTAAAAGGTAATTCCATAAGATATTAGCGTAATATGTAGATTGTCAGGTTATTTTTATTATTTTATAGGAATTGTAGCTCCTCATTCATTGTATTTTGATGTACAAATAGACCAACTGTGACTCCAAACATAAAATATTGCTATAATCATCTAAGAATATCTACAGAACTGGCTGAGTTGACTCTGGAGGTCCTGAATACCTTTAGCACATGTGCAGGGTGGACTCTAAACTATAGGCTTCCTGTGTTCTGTGAGACCAGGCCCACTCCGACCATTTCATGCCACACTGCATTTTACTCTTTCATGGCCAGAAACGTAGCAACAAAACACGGAAATCAACATTGGCAAAATATAAAAAGAAAAGTTTTAGTGTTTATGCTATGTTGTCATTTTGGTGAGTTGCAAATGTTTCTTCAATGTTTATTCAAGAGCAAAAGACTTAAAGGCGCATGATGTAACTTTTGTAGTTGTTTCCATGAAGATTTCAATGCTTAAACATGAAGGTTACAAAGTATTAGACTGAACCAAAGCAGGACTCAAAAAGGAAGCACCTCAGCAAGGTCAGATCTCTGGAGACATCACCCCACTCCCTGTAAAGATGTTTGTTTTTCTAAAGGCCGCTACACACTACAGGATTTTTCTGTCTTAAACGATTTTTAAACATGTGAAAAAATGCGCAAACACCACAGACACGAGGAGAATCTTATGAGACTAAAAATCTCCGATCTCCCAGACGTCAGCGGGATCTGTGTGTGGAGCACAGGATATAAAGCTGTGAGCGCGACGGCCTCAGCTGTTTCCTGTCTACAGTAAAACCAGTCGCTCTGAGACTCTGAAGTGTTCAAAGATCAGACTCTGCACTTCCAGTTTAGACACAAGTCAAAACTGTGTTATTATTATGTGTGAAATATGGAGCAATACTTCAGATACAGGATTTTTAAAGCAGAAAAGAGGAGATAAAGTCCACAGGAAGTAGAGTCACTGTCGCTGATCTGCAGCTTTACACGACGTAAACAAACACATGAGGAACAAATTTCGCCTTTTTACTTCCAAAGAACGCTTCAAAATGGATTAATAACGCAATTTTGTGGACTGGAGGACAATTTCTATGGATAATGTGGATGAGTCGCTGCACTTTAAATGTTCCACTTTACATTAGGTGAGGAATAAAGTCTTTATTTTCGCTCTGTCCTGAGTTTGTTTGTTGCGTCTCTGTGTCCGTCGCTCCTCTGCCCCTGACTCTGTTTTATCGTCTGTTTCCGTCGTGTTGTTGATGTTCGGTGGTTCTGATCTGACTCCACACATGAGGAGCAGAAATCGGGAGACAAAAAGTCGGGTCACGGCTCCTGAACTCGGGAAGAAGAAATCGCAGCCGAAATCGGGCAAATTCTCCTGTAGTGTGTTGCGGCCTTTAGGTTTTTTTGAATACTTGAACGTTTGGCCATGTGCACAGCTTTAAACCATTCAGCTGACAGTTGATAAAATGACTGAAATATTAAAAGTTTTCAGACATTCAAGCCAAAATTAAACACTGCACTCATGTTTTCCTCTTGGTAATATTTCCTTCTGCAGGAGATTTTCTTTGTGGGCCATTTATGATGAATGACATTTGTTTTGAACTGTTAAAGCAAATGTGGCACCAGTGTTCGAGGTGTTTCATGTCTGAGGTCGGTACATTCCTGTGCTCCTCTCGTGACCTGAGAGCTGCTCCAGACGCCTTAAGTAACTCGACTTCAAATGTCCGTCATAAACTTACATAAAGTTACATCCACTCACAGCTACGCTCCAGAGAACACGGTCAATACTCGATCGCTTTGTTCAGTGCAGGAAGTCTTACTGATGTGTACAGAGTTTCCCCGTGGACATGAGACCTTTAAATCCCATTAAAAATAAATTAATTCAGAGTAAAAGTTCATTCCGATTCAAAAAGACCATGCAAACGCTTAATTCCTAATGTTTATTTGGTTTAAGTTTATTTAAATTATTCCTCGATCATGTAAACGTCTATTCCGCATAAGAATAATTCCGGTCAGTATGGCATAAATTTGTTTTATTTTATGTATTTAAGTCAAAAATTACATCAACAGAACAGTAATGGATGTAAACCGTACGTGAAAACAAGAGAGAAGAATGTTGTCACTGCAAAAAACTAAATCTAGTCAAGTTAAGGTGTCTTGAATTAAGAAAGTTTTACCTCAATTTCAGTAAATTTCACTTGAAAAATAAAATATCTGCCAGTGGAATAAGACTTTTTGTACTTAAAATATGAAAATACATCGTGCTACACTTAAAATAAGCTTCAAGAGCAAGGACCACACCAACAACAACACATGTGTGAAGAGAAAAGAGTTTATTATAGGGAGACGAGGCGGGTCGGCTAGGTTGAGACTCAGGGTGGGGGTTCAGTCTCAATCTTCACATGGGCCAGCAGGAACGGGACCCCCCTCATAGGCGTCTTATGTCTGGAAGTGAACAGATTGGGGTTGGGAGGGTGGGGTCGAGTTATTCGGGACAAATTGGGTTGCCAGGATAGGCTGCTGCATAGGCTTCTGGGAAATTGAAGTGTGGTCGAAGTGAGCTGTGATTCGGTGGAGCGGAGGAGAGGGCGGCTGAGGTGTGGTCCTGCTCCTGAACCTAAGGCCCCGTTCACAGTACTGCGTATTCGAGTTGTTTTCATTGTGGATGCAGTGTTTGTCCACACTAATCCGATGGAAAATGGTTCCAGAGACAGAACGATCTGGATACGCCAGCTCCAACGCATTCCCCTGAGTACTGATCTGATTTGATGATGTGTGGACAAAAACACTGAAAACGCTGATACCCTGACGTTGGGGCTCTAGCTGCTGTTCTTATTGGGCCACGTCACTGTGACCTGCACCTTCCTGATTCATTGGGTTCGTGGCATCAGGCATGTGACGCTATTGCAGAAAAGTTTAAACAAACTCGAGACAAATGCAAAACAGCGTTGGTCCACGAAAATACGGTTTTCGTGCTTGCATCTTCCTCGGGCCGAAATCGGCTGCTGCAACTTCCATAGAACTACGGCAACTTCAGAGACGGTGATCCACTTCTTTGTTTTTACCGCTCACGTGGTGTTGTGATGTAGTGACATCAGCCTGGTCATGTGACTAGTGTTTCTGGTGATTCAGACACGACGTGTGTGGACACAAATTGTTTCCGATACAGTGATTTGTTTCGGTGTAAACGTAACCTAAGTTAATCATTTTAATTACATAAAACACCAACTTTTTGCACTTAAAATAAAAAACAAAATCAAATGTTTCTTGAATGAAGAGAAACATGACAGATAATTTTACTTGTCAAGTTGAATCAACTCAAAGTAAAATGTTCTTAATTTAAGTCATTATAGATATTGTTTTTTTCCAGTTTAATGTCATGGTGCTGAACAGGGCCACCTGCCCCATTTAATATATTTTTTATTATTATATTATTTATTCCCCCGTTTATTCAGGTCCATTGTGTCTAATTTTTTGGTATGTTCGGCAACTTTTGATCACTATCCAAAAATTATCTGGATCTAGCCGTTTTTTTCACTCCACCCTATTGAATGGTGAGATACAGACTATGGAGACAAATAAACGGGATACATTGGATATTTTGTATACATTTTACATATACACCATAGGCTTTACAATGCTGCACTACACTAACCACCAACAGGAGGCACTAAAACCAACCTCCACTATAGGGCTAAAGTTGATAAGTGCAATCAAAGAACCTTTTTGTTCCCAATGAAATGGACTCAAACTGCTCAGAAGAATGCAGCGTATTTAAGCCAGGCCTTGTACACGTTTGGAGGTCTGTCCCCTGTGGCTGTAGGAATGTCCGTCTGTATTTGCTCTTGTCACGACTGGACTAAAAGGATGACTGTGTGCAGAACAGGGAGGAGGGGAGATGAGTAGACTGGAAAATGGGCACAACTACTATGGTTAAAATAGAAAATAAATAAATAAATTACAGCTTTTCAAAGGTCCTTTAAGGAGCTTTAAGCCGTGTTAATGCTGTTACCTCCTAAGAAATATATCCACATTCTTTGAGTAATTCTTTATTATTAGTCTGTCCACATCTATCCATCCATTTTCTTCTGCTTATCCGGGGCTGGGTTGTGGCGGCAGCAGCCTAAGCAGGGACTCCCAAGCTTCCCTCTCCCCAGACACTTTACCCCACTTCACCCCAGACACTCCTGAGGTGTTCCCAGCCCAGAGACATAGTCCGTCCAGCGTTTCCTGGGTCTTCCCCGGGGCCTCCCTCTGGTGGGACACGCCCGGAACACCTCCTGATTGGAGATGTCAAGGAAGCATTCGGACCAGATGCCCTCCCCTCAGCTGCTCCTCTCGACGTGGAGGAGCAGCGACTCTACTCCGAGCTCCTCCCGTGTGACCGAGCTCCTCACCCTATCTCTAAGTTGTCTCTCTCTCTTCTTCTCTAGCGCTCCCCTTGGGCAGTGGAGCTGTTTCAGAGGTTTCAGATGTTTCAGATGTTTCAGATGTTTCAGAGGTTTCAGATGTTTCAGATGTTTCAGATATTTCAGATGTTTCAGAGGTTTCAGATGTTTCAGATGTTTCAGATGTTTCAGAGGTTTCAGATGTTTCAGATGTTTCAGATGTTTCAGATGCTCCCGTGAGCAGATGCTGACCAGACCTTAGCTCTACCCCTCTCCACTCACCTGTCTGGATGAAGCCCTCAACTGAAATGAGCCGATGGCCAGTCCCCCACACATCTGCCCGTCCGTCTAAACCTCTGCTCTTTATAAACTGACTCGTTTCCTCAAAGCTCTGGTTGGCAACAGTGTCTGGAGAGAATTTTCAGGAAGGTGGGTTTTTTGCTCTCTGGCACCAAGGATCACATGTTCTCCGAGAGACTGAGGATGGGACAATGTGTTTGCTGATGTTTCCATGTTTTTCACTGTGAAGCCCATTGGGGAAACTCTTGTTGTGATTCTGGGCTATAGAAATAAAATTGAATTGAATTGAATCTAAGGCAGCGCCCGGCCACTCTGCAGAGGAAACTCATTTCTTTGCTTGTATCCGCGATCTCGTCCTTTCGGTCGTTCCCCAGAGCTCAGGACCACAGGTGAGGGGAGGAACGTGACTGAGGTAAATCCAGAGCTTCGCCTTTGGGCTCAGCTCCTCTTCACCACAACGATACAGCGACCACATCACTGCCGACGCTGCACCGATCCACCTGTCGACCTCACGCTCCATCCTCCCCTCACTGTGAACAAGACCCCGAAATTCTTGTGTCACAAAGCGGTAGTTTTCAAGTGAACAGCTTCCGTTTACCTTTTTCATGTCTAAAATTCAAATGATTCTACCAAAGGTCACGTTATTTGTAAAATAAAGTTGTGAACGAATCGTGAGCGTCCGTGCTGCACAGTTGTTATTTGGATATTGTAACCCAAGTAATTATGAGCGATATCATTGGTTTAACCCTTAGAGAAGCTCAGGTTGTGTTCTTTCCAATGGTTTCTCGCTCTGACAGTAAGTTTACGTAAAAGCTGGCGGAGATTGTTGAAGGGACGTCCCAATTCGTAGGTGTTTGACTTTCAACCCCTGCTCCTTGTTGCTCAGTTTCAAGAGGCAAAGGGGAAGGGGTAGAAATTAAAAAATGGGATTGGCCCTTAGATACACAACAACAAGAAATGTGCATCTCACTTTTTATGATTTAAAAGCAGATGCAGATACATGAATGGAGCTTCAAAGTTGAAATTGATGTAATATTTTGGTCCTGTATTGTGCTGTAACTTGTCAATAGGGGCAGCATAAACCCATTTTTCCTTTTACTAGGTTGGGTCTACAGCCCACCACATGCTCCTCTTTATGTGTTTTGACTGCCCCCTACAGGCCACCTGCAGAGCTCTGTGTAACTTTAAGCAGCTCATGTGTTCAGAGGAGCGTAGTCGTGAACTTTGGGTAAATGAAAGTATGTGAGAGCACGAGCGGTGACACATTGACACACATGACTGCTGAAAACTCCCCTGACCTTCACATCCTCCTGTTAAACTGACCAAACGTACACACAAACATGAGGCTGCAGTGAACAAAACTCTTTTTCCAGATCATTTTTGGATGGTGATAAAAGTTGTCGACACATTCAGTGAGAAACAAACCAAACAATTAGACATTTTGAAGCGTTTCAGTCTCCACAACGGACCTGAATAAACGGGGGAATGTGGGCTATTCTGACCAAAATCACAAAAAGACAGAGGTTAGTAAACATCACGATTTTCAGACCCACACAACTTTTCTGAAGCTTCTGTCACAGGTTTTCCATGTCTCTCCACAGCCGGGGAGTGGCCTGGATAATGGGGAAATTCTAATATCGGTGGACTCTGTACCTGGATCAAGTTTGTCAACGTGTCGTCATCAGTTTGTGCAGGTCTGAAAATCGTGATGTTTTATTTGAGCTCGGCTGGAATCAAGATCAAAAATGGCAAAACTAGTTACAAAATCTCAGCACTGTCTGTAGATTACATATGTTTGACTTTTTCAGTGTGTTTATTACTTGTACTGTTAGTATTTAGTTTTATGAACGGTAAAATAAGTGTCGACATTTTATGTAATTCAGTGTTTTTTTCAGCGTTTGTAATTTTTCATTCAGAAATGGTGATTTTTACATACAAAGAGTTTGTGTTTTTCTTTAAAGATCTGGTTCCTAATAGTTACCATGTTAGTCTGGACTAGTTAATTTTGTAAAAATAAAATAATTTGTTTAGTAACTGTGTTTGTAACCTCTGTTTTTTGTGATTATAGCCCATATTCCCCCGTTTCTTCAGGTCTGTTGTGGAGACTGAAGATTTGCTTCAAAATGTCTCATTTTTTGGTTTGTTTCTCACTGAATGTGTCGACAACTTTTTATCACTATCCAATAATGATCTGGAAAAAATTGTTTTTTTCACTCCACCCTAAAAAACTTGTCCTAAAAGGCTTCAATAAACCAACAGATGAATAACTAATAGACTTGTGTCATATGTATTTCATTGCTTATATAGTTATTTTGTCACTCTTCTCTGGATTCTATAAACAGACATCCTGAATCTGTCTTTTCTGTCAATTTTACACTCTGTTTGCACACGGGGATCACACTTTATACTTTAGTTATGTGAAATTTACATTCATTTATATGAATCGGCATAGTTCATTTGGACACTTGTATTACACAAATAGAGCTCCGACTAAAGGAGCACATATCGACAGGACAATTTAACCATCGAATAATGTTCCCACTGTAGAATCACCATTATTCACTCATTTATATGAATATGTGCAGAGGAGCTCATTTTGACAGGCAAATATCTTCTATCAAATAAGACTCCCACTGTAAAAGAGAAAGAAATTACTGGAAACACCAAAATCTTCCTATTAAATCTATAATATTTAAAGCTAAAATTACAGGCTACAGTGTGAATTTCTAATGAAAATGATAACAATAAAATCAAATATTAAACCCAAACTATTTAATCATCAAACATAGTTATTCTGCTGTGATCTAACCTGCACATGTCGATGTTTATAGGCTTAACTGGGCAAAACAGGCAATAAAAACACTTTTAAAATGTGACTTGTTCCTCCACTTCTGCCTCGGGAGCTCAAATCGACGACACTTAAACTGTAACAGCGCTCGGGGGTTGGGGAGCTCAAACTGACGGGACACCTGCAACCATAAAGTGCAACAAATCATCGTCCGAACTGTCTCATTTGTGGCCTGTGCCTCTCAGATGCAGAAGACATTTCCTCTCACATATTCTCGTATCAGTCTGAAAATGTGGTTGATTCTGTGGAAATCTGCACTGTTGTTTTATTTGTTTGGTTTTTTTAACTCGTAAACCGGCACCTCTGATTGGTTAATCCGCCTGTCAGTCAGAGCCTCTGGAAGCAGTGGAGACAGGAAACAGTTTAAAGCATATAAAGCATCTGAGAGGTTTTGTTAAAGTGTGTGGTTTTGTCTGGCAAGAAAATTGAGTTTTATGGACAAAACTTTGAAAGTTTATTTGCAATATTTTGGAAATGAAATGGGTTTCAGAATATTTTTCAGTGCAAGATGTTTGCTATACTGGCAATATTTCTATGTTTAACTCATGCTAACTAATACTAACTAATACTAACTCATGCACTGTTCCGAAAGTGCAAATAAAAGGTCAGACCTGTCACCAAACAGCAGCAGGATCACACCTCAGTGAGAGCTCACAGCAGACGCACTTAAGGTGTGACCTGTAACTTCTCTGTTATTTTCATAATGACATCAAGAATGCCAAAAATATTCTGACAGTTCCCCAAAAGATGCAGGTCGAGGGGGAAATAAATCACTAATCTTCTGGACAGTCAAGCCAGTCTAAATAACTCTGTCCAAATGTAACCCTGGAGACTTCAAAATCACATCCTAAATCACAAATTCTGAAGAAAAGAGTTATTTATTTATGTGTAGCATTTGTGTTTCAAAAGTAATTCAAATATAAAATCATTGCTGCACATGTTTGACACAGACAGAAACCACAAGCAAGCGAATCACACTGAGACGCCTTTGCAAGAACCATTGAAATAGTCATTTAGCACTGACGCCGAAAGGTGTGAAGTTTAAAGGAAAATGCTGAGAGGAAGAGTCCGTTCTTCAAACAGGAAGAGGTAAGCGGTGCTGTGAAATTGTACGTTTGGACGTGTGAAAGAGTTTGTGGTAAAGTAATTCTAGTTGATATTATTACTTAAAGCCACACAGCATCTTCTGGGTTGCAAAACGTTGTCGTCATGTGGGCAAAAAAAGCTATGAGAAGGAGATTTTTGACTGTATTGCTTAATTTCAGTGTTCATGATCAAGATAAAGTGTAATCTGATGATAAATCGCTAAACAAATGTAAATTTCAGTTTCTCTCATCAACCCATAACATGGAAAATAAGAGAATCCTCCAGCTGTTCCTGGCCATGTTCTGTATATACAGCTCTGAGACCACTGCAAAATGATCAGTTTCTCTGATTTTACTACTTATAGGTTTGTGTTTGAGTAAAATGAACATTTTTGTTTCATTCCCTAAACTACTGACGCCATTTCTCCTAAATCCAAATAAAAATATTGTCATTTATAGCGTTTATTTGCAGAAAATGACAAACGGTCAAAATAACAAAAAAGATTAAATGTTTTCAGACCTCAAATAATGCAAAGAAAACAAGATCAGATTCATTTTAAAACAGCACAATACTAATGTTTTAACTTAGGGAGAGCTCAGAAATCAATATTTGGTGGAATAACCCTGATTTTTTTTCCCCACTTTTCCTCCTTAAATCAGGTTTGGTTCAGGTGATCTCCTCATCAGTGCCTCATGAAGCAGAATGAGGTGTGTTTGTGTTGAATCTTACTTGTGTTGAAAAAAAATGCAGTGGTCTCTTATTTTTTTTTCCAGAGCTGTACATAAATGAACATAGACTTACAGTGTCTTGACTTACACTGGAATATTGTGGCCCCTCCGTCTGTACCTGCTGCTGTGGCCTGGTCATTTTGGTCTGAAAATGTTCGTATTAACCTGCACTACATGACCCTGGTGTTTTTATTCAGCTCTTTTGTCCTCTTTATAATACAGAGTTTGGCCCGTCACCATTTGCATCGCGAGCTTCATTTGACTGGAGGTTAATGCTGTGGGCGACGTCACACTCGCTTAGTCCTGTTTAAACAGAGTCTGTGTTTCCGACGAAGCCCAGAAGGCACAGGGCTGCACGCACAAGGCTGCACGCACACGGCTGCACGCACAGGGCTGCACGCACACGGCTGCACGCATAAGGCTGCACGCACACGGCTGCACGCACAAGGCTGCACGCACACGGCTGCACGCACAAGGCTGCACGCACACGGCTGCACGCAGAAGGCTGCACGCACAAGGCTGCACGCCCAAGGCTGCACGCACAAGGCTGCACGCACAGGGCTGCACGCACAAGGCTGCACGCACAGGGCTGCACGCACAAGGCTGCACGCACACGGCTGCACGCACAGGGCTGCACGCACACGGCTGCACGCATAAGGCTGCACGCACACGGCTGCACGCACAAGGCTGCACGCACACGGCTGCACGCACAAGGCTGCACGCACACTCCCAAACTGCATTTAATAAATTAGAACGCTTCATTCAGTGGATCTTCGTCAGGTCTTTGTTTATTAAAGGCAGTTTGGGAAGAAGTCGGAAGTGTGCGGCTTTGTCTCGCTGTCTGTGTTCACTGTAGTAGCCACACACACACATTAACACACATAAACACACATTAACAGACATAAAAACACATTAACACACATAAACTCACATAAACACACATAAACACACATTAACACACATAAACACACATAAAAACACACTAACACACATTAACACACACAAAAACACCCAAACACACATTAACACACATTAACACACATTAACACACATAAACACACATAAACACACATTAACACACTTAAACACACAAACACACACAAACACACACATAAACACACACACACACAAACACAGAAACACATACACACATAAACACACATAAACACACATAAACACACATAAACACACATAAAAACACATTAACACACATAAACACACATAAACACACATTAACACACTTAAACACACAAACACACAAACACACACAAACACACACATAAACACACACACACACAAACACAGAAACACATACACACATAAACACATAAAAACACATTAACACACATAAACAAACATTAACACACATAAACACACACACAAACACAGAAACACATACACACATAAACACACACAAACACACATAAACACACATAAACACACATAAACACACATAAACACACATAAAAACACATTAACACACATAAACACACATAAACACACATTAACACACTTAAACACACAAACACACACAAACACACACATAAACACACATAAACACACATAAAAACACATTAACACACATAAACACACATTAACACACATAAACACACATTAACACACACATAAACACACATAAACACACATTAACACACATTAACACACATAAACACACATTAACACACATAAACACACATTAACACACATAAACTCACATAAAAACACATTAACACACATAAACACACATAAACACACATTAACACACTTAAACACACAAACACACACAAACACACACATAAACACACATAAACACACATAATAAACACAAACACACATAAACACACATTAACACACATTAACACACATAAACAAACATTAACACACATAAACACACACACACACACAAACACAGAAACACTTACACACATAAACACACATAAACACACTGAAACAAATAAACACACATTTACACAAATAAACACACTAAAACACATAAACACACACACAAACACAGAAACACATACACACATAAACACACATAAAAACACATTAACACACATAAACACACATTAACACACATAAACACACATAAACACACATAAAAACACATTAACACACATAAACACACATTAACACACAAACACACATTAACACACACACACACACATTAACACACATAAACACACATTAACACACATAAACACACATTAACACACATAAACTCACATAAACACACTTAAACACACAAACACACACAAACACACACATAAACACACATAAACACACATAAAACACAAACACACATAAAAACACATACACACATAAACACACATAAAAACACATTAACACACATAAACACACACACACACAAACACAGAAACACATACACACATAAACACACATAAACACACATAAAAACACATTAACACACATAAACACACATAAACACACATAAACCAACATAAACACAAATATACACACATTAACACACATAAACACACATAAACACACATTAACACACTTAAACACACAAACACACACAAACACACACATAAACACACACACACACAAACACAGAAACACATACACACATAAACACACATAAACACACATAAACACACATAAACACACATAAAAACACATAAACACACAAAAACAAACATAAACACACTTAAACACACATAAAAACACATTAACACACATAAACACACATAAACACACATAAAAACACATTAACACACATAAAAACACATTAACACACATAAACACACATAAAAACACAATAACACACATAAACACACATTAACACACATAAACACACATTAACGCACATATACACACATATACACACATAAACACACATAAACACACATAAACACACATTAACACACATAAACACACATAAACACACATATACACACATAAACACACATAAACACACATAAACACACATAAACACACATAAACACACATAAAAACACATTAACACACATAAACACACATAAACACACATTAACACACTTAAACACACAAACACACACAAACACACATCAGAATCAGAATCAGATCAGAATCAGAATGTGTTTTATTGCCATATGAGTGAACAGGTTCACAACATTAGGAAATTGCTGCGGTACTTGGAGCAGGATGTAGACAAACACTGACATGCAACAAATAATAGATAAAATAAAGCTATAGTATAATCTAACAAAATTTACAAATTTACAGGAGTATAATAAACACACAAACACACACAAACACACACATAAACACACACACAGACACAAATCAGGGTAGAAATCTCGGGGTAAAAATGGACTCAGACTTGAACTTCAACAGTCACATCAGATCAAAAACATCTGCACCTTTTACCATGTAAAAACCAGTAAAAATCTAAAGTTCTAGTGTCTAAAGCACCTGGAGAGACTGATCCACGTGTGTGTCTCCAGAAGGTCCGATCCTGTATCGGCCTCTCACTGTAACAGCTGCACAACATCTGCTCGGGTCCTGATTCGAACCAGGAAGTACCGGCTCCTGTGGCTCAGAGAATAGACTTTAGAGCAGCTCTGTTTGTATTAGACTGTGTTATAGACGGTATTATCTGTTATCTCTTGTGTCCCTCTGTAATCTCTCCATGGCCGAGCACCAAACTTCATCTGTGACATGTTATAACAATAATACATTTTATTTTAATTAAGTACGATTAAAACATACAGTTAAAAACACATGGTTAAACTGGGACAGTATTTCATGTATTTAGTGTTGTTAGTGCCACATGAACCATCTGCACTGTGAGGAGATCAGGGACCGGCCTCCTGCTGTAGGCCTGGTTTAGTCCTGGTTTAGTCCTGGTTTAGTCCTGGTTTAGTCGCTGCCTCCTGCTGGTCCCAGAATCAGGACTAAACTTGGGGAGTCAGAGTTTCAGATTCCTGCAGCTAAAACCTGGAACAGTCTGAACATCTGAGACAGACTCGACTGTGACTCTGTCTAAATCCAAACTCAGAAGGGTTCTTTAGCTGTCACTGAAAAGTTTTTTGCCCCGCACTCTTCTCTCCTCTCTTTGATTGCTATTTTTACGATGATTATTTACATTCTGATTTGTTTGTATTGTGATGTTGAGTCAAGGTAAAGATCTTTGTCATAAGTTCTCTGTTATCTTTGCAATGCAGTCTCTAAATGTGTCTAACTGGAGTCTACAGGCCTTCATAGTCTCTAAATGTGTCTAACTGGAGTCTTCTGGCCTTCATAGTCTCTAAATGTGTCTAACTGGAGTCTTCTGGCCTTCATAGTCTCTAAATGTGTCTAACTGGACTCTACTGGCCTTTATAGTCTCTAAATGTGTCTAACTGGAGTCTTCTGGCCTTCATAGTCTCTAAATGTGTCTAACTGGAGTCTTCTGGCCTTCATAGTCTCTAAATGTGTCTAACTGGAGTCTTCTGGCCTTCATAGTCTCTAAATGTGTCTAACTGGAGTCTACTGACCTTCATAGTCTCTAAATGTGTCTAACTGGAGTCTTCTGGCCTTCATAGTCTCTAAATGTGTCTAACTGGAGTCTACTGGCCTTCATAGTCTCTAAATGTGTCTAACTAGAGTCTACTGGCCTTCATAGTCTCTAAATGTGTCTAACTGGAGTCTTCTGGCCTTCATAGTCTCTAAATGTGTCTGACTGGAGTCTACTGGCCTTCATAGTCTCTAAATGTGTCTAACTGGAGTCTACTGGCCTTCATAGTCTCTAAATGTGTCTAACTAGAGTCTACTGGCCTTCATAGTCTCTAAATGTGTCTAACTAGAGTCTAAAGGCCTTCATTGTCTCTAAATGTGTCTTACTGGAGTCTACTGGCCTTCATAGTCTCTAAATGTGTCTAACTGGAGTCTTCTGGCCTTCATAGTCTCTAAATGTGTCTAACTGGAGTCTTCTGGCCTTCATAGTCTCTAAATGTGTCTGACTGGAGTCTACTGGCCTTCATAGTCTCTAAATGTGTCTAACTGGAGTCTTCTGGCCTTCATAGTCTCTAAATGTGTCTAACTGGAGTCTTCTGGCCTTCATAGTCTCTAAATGTGTCTAACTGGAGTCTACTGGCCTTCATAGTCTCTAAATGTGTCTGACTGGAGTCTACTGGCCTTCATAGTCTCTAAATGTGTCTAACTGGAGTCTAGTGGCCTTCATAGTCTCTAAATGTGTCTAACTGGAGTCTACTGGCCTTCATAGTCTCTAAATGTGTCTAAGTGGAGTCTACTGGCCTTCATAGTGTCTAAATGTGTCTAACTGGAGTCTAGTGGCCTTCATAGTCTCTAAATGTGTCTAACTGGAGTCTTCTGGTCTTCATAGTCTCTAAATGTGTCTAACTGGAGTCTTCTGGCCTTCATAGTCTCTAAATGTGTCTAACTGGAGTCTTCTGGCCTTCATAGTCTCTAAATGTGTCTAACTGGAGTCTTCTGGCCTTTATAGTCTCTAAATGTGTCTAACTGGAGTCTACTGGCCTTCATAGTCTCTAAATGTGTCTAACTGGAGTCTTCTGGCCTTCATAGTCTCTAAATGTGTCTAACTGGAGTCTACAGGCCTTCATACTCTCTAAATGTGTCTAACTGGAGTCTACTGGCCTTTATAGTCTCTAAATGTGTCTAACTAGAGTCTACTGGCCTTCATAGTCTCTAAATGTGTCTAACTGGAGTCTACAGGCCTTCATACTCTCTAAATGTGTCTAACTGGAGTCTTCTGGCCTTCATAGTCTCTAAATGTGTCTAACTGGAGTCTACAGGCCTTCATAGTCTCTAAATGTGTCTAACTGGAGTCTACTGGCCTTCATAGTCTCTAAATGTGTCTAACTGGAGTCTACTGGCCTTCATAGTCTCTAAATGTGTCTAACTGGAGTCTACTGGCCTTCATAGTCTCTAAATGTGTCTAACTGGAGTCTAAAGGCCTTCATAGTCTCTAAATGTGTCTAACTGGAGTCTTCTGGCCTTCATAGTCTCTAAATGTGTCTAACTAGAGTCTTCTGGCCTTCATAGTCTCTAAATGTGTCTGACTGGAGTCTAAAGGCCTTCATAGTCTCTAAATGTGTGTAACTGGAGTCTACTGGCCTTCATAGTCTCTAAATGTGTCTAACTGGAGTCTTCTGGCCTTCATAGTCTCTAAATGTGTCTAACTGGAGTCTTCTGGCCTTTATAGTCTCTAAATGTGTCTAACTGGAGTCTACAGGCCTTCATAGTCTCTAAATGTGTCTAACTGGAGTCTTCTGGCCTTCATAGTCTCTAAATGTGTCTAACTGGAGTCTTCTGGCCTTCATAGTCTCTAAATGTGTCTAACTGGAGTCTTCTGGCCTTCATAGTCTCTAAATGTGTCTAACTGGAGTCTTCTGGCCTTCATAGTCTCTAAATGTGTATAACTGGAGTCTTTTGGCCTTCATAGTCCATAGTCTCTAAATGTTTCTAACTGGTGTCTACTGGCCTTCATAGTCTCTAAATGTGTCTAACTGGAGTCTTTTGGCCTTCATAGTCCATAGTCTCTAAATGTGTCTAACTGGTGTCTACTGGCCTTCATAGTCTCTAAATGTGTCTAACTGGAGTCTACTGGCCTTCATAGTCTCTAAATGTGTCTAACTGGAGTCTTTTGGCCTTCATAGTCCATAGTCTCTAAATGTGTGTAACTGGTGTCTACTGGCCTTCATAGTCTCTAAATGTGTCTAACTGGAGTCTTCTGGCCTTTATAGTGTCTAAATGTGTCTAACTGGAGTCTACTGGCCTTCATAGTCTCTAAATGTGTCTAACTGGAGTCTTTTGGCCTTCATAGTCCATAGTCTCTAAATGTGTCTAACTGGAGTCTACTGGCCTTCATAGTCTCTAAATGTGTCTAACTGGAGTCTACTGGCCTTCATAGTCTCTAAATGTGTCTAACTGGAGTCTTCTGGCCTTCATAGTCTCTAAATGTGTCTAACTGGAGTCTTCTGGCCTTCATAGTCTCTAAATGTGTCTAACTGGAGTCTTCTGGCGTTCATAGTCTCTAAATGTGTCTGACTGGAGTCTAAAGGCCTTCATAGTCTCCCCACACTCGCTTTATAAACCTCCTCCTTTGGAAGCAAGAGTCAAAGGGCTGAACACTCAAAGATCAGACTATGTTCGCTTTTGTAATCAGACTATGTTGACTTTTCAAGCCTTTTCCCAGCCTTTTACTTCCTTTCTTGGACAAGCTGAAAACTTCTACAACACCAATGACTAAAGACATAAGAACATGAGAGCAGAACACCAACAGGAGGCAGCAGAGGCTCACATTTCAATGGTGAACTTACGCTTTAATAATGCATCATAAAGCAATACAATGGCAGTTATAACCTAATAATCTTCCTCCTTTAGTATCGTGACTGTTTTCTGATAAGATAACCTGCATTATGAAATGATATGAAGTGATCAACGTCAGGAAATAAATCATCAACATGATTCCACAGAAATACACTCTGTTTCCTTTAATAGTTAATTCATGTGGTGCTAATTTATACCTGTGAAATGTGATCAGAGAAAATGTCGAAATTTCCACTTTATTTGTATGGCACATTTTACAAACAAGTCTGGTCTTGCTAATATTTCTAGATAGTTGGTTTGTTTGTTTCATCTAACTGTGCCCAAAGACTCGCCCTCTTTCTTATAATTAGAGGGTGTTTTGTGGCTAACAAAAACAGAACTAAAAGTACTCATTTGGATGTGTGACCTCTGCCTCTGTTCTGATAACAGGAAGTATCACCTGCAGCGTTTCAACACCACCCACAAAACTTTCACATCTCTATACAAACCATCCTGATTACTCAGAATTCAACACTTGCGTAAACTTGGCCCCTGTTTTGTGTTGCAAAAAGTTTTGCTTGTGCTGCTTTAGTTTTGGAAAAATTAGCGATTCTTTATAGGTCAAAATGGGGTCAACCAGCCCCTGAAGCTTAAAAATGCATCAAAACGCCCAAAATGGAGTCAATCGTTTGTGCTGTAAAAAGTTTCGTTGCGATTCTGGTTCTTAAGATATTTGCAGTTTTATTTTCAGCCGATGACGTCGTCCAGACCCTCAGAATGTGAAACAGCCTCAAAACAGCAGAAAATTATAGAAAATGTTTGTTTGTGCTGTTTTGTGCTGTGACAATTTTCATTTGTGTGAGTTCATTTCTAAAATTATTCATTATTATTTCTGTGGTAATTATAGGACGTCATTTCCACTTCAGCAAAACTCCACAAAACTAGTGAAACGATCTGAGGCTGTGGAAAAGTCTGT